>CM051024.1:70465563-71205563 GCA_027627225.1 Congeria kusceri | reverse complement strand
GTCAGGCGGACATATGCCCTCCCGTTATTATGCCATCCGGACACTGGTCTTCCTGCTATGTTAAAAATATGTCATAAATCCGTTAACTACGCTTTTAGAGTTTGATAAGTTCGAAACCCGAATCGTCAGCAAACTGATGAATGCGAAATGCTAAATGAAAATGTCGATGATATTTTTAAATCCAAAATAACAACGTTCAGTCTTTTTTTATATTACATTTTTTTGCTATAAAACCACAAATCTTCATACAGACTGAGCAACAACGTATCATTTAAACGTCGGTTGCAGTTTGAAATTGTGCCTGTACCGACAGATATCTAGAGACTAGAGCATCCATCTAAAAAAAACAAATTTACAGTTAAATCGAAATGAGCAATAGACATTCATTTATGTAGATTATGAATCAATATTAGTGGAGTTGATGTTGTATTTTGTGGTGGTGTTCTTTAGCATCATTATATACTAATCAAAACTCCTAACGCATCACATATTCAAAGCTCCTTTTAATACATAGGAAAACGCATGGAAAAAACAAGAGCGGTCATCATGCCTTTGCACATGGTGACCACTTTTGTTCTTTCTGTGCGTCGGAAATACACTGCGGTACTGAATGTAAGAGCTAGTGGGACATAACCGTGACTTGTGTCATTTTTGTATTATGTCCCTTGTGTGCGTTATTGAGCTATACCCTATTGAGTACACTGTTCGGCGCAATGTTATTATTGGAACATGTTTGCATATCACTATAATTCTGTGTCGTGTTGTGATTACCTGTAACTACATGTTACTATATTTGCTATGTAGTAAAATAAGCTTTGAATATGTAACGCGTTAGGAGTTTTGAATAGTATATTAATATAAACATTTCGCATGCATCAACCAACAGGGCACGCAGGTCTTACATACAACTGTAAATATGCGCTTAAGATCGTGGGTGACTTTAATGCGATGTAGATATGGTTGCTATGGTGATATTTACCGTCAACGTCACTCCATACGCAGTTTCCTCCTGACATGCATAAATTACAGCATACATGTATCATACATTCACATCTAACATTCAACACTGCGCTGATTTTCAGACACCTTTCTTATAATACATGCGTTATGTTTGTTTCAGGTTACCCGACCTACGCTAAGAAATGACCCGACCCTAGAACATTTTATTCGGAGTGTGTCAGATATTTGTTTGTTTTATTTACTTTACTTTTCAATAATTAAATGTTTTTAGCATAACTAAGTGTTTTGTTTTAATAGCATCCTCTTTAAAACAATGTTTAATGATATTTCCGAAATGTTTTGAATATTTATTTAGTATAAGATTCTTGAAGTTGATCATTTACCCCCCAAAAAAATCTCTACCTACCTATCCTAATTTGTGGGCATGTAGCCTGAAACAAATATTTTACGCCTGTTGAAGATGTTCTGTGTTCTCATGCATAGTCTATGAACGACAACGACAGTGACAGCCAAGTCTCATGTTTCTGTCATCAGCACGTGGAGCATTATCTCTTTCAGAACATAGAGAACTTGGACTTAAAACATTTGCTTATAGTGCATTTCCTTTTAAATAAAAAAACAGTTAAATAATTATACGCGCTAAAACATATCTATATTACATAATTTTTAAACGTATCCCATAATAATATTGTAACAACTACATTCGCATTATCAGTGAAAGAGACCGACGAGTGGCTGGCAAACCTGCAGCAATCGGACAGACAGACAAATATTTTACCGAAGGACGCGAACTCGTACGGACACACGAAAAACAACAGGCGGACCAACACATATGTACACGGACAGACGGACATGCGCGTCGACAGACAGAGAGACAGACGGACTGACCGACCGACGGACCGACAGACAAGGGCAAATCTATATCAAGCCCCCCCCCCTCTAAAGTGGGGCCATAAAAACTAATAAGGTAGAGTCATGGTATTTGTGCAACGATGACATTGACCTTGACCCCACCGATCCCATATGCAATCGCAAGCGAGGTCTAGATATCAGGTATGTATGTATGAAGTTTCACTACAAAATATCATTGTGTTCTCAAACTATTGAGCGAAAACCGTTTTATTTTTAGTAACGGTGACCTTAACCCCACCCAACCCATACGCAATCCCAACCGAGGTCTCAATATAAAGTATCTATGTTTTAAGTTTCATTACAATATCTTAATGCATGGTTAAGTTATTGAGCAGAAACTGTTTTTCTATTTTTAGTAACAGTTACCTTGACCTTTAACCCACCCACCGCACATGCAATTCTAAACGAGGTCTCGATATAAGGTATCTATGTATTAAATTTCATTGAAATATCTCAATGCGTTCTCAAGTTAGTCAGCAGAAACCGTTTTTCTATTTTTAGTAACATCGACCTTGACCTTGACTGCACCCACGCCACATGCAATCCCAAGCGAGGTCTCGATATAAGGCATCTATGTATTAAGTTTCATTAAAATATCTCAATGCATGCTTAAGTTATTGAGAAGAAACTGTTTTTCTTTTTTTAGTAACAGTGACCTTGACATTGACCCAACACACCCCATATGCTATGCCAAGCGAGGTCTCAATATAAGGTATATCTGTTTTATAATTCAATTAAAATATCGCAATGCATTCTCAAGTTACTGAGCAGAAACCACTTTTTCTATTTTTAGTAACAGTGACCTTGACATCCCACCTCATATGCAATCCCAAGTGTGTCTCGCGATAAGGTATCTGTGTTTTAAGTTTCATTAAAAAAACTCAATTCGTTCTCAAGTAACAGAGTGGAAATGAAAAGTAGATGCCGCCACTACGCTTTTGATGTTGATTGTGACCTTGACCTATGACCTAGGGACCTGGCGACACTACACCTCACCATGCTTGTCACTTCTGCCAAATTATGTGAAAATCTATGCATGCTGGATGAAGATATGTTCCGGACAAAGTGTTAAGGGTGGATTTTTTAAATTTGACATTTGACCTTGAATTGTGACCTTGACCTTGGACATAGGGACCTGGTTCTTGCGCACGACACTCCGCCTCACCATGCTTGTCACTTCTGCAAAGTTATTTGAAAATCTTTCCATGCTGGACAAAGATATGCTTAGGATAAGGTGTTCAGGATTGATTTCTTAAATTTGACCGTGAATTGTGACATTGACCTTGGACCTAGGGACCTGGTTCTTGACCGCGACACTCCGTCTCTTCATGCTTGTCACTTCTGCCAGGTTATTTGAAAATCCATCCATGTTGGACAAAGATATGCTCCGGACAAAGTGTTTAGGATTGCAGAGTTGTTTTTTCTGTGATTTGTGAATACGCCGTTTTCTGTGAAATTGTGAAAAACGCCAAAATTGTGAAAATATGTCTTATCATTAAAACAGGGCAATACAAACTAGTATCTAATAATAACTAGTGATTTTGTTGTATTCAATCACACACTTAAATACAAACAGATGATATTTAAGTGTGAGCTTTACATTCATGAAACCTTACCATAAAACATTCCAGTTAAATTTCTCTCTTTTGCAGATTTGATATTGTTAGTTATTCTTTACATTTGCAAAATGTCCAATAGCTTCACTTGAGTCAGACATAAGAGTCAATAGAAATGCCACATGATTGAGATGTAAAAGTCTCATTAAGGGACAAAACAGGGGTTTCATCGATGTTATTTTGGTCACCACTATCAGTATGTCAATCTGACTGACATGCACTCGTTACCGACAGTAAACCTACTTGTGAAGACACTAAAGTTGAAACTGTTAAACTGCAGCACAAATTGTCTTCGGGGGCTTCAATTACTGTTTTCTCGCTTAAAATTACCTGTTTGAAACGATGACTCATTTTCCTGTAAGATAAGCTTGTCTTTTATAAAAAAAAAAAAATATATCACATACTACTGAGAGTTTCGTGAAAAATGCATTCCGATTACTTAAAAGAAAAACAAGAAGAAAATAATCCGCACTACCAGTATGTGAATCTGACTGACTTGCACTCGTTACTGACAGTAAATCTACTTGTAATCAAACACATTTATTCATAACTTGTATACATTTTACACTTCACAAAACAATACAGAAGGTATTAAAAATACTTTATAAAGCTTGGCATGACTAGTTGGCGCAAAGGAATTTACTGGGGCGGGGTATCACATTTGTCAAGCGATTTGAAATATTAATGCGTTTAGGCATTTGGTTTAAAACTCGATAATAATCCGTTGGACTAAAGAAAGTTTTTAAGGCGGATTATTTCTCCCAAAGTTTATTGCTTTGTTTTCCGCTGAAAGAGTCAAAGCAACACTGATTACTTTGTATCAAACATCTATTAATGTGTTTAAGGATTTATGATTGTGGGATTGTATCTTAACAATTGTTTTACATTTCTATAAAAAAAAAACCTGTTGTATTGTCATTCGCACGAGATATGATACTATTTACACCTCAATTTTTTTAATGGTGGTTATATACACCAATCAAGACGAGAATAAAATGGACCAATAACCAAAACAATCAGGACAGACAAAGGAATTTAAACACACTTTTATGCCCAATAAACAAATACATATTTAAAATACTGTATAAGTGGTAAAGTTAGCGACATGGTAATGTTTGCATATTAGAATTAGAAAAAATCGCCAACATTTCTGTCAGCGAAAATTACATTGATAGTTGATGTAGAATTTACTTGAACATGGATCTCAAATATGAATATGTGTATGGTACAGTCTATATGCATAATACCTTAATATAATGAAATAAAATGTTTAAAATACACAAATGTGATAAAATTAATAATTTGAAAAATCATATATTTTAAAGCTGATATTAACAACGTAACATCACGATATGCAGTTGTTCTTATTGTATATTATTACACGGTCTTTTGTTAACACCATTGACATTAGGTTAGGTTAGTATTTCATTTAACGTACATCAACTGTTGGCACACTCCACGTGGACGGCGTGCAGCATGTTTTTCATGCCCCATAGCTGTAATTTTGTTGCTAAATCAGGAAAGCAAATTAACACTGTCAAGGGTGAATGCGCAACTACTGTTTTGACACCATTAAACGCATAAAATATGTGGACGAAGCCAACCGAGTAGAAATACACTAGTAGAAAACAAATCGAGCGCGTAATTTATAATAATAGAGTTCACGTGTGTCAGGCTAAAGTGTCCGAACTAAACGTGTCTTGCCGCACAATTTATGTAGGCTTCGGACCTGGGCAGGCAGCCGCGAAACTTAGGCGCTCCTAGTGGAAATGATTCGACGCCTCTTGGTCGCACCGTTCCAGAGAACGGCGGTATGTTAGCAGCGGTGTTACGCTGCTTTCAGTACCGTGTATTTTCGTATTAATATAATATATAAGCAAAAGTCACCTTGCGCACCATTTTTTCCTACGCCCAGCGGTTTGAGCCTTGATGCCGCGGGAACAACAAGCCACATGTTATATAACACTGGTTAATATTATGATAATTTAGTCTAACAGGTAAGATACCTATTTCATAAAATAGACTGGCAGACCTGGGCGAATGCAGCCATAGTGCTGTTCAATTATTTAGATTTTTGTAATGAAGATATATCTTTCCAAATGAAACGTTAGCCCTTAAAGGACTGGTCTGAATCCCGCACCTTGCCATTAATTCTGGCATGTTGCCTTGTAGTTGCCCTTCTGCCAGTAGCGGACACCGTCCTGAAGGAGCAGGGACTTGGATACGTGCTTCTTAACTCTAAGCACGGGTAAACCGCAGTGCTCGAGTTGGCTGACTGACTGTGAGAGTCAGTTGAAACCGGGCAAACTCCTATATATTGCGGTAGACGGGCCGAATGACCGCATTGGCCGCCACTAAACCTCCTGTTCCTTAGAACTTACGCTAGTTAGTTGGCCCTAGCGGGACCGGAAGGCTACCCATACGCCATACAAGAAAATCTCCAAATACAATGTGCAATTTACTTAGTTTTGATTGTATACAGGCATAAACATGCTTATATAAATTATTATTAGTTCGTTTTCATTCTCACCACATGCGTTTTAATAAAACGTGTAAATCACTAAATGATGAAACTGCTGCAGCTGTTGCTGCTGCTGCTGATGATGATGATGATAATGACGATGATAACGACGACGATGACGATGATCATGATGATGATGATGAAACATATACTGATATATTAATTATGTCGATAATGATGACGACGACGACGACGACAACGATGATGATGATGATGATAATGATGATGATGATGATGATGATAAAGATGATGATGATGATAAAAAGACGACGACAACGACGATGACGATGGTGAATGATATTAATTATGAATTTTAAAAGTCACTTTACATAAGATTAAAAAAAAAAATTCTAAGATTCTTTATAAATATGCCGCTGTTCTTAGTATTATTTTATCCAAAATATTCAAGTAAAATGTGTGAAGTGGTGGCCTCCATACGTGTTGAGTACGAGCAACCTTTTCATACACTATACACTCGTTTATTAGACTGTTGGCGCAAGCCAACAGGATTTAGTAGTTGTAGTCACAAATCGGTCTTGAGGGAACTACTTCTTTACTTTGCAGGCTACGAGTCAGTAAATCGATAAATTAATGCGCTTCGCTCGCTGAGCAGAGGCTTCCTATTATCGATGCTACAATCTATGAACAGATGACAAGAAATAGATACGACTTAAAACGCTAAAAACATTAATAATAATCCAGTTAGTCCACATATACAAATGAATTCATTTTACGATTGACGATTGATATTGTTTGATATTGTTTTTGAAGTATACATAAGAATTGTGGAAAAGCATTGTACTGCTAATGAGAGCTTTGAATGTATTTCACTGATTTAACTTATTTTTAATTAAATTGGTATTTACTGAGCATAGCGCTTGTGATAAAAAGCACTGAACAATGATTCGAACTTATACGGTTCATCGTCTGTTTTACCCGTAGTATATTGACTTGTATGCATATAACTCTGTTTGCTTTTTAAATAGTTTGCACAAAAAATATTTGCCTCCCAGGAATTACAAAACATAATGATCAAAATGTCGTACACAATTAGCATTGAATTATACGCGCGCTGTATAAGTTTTAATTTGCAAAAGACAGTAGCCTGTTTCTTTATCTTCAATTGGGTCAAATACCAACTTACACCAATTTATTAAAAGTAGAGTGTATAGTTATGAGTTTCGATATTTGTTTTGTAGACATGATAATAACAGACAGGTGACTTACTTCAATAAATGTTCCTATAATATGATAAAAATACTATCAGAATTAATTTTCCTTTTAGTTTATTTTCTCGTCAACAGTCTTTCTACGCTGTCAGCGTTTTGATAATTAAATGTGTTAATCACCTAATTGGCTACTGCCATAAATCACACACCCCGATTAGTGGATTCATTCACACCTCGTTAACTGGCTTAGTACCGTAACGTGTTTATCACCCCGGGTGCCCCGGGATCATTTGATTGGTCCTGTTGTCCGCACCTTTGTGGTAGCCCGGCCCCTCCTTGAACAAAACTCTTCCATTGGACAATGTCTCACGCGAGCCTGTCCAATGAAAAGTCTGAAACGAATAAGATCCGACCGCTCATGTGTTGATTGGCTAGCTGTAGCTACCCGTATTAATTGAGACCCGCCCCTAGATCCCGTGATTATTTTTTTCCATAATATTATTTATGTTATATTTTATACTATTTCTTCATAAAATATTTCAAATCTATGTTTTTTTGCTACTTTACACTATAAATGCCAACGTGAACGGTAAATATTGCAACGGCATATTGACCTTATACTCGCGAATACATTTATCGTTGACGTCAAGCTAAGTGTCCGGTTAGTATGTTTGAGGGATAATCTATATATCGCCCTTTTAAAGCCAGAGGGGGCTATCAGCATTATTTCTACATATGCTGATGACACCTTCTGAATTTCAATGAACGATATGCAATAGAAAGAGCAAGAAACTCGACAAAATTTTCGTTGTTGGCATATTATTTATAACGAACGAGATATCTAGCCAGCCATAATTATTTTATTTTTAGAACATGAATTGAATCATGTGCATACTTTGAAAAGAAACTGCACAGTAAGGACTTTGAAAAGCTCCTCTGAAACCGCAAGGCGCAGAAGTTTCGTATAAGGAATGTAACATCCTATAGTGGTCCTCTACAAAGAATTTCAAAGTATGCCCCTGGGTCAAAACTAGCCACGCCCCTGGGGCCACATGGTTTATTAGCTCGACTATTCATCGAATACTTCAAGTTATACTACTCACCCGTTCGTAGGCGTCGGCGTAATGCTGTGGTTAAGATTTGCGTGCGAAAAGTACTTATCGCTTTAACTACTACAGATATTTATTTGAAAATTCACACATGTCTTCGGGGTCATTATGTGAGGACACTGACCAAGGCCCATCTTTCTGACAAAGCGGTATGAGTAGTACAGCACGCTGTCCTGAGATAAGTCTAGTATAAACTTAAATAGCAAAATGACTTTAACAATCTTCTCCTCTGAAAACCCCAAGGCCCACATATTTCATATTTGTATGTAACATCGTATAGAGGTTCTTTACAAAGATTGTTCCAATTATGCCCCTAGTGTCAAAACTGGAAACGCCATCGGGGGCCGTCGGGCGGGCGGCGTCAAACTGGGATTTCTGCTCAATAGCTCAAAACAAATTAAATAGAAAATAGAAAAACGGTTTTCGCTCAGTAACTTAATAAAAAATTGAGATATTGTAATGAAACTTCATACATAGGTACCTTATATCAAAACTTCGCTTGGGATTGCATATGGGTGGGGTGCGGTCAAGGTCAAGTTCACTTTTACTAAAATAAGGGAACTGGTTTATGTTCAATAACTTGCGAACGAATTAAGATTTTAATGAAACTTCATACAGCAAGGTCACCGTTACTAAAACTAGAAATACGGTTTCTGCTCTATAACAGTAGAACGATTTCAGATATTGTAATGAAATTTCGCATGCAGATACCTTATATCAATATAAACAAAGCGAAACTCCAGTTGCGACAGCAGGAGCGAACTCTTATTAGCAGCCCGAGGTCCTTTATTTATGGCAAGTGACCAATTGCCAAAAACTTACACTGCACATCACAAAAACACATAACAAACATAAAACACACATAAATAAAACTGGAGTCACCGCCCTTGACCGGTCAATGCAAAGCACTGAGGGTTTAAACCGGTTTATGTGCGCACGAACCTCACACTTAGCCCGGAATTATTCACAAAACATTTAAGTGTAAAAAAAATTAACGTCAGAGCATCTCATTCAAATTAAACAGCAATAAAAGAGAATACTATCAATTTAATTACCATTTAATTACTCAATGGCTAGATGCAAACCAGAGTAGCAGAATTGCAACTTTCTGAGGCACGATGAAATGAAACAAAAAACAAGTATCAGCTACATCTCGTCTTTTTATAAAAAGCTTTAAAGGCATAGCATCATACTGTTCAATTTTCAGAAATTTTTTGTAAAAAGCCAGATTAAATAGCTGTGTTGAATATGTTTATTTTTAACTGAATAAAACTTAATATACTATTCTACATCTTCCTGCCAACCCAAATTGAAAAAAAAATTAACTTAATTAACGTGGGTGTTAAAACCCGTGTATAAATCGGAAATATTGTCAAATATTAAATACAAGGGCATAATATATCCTAGATAACCTACGCTACGTCACTGAGACAGTAAAACTATTTAAATGACGACGTAATCCAGAAACGCGCAATGCAACCGATGACGTCATAATTTTAAAACGCAAAGAAGTTATAGCCACTTATCCTGCTACTAACCCAAACAGTGACCTAATAAAGCGGTGACCGTATAAACTTGTTGATATCCGACAGTAGATCACGTGACTGTGATATACCGTCAATAGGTATTCCTACGCGCCGGATAACAACATTGTCGAGAATGACACAGCATAAAGTCTACTTACCAGAGTGTTTCATCGATACAAACTTTGTGTTGTCTAGTTTAACAGAGTTAAACAACAAATGAGTTGTTTGCCCTTACATTCCATTTAACTTGTTAACAACAACTTTCATCCAGTTCCATTCCATTTCAACACACTTGAATCTAATGCAAGCGGGTTATTCTTTGTGGATAGACTTTCTTTGTTCAACCAACAGACCATATTCATCAAAGAAATAACCCTTTATATAAATGTCCGATGAAAATAAATGAAAAAAAATCATCAAAGGCTACATCTGTAATTTTAACGTAGAACGAAACATTAATTTGATTTATTTCACTTTCAGTTACACTGTCCTCCACCCACAACTATCCGAGTAAATCGTAGAAAATTGAAAAGGGATCAATCTCACCGTTTTCATTTGAGGCAAATATTCCATACACTTTTCATCTGAATCCTATTGCATAATATAATCCATCCAACACACAGAAACACTAAATATTTATTCCGATTTCATGTATTTTAAACTGCAAAACAAACGCGTTCTGGTTTGACTGCATTGTGTAAACTTTTACAACACAAAATGAATGACGTAGTTGGTGTGACGTAATGAAACTCTATAAAAACCAATATAATCTGGTTTAAAACAAAAGCAAATTTAGTACGTCATTTTCGTGTCGTACTGACACCAGCAAATAAGATTTATTAATATTACACTTTCGCTTTTTGATAAAGGTGATTTAGAAATAGAGAACTATTTTTTTCGGGTAGTACCCATACATGCAAGCGAGTTATTAGGTTCGAGGCCGGTCTAGATTTTTTTTAATTTAAACCTTTTTAATTAGCGTTTGGTGTTTTTAAATTTAATTGAATAGAAATCAGGATAAATAGAATACACGGTAGGTGCCGGGAAGGAGAAAGTTTATCCGGTTCGGCCCGAAAACAAAATAGGGCTCGCTAAAGCACGCCCTATTTTCATTTTCTAAGCCCCACCGGATAAACTTTCTCCATCCCGGCACCAACCATGTATTCTCTATTTATCCACCATTTTAAAGCGACCAAATATGTAACGATGAAAGAAATTCAGTACCGAAAAATAATAAGCATGTGTTTTTTAGCATAAGCGCATTATATCATTTTTATAAGAAAGAGTGTACTAAATTATTATGTATACGTTTAGCATCCACTTCAACATATTTACATTTGCGAACACGTTTCAAAACATCACTATAAATTATGGGTGGGATATTCCGTTAGATAAGAAACATTTCAAAGAAACAGTGTATTAAGAAACTAAGATATTATATTTAGTATAGAATTTAGCAAACTTATTGCGTAGTTCATGATATAAAAACCTTGTTTTAATAATTTCTTAGTTAGTGTAAGGTTACGGTTGTTTAAATCTTTAACTCATGAGCAAAGCTCCTGCATATCGAACTAATTTCGAAATGTATATGCCACAGGAAGGACCTTTAGGAATATTACCATCCAAGAAAGGGAAATTTACAATTTCGAAATTAAAATCATCGCGTATGTCATAAAGACTGGTTTTAATTATATTGCTAGTAATCGTACGATGTAAGTCTAGGAATGTAGCATATGTATTCGATGAACACGATTTATTTAAGGAAAGTTATTTAGGGTCAATGTTTTGGATATTTTGTTCAAAGAAAGGATTATCTATGTTTAATATATCATCAATATATCTATTGGTTTGATTACAACATTGAATCAAATTTAATTGTTTATCTGTTGATAAACCTAGCATAAAAGACATCTCTTTAGGATTTCATTTGGAATGTTTAGAGTCAAGGTCTCTGTTACTAAAATAGAAATACAGTTTCTGCTAAATTACTCAAGAACGAGTTGAGATATTGTAATGAAACTTTATACATAGATACCTTACAGCGAGACCTGCTTTATAGAATAGAAATATAAAAGAGTTTCCACTGAATAACTCAATAACTTGATGAAACTTAATGAAACTTCATGTATAGATGCCTGATATTAAGACCTTGCTTAGGATTGGTAGGGTGGGATCAAGGCAGTGTAACAGTTACTTTAAAAAGAAATACGGTTTCCGCTCAATAACTGGAGAACTAATTCCGATATTGTAGTGAAACTTCATAATTATATAGATACGTGATATCAAGAACTCTCTTAGGATCCCATAATTATGGGATGTTTTAATCCAGTGTCACTATTCCTAAAAATAGAAATATGGTTTGCGCTTGATAACTCGAGAACGAAATGAGATATTGCCATGAAACTTCACATATACGAGGGTTGTTCCAGAATAGCGTATAATTGACTTCTAGCTAATGCAACTATACAAGAATGTTTAAAATCATCTTTGTTATACTTAAAGCAATGCATCTTACAAATCCTGTCAAAATATTATGTGTGTACCTTCACAAACAATGAAGTTATATTGTTTTGTGGAACATAATGTGCAGCGGTACGGCCCACACAACGTCATTATAAATCACGTCTTAACGTCATACGCTTATCTATTCTCAACATAATGTCCACTGTACTGGGTACAATATTCTGGTACCCGATCTTTACTTACTTCGTGGTAAAGGTCTGGCATCACCCAAATCCCCTATGGTAACACCGGTTAAATAAAGATGGCTGAGGTACGTTACTTTCTATAGCCAATTTTAAACGAGCTTGAAAATTAAGTACTGTCGTTGTAATATGGTTTCGCCTTTCATTGAACCTTTGTCTTGTCTTTTTATATGCATGCTTGCGATTTCAGTATAAATTGTAGTTTTGTTAAAAAGCTCACCCAAATTAACTTCATGTCTATTTCGGATATTCGGATATGTGTTCAGGAACTAATTCAGAGTAAGCAGTTAATGCGTATTGGTAGTTAATTTGATTTCTTATAATGCTATAAAGACCAGTCACGTTACTGTATATTAAGTTAGTGTTAAAGTAAGAAGTATTACAGCAAACGTAAATGTGTATTGCATCACCATTTTATAATTATTACAATTGGAAATACATTAACAATGTAGATCTAGTTAGTAGTAGTTGATGCTAGTAGAACTTATTGTATAATTCTTGTTTTTGTATTTATTTTCAGGTTGCTGATTCGTTTAGGAAATGCTGGATTCATTTTGTGTGCATGGCTGGCCAACTGTACTGGCAATTGAAAGGATCTTGAAATTGACTGTTATATATTTTAAAAAATACATAACAAGTTCTTCTGCACAGTGGTGTTTTTTTTATTTATGTTTCATTATTACCAGTATTAATTAAAAAATTATATACACTTTAGGTATTATGATTAAGAAGATGTAAAAGTAGGTATGCCTTACAGAGATAGGAAATTACAATTAATTTATTCTATTAATGAAAATGCCTTGAAACTTACAGTTGAAACACTGTACATGTCACACTTATTACAGTGATATGACTGGAAATATTGACTAAATTATTTTATGTACAAGACTTATGCCAGCTAATATTTGGCCATACATATAGTTAACAAATTTTAATTACACTGTTTAAACCTTTATTTGATTTATAATTTCAAATCAAACAAATAATAACACAGTTAATTCACACATATATTCTTATGTCTTTTCTAAACCAAAACATCTACATGTATATTTCTGGTTAAAAATGAGACAATGCTAATGTACATAAGTGCAAATAAATGTTCTTCAGTGAAATACAATTGTCAATTTATTGCATACAATATATTTTAATGACTGAACATGTTTACTTTCACAAAAAATGTATATATGTCAGGGTTCGAATTTAGGCTCGCATACTCGCAAAATGCGAGTATGTTTTAGAAACTGCGAGTACATTGTCCCCACGGTCGCAAAAATGAGCGAGTTCTGTAAAAGACCGTGTATAACATGCACCCGAGTTTTGAAGCAAACTGAGAAGAATTTGGAGTAGTTTTGTCAATGTTTGTTGGATATTATATTCCCATTTTTTCTCAATATTTGTCGTTGTTCTGTAATATTGTACTCAATTTGCATTCATAAAATAAACATAAAGTAAATTTCCAATACTCACACATAGATTCTAATTACCTTTAGCTCGAAACACAGATAACAATTCACATTGAATGTAAATAGTAATGTTAATATTAAATGTTATAATATTTGCGAGTTAATTTCGCATTTTGCGAGAAAGCTCAAAAGCCACTCACAATTTGTTGCGAGTGGTTGTTTCGTTAAATTCATACCCTGCATGTGAAGTATTACTTTTATATATTTGCACATCAACCATTTCAATTGTATACAAATAATGGGCATATTCCTAAAGTAAAATATCTACATTAAAATCTTCACTGAAATAATTGTATGCAGTATAGGCTCAGGCAATGCACATCATCAAGCAAATCAGTACTACATAATTGAACATATTTAAATTTAATTGCTCAATGTTCTCTAAAGCTACAGATAAAAATTAATTAAATTATCTTTTTAAACATAGGATAAGTTTACTTTCACCTTTCAAAAGGACAACACATGCTTGGAGTATGCTGCAAATTTGTAAGATGTCCTCATTATTTCTTTGTTTGCTACACACGGTTAATATTCACATTTTATAACTTACTATTATACAATTCTTATTGTAGAAAATTGTTTTTCAAATTTGACAGTTTATAATCTCATGATAAATCCACTAGATACAATAGTGATAACACAGATGAACAGCGAAATTTCTGTTTATGAACTTTCTTGTCTTGTGAAGTTGGAAGAGATCAGTATCACACATGTTATGGCTTTTTTTTCTGTTCATTCCATCTTCTTACGGTTGTACTGATGCCTTGCAGTGGAAACTGCACGCTGAAAAAAATAACAGTTTAAATAAATTATTAATATCAATAAATTAATCATTTATTTATTTATTTATAGTTCGTTTGACCAATTCATTTTCTTTCAATAAGGATAATGGTTTTTATTGACATAAGATTGAAATGTAATATTTGTTGTTAATTATATAAAATAATAGAACATTGTATTTAAAGATATATAAATAAGCATTACTAAATTTCTGGTGGATTTTATTCCAAAGTAAACAACACGTCCAAATATCCGAAATATATGTATGGATGTTCAGACAGGTTATTCAGTATATTTAATCGATATACGTTCAACGAGATAAACATCACTAAAAGATCGCGATATACTAAAATAAAATATGATGTTTGGTTACAACGACAAGCAAAACGAACGCAAACAATTTAGAAAACTATGTTTGTAGGTATGACATACCGTTAGTCTGCCATATTGTATTGTCCATGAGTGGGCGGCCTTGGATTGGTTGACGTCAGACTGTGGGTACAATTGTTGTTCTGCTTGATCCTTTGCGTGAGAGAATAAAAAAATAATTAATGAGTGTCCGATAGCGGTTCCTATAAAAGGATGGCTTGCATAATCTTCGATGTGTCCTCATGTTTCCGCCCCATACTTGTCCATCCGATTGACCTTCTTGTTTAACATAATATGTATATCTTTTGTAAATTCGCTGTCCGTCTATCCAGTTGAAAACCTATTTTATCGCTTGTAAATAAATGCCAAAACTTACTTTTTATGTGTTTCTGGTGATTTTATTTCCTTGGGTAGTTTGTACTTTGGCGGCCCCCGGAAATTCTAAATGTAAACAACGTTTTGCGCATGAGTTGACGTTGCTATGCATGACTTGTCTTGTTCCAGTCGGTCGCCTTTTTTTTTCATCGATTCGTAATGTTTTTCTTAGAAAAATATCATTGTTTTGAATAAAAACAGGATGAAAATATGAGCGTTTGAGTGTTAATAAGTGTGTGTGTGGGGGCAGCAGCCAACAAAATCAGTCACTCCGCTAATTAGCAGTTCAAATTTCTTCGTGGTTTACTGCTACAAGACTACTGCTTTCAGTTGAGACGTGTAAACTTGCAACTAATGGATGCACAGAAGGCCGTATTAAACATTTTTTTTTATTGCTATCATGTTCTCTGTTATTTTATTTTTTTTTGTAATTTGTGGTTTTAAGAGTATAACTCGCTTTATTCCATTTGCAAATTGTGCTTAACGAGTTAAATCGTTACGCAAGACTGCGTCGATAACCATTTTCAAAATGGCCGACCTTTTTGTAGAAGGCGGGTTAATCGCAAAGATATGCGATTTTGAATTAATATTTTGTGAAATATTTCACAAAATATTATTCAACCTTGCACACAAATCACAATTTTGGGGTTATTTTTCCGTTTTACGGCCGATTTTAAAGAATCGCCAGGCTAGCGCGCACCTAGTCCTTAGTTACGCAGAATATATATAGTATTTCCGGGGACCGCTAAAGTAAAGGTGTTTGTTAAGGTGTCATTCCACGCTCAACGCATTAGTGTATTACTAATGTGCTACGGTGCAATTGTTAGACGTCAAGATTTTATGCCAATGCTGAACCACATGTTTCACAAATTCAGCCAAAGAAATTATTGCTCGTGACGTCATTAATATGATACATCGCTTATTGACACACCAAAGTGGGTTTTTTTTGCAATAATTTATTTTTTTTAACAGCATGATCTGTATGAAGAACACACACTGCATTTTATGTATGCGGTCATTATATGTATTACAAAATAAAGCAGTGTGGGCCACAAACCTTTACATAATATTTGAAAATCACATATCTTTCATAAAAATATATTATTAAAGGGACAAACATTCATTCTGCAGATGTAAAAGATACAGGTATTACATGTGCACATGCTCAAACAGATAACGTAATAATATTATTCTTTGTTTGTACAAATTATACGCTATTTTGGGACAACCCTCGTAGGTACCGTAAATAAAGACCTTGCTTGATATTGCTTCGGTGGTAAGTGGGGTCTCGGTCAAGATCGCAGTTACTAAAAATAGCAATACATTTGTTGCTCAATAACTCAAGAACGAATTAAGATACCAAATTAAAATTCATATATGGATACTTTATAGCCAGACCTTGCATAGGACCTCATATAGGGTGGGTGGGGTAAAGGTCACTTTTACCAAAACAATAGAAAATGGATTCTGCTCAATAAATGGAGAATGAAATGAAATATAATATGAACCTTCATTGCATTTGAAAAAATGGTCTTCGTGGAATTTCTACGTTTCTTGTATACACGTAAATAGCAAAATTACATTTTATCTTCGGTGCCTGCCCTATATTCCGAAGGAGCGATATTCCGAAGGCTGGATATTCCGAAAATCTCAGTTTTCAGTGTCATTGATGATGCAATGTTTACTTCGCAGGATACTTAATTTTGAATAATAAGTTCAAGACTTAAGATTCCACGAATTAAAGGTGCCCACTTAGATCGAGGACTGCTTAATGTACACGTTGTTTTATTATACACACAGAAATGATATTTGATTATAATCAGACAATAAAATAGTTTTTAGCTCACCTGAGCACAAAGTGCTCAATGGTGAGCCATTGTGGTCAGTCACCCTCCGGCGTCAACAATTGCTTCAAATATCTTATTCTCTAAAACCGCATAGTAGATTTTAACCAAACTTGGCAGACATGTTTTCGGATTGGTCCTTCATCAGATTTCTTCAATTGAATGCAATATATGAAAAACTAAGGTTGCCATGGCCAAAAAACCCAAACTAAACTCACACAAACTTAAAAAAATCGTCTTGGACCTCTGACCGGATTTAAAAATTGTTTTCATAGAAATGTCGCTTGGTCAACCCTCTACCAAATTACTTTATATCATTTTGATTTGATAACAAAAATTGGCCGCTAGGGGGTGAGGAACTTTATCTTAAAGGGTTATAAAGAAATCTTTGAAAATCTTCTTTGTCAGAAATCACTGACAGGATTTCCATCAATGTTCCTTGAATGGTTCTTTACGCAAATCCTTCAAATCATTTTGATTTGTTGATAAACATGGCCACCAGGGTAAAGAATGCAGTTTTATGGCAATTTAGAAAACTTAGAGAATATTGTTGTTAGAAACCGCTGACTGAATTTTAAAATAATTTCATATTAATGTTCCTTAAATGTCCCTCGACCAATTCCTTCAGATCATTTCGATTTGTAAATAACATCGAAAATTTTGAACATCTTGTTAGAAACCGCTGAATGGGGCTATAAATAATTTTGCATAATTGGACCTCGATTCTCTCTCTACCAAATTCAGAATAAGATCTACTGTACATGATTAAGATTTCACAATACTCAAATGTTCTTTATGAAATTCTAGAGTGTATAACACATTCCATTGCATATAATATTCAATTTTTATATCACTCCGTTGTTGTGTGTTGCTTCCAACCCACTCATCTGAACACTGAAATGGTAGGTTACAATGATTTGTCAGATGTCAAAACGAGGACTTGTCCGTTTATACAGACTGGTATTTTCATAATATTTACATGCCATTGGGAAAGATATAATTATGGTTTTGTTAAAAACATACTTTCTAGTTTCCCTTGCTTTTGATTTGTCTATATTTTGCCAAAGTATTTTATGTTATCACTTAACATCCATGACTGTTAATGACTCAGGTATTTATGTCATTTATGGAAAATGAAACGTCACACATAATTTGCAAGAGGAGGCAGCCGAATATTGGGTACAAAATCAGCAAATCCAATGCCCTATTTTCAATGCATATCAGTGACACAAAGTTACAGTTGCCAGTGAACATTGATTACACTCAGGTGAGCGGCCAGGGCCACTTTGGCCTTCTTGTTTTGTTTAACTGTATATAATTTGCTTAGTGTGTTTACTATCTACACATAGGAAAATAATTTCGTTCTTCTATCTCAGTCAAATTTCCACTTTAGGTGGGCAATTTGGCAAAAAAAGCACAGAATGATATCTGCAGAGAAGTTTCAGGATTTTGAAGAAACTATCAGATTGGTAACTTTATTTCAGTTAGATTTTACAGTGGGATGTAAGACGGTTTCATTTCAGCAATGCTCATCTTAAGGTTTCACATTAGAACAAATAACGAATTTTTCAAATCACTCATAGAAACAGAATACGCATGTTTGTAATCAATGTTAAATAAAATAAGTATGATCTTGCAAACTTTTTTTAGTACTGCTCGTAAGTTGTATTCAAGTTTCCCCAAAAAATGTTTCAGATGTAAAACTGACAACTGAAAAGATACAAGATTGTTTATCAAGAAAATCAATGTAGATAAAAAACATTCATATATTTGTTTAAGAAATAGTTGACCGGTAAGCATTGGTAATTGCGGTAATAACCAACGGTTTGGAGTTCTGATGCCTAGGAATTAAACCACGAGTGCGATAGCCCGAGTGATTTGATAACAAGCATCGTAACGACAAACCGTTGGTTATTACCGCAATAACCAACGCTAGCCCGTAAAGTATTTTGATTCTAACACGATCCTGTATATAAATCGTCTACATTTTTAAAGGCGATGAATGAGAACTACTGTAACATTAATCTATAATCCGCCCATTTTCCGGAAAGTACATTCACACGTGCGTTTCAATGACGTGATAAATCATAACAATTCAAAAAAATTCACCGATAAACATTGAGCAAAGAATTAATGTGACGTCATGCTTATTGATAAATACAGTAAATATCTTATGCTCACAGAAAACAAAAGCATATTAACAAAACGTAAACGTTCTTTTTTGTGAACTTAAATATACAAATCTGGTTTTTAATTGCGCTACATAATGCAGAAATGATTTGTTTGTCACAATTTTGTTTTCGCGCGTTCAAGCACGTGCATTTTACGAAACAATTTCTTCGAATTTCCGAAACTATTTTGAAAATATTAGGCTCCGCCTATGATTTGTTGCAGAATAACCCATGGTTGATTTCCTTCTTTATCTATGGAATACTAGTCGCGTTCTGTGTTAGAATAAATCATACGGAATGTTGAAAACGAACGATGCACAATACATCAACGTTAACATTTAGAAATTGTTTTCGGCTTCCTAAGTGTGGATTGAAGCCATTATACCTGCTAATTTCAAGGCAAATGTTTGTACTGATGAAATACCAATTCATGCAATTTTTTCCGATAGCTTTTACCTCTTTTAACACAGTATTATACACAATATATGTCAACTAATTAGTTTTGACATCCAATGTTTTGTAATGTATTACTAAAGCTAACATTGGAAAAAAGTAAACGATGAAATTAAGATTGCTTTTTATTTTATTTATTTTTATGAAGCATTTGCTTTATTACGTAGAACGTCATACTATTTTTTCTTATATTCACACTTCGCAGAACGAAAAGGTCACATTTATACTGAAAACTATATTCAATTGAAATAAAAAGATATCACATATTTCTTTGATAACACTTTGCACCTAAAAAAATGCACACAAAAAGCTAATAAAAAATGTAGTCATCTAGTAAACGGCGTTCGGAATAACAGGCCTTCGGAATATCGAGCCTAAGGGATATCGGGCCTTCAAAATATCGGGCTGTCACATAATGTTCTCCTAAAAGAGCAAGACACAGATCTTTATACTCAGGTGAGCGCTTTAGGGCCATTTGGCCATCTTGTTTATACAACGTGGCATCGCTGATGTACATCAATATTTCTGTGAAAACATTTCAAACTTTTCTTTAATAATAAACGTATTATTTATTCAATTTATATAACCATCATTAAATGATGGAAGCGTCAGAATTTAAAATTTATCCACATACCAAATGAGATCTATAATTATAATATCGTATGCCCTATAACACAAACAATTAATTATACAATTCAGACCAAAACATAAATACAACATAGAACCACATTACATGCTTATGTAAATACTCATAAGAATAAACAAATCTTATTAATAGCTGATATATATGCAAGCATAGAAACAAATGGTGTTATGTCTTAAGACAAATGCTGATATCTTCACATGAACACATGTATTCATTATATTAATAGACATGACTGGTCAGTAGCCTATTGAGATTGAGTTGGAGAACGAGTGATTGTACACTCATTGTTCTTGCATTTAAATCTAAAGAGGGGTAGATTATTCCTAGTTTAGGTTTAAATTACAAAATGAATTGTAAAAATATTCTCAGCATAACTTCAGGTAACCAAAAAAAAGAGCCGATATTGAATTATTGATCAACGATCCCAGTTTAGCCTCTGTTAAGTTTAAATGTTGAAGGTCAAATAATTAGTTCTGCCATTTGTATTCAGGTTTGGATTAATTTTTATTCAAAACAATCACATGCAGCTTCATGTTATACAATGAACAGTATGCGTTCCCAGCTGTGACAAAAGTCTTGCTAAATCGACCAAGCATCATTCGCCTAATTTACATGGCATATATGTTGTTGAATGCGGCGAGTTCACGTTATGTGTAGCAATGCAGAATAAAAATATTTAAATCACGGGGAGTCGGTGCAGCGAAATACATTGCGGTGCATTGCATCAATGTGAGCATCTCTTTACGAAATCTTTAATGGAGCGAATAAAAACCCAGTGCAACACAATGCTATGCTATTTTATGCACTCAAATGCAATACTGCAGGTGTTATGCAATCTAATTTCTTAAAAAGTTGCTTTTAAATCACTCAACAAGATAGCGATTGCACAGCACAACCTGTATGCATTGGAAAATACCCATTATCGAGCCAAATAGACACGAAATTCAGCTATTTAAATAAATACCCTTCATGATTATATCGATATTATGAGGAAGTTTGAAAACGTGTGTCACATTTAACGGGGTAGCTTTGAGTTGCAGTTGCCCACGCAGTTTTATACCACATGTATCTGTACTCATGGACAAGTCTGCATTTAAGTTTTGTTCTGTTGCAGATTTGTACAACAAATTAACAGCATTAATTTGTTTATATGAACTTTTTTCACATATTGCAAAGTAATTTGCTTTCCTTATTGCACATTGTATAATTCCAATGGCCTCTGACATTTATCATTTCAAAGTCCAAAGACAATAAGATCATTGAAAAAAATTATTGTATAACTAATAGGTTGATTTTTTATCTAAAAATAGCGTGGAGTATGTTTCATGAGCTTAACCTAAATACGGATCACGATCAACAGTGTAGCCTTGACATGTACTGGTATGCGTGTAAATATACCCGCATAACCATATACTAGTTGACTTGCAACACAGAAATGTATCTGCAGATGCATTTAAATGCACGGTTTTCAGTACAATGATATGCATTGCAATACGGAGATCTTTGGAATAAACAATGTGTGCAGTTTGTCCAACAATAAGCGCGGAACTTGACATACTTTCGGGGAATGAAGTCAGATATTTTTATACCCAGCTCATATCCATTCGAATTAATTACAAAACCATATGAATACCTCAATACACAGTCAACAAACTTCGTGTTTTAAATTAGCGTGATTGGTGGAAATTAACTAGGATAAGTACGTCGTTAACAAAATCTATTCAAAATGCAATCTTCAGAATGTTGACATTGTAATGACGTATATCTATTTATAGACATTACATGCAGCGATCGCATGCAGACCCTGTCATGTTTAAAAAGCGAAATACCAGCGACTTAGGCAATGTGCCAAATATAAAACCGTCTATTATGTTATATTGTCCGCTCGAAACATAAAACTAAGACGCAGTTTCACGTTCTTTTCATTCCAAAAATGTACAAACCATACGTTGAACCACATTAAACGGGTACACTTTTTCACTTCTAGGTTGTTGTTTTTTAATGGGTAACTGAGTGTTTAATTTATTTATTAAGTTTGTTTCCTGCCCTTTGCATAGAAACAAAACGCACTATGTGTTTTTATACATAATCAAGTCTAATATAGTAGTTATTCACGCTGAAAGCAAGTACCACTAATTTCTAAAGTTATACTTGTCTTTTCATTATGTAAACATTACACAATCTTGCCACAATTTTAGTATAAAATGTTATTTACATCTGGACATATTTTGTTACAATTTTAATGATTGGACAACAAGTTTTATTCATGCAATATTTTGGGGTTAAATCCACTAGCAAACAACACAAATTGATAGTATTAGGATGTAGAGTATGAATATAGTTAATGTAAAGTGGCTATAGTTTATGAAGATACAGATCATACGGTCAGGAAAAGTCATTTTATATAAATTGGTAAACTCACTTTTATCAAGAAATTACATGTATGTATTACCTGTAACGTCGCATATGTCAGTCGCCTCAAAAACGTAAGCAAGCGCGTTTATGCGGCGATTTTCAACGCATATAGAACGATTGCGTTTATGCGGTGACACGCGACGCTTAAACTGTATGATACATTTGCAGCAATAGTAAACTGCAGATGGGAATAACGTTGTTTAAGCCGAATCATTAAAATGAAATTTGTTTGCAGTTTGCACAAATATACTTAAGTTACTAGTTAATTAAGTAAGCAAAATTTGAGTTACAGCTTTTAGAGAAAGCACACATAAAATAATGTCTGTAGAATTACAAAAGTACAACGAACAATAAACATTTCTAAACTCTTTGAAATTAATCATATTAAATCCACAACATCCAACTTCACTGGCTATTGGTTACTTCTGTATAGCTTCATCTACTTTTCGGCATGGGTTTTGGAAAAGCTTGTAGATTCTGTAAAAAATAGCAATTTATTAAAAGGGTCCTTCCAGTTACAAGACATTACTATTTGACAGGCGTTTTTCAAATGAAATACTTCTGTTTAAGCTAAAACGTTATGGAAAAGTGTTTCTAAAGACATACACAATGACGGGTATGCAGACAGACAGACAGACGAACCGAGAGACATGTTGTCCTAAACTTTGTTGTGCAATGGTATAATAATATTGACACTGTATCCCTCATTCTTCATATTGTTTATATGGCAAGTGTCCTTTTTTGCCGCATAAACGTGGTTAGTTTTTTTGTTGAAAAGCACCGCATAAACTCATTTGCTCACGTTTTTGCGTCATATGTCTTATCAAAGGCTCAATAAAATGCGTTATAAAACGTGTTTCCTTTCTGTCAAATTAATAAAACTGGCCATTCAACGACCACAAAACGGAACGTATTGATTATATTTGTAAATGTAAAATACGAACTGACTAAACGATGACAAAGTGGAACGTGGTTATATGACTGTAAAAGGAGTGTCATTGTAAAATACCAACTGACTAAAAGACTACGAAGCGGAACGTGGTAATATTATTGTACATTGAGTGTCACTGTAAATTACGAACTGCCTGAAATTTCTCAATTTACCTTGCATGTCAAGTGAGCAAATATCAGGTATTGAAGTAGTGATCAGTGCGCTGACGATCCCATTTCCTAATTATAACTCTCAACGAGGAACAAAGCAAATAACGCTGTTAGCATATGCTAGGTGCAATGATTTCAGTTGCATTTAGTCTATTATGAAATCCGCATTCCAAATGTTCGATTTTACTGTTAAAACTCGATTCGAGCTGGTGAGTATAGATAGTAATAGTAGTATTTTATTGGTTCGTTGGACGGTATTTCTGTGTGCTTTTTATGATCAAGACAACGACCATTTTTCGAAATTCAGAATTAGTGAGAGAAAAGAGAGACAAATGTTTTGTTCAGTTCGATATAAGATACATGCGTGTAATGCATTAGGTCAAACTGACCCATGGGCTTTTTTAACACGGAATAAAACAGTCACTGTTGTCAAATACACATATAATATTACATTACATCGTACACGTAGAAGCTTAAAATATCATTAAGTTCAACACTGGTATTAGTAAATAAATTTAGTTCAGCAATATGTAATGTAATTGTTAACAGACATTTAACAAACACTACATCGGAAAAATATTTTGCTTGAATAAATTGTTCTGTTACTTTTACAATACATATATTTTGTAACTGAAAGTTGGAAGACTCTATTTACTTGTATATAAAACAACCAGATGTTTAATAACACTGACATTTGGTGATGCAAATAATTCAATAGTTTTAAACATACCTGGATGGATATAGTAGTATAATGGAATATACCTATGTCTTAGTTCAGAAAACATACCATATTAAAAACATGAAATTCGTCTTCTATGACGTTTCAATTTGGACAAATTCTACTTAGATCTTTCAGTGTTACAGAGTATTCCATCTACCGGTTTCGATGTTTAGCCCGCGCGATGATAACCATGGCTTGCACAGAGCCATTCTTTATTTTACGATATCAGCACAAGAACGAAACTTATATTCAAATTGAAAAATAATGTTATAAAAGATGACATGTATGAATCGTTAAGCCTGCCACTTACACGCTGATCCGAAATCCGTTGTTTAAAAAGTACAATACAAGTTTGAAAATCAGCAACTCCTTGTAATAACTAAGATTGATAGATTTAAACGCAATGAACTAATACAGACTCAACCTGTGTAGTCCAGCTAGGTTTTTAACTGATTTATTTTTTTCTAACTTGATCTTGTATATTACAATAATGTATTTCTGCTTTGGTGCACATATTAATACTACAAGTAAAAAACAAACAACTCTATCCGTCTCAGATAATATGAAAACGTTCTATGTTCTAGTTTCATGCGATAAAGTATATTTTAAAAATGCGCATATGTATTCTTTTGATATGCATTCTCTTTACCCAATCCCATATTTCGGACCCATATCGTAAAATAGTCATAAATAATTTGTCAAAGAGTTTTTTATATTTTTTGACCGGCAATTACTAAAATATGTTCTTAACTTAATAACGTTTTCTTTTGTGCGTGTCCAACTAGCGTTTTGTTGCCTGCACAGATGCATTTCCGATGGAAAATAACAATCGTAACTATGCAAAATTATTTACAATTTCAATGTTTGAACCATCGTATATTTTGTGGTAGTCTCTAACCTTTTTTGAACACCATTGGCTTTTACTGTTAAAATTCTAATTGCTTCAGACCCAATTAATTTCAGTTGCGGTTCCTATATTATTCTGAAGTCGTATACAGTGATTTGATAACCAAAAACGTCTACCACGGTTATCATTCAAAAAAGAATTTCTCTGACAATATTGATAGATAGATTTATTGCGGTAAGGGCTGCACATACATGGATATTTTAAAACAACACGTATAGTAAATAAAACATATTACATACATGAACTTAAAAAACTCTTGACAGTTACACAAACACCAAGGATAACACAAAAAAAAGAGAAAACATTCATCAGTAATAATTAAGTGATCCAATATAAACAGTAAACACATACCAATACGAATATCACATAATTAATAGTATTTAGCACGATATAATACATATATTTAGTAATATCAATGAAATTTATTGATCAATACAATTATTTGTACTGGGCTATGACATGCGGTATTAGCTCATGTAAGGCAAAAATTTGTCTATGTACCAAACTTAATACAGTCAAATAGATGTACCCGTTTTGTGCATAGATTAAAAACACATGGAATTTCAGGTGAAAACGGCAGACCATGATATCATTATTAACACGACAGAAACTCTGTCAATTTACCTTCTAGAGCTTGTATCACAAACATAAAAACTAATGTAAACATGTATGTAGTGGCCGAAACAAAACATTTATCGATGTTACCTTCACAACAGATAAAAACATACAAACATTCTAGGCTTTGCAATTAAGCCAATCACTGTCTGCTGACGTTCGTTGACAAAACAGTGAAATGTTCGGTCACCTATCCAAAACACAACAGATATGAAACTAAATGCCTACACCTTGCAGATAACCACATTATAATCAGCTAAACAACAAGAAATGTAGCAATTGCAATGTTGCCCAACAGCGCAACGTGTAAGGGATATCGCATTTTTTTTTAAAGTTTGGGTAATAATTATAGACCTTATTTTGCACCCGTATAAGAGCATAAAATCATAATATATTGCGTGTTGTCGAATCTTCGCGTCTTTGTATGGATGGCAGTGTATCTGACAACAGGATTCCGTACTTATCAATAAGCGACTTTGTAATATAAATGCTTATGGCATGTTTTCTGCAAAATAAAATGTAATTTCCCTTATTTTACGGGCGACAAATGTGTTGGCCTGCTCACATGTAAGTATGTTATCTGACAATAGTTTCAAATCACCAATACAATTTTCATAAGAAAACGGTTCAGAGTAAAATATTTTGAAAACGAAACACGTGTATGTGTTCGATTGTAAATCAATGTATCCATTATCTTTCTGCAATAATGTATAGTTTTATATTTTCTAAGTAATTTTTCATCCATAACGCCAGGACGTCTTGACTATTTAGAAACATTGTCAATATTTTTGTTATATACACTTTAGTCATTCGCTTATGGTGTGAACGCTACTACTAGTACAACTTCTGGTACTACCACAACTACTTCAGTAACTACTACTAGGGACTGACATGGTGGTGGCTGTTATGCTGTTATGTTAGAAAAGTTATTGCTTTTACAGTTAGAAATGACTTGAACATATCCAATTATAAATGTTTTTTTGTTTACTAAACTCCATTTACCCAATAATTAAACCTTTTGTTGAAGATACTATTTGCAGACACCCCAAACAGTCAATTTCTATTGAACAGTTAGAAAAGATTTTAACATCTACTACAAATAGCAATCAAGGACAGTGTTTAAATCTTAATCTTACTCTAGACGTTGTGCATAAAAATGCAGAATAGAGTAATGGGCTATTAAATTGCATTTGAATGCACGGCAAAAATGCAAAGTAGTACAATGTGCATCGATTAAAGCATTGCTTTAAGAAATATTAAAATGATTTGAAGTTCTTACTAGTACCCAGTGCAATACAATGCAAGGCATTTGTATGCAATTTAATGCAATACTAGATTTCTTTAGATCTTTAAGTGCTGCTTCTAAATCACGTTGCAATATAATGTTTGCATACTTGATCGTATAAATGCCTAAACAGCACAACCTGTTTGCATTGCGTAATATTCATAGCCCAGCCAAATAAACACGTCATTCAGCTTATCAATACCGTTCAACATGTTCAAGGGTTTATATAAAGTATAAGGAAGTTTTGAAACCGTTGTCCCATTAAACGGGTCAGCTTTTAAATCTTATTTGCCCACGCAGTTTTATACTACATGTGTCTGTATATATGTGTCACTTCCCTAAATCATCGTTATGCCTGAAGTTATTCATCTATGTTGTTAACCTTTATATGCATATTATTTGAACAAAAGAACACAAACAGTATCGTTATTTAGATTAAAATAGTTCACAGACTTCTGGTTTCCTTAGATAACACTGCGTAATACTGCAGATTATAGTTCTCGTTTAGTATAATTCTACTAGTAGCGTACGTGCTTTAATGTGGCTACCGTATAATACCAATAATCTCTGGTATTCATTATGGCGCAGTCCAAACAAATTATGACAGTTGCACACATATATTGCATAAATCAATGAATATTCCATTGGTTTAACTTTGATATCAATAATAGCATGGAGTATATTTCATGTTCTTGAGTTACATACGGGTAACTATAAACATTCTAGCCTTAAGTTGACATTTGCTGGTATGCATTGCGCAATATACCTGCATAACAATATTGCCTTTTCCATTGCAATTGAGCAATAAATATGTATAAGTATTAAAATTTTACAGTCAAACAGTGCAATACGAAATATTGCAAGACTGCGGATGGGATAAACGTTGTCTGACAATAGGTTCGGAATGCAAACTTAGTCATTATGTGTTTGCTCTATATATTAACATGTGTGCAACAGATAATCATTCTATTATGTCGTGCACATAAACCCATGATAAAGTTACACACTGAAGTGATTTGTTATTTGTTGCTATGTACAATAGCTACAACAGAAACGATGACCTCGACTGCTTTTATCCGGACAAACTGTCAGATAATGAAGTCAGATATGTTTATATCCAGCTCAAATGATTCGAATTACCGGTAAATACCTAAATACAATTGCGCGATCGATGGAAATTCACTGAGATAATCACTCCGTAAACAAAATATATTTAAATAGAAAGTTTCTGAAATTTAATAAATACTTATGTATCGTACCAATCGCACTCTCTGTTTGCATAAACCGTTGCGTATTTTAGAAGCCGACTGTTATCATATTGAATGTTCATATATCTATTTTAGCAATTGTTTTCTTGCTATGAATCCAATTAAAGGGTTTCTGCAACATACAACTATATTTACATGTATCACTGTGCACATATCATTGGTACTTAACTTAAAACTTTAGATAAAGGTAATTAAGAAATAGATAACTATATTTTTTCGAGTAGTACGCATCGTTCAAGCGAGAAATTAGGTTGGAGGCCCGTCTATAATGTTATAAGTTAAACCTTTAAATATGTTTGGCGCTTTTAAAATTCAATTAAATTAAAATCAAGATAAATAAAGTACACATAATATATAGATCATGACATGCGCTTGACGTTGACATGGATATCGAACCATCGCGTGGATGAGATGACCACCAGGAGGGAAAAATAAAAGTGAAAAATATTACCATCGGAAAAAAAAAAAAAAAAAAAATATTTTTATGTTTATTTCGATTAAAATTGTTCTTTATTATTTTCTTATAGTGTTTAATAAAGCAAATTGATGGACCTTTATAATTCAACTCACTTTTTAAACCTCATGAGCTTTTGTTTTGCGATTGATTAGATCACTTTACGCACTTCATTATTCTGAGCAGAAAAAGGGTTACATTACACCAATATTTATTTTTATATACGGAATGCTGTTACGATCGTTGAAAAAAACAACAACTGAATTTGCTATTTCCAATTTATTTTTATTTACCTTTCGGGATATTTAGGTCAGGAGATTCCGTAACACAATAAAAAAGAATTTCAAACAACTTTCGCCTATATATCAGTGTTTACTTTATAGCAACTATATGCCATACTTATATTAATGGTGTGAACTTAAATAAGAATCACCACGTTTAACAATCCATTGATGATACACATTTCTGTTTGCCTTAACATAGAATTTGTAAAGCGTTATTTCTCAGACAAACGATACAAATAGTGACCATTATAAGTAGTAAAAACAAAAAGCTTTTATCTGTGCATACATGTTATGTGTAATGTAACATATTATACAGAGGTAATTTCAAGTTATAGGCTTTATTTCAGTTTTTAGTGACAATATAACATTGAACAATTATACGATAATTACAATACTGCGCCGGAAAATACTTATGCGTTTTTTTTTATTTAAACAACAATTTATATTATGATATCTAGATGTTTCTCAAAGCGTGTTTCTTTCTTGTTGAAAACGTACTATTTACGTTGTTTTCATAATAGTATTCTCATTAGTTATATATCAACGCAAACTTTTCATCAATAATTGTTTACGGTGATTGCAGAATTAAATAACTTGCATTTTATTATATACCTATTTATATCCTCCAATCAGTTGTCCTCATTCGTCCCTGGCGACCGTACAATATTTCACTGTATTTGACGCGTGCTCGTACAATATATTCCGTAGTGGACGGTCCGATAATAAACATACGATATTGTCCGAGTATTCTGAAGGAGAACGAATATGTAACTTTTAGTTTTACCTCAATGTTGACTCCGATCTGCTGCTTCGAAACGTATTTTAAACTCCAGCAACTATAATGTTAAATCCTTTTCTTATATCCAGTTCTGGTGCATTTATTCTTGTCAACCGTGCTAACCAGAAATGCGATTTGTTTTCGAAATCGTCATGTGTGGTCAGAACGTATGCGTTGTGAAAACTAAAATTTGTCTCCAAACCTGTATCCGATTATGACTATATCACATTCCATATGATTGTATAATTCAACGAAACATGGCGTATTTAAAACTGTTCGTAACGGTATCTGTACATAAAGCCTGCAAGTTGCAACATGGCACACACAAAGCCTGAAGTGCAGTGAAAACTGTGTTCCGTCGCCACTATCCTGTTTACAAATTACATTGTTATTGATATCCATAAACACTTTCAATCAACAGTATAATAATAGTATATTCAATTCGACAACTAAGATCTACAATAGTATGTAATACTGATGTAATCTGATCCGCTGCAGAAACTCCTTATTGATCACGCCACCTTTTTAACAGGACACGTCTAAATATAGTATCTACACACGCTTGTTTACAATTAAGTAAAAGGACAATGCCGTTTTCTGCGAATTATCGTAAAGTACGGAAGGCCGTTTTAGCAGTTAAATTTAAAACAGTTAGTTACATGTAAAAGGGTGTGACAAGTATTAACGTATGTTTGCAAATTATACATCACGTCGAGTGTCGTCATATACATGTATTAATATTTTGAATGCGCGCACAGTACCGCGAACTTTGTGGTTTAATGTATATATTATGTATATTATGCAAATAATATAAATAGGTATATAATAAAAAGATTATTTAACAGCGTTCTGTACAATACGGTGATATATTTGAACTCGAACACAGCTGACATACTCACATTGGACTTGCCTATTGGCTCGTCCAATATGGTATGTCAGCTGTGTACTCGTCCAAAATGACTGAAATACTGTTAAAAATGGCGAAAAAATCCAAATAAACAAAAACAAACATAAAGGGGGATAATTCTGCTAAATTGAAGGTCAGAGTTATGGGCCTTGGTCAGTGACCTCACATAATGACCCCAAACACATGTGTGAAGTTTTAATTGAATATCTATAGTAGTTACATAGATATGGACATGTCGCACGCAAACCTTAACCAGAGCATTTCGCCGACGCCGACGAACGGGTGAGTAGTATAGCTCGACCTATTCGGTGAAATTAGTTGAGCTAATAAACTAAAACTATTTATTTTTATATTTGGTTTTCTGTATTGTTATTTATAAAATCATTATTGAGTGCCATTTCAAATGCATTTCATTTATCATATAATACGTTTAATTACGTAAGATGCAAAAAAAATCTTAATAGTGGTACAAAAAAGGAAATAAGACAAGGGATATTTAAACTAATTTATTACATAAAATTTTACATTTTAGAAATTACCGGTAATGCATAAATCATCTTATATTAATATAATTGAGTATATATTAAAATCAGGGTTTGAAAAATCAATTGTCTGTATCGCCCACATTGCCACAGAGCATAAACAAACAAGTGAATTTGGTTACAGACAATAAAAAGGGACAGTTTGTGAAAAAAGGACAATTAAGGCAAGAATATGAAATTTTAAAACAAGACACATTTAATTTGAAAATGAGTTCCTTACAATATATTGATCACGTGGAAATATAGTACACATTAAACGGATTGCAATTGCTGTTTCAGTATTTATACATATTATTTAACTATTAAAATATATATAATTATCCTTCTTTCCGAAGGATTCAGCCACCCCGTGAATAATGGACATTAATTGTTATTTCTTACTTTTCTAACTTTTGTTAGTTATTTGTATTGTGACAATTCTCTCTCATAAATACAGTTTTTTTATTGCGAAATGTTAGATTTTGTCTTACACGAATAAAAATATTTGAAGAAATTCTTAAAAATGTTTACACACTAAGTGCATAACCTGGTACTTTGTGTAAGCATTCATTTTGAAACCGTAATTTGTTGTTTGTTTGTCTAATAAAGAATGCTTTTAATGAATTAGATCAAAAGTATTACAAATTATTACAAAATTTAAGTGCTTTCCTATCAAAATAAAGACTGAACCAAATGATAGGAAACATTTTAAAAATTCATGGTTGCTAGGGTGCCTTCCTACAATTCGTCGGTAATCAAGTGAATGGCTGGTCTAAAAATTATGTGGCCTATCGGGCCTTTATAGTGTAGAAGAGACCTTAAATATAAAGATAAACGTCTTACTGGTGTTCAAGTTGTGTTCATTTAGGATATAAAGCAATGTAACTGTTAAGTGAAAAATAGGCGCAACCTCTAACTTAAACTAAAATTTAATCTAACACACTGTGTGTAGTGTAAGTAAGAGATGTTAATCCGTTATTTTGAATGGTTTTAACAATAGTAAAATCCCCTGTATCCTTTGTTATAAGTTATAATAGCGTCCAGGAATGTTGCCTGTTGGTACAAAATGTCTTGGTGCGAAATATCTTAGGGCGAAAAAGGATCGTACAGGGACCGAGTCCATCAAGCATCTATCATAAATGAAAATAAATGAAATAACTATTCCTTATTGATTTAACATTCTGTGTTTTTCTTGCAGCATTGTTTCTATCAGTATCCAGGTATTAAGCATGTTAAGATTTTCAACTTTCACTTTCAGTCAACAACATATATCTAGGTCAACTTAAGTTAAGGGTAAAAATCATCGAAATATTAAACTACACATCAGGCGGCCTACGAAACATTTGCTAATGTATGTATAGATACAAACATAATACATTGCGCTGATTACAAATTAAAAGACGAACCGTTTTGTTTTTCTTATTTCGAGCCATATAATTCACTCACTACGATATTTCAAGATGGCTTTCTGTTGCACGTAGTCTAATATCCGGGTCTGTTGGTAGATTTTCATTGGCTGAAATATCTTGGTATTTCATTCAGTGGAGCAGCTAATAGAAATCTTTTGTTAGCGACACCATCTTTAGTTAGTGTTAGTAGCACTAACAGTTATTTACCGTAAAGGAAAAGGCTCCTTTTGTTAGCGCTAGTAGCGGACTAACATGTATAATAACTTTGTATTAGTAGCAGCTAACAAAACAGGATCGGGTGGCACACGACCCCGTACCAGCCACAGGGTAACGGACAATGTGAAATATTTAACTAGACGTTATTAAATTTACTTGGCACACTACCAAATGAACAAAGGAATAACTGGAAGAGCGATATTCCACAATTGGTGCATGCATATAATTGCACTTTACATGAATCAACGGATTTTTCTCCACATTAGCTGATGTTTGAACGACAGCCCCGGCTACCAGTCGATGCGGTCCTAGGTTTGAAGAGGCATGAAATCAGTGGTGTATCCCCGTCTCATTATAGGCGCCAGATGGAGTGCAATTTACGAAAATCATACCAACTGGCAAATAAAAATGCAAATCAGCGGAATCACTGCGCTAAGAATCAATATGATCGTCGTGTAAGAGAATCTAAACTTGTTGCAGGCGATAGAGTTTTGATTGGCAATTTAGGTTTAATAGGAAAATATAAATTGGCCGATATCTGGAGTGAGGAGGTTTATAAGATTGGAAACCAACCGGACCTCAGTATTCCAGTTTATCGTGTCACAAAAGAACATGACAAGTCTTGTGTAAAAACTTAACACCGCCATAATATACTTGCCATAAAACATTTGCCGATTTCAGGTTCCGAACAGTCACATGACACTAGCCAGAGTTCAGAGCATGACAGATGTTCATATAATTCATCATCAGAGATCACTTCCGGTACGCAGCCATATCGGCCATCGCACCGAAGAAGAGCGGGTGAACCAGGTGTACTACCCAGGCGTTCCCAACGCAACCAGAGACCGCCAGCGTGGCAGCGCTCAGGAGATTATTAGTCCCCTACCGGTGTTTCACCGGAGGGGACTATAGATTTGCCCTCAGTCCGTCCGTCCGTCCGTCCGTCCGTCACGCCGTCCGTCCGCAAAATATTGTTCCTGCGATAACTCAAAAAGTACTGAAGATACTTCGATGAAACTTGGTATACATTTAAACGGCAATGTGAGTATTATGCACAACCTTTAATTTTTTACCAGAGGTCAAAGGTCACGTGACTGTTACTAAAAATAGAAATAAACTTAAACAAACTGGATCCTGCGATAACTCACAAAGTACTGAAGATATTTCAATGAAACTTGGTATACATATAAACGGCAATGTGAGGATTATTTTTCACCAGAGGTCAAAGGTTACGTGACTGTTACTAAAAATAGAAATAAACTAAATACTGTTATAATTCGAAACGTACATAAGATATGACCATGAAACGTGGTAAAAAGATAGAACTATAGCTTTGCCATCCGTCTGTGTGTCTCTCTATCTGTTCGTCCGTATGTTAATCCGTCCGTCTGACTGTCCGTCCCCAAAACCTGGTTCCAGCAATAACTCAAAAAGTACTGAACTTATTTCGATGAAACTTGGTTTACATATAAATAGCAATGTGGCAATGTGAGGATTATGTACGACCTTTTTTTTCACCAGAGGTCAAAGGCCACGTGACTGTTACTAAAAATATAAATAAACTAAATACGGTAATAATTCGAAATGGACATAAGATATGACCATGAAACTTGGTATAGAGATTGAACTATAGGTTTGCCATCTGTCTGTGTGTCGTTCTGTCTGTTCGTCCGCATATCTGTCTGTCCGTCCGTCCCCAAAACCTGGATCCTGTGATAACTCGGAAAGAACTGAAGACACTTTGATGAAACTTTGTATACGTAGCAACAGCATTGTGAGAATTATGCACGACCTTCTATTTTTCACCAGAGGTCATAGGTCACGTGACTGTTACTAAAAATAGAAATAAACTTAATACTGTAATATTTTGAAAAGTGCATAAGATATGATCATGAAAATTCATGAAACTTGGTACACAGATTGGACTATGGGTTTGGTCTCCGTCTGTGTGCGTCTGTCTGTCTGTCCGTCCGTCGGTCTCACTCTGTCTGTCTTGCCTGTCCCCAAAACCTGGATCCTGCGATAACTCAAAAAAAAAGTACTGAAGAGACTTTGATGAAACTTTGTATACATAGAAAGAGTAAGGCGAGGATAGTACACGACCCTTTATTTTTTACCAGAGGTCAAAGGTCACGAGACTGTTACTTAAAATAGAAATAAACGTAATACTGTAATAATTCGAAAAGAACATAACATATGATCATGAAACTTGGTACACAGAATGAAATATATGATTGCCCTCTCAGTTTAGTACTGCAATAACTCAAAAAGTAACTCGAACGACTTGGTCAATCTTACTAAAATAGAAAGAAAAAAAAATTAATACTGCAGTGACAAATGGGATTTGAATATGAAACTTTGTACATCTACAGATAAAGGGCGATTTGACGGTATTGCACAATGTTTAATTAGTAGGGATTTCACCGGTAGGGGACTCCTGTATTGCTTGCAATACTATCAAAGCCTTGTTTAACTTAATTTCACTCATTTATGAACTAGAAATCAATGATATCAGTTAAACTGATGGATACTCCCCAATGCGCTTTGTCAAGAAATATAAATGCAATGAGAAGGGCAGAGACATTAGAATGACTAAACATCACTAGAACTGCAAGACCAAGTCTGACATCAAAACTGTATGTAAGCGTACCACAAAAATACAATATGAACATGCAGTAAAATTGTAAAAAAAATACAATAACAAGAGGGCCATGATGGCCCCAGGTCGCTGACCTGAGTTTAAGGCACCATAATGGCTTATAACAAATGGGTCAAATGGCACTAAACCCCTTAAGTGAGTATAAAGGTCTGGGTCTTGCAGTTTCAGGCGAAGAATTTTATGGTCGATAATTATAAACCATGGGACCAACAGGACTAGTATACAATGTTATATACCATATATGAAATCTCAAGCCCTTGTGGTTTCAGATGAGAAGACTTTTAAAGTCATTTTTCTATTTAAGTCTATATAAACCATGTGAACCCTGGGGGTGGCCAGTTTTGACCCCAAGGACATCATTTGAACAATCTTTGTAGTGGACCACTATACAATGTTACATATCAAATATGAAAACTCTGGTCCTTGCGGGCTCAGACGAAAATAAATTAAAAGTCATATTGCAATTTAAGTCTATATAAATCATGTGACCCCAGGGGCGTGGCCTGTTTTGACCTCATGGGCATGATTTGAACAAACTTTGTAGAGAACCACTGTAGGATGTTACATACCAAATAGGAAACCTCTGGGCCATGAAGTATCAGAGAAGATTTTTAAAGTCATTTGGCAATTTAGGTCTGTATAAACCGTGTGACCCCGGGGCGTGGCCAGTTTTGACTCCAGGGGAATAATTTGAACATTTTTTGTAGACGACTACTAGATCATGTTACATATCAAATATGAAAGCTCTAAGCCATACGGTTTTAGAGGATAATATTTTTAAAGTTTTCACTCTTTAAATCTATTTTAGCTCTGGTGGCGTACATATGCAGCGGACAGAAACAATTTGAACAACTTTCAAAGAGGGTCACCCAAGAATCATTCCTGTGAAGTTTCGTAAAAATCTGCCGAGCGGTTTAAGATGAAATGAATGTAAATTTTGACGGATGACGGACGACTGACGACTGACGACGGATGACGCACGACGGAACTAAACATGTGTCCGTAGGGCACGGATGCCCCCACATTCCACTGGTTGTCACAAAACTCTGCTGATGTTGGAAAAAATGCACCAAAATACCCAGGTGCACAAGTTCACATACTGATATCATAAATATGTTTATGAAGTTTCATCAGTCTAGCAGTTATACGTTTTGAGTTACACGCGATACAAATCCAAAAATGTCATTTTTTGCTAACAAAAAGGGTCATAACTCCACTAATGGCGGAAAAATCTAAACCAAATTACCCAAGTGCACAAGTTCACATACTAATCAATATGTTTATAAAGTTCCATCACTCTATTAATAATACTTTTTGAGTTACACGCGAAACAAATCCAAAAATGTCAGTTTTTGCTTAAAAAAGGGCCATAACGCCGCTGATGTCGGAAACAACTGCACCAAAATACCGAGGTGCTCAAGTTCACATGCTGTTTAATATGTTTATAAAGTTTCAATACTGTAGCATTAATACTTGTTGAGTTACAGGCGACACAAGTCTTAAATGTCATTTTTTGCTGATGTCGGAAAAAAAGTGCACCAAAATACCCATGTGCACAAATTCACATGTTGATTAATATGTATTTAAAGTTTCATCACTCCAGCAGTAATACTTTTTGAGTTAGGTCCAAAAATGTCATTGTTTGCTAAAAAAGGGCAATAACTCAGCTGATGTCGGAATAAACTGCACCAATATACCCAGGTGCACAAGTTCACATGCTAATTAATAGGCTTGCAAAGTTTCATAACTCTAGCAGTTATACTTTTTGAGTTAGGCGCGACACAAAAATCCGACGGACGCGAGGACGCAAGGACGGACGGACGGACAAACACACACACAGACAGACAGGAGAACAAACAAGATGGGTAGACAAAACATCAGACAGACAGAATTAACATGCTCACATTCTAACTGCCAAACACAGGGAAAAAGTGACAAACAAACAGACATAATGACGGACATATATGCGGGCACGGACCAATAGACTATATAACCGAGAAACTCAATCAAGCAGAACTGGCAAAGGAACCGATATGCTAAATGAAGAATGATTAAAATTTAATTCTGCAAGTAGCACTGTGTAATATTTGGTAATAAAATGTCTGGACAGACATATTTACAAAGTTATACAATAAATAACTTTTAACAGTAATCAGAAAGGCAAACATAGCTAAATAATAGCGTAACGGGTCTTCTGTGAATGCATTTATACTTTTATAAGACAAATATTAAGACTCAACACATAACAACATAATCACATCATGTGCCTACTTGATTCTCGCTCGTGTTTCTGGGTCAAGAAGGTGACGTCGTAACCTTGCCGTTTGACAGGGCATTTTTACAACACCCAAGACTAAATCTTTATATATGACATCAAAATGACATTAAATACCTACTTGAATCTAGCTGGGGTTTCTGGGTCAAGTATGTGTCCTCCTAGCCTTGACCTTTAACAGGGCATTTGTACAAGACCCAAAACTAAATCTTTATAAATGACATCAAAATCACATCAAAAGCCTACTTATAAGCCTCGCTGGAGTTTCAGGGTCAAGTAGGTGACCTTGTAACCTTGACCTTTGACAGGGCATATTTAAAACACTAGGCTGAACCTCAAAGATTGACAACAAAATCAGGTTTACTAGGTTGGCATTACAAAATATTGATAAGTAGCCAGAAATTTGTATTTTACAAAAATACCTGTCGTTTAGGAATATTTTCCATATAAACTGTAAAAATATGCTTAATAGTTTTCTTTTTTTGACATTTCAGCCAATTACAAATTTGTAGCCAATGGCTATTTTGGCTAATGGTAGCGCTAACATGGACTAAATGCCTACTTGAGCCTCGCTGGTGTTTCCGGGTCAAGTAGGTGACCTCGTAACCTTGACCTTTGAGCTCGTTGTAGGCGTCCTTCAGCCCTCCGGTCGTGTTGTCGGCGTCCACGAAGAACTCGTACTGGTCTTTGCTTTTCTTCGAGGGGCGGGACTCAATGTGGCTCAGGTTCACCTTGTGGGTCTAAACGTTACGAGGGAGAAGCGTGAAATGCTTGTAGATCAATCTGCTTTCTATATAATATAACAATCCTAAAATTATAAAACAAGAGCACCGCCTACGGGTGCTGGACGCTCGCCTTTCTCGTATTAGATAGTATTATGGCCTTTGTAAGTAGAATGGGTTCATCACTGTGATGAAGTGTGTTGAATTTTAAGTCAAAACCTCGTATAGATATTGAGAAATTTGACATAAAGCTAAAATTCTAAGTGGAAAAAAGGGCAATAACTCCACCAAAATCCTTGATATAGTTACCTCATCTTGTCTGCAAAATGGGTTCATACCCGTGATCAAATGTTTTGAGTTTCAAGTCAATACCTCTTATAGTTATTGTGAAATATGACCTAAAGCGAACATTGTAAGTTGAAAAAAGGGAAATTGCTCAAACAAAATCCTTGATAGAGTGACATCCTCATTTCCACAGAATACTTTCATCACCTTGATCAAGTACTTTGAGTTTCAAGTCAAAACCTCATACAGGTATTGAGAAAATTAAACTAAAGCGAAAATTGTAAGTTGAACAAAAGGGGTTATAACTGCAACAAAATCCTTGAAAGAGTTGCCTCCTCATGTCTGCAGAATGGGGACAGCATCATAAACAAGTATCTTGAGTTTCAATTAAATGTTTTAAATACTTGAGAATTTTTTTTAATATCAATATATTCTAAGTTGTAATCCTAAACAATGGCAGATAACTCTGGAAATACAAATCACAGGGTTACCTGCCGTGTTGTAATAAATTACCCTTTTGATACTGAACAAGTATTGAAAGTTTCAAATGTCAGTTTGACAGTTTTTGAGAAATGGACTCTGACAAAAAACTTAACCAAAAAACTTTACTAACTCAGACGCTGACGCAGACAGAGCGACGACAACTAGACTTTTTTTCTTCGGCTAATTACTAGTCATTGTAACAGAACTGTATAGATAACTGACATTCGCTGCTCTTTTTAGGCAGCTGCATGTACCATTTTCTAGTTTTAGCTTTTTCCCTTCCTATTGTGACATTCAATTAAGTGCATTATACATACACTGGAATACCAAGTATTTAAAATTAACAGTTTCTCATTTCCGTTGCCAAATATACTCAGGCGTCCATAACAAGGTTCGTCTATACAAGGTTCGACTGAACAAGGGTTGAGTGTACTCACTTTAAACACGTTGAGGGCCGTCGCGAGGGCGCCAATCTTATCGGGGACCGAGAAAAGGAGGGAGGAGCTGCCCTCGGTGTCGTCAAAGTCCTCCACGTAGTTCCGGCGGCTGCCCGAGCTGCCGTTCTCCGTCTGGAATATATATTTGAAGCGTCTCGTGGGAAATCCAGGCTTAATGCATGTCTGTAAAGTGTCGTCCCGGAGTAGCCTGTGCAAAGCAGCCATAGGGACACTGGCGTATTATAGTAACATGCAGCCTAAGGGATACTGGCGTTATATAGTAACACGCAGCCGAAGGGACACAGGCGTTATATAGTAACATGCAGCCAAAGAAACACTGGCGCTATATAATAACATCCCGCTAAAGGGAAACTGGCGCTATATAGTAACATCCCACCAAAAGGACATCGGCGTTATAGGGTAACATCCCGCCAAAGGGACACTGGCGTTATATAGTAACATCCATCCAAAGGGACACTGGCGTTAAATAGTAACATGCAGCCAACGGGACACAGGCGTTATATAGTAACATGCTGCCAAAGGGACACTGGCGTAATATAGCAACATCCCGTCAAAGGGACAACGGTGTTATATAGTAGAATGCATCCAACGAAACACTGGTGTTATATAGTAACATGCAGCCAAAAAGACACTGGTGTTATATAGTAACATACAGCCAAAGGAAAACTGGCGTTGTATAGTAGAATGCAGTAACATCCAACCAATGCGACAGCGGCGTTATATAGTAACATGCAGCCAATCGAACACTGGCGTTGTATAGAAGCATGCAGCCACAGGGACAATGGCATTGTATAATAGCATGCAGCCAAAGGGACGCTGGAGTTATATAGTAGCATGCAGGCAAAGGGATACTGCCATTATATAGCAGCATGCAGCCACAGGGACACTGGCATTATATAGTAGCATGCAGCAAAAGGGACATTGGAGTTATATAGTAGCGTGCAGCCAAAGGGACACTGGCGTTATATAGTAGCATGCAGCCACAGGGACACTGGCATTATATAGTAGCATTCAGCCAAATGGACTGGAAGTTATATAGTAACATGCAGCCAAAGGGACACTGGCGTTATATAGTAGCATGCAGCCAAAGGACACTGGCGTTATATAGTAATACCCCACCAAAGGGACACCGGCGTTATATAGTAACATGCAGCCAAATAAACACTGGCGCTATATAGTAAAATCCCGCTAAAGGGACACAGGCGCTATATAGTAACATCCCGCCAAAGTGACACTAGCGTTTTATAGTAACATCCCGCCAAGGGGACACTGGCGTTATATAGTCACATGCAGCCAACGGGAAACTGGCGTTATATAGCAACATGCAAACAAAGAAACACTGGCGTTATAAACAAAAATTATAGTAACATGCAGCCAAAGAAACACTGGCGTTCTATAGTAGCATGCAGCAAAAGGGACACTGGCGTTATTTGGTAACATCCCGCCAAAGGGACGCTGGCGTTATATAGTAACATGCAGCCACAGGGACACTGGCGTTATATAGTAATATGCAGCCAAAAGGACGCGGGCGGTATATAGTAACATCCCGCCAAAGGGACACTGGCGTTATATAGTAACATCCCGCCAAAGGGACACTGGCGTTATATAGTAACATCCCGCCAAAGGGACGCTGGCGTTATATAGTAACATCCCGCCAAAGGGACGCTGGCGTTATATAGTAACATCCCGCCAAAGGGACACTGGCGTTATATTGTAACATGCAGCCACAGGGACACAGGCGTTATATAGTAGCATGGAGCCAAAGGGAGACTGGCGTTATCTAGCAGCATGCAGCCAAAGGGACACAGGCGTTATAGGTCAAATTACTCCAAAATGGAAGTCATATCCTTAGGGTTACATGTCAGTTAGATACTAAACACATTGGGTTCAGTGTATAATGCATATGATTTTTAAAATACAGTTTAAATGATATGTTTTGGTATCAATTTAATGGTATATATGTAAGAAATAAGAAAAAAAGACAGTGTTGGGCACTACTTTGTCTTAGTGGTTCCCAGCTTCATAACTTTTGGCCCATGTATTCATTCACAAAATGGCAGCCCCCATGCCTGTCAAAACCGGTGTGTTTATTCTAAGGTAAATATTTTGAGTTTCAACGTATAGAAATTTTTGACATGCCGTTTTTTCAAACGGTTATGGCCTTATCTATCCAATAATGTATGGTGATTTATCATACCACTATGCTGATATCGGCCTGATACAAAGGTGCCTGATATATTTTTTTATATCAGGTCAGTAGCGTTTATATCAGTCAATGTTTGGAGGTACGTTATATTACTCGAAGTCCACTTCTAAAGTCAACATTTTCAGTAAAAATGAATCAGATTTAACAAAACAGACAATTTGATACCAAGAACGTATATAGTTTTTTTTTTTTTTAATCGTCATAAATCACAAAACGTTTTTTTTTTTATATTCATAATAACCCGCACTTTGGTAGTGGTATAACGTCATCAATGGAACAATAAATCATCCATACACAGTTATTTCAATACATTTTAAATAAATGAACTAGAAGTCACTACACAGAATCAGTTTATGTTCAGTCTCAAACATGTTTTGACCAAAAATTGATTACGGTATAGTTATTATTGAAACGATCTTTAAAAATGTCAATTTCAATACACAACTCCAAAATCATGAAAATGGCGTCTCAAAACAATTCGTCGATGAGTGTTCTCCGATGAAATTGACCGTTGCAATCAATTTCAGTTTGCGTTTCCAATATTATATGAATAGACGTGTGTGTAATCTATCTATTCGTAGTGAAAACAGCTCATTTATCTTTCCGAAATGTTAATAATAAGGTATTATCCAGTCAACTTTTAGAAATCCATAACTACATGTACGTGAACGTGTAGAAGCCGGCTCAGTAAAATCACCGCGGCTCTTAGTTTTTAAATATGTAAAAAAAATCAGCTCGTTTGGTGTAATTTCAAGAAAAACGTGGTATGATAAATAGAAAAACAGGTTACTGCCTGGTCTTGTGTAATATATCAGGTTCGGCACGAATAAAATAACGGCTCGGCAAGCGTCGCCGTTATATTATTCTAAGCCTCACCTGATATATTACACAAGACCAGGCAGTAACCTGTTATTCTCTATATATTGGAAAGTAGCTTGGTCATGGTGAAAATTGAGATTAAACTTTGAATATTTTATATGTAACAAAGAAGGAATTTATTTGCGCATGCGTAACCTTATATAGTAGCATGCAGCCAAAGGGACACTGACTTTATAAAGTAACATGCAGCAGAAGTGACACTCCCAGCCAGCAAGCATATATCGGATAGATATTGGTATTTATCCTGCTACTATCCCAAACAGTGACCTAATAAAGCGGTGACCGTATAAACTTGTTGATATCCGGCAGTAGATCACATGACTGTGACATACTGTCAATAGGTATTCCTACGCGCCGGATAACAACATTTTCGAGAATGACATAGCATAAAGTCTACTTACCAGAGTTTCTCATCGATTCAAAATTAGTGTTGTCTAGTTTAACAGAGTTAAACAACAAATGAGTTGTTTGTCCTCACATTCCATTTAACTTGTTAACAACAACTTCCATCCAGTTCCATTCCATTTCAACACACTTGAATCTGATGCAAGCGGGTTATTCTTTGTGGATAGACTTTCTTTGTTCAACCAACAGAGCATATTCATCAAAGAAATAACCGTTTTTATAAATGTCCGATGAAAAGAAATGAAAAAAATCAGCAAAGGCTACATCTGTAATTTTAACGTAGAACGAAACTTTAATTTGATTTATTTCACTTTCAGTTACACTGTCCTCCACCCACAACTATCCGAGTAAATCGTAGAAAATTGAAAAGGGATCAATCTCACCGTTTTCATTCGAGGCAAATATTCCTTATACTTCTTATCTGAATGCTATTGCATAATATAATCAATACAAAACACATAAACACTCAATATTTATTATGATTTCATGTATTTTAAACTGCAAAACACTCGCGTTCTGGTTTGACTACATTGTGTAAACTTACAACACAAAATGAATGACGTAGTTGGTGTGACGTAATGTAACTCCTTAAAAACCAATATAATCCCGTTTAAAACAAAAGCAAATTTAGTACGTCATTTTCGTGTCGTACTGAAATCAGCAAATAAGATTTATTAATATTTTACTTGTGTTTTTTTATAAAGGTGATTAAGATAAAGAGAACTATTTTTTCCGGGTAGTACGCATACATTCAAGCGAGTTTTTTTAATTTAAACTTGTAATTAGTGTTTGGTGTTTTTTAATTTAATTGAATAGAAATCATGATAAATAGAATACACGGTAGGTGCCGCTAAAGCTCGCCCTATTTTCTTTTTCTAAGCCCCACCGGATAAACTTTCTCCATCCCGGCACCAACCATGTATTCTCTATATCGATGTCGCATTGACAAAACGGCCGATATCTATCCGTTATCGCTAGCGAGCATGTAGCCTACTGTATATATTGGATAGATATCGACCAGTTGTCGGCTATCGATATAATAGTTTGATATCTATCCGTTATCTATCCGATATAGTTATGGTGAAAAATAAAAAGTATATGTATTTATTTAGTGTATGTGATAAATGTTAAACAAATCCATATATGAGTGGCATTTGTGTTCCTTTGTCGTTATTTTAAGTAACGATACCGGATCGATGTAGAGCCGATATCGTTCACGGTAAGCAATAATTTCTCTTTATTTTCATAAAATTATTTATGTGTATCAATCCGGCAATACTAAAGAGTATTTTACTGAAATTAATGTGCGTTCTATGACTCCACAAATCTTATTTGAAATAGCTTCGAATTTATTTTCGTCGAACAAAATCGTTTTCGGCTGGCGCAAAATTCTTGTTCGTTTAAACTTGAACCGTTGATCTCCAGAAAGTCAAAGCAGCATTAAAATAATCAGTTTCCTCTTCAACGCAAAAAAACAAGAAGTAAGCACTTATGACTATTTGTAGACATTATGTTTGTTTATATCGGCTATTCAAATTCTATTAAGTCTTGTAGGCGTGGAAAAAAATCCAGGTTATTGAAATATAACGTATTTTCGCGAGTATTGTTTATTATTTATAATATTAGTATGTTACGATACTGTTTTGTCATATCTACGAGTGTAAGTGTTTACAGCTAGATAAGTAATTTTTACCTGTTACAGATTCAATATACTTACAATCATGTATTTTAAACACTTACTGTTTAAATTTATTTTTATTTTAACAGTATTGTATACATTATATTTAAAGGGACTTGTTCACAGATTTTTGCAAATTTTTTTGTAGTATGCCATTCATTGTCTTAACTTTACAGATTTAAGCATCGAAACTAAAAAGCTCAAGTATAATGACGAGAAAAAACAGATTAAAAAAAATAAAAGAAAAAAAGTTGCTCCCACCGGGCTTGGAACCTCAGACCTCTAGATCAAACGGCTACCGCCTTAAACACTCGGCAATTACAACTTTTATATATGTGGATGCATTATATATTTTACTATATGAGTGTATAATTTATGTAAGCGATCCACGTGTTGTCAGCAATTTTAATCAAAACAACAACAGAAACACTCCAAATTATTCCATCATTTAGCGTTACAAACACTTTATGATTTTCTTAATTTCCACTGATTATTACTCATTAACAAAATTGTATTTATAGTGAATTGCTATGTTCTTTGTGTTATATGGCTCCTTTAAATATGCTATTCTTTCATTGTGGGAATCTGTGACAAAACGTTGGAAAATTGTCAGTTGGCCAATCTGTGAACTGGTCCCTTTAAATAAATGAATACTCTAAACTAATGAACCCACAATTAAAACAAATAATACTGAACACAATTTTGTTTTTAGACGAATTACCTGCTTCGCAATGGTGGCTCTTGGGCCCCTTTGGATGACAATAAGGTCTTGGACTTGATAACGTTCATCACTGACAAACCGGCTGCATATTATTACTGGACAGATTCATCCAATTCGAATTTGTCATTTGGACAGATGAAGGTAATCAAATATACATTGGATGTAGTAATACTTGGTCAGAACATGCAGTACACTTCTATTGGTGTGAGCAAGTTAGTAACACATTGTTTAAGCAGTTTCTGCATAACACCTATACAGAGATCAAGTACAATTTCTCCAAGTCTGATTTAACAATTCATATTATTACTCAAAATTGTCTCTGTAATATTGTTACAGTTATGTAAAATTGGAGTGTATAGTAAAAAAATTATTGCATTGCTTTATATGACGACAATTATTAATTGAACTACTTTCTGTGATATAAACTTCTCACACAAAAATAAGGGCAAGTTTAATTTGCATACATTCCAGCTGCCAGTGCCATACAGTGTCTGGTTTGAACAACGCCATCACCATTATCGGGTGGAGTGCTGCATCAAACACTGGCTAAGGAATTTGACTGAGATAAAGAACAGTGGACAAAAAACATTATACTCGTCATTAATATAATAAAAGTAAACATTCTTAAATGTGTGATAGGGACTGGAAAGTTCCAATTTGCGAAGTTAATTTTAATTACTATAACCATAATTCTTAATCACATGTGTACTATGAGATTTATAAAAAAAAAAAAATTTAATGACACACACTGTTTAGTGTTACTTAATTGTTTTACATTTGTCATGTTTTTGTGAAGACATGCAAAGTTCTTAGAATTCTGATTCTTTTTAAAGATGTGATTCAACCTATATATGATGCTAACAAATTACATGTAATTAATATAATCTTGACTGAACTATGGTTTTCTGTTATTTGCAAAAATGTAAAAATTTTGTGAGGATAAAAAAGAAACCAATTAATCTAGGATGCTTTTGGAAGCATAATATTGTCAAATATGTGTTGTTGTTTTTTGTATATATCAGTACGTTTACATTTTTTACAGGAATTGTCTTTGATTTTGTTAACATTTCCAGTTTGGATTTGATTTAGATTTCCATTTGTTTATATGATTTTAGTTTTATCTAAATTATGGTGATTGAAATGTTGAAATTTCAATTTGATACTAAATGTCTAATACAATTAATTGTCGGTTTAGTATTTCTGAATTTCCGGTATTAACTTTTTCAATTTTGTTGCACGGGTTGTATAGCATGTATGATGCTGGATGATGCTAATATTCATAAATAACTTACATATTAATAGAAAACATTTGTAATTGTTTTCAGTGGCAATTCAACTTACAATAAATGATTGCATTTTTTAGCTTTTCCTTGGTTACTGTCACTGACATGTTGTAAGTGAATTTTTATACAAACCTATAAGATTTCAATGTGACATGTCCTTTAATGTTTTTAGCTATAAACTCGTAACTGATTTAAATATTAATTAACAATGAAGACGTTGAAAGATCATATAAACCTTTGTTCGAATAAATAGTGTATACATTCCCTTGATGATTTTCTGTTGCATCTGTTATATTTATCACAGTTTTTTGGGATTGTTTTATTACAATTTGGTTCTCAAACGTAGTAAATGTTTTGAGAAGATAGAACTAGATGTAGTTATTAAAAATGAAGATATGTACACTTTCTTGAGTGTTGTTGCAAATTGCACATTATTTTGAAATTTAGCATTAAAATAAACAAGTGTGGTTATCAATTCCAAAGATATTGACAACATCGTCGAATAGATACCGTATCAATGTAGGCTTGCTAGCTGGAACGATATTGGCCCGATGTATATCCGATATTTGTCCAAAAGGCAATGTTCCGATATCTATCCGATCAAATGCCGATGGGCAAAACTTTGATTGCATATATATCGCTCACGATGTCTATCCGCTATTGTTGAAAACATATCTAATAGACATCGGACCAATGTAGGCTTGCTAGCTGGAACGATATTGGCCCGATGTGTATCCGATAGACAATGCTCCGATTTCTATCCGATCAAATGCCGATGGGCAAAACGTTGATCGGATAGATATCGTTCACAATATCTATCAGATATTGTTGAAAACATATCTAATAGATATCGGACCAATGTAGGCTTGCTAGCTGGAACGATATTGGCCCGATGTCTATCCGATATAGGTCCGATAAACAATGCTCCGATTTCTATCCGATAAAATGCCGATGGGCAAAATGTTGATCGGAAAGATATCGCTCACAATATCTATCCGATATTCACAACATATCGGATAGATATCGGGCCAATGTATCAATATTATGTACAGCAATCCATTGTGGTGAATAAATTCAACGCTCGGACAGGTTTTGGCCATAAATCGAGGATGAAGAACAACGGCTATGTACATGTAGTTACTCATAGATTTTTGTTTGACAATTTATGTACATTATGTGCCTTCATGCGTTACAAATAATAATCATACATTATCGCCTATATATGTTAGAATTTGACAATTTAAATAGTTAAATTTACATTATACGCCTATTTCAAAGCGCGCACACATGAAACACGGATACCAATCGTCCACTCCGGAATTGAACGGTGTAAAATCTATAAACAGTAAAGTCCATCCACTTTAGGCCATTAAAAACGCAACTTATGGTTGGAGCATCATTCAGGAGCAGTTGATCGTTTAATTTAAAGGTGCTAACTGATATAAGAAGTGCATTTTCACTGATATTTGCGTAATAATGTAATGTGCATACCTTTAAACGACCTTGAAACCAACGCGTTTATTGCCCACGAAATATACGATCTGTTATAAATGACAAAAAAGCTCCGCATTTTACCGGATTTTGATAAGATTGGCCCATTGATTTATACAGTTAAGGTCATGATTTAGAACTCTTTCAATAAGAGCATTGTCATTAGAGGAAACAGATAGTGAACTGTCGTCAGCAAATAAGCGACTAATGCTGAAAAGTGATTCAGAGATATCGTTCACATATATTAAAAATAATAGTGGCCCTAACACTGAACCCTGTGGAACACCAGCATTTATATTTTTTGATCGAGAAAAAGGCGACCCAATGAATACTTTTTAAATGTAGTAATTAAACATTATGTTATAAAACCGTCTACAAACTTAAAACACAATTTAATATATATCTGTTAAAATCGTGTTGGTCGGTTATTGATACAAATCTGCCGTTACGGCTTTTGCACGCAATTCAACTGCATTTGTATGTACAACGGGTTAACATATACATGTATTATACGTAGCGTAGATCTAACTTTTTTTCCCAAAATATATTTAATTTTCATAACAATACAAATGAAGGATTATAAGCTTAATCTAGGTTAGATAACAATATAATATCTTAGTGACTATTCAGTGACCCTAAACTTTAATACGAGGTCACGCAGTTATGATACATTTATTTCTTACCTCGTTCGTCCCAGATTCATAGGCCATTTTCGCCTTTTCCGCTTGAGACACGCCGGCATCCATTTCAAGAAACTTCAGTTAAATCTGCACAAAATATATAATTCCTATTTCCGTCCTAAGCGCTTTAAGCCAAAGTCGGTCCAACTGTGTTTAAGGCGTGAATAAATATCTCCGGCTTTCACCGGCGTTGATTTACATATATCGATTAGTCCTTGTTCTCACTTGCATTTTTACTGACTGTAGTTTATAACAGCTATCTAATTACATCCTTATGCACCAATCAATATTTTCCCCCGGTGGGGGGGGGGGGGGCGGGCAAACCCAGGGGAATTTGACTAATCTTATTTTGGGGGGTCTAATTCTCCACCATAGAGCCAAACATTTTTGTCTAAATCCCCTCAATGAGGGATGCTCAAATTGGTGTAGCAAATGTCCCAGGGCCAATATTACCGGGATCTAAAATCCGAACAAAGTATATTTCCAGGGATCCGGAATCATTCGGCGTATCAAATTCCCGCCCGTCGGGAATAGCTTTCAGTCTAAAGTCTCGTATATGCTTAATGCATGTGCGTAAAATGTCGTCCCGCACAGGCTAATCCGGGACGACACTTTCCGCCTACAGTGGATTTATGTTTAGAAGAGACTTTCTTGAAACAGAAAATACCATAAAAGCGGAAAGTGCCGTCCTGGATTAGTCTGTGCGGACTGCACAGGCTGATTCGGGACGACAATTAACGCACATGCATTAAGCGCGGGTTTTCCACGACACGCCTCAATTTTATGTATTTCCGTTGTTGGATTGAAGAGTTGTACGATTTTAAGCGTAAACACTTTCAAAGTCCAGCTTCTCGAGACTAAACTAACGATAAAATATTGGACAGCAATCGTGTTTGACAATTCATGAGTGATAGGTCACAAACTATCAGGATAGTGGTGTTGAGATTTGAAAGTTAGCGAAACAACCGAAGTGCATAAGCTTGCGGACAAACTGATAGTTAAATATGCACCTCAATATGAGCGAATAATCCGCCGTAGTGTTGTCAAAAGATTACATCATGTGTACAGGGTGTCTAGACCTACGTACAATAGGGAACTGCCGAAAGTAATATTTAAAAATAACTTGCTGATAGTATATACTTATACACTTTGTTCAGGTATCAATACAGTCAAATGTATGTTGTGTATTTTTCAACACATTATTTCATTTTTCAACTTTTTGGTAGCTAAATTCATTAATCATCGTTATTAAATGCATGGGAAATAACTAAAGTAAACAATTGCCTATAAAGCGGAAACAGTTGCATTGAACAATTTCCACCGACTCCCAAAACAAATCACTGTTCCAGTGTTGTTTGTCAGGTATTGAGCAATATTGCTTTCACCTTCAAGGCATCGTCATTTTTCTCATACCGGTGTGCTGGTAGCAAGCCAATTCGTGATGCAGCTATCTTATCACCTAGGGAGCCTATGCTAATCAGCAAACAATCAAGTCGAAATATCCTGTCATAATTTCATAACAATCGAAGAGGAACCTCAGTCAACCACGGACATCAACCTCCGGGCAGAGATTTTACTGGTTCCAAACATAGCTCAATTTTAAATCCCTGTCGGCATGAAGTTCCACGTGATAATAGTAAAAACGCTTTGCGCGAAATAAAATAGTGGACAAGCACATGATAAAGACATGGACAACGTAAAGTCCTTGGGTTGTTTATTTATTTGTTTATTTTTGTTTTTCAATTTAACTCGTAGTAGTGGTAGTAATTGTTATAGTGGCGGTGATAATAGTAACTGTTGTAGTAATGGCTGTAGTTGCGGTGATGTCGGTGGTAATAGCAGTAATCGTAGTACTGGTTGTAGTGGCGGTGATAATGTTATAGTAGAAGTAGTAGTAATTGTTGTAGTGGCAGTGATGATGGCGGTAAAAGTAGAAGTAGTAGTAATTGTTGTAGTGGCGGTGATGATGGCGGTAATAGTAGAAGTAGTAGTAATTGTTGTAGTGGCGGTGATGTAGGCGATAATAGTAGAAGTAGTAGTTGTTGTAGTGGCGGTGATGATGGTGGTGATAGTAGTAGCAGAAGAAACGGTTGTAGTAGTGGCGGTGATGATGGTGGTCATAGCAGTAATAGAAGCAATTGTTTTATTGAGGTGATGATGGCGGTAATAGTAGAAGTAGTAGTTGTTGTAGTGGCGGTGATGATGGTGGTGATAGTAGTAGCAGAAGAAACGGTTGTAGTAGTGGCGGTGATGATGGTGATAATACAATATAGTAGTAATATTAGTAACTGTAGTGGCGGTGATGATGGCGGTAATTATAGTAGAAGTAGTAACTGTTGTAGTAGTGGCGGTGATGATGGTGGTAATAATAGTAGAAGTAGTAGAAGCAACTGTTGTAGTAGTGGCTGTGATGATGCCGGTAATAGTAGCAGTAGTAGAAGTAACTGTTGTAGTAGTGGCTGTGATGATGCCGGTAATAGTAGCAGTAGTAGAAGCAACTGTTGTAGTAGTGGCTGTGATGATGCCGGTAATAGTAGCAGTAGTAGAAGTAACTGTTGTAGTAGTGGCTGTGATGATGCCGGTAATAGTAGCAGTAGTAGAAGTAACTGTTGTAGTAGTGGCGGTGATGATGCCGGTAATAGTAGCAGTAGTAGAAGCAACTGTTGTAGTAGTGGCTGTGATGATGCCGGTAATAGTAGCAGTAGTAGAAGTAACTGTTGTAGTAGTGGCTGTGATGATGCCGGTAATAGTAGCAGTAGTAGAAGCAACTGTTGTAGTAGTGGCTGTAATGATGCCGGTAATAGTAGCAGTAGTAGAAGCAACTGTTGTAGTAGTGGCGGTGATGATGCCGGTAATAGTTATAGTAGAAGCAACTGTTGTAGTAGTGGCGGTGATGATGGTGGTAATAGTAGCAGTAGTAGAAGCAACTGTTGTAGTAGTGGCGGTGATGATGCCGGTAATAGTTATAGTAGAAGTAACTGTTGTAGTAGTGGCGGTGATGATGGTGGTAATAGTTATAGTAGAAGCAACTGTTGTAGTAGTGGCGGTGATGATGCCGGTAATAGTTATAGTAGAAGTAACTGTTGTAGTAGTGGCGGTGATGATGGTGGTAATAGTAGCAGTAGTAGAAGCAACTGTTGTAGTAGTGGCGGTGATGATGTCGGTAATAGTTATAGTAGAAGTAACTGTTGTAGTAGTGGCGGTGATGATGGTGGTAATAGTAGCAGTAGTAGAAGCAACTGTTGTAGTAGTGGCGGTGATGATGGTGGTAATAGTTATAGTAGAAGCAACTGTTGTAGTAGTGGCTGTGATGATGTCGGTAATAGTAGCAGTAGTAGAAGCAACTGTTGTAGTAGTGGCGGTGATGATGGTGGTAATAGTAGCAGTAGTAGAAGCAACTGTTGTAGTAGTGGCTGTAATGATGCCGGTAATAGTAGCAGTAGTAGAAGCAACTGTTGTAGTAGTGGCGGTGATGATGGTGGTAATAGTTATAGTAGAAGTAACTGTTGTAGTAGTGGCAGTGATGATGCCGGTAATAGTAGCAGTAGTAGAAGCAACTGTTGTAGTAGTGGCGGTGATGATGGTGGTAATAGTAGCAGTAGTAGAAGCAACTGTTGTAGTAGTGGCTGTGATGATGCCGGTAATAGTAGCAGTAGTAGAAGTAACTGTTGTAGTAGTGGCTGTGATGATGCCGGTAATAGTAGCAGTAGTAGAAGCAACTGTTGTAGTAGTGGCTGTGATGATGCCGGTAATAGTAGCAGTAGTAGAAGTAACTGTTGTAGTAGTGGCTGTGATGATGCCGGTAATAGTAGCAGTAGTAGAAGCAACTGTTGTAGTAATGGCTGTAATGATGCCGGTAATAGTAGCAGTAGTAGAAGCAACTGTTGTAGTAGTGGCGGTGATGATGCCGGTAATAGTTATAGTAGAAGCAACTGTTGTAGTAGTGGCGGTGATGATGGTGGTAATAGTTATAGTAGAAGTAACTGTTGTAGTAGTGGCTGTGATGATGCCGGAAATAGTAGCAGTAGTAGAAGTAACTGTTGTAGTAGTGGCTGTAATGATGCCGGTAATAGTAGCAGTAGTAGAAGCAACTGTTGTAGTAGTGGCTGTGATGATGCCGGTAATAGTAGCAGTAGTAGAAGCAACTGTTGTAGTAGTGGCTGTGATGATGCCGGTAATAGTAGCAGTAGTAGAAGTAACTGTTGTAGTAGTGGCGGTGATGATGGTGGTAATAGTAGCAGTAGTAGAAGTAACTGTTGTAGTAGTGGCTGTGATGATGGTGGTAATAGTTATAGTAGAAGCAACTGTTGTAGTAGTGGCTGTGATGATGCCGGTAATAGTAGCAGTAGTAGAAGCAACTGTTGTAGTAGTGGCAGTGATGATGCCGGTAATAGTAGCAGTAGTAGAAGCAACTGTTGTAGTAGTGGCAGTGATGATGCCGGTAATAGTAGCAGTAGTAGAAGCAACTGTTGTAGTAGTGGCAGTGATGATGCCGGTAATAGTAGCAGTAGTAGAAGCAACTGTTGTAGTAGCGGCAGTGATGATGCCGGTAATAGTAGCAGTAGTAGAAGCAACTGTTGTAGTAGTGGCGGTGATGATGGTGGTAATAGTTATAGTAGAAGCAACTGTTGTAGTAGTGGCTGTGATGATGCCGGTAATAGTAGCAGTAGTAGAAGCAACTGTTGTAGTAGTGGCGGTGATGGTGGTGGTAATAAATAGTAGAAGTAGTAACTGTTGTAGTAGTGGCGGTGATGATGGTGGTAATAGTTATAGTAGAAGTAACTGTTGTAGTAGTGGCTGTGATGATGCCGGAAATAGTAGCAGTAGTAGAAGTAACTGTTGTAGTAGTGGCTGTAATGATGCCGGTAATAGTAGCAGTAGTAGAAGCAACTGTTGTAGTAGTGGCTGTGATGATGCCGGTAATAGTAGCAGTAGTAGAAGCAACTGTTGTAGTAGTGGCTGTGATGATGCCGGTAATAGTAGCAGTAGTAGAAGTAACTGTTGTAGTAGTGGCGGTGATGATGGTGGTAATAGTAGCAGTAGTAGAAGTAACTGTTGTAGTAGTGGCTGTGATGATGGTGGTAATAGTTATAGTAGAAGCAACTGTTGTAGTAGTGGCTGTGATGATGCCGGTAATAGTAGCAGTAGTAGAAGCAACTGTTGTAGTAGTGGCAGTGATGATGCCGGTAATAGTAGCAGTAGTAGAAGCAACTGTTGTAGTAGTGGCAGTGATGATGCCGGTAATAGTAGCAGTAGTAGAAGCAACTGTTGTAGTAGTGGCAGTGATGATGCCGGTAATAGTAGCAGTAGTAGAAGCAACTGTTGTAGTAGCGGCAGTGATGATGCCGGTAATAGTAGCAGTAGTAGAAGCAACTGTTGTAGTAGTGGCGGTGATGATGGTGGTAATAGTTATAGTAGAAGCAACTGTTGTAGTAGTGGCTGTGATGATGCCGGTAATAGTAGCAGTAGTAGAAGCAACTGTTGTAGTAGTGGCGGTGATGGTGGTGGTAATAAATAGTAGAAGTAGTAACTGTTGTAGTAGTGGCGGTGATGATGGTGGTAATAGTAGCAGTAGTAGAAGCAACTGTTGTAGTAGCGGCAGTGATGATGCCGGTAATAGTAGCAGTAGTAGAAGCAACTGTTGTAGTAATGGCGGTGATGATGGTGGTAATAGTTATAGTAGAAGCAACTGTTGTAGTAGTGGCTGTGATGATGCCGGTAATTGTAGCAGTAGTAGAAGCAACTGTTGTAGTAGCGGCAGTGATGATGCAGGTAATAGTAGCAGTAGTAGAAGCAACTGTTGTAGTAGTGGCGGTGATGATGGTGGTAATAGTTATAGTAGAAGCAACTGTTGTAGTAGTGGCAGTGATGATGCCGGTAATAGTAGCAGTAGTAGAAGCAACTGTTGTAGTAGCGGCAGTGATGATGCCGGTAATAGTAGCAGTAGTAGAAGCAACTGTTGTAGTAGTGGCGGTGATGATGGTGGTAATAGTTATAGTAGAAGCAACTGTTGTAGTAGTGGCTGTGATGATGCCGGTAATAGTAGCAGTAGTAGAAGCAACTGTTGTAGTAGTGGCGGTGATGGTGGTGGTAATAATAGTAGAAGTAGTAACTGTTGTAGTAGTGGCGGTGGTGATGTCGGTAATAATAGTAGAAGTAGTAACTGTTGTAGTAGTGGCGGTGGTGATGACGGTAATAATAGTAGAAGTAGTAACTGTTGTAGTAGTGGCGGTGGTGATGTCGGTAATAATAGTAGAAGTAGTAACTGTTGTAGTAGTGGCGGTGGTGATGTCGGTAATAATAGTAGAAGTAGTAACTGTTGTAGTAGTGGCGGTGGTGATGTCGGTAATAATAGTAGAAGTAGTAACTGTTGTAGTAGTGGCGGTGGTGATGACGGTAATAATAGTAGAAGTAGTAACTGTTGTAGTAGTGGCGGTGGTGATGTCGGTAATAATAGTAGAAGTAGTAACTGTTGTAGTAGTGGCGGTGGTGATGGCGGTAATAATAGTAGTAGTAGCTACTGTTGTAGTAGTGGCGGTGATGATGACGGTAATAATAGTAAAAGTAGTAACTGTTGTAGTAGTGGCGGTGGTGATGACGGTAATAATAGTAAAAGTAGTAACTGTTGTAGTAGTGGCGGTGGTGATGACGGTAATAATAGTAAAAGTAGTAACTGTTGTAGTAGTGGCTGTGATGATGCCGGTAATAGTAGCAGTAGTAGAAGCAACTGTTGTAGTAGTGGCGGTGATGGTGGTGGTAATAAATAGTAGAAGTAGTAACTGTTGTAGTAGTGGCGGTGGTGATGGCGGTAATAATAGTAGTAGTAGCTACTGTTGTAGTAGTGGCGGTGATGATGACGGTAATAATAGTAAAAGTAGTAACTGTTGTAGTAGTGGCGGTGGTGATGACGGTAATAATAGTAAAAGTAGTAACTGTTGTAGTAGTGGCGGTGGTGATGACGGTAATAATAGTAAAAGTAGTAACTGTTGTAGTAGTGGCTGTGATGATGCCGGTAATAGTAGCAGTAGTAGAAGCAACTGTTGTAGTAGTGGCGGTGATGGTGGTGGTAATAAATAGTAGAAGTAGTAACTGTTGTAGTAGTGGCGGTGATGGTGGTGGTAATAATAGTAAAAGTAGTAACTGTTGTAGTAGTGGCGGTGATGATGGTGGTAATAGTTGTAGTAGAAGTAACTTTTGTAGTAGTGGCTGTGATGATGCCGGTAATAGTAGCAGTAGTAGAAGTAACTTTTGTAGTAGTGGCTGTGATGATGCCGGTAATAGTAGCAGTAGTAGAAGTAACTTTTGTAGTAGTGGCTGTGATGATGCCGGTAATAGTAGCAGTAGTAGAAGTAACTGTTGTAGTAGTGGCGGTGATGATGGTGGTAATAGTAGTAGAAGTAGTAGAAGCAACTGTTGTAGTAGTGGCTGTGATGATGGCGGTAATAGTAGCAGTAGTAGAAGCAACTGTTGTAGTAGTGGCTGTGATGATGCCGGTAATAGTAGCAGTAGTAGAAGTAACTTTTGTAGTAGTGGCTGTGATGATGCCGGTAATAGTAGCAGTAGTAGAAGTAACTGTTGTAGTAGTGGCGGTGATGATGGTGGTAATAGTAGCAGTAGTAGAAGTAACTGTTGTAGTAGTGGCTGTGATGATGGTGGTAATAGTTATAGTAGAAGTAACTGTTGTAGTAGTGGCGGTGATGATGGTGGTAATAGTAGCAGTAGTAGAAGCAACTGTTGTAGTAGTGGCTGTAATGATGCCGGTAATAGTAGCAGTAGTAGAAGCAACTGTTGTAGTAGTGGCTGTGATGATGGTGGTAATAGTAGCAGTAGTAGAAGCAACTGTTGTAGTAGTGGCTGTGATGATGGCGGTAATAATAGTAAAAGTAGTAACTGTTGTTGTAGTGGCGGTGATGGTGATAATAATAGTATTAATAGTAACTGTTGTAGTAGTGGCAGTAATAGTGGTAATAATAGTAGTAGTAGCAGTAACTGTTGTAGTAGTGGCAGTGAACGTGATACTAATAGTAGTAGTTGTACCTGTTTTAGTAGTGTTGGTGCTAGTGGTAAAAATAGTAGTAACTGTTCTAGTTGTGACGGTGACAGTGGTGGTTATATTAGTATCAGTAATTGTTGTAGAAGCTGTGGTGATGGTGGCGGTAATAAAATAAGTAGTAGAGTTTGCTGGAGGAACGCTGGTGGTATCGGTAGTAAAAGTAGTAGTAGTGATTGTTGTAGTGGCGATGATGATGGTAGTAACTGTTGTAGTAGTGGTATTAACGATAGCATTAGTAACAGCAGTAGTAGTAGTAATTGCAGTAGTGGCGGTGATTATAGCGGTAATTGTAGTAGTAGTAACTGTTGTAGTAGTGGTGGTGATGGTGGCGGTAGTATAAGTAGTTGTATTAACTGTTGAAATAGTGACGGTGATGGTGGCGGAAGTAATAGTAATATTAGTAACTGTTGTAGTAGTGGCGGTAGTAATAGTGGTACTAGTAGTAATTGCAGTAGTGGGGGTGGTGATTTCGGAAGTAATAGTAGTAGCAGTAAATGCAGTAGTGACGGTGATAATGGCGGTAATATAAGTAGAAGTAGTAACTGATGCAGTGGCGTTGATGATTGTGGTATTAATAGTAATATTAGTAGTAACTGTTGTTGACGTGTAGGTAATAGTAGTAGCAGTAATTGTTGCGGTGATAGTGGCGCTAATAATAGTAGTAATTGTTGTAGTGGCGATGATGGTGGTGGAAAATCGTAGTATTAGTAGCAGTAGTATAAGTAGTAGTAGTAGTAGTAAAAGTTTTAATAATGTGGTAGTACTAGGTAGTGATAGTAGTATTGTTGGTGTTGGTAGTAGTGGTAGTGTTGTGAATGGTGGTAGTAGAAGTCGAAGAGGTGGTGGTGGTAGTAACAGTACTATGTCAAAACATAGGTTTGCTGCTTTAACGCTCATATTTTGTTATATTAGGATATCGTACCTGAGTTGTTCTACGGTTATTCTTTCTTCTTCTAGTCGTTGTGGCTTCTACTGATAATGGTCTCTTTCATTGGTTTAAATGAAAATAAAACACTTACTTAAATTATTCCTTAAGGTTTACGTAGTTGTAGTGTTGATAGCATTTATAATCATGACAATTGCAGCAAAACCGTTAGTAGCTAGTGGGGATTGATGATGGTTTAGAGAACATGTTAACTACACTACACACGACTAATCATTTCTTTTCTTGCAGGTGCAGCCCATGTTCGAAGGGGTTGCTAGAAGCATCATCCAGCAGGCTTGTCGGACATGTCCTGTTTGCTTGAAGTCAGTCCGCCAGTCCAACCACGCTGAGCTAAAACCAATTTTGTCGTCCGGGTTTCTAACCCGCGCACAGATCGACTTTATTGACAATCCAGATGGCGACTATCACTATATTGCTCACTTCATGGACTGGTCCAGTTTCACGTGATATGGCCACTGAAACGAAAGTCGGCAGAAGAAGTTGCCAATGGTCTGAATGAACGGGTGTTTCCGTACTTGGGGCTTCCATGAATAATACATTCAGACAAAGGACGGGAATTCGTTAACAGATTAGTCAAAGAGCTTGTTCGCGACTGGGGAGGAAAGGATGTCTTGTTCATTAACGGGCGGCCACGTCACAGTCAGAGTCAAGGGTTGGTGGAGCAGGGCAACGCCACCATCGAGCGTCACATTGCCAACAAGCGCTCAACACTCAATCTCACCGGCGAAATCTACCCGTGGGCGATTTGGCTACCAAGAATTATGTATAACATGAACACTGAGGTTGCCGGTGGCATACAAAAGATGCCGTACGAAGTAGTGTTTGGTCAGCCGCCTCGCACAAATATCTTTCCAGGAGCTAGCGTGAGCCTCTTGACGGACACAAAGCACTCGCAAGTACGCCGCGAAGCAGAGGCTTCTTACAAAAAGAATGCCGAGTCGATAAAGAAGAAGAAGTCTAAGAGGAAACGATCCACATTTGTACAATTTCAAGAAGGTGATTTGGTGAGCGTTCGAATCGATCGCTCTGGAACAGACCAACCGCGTTTGAAAGGAAAAGTAATTGGAGTTAGGGGTGATCTCTACCAGTTACAGTGCGCGTATGGAATTATTGACTCCTGGTTCAGGGCTGGTGACCTCATGCCTTTCAATTCATCTTATGAAGATAATCCGTGAGGCGTCGCTGAAACTGTATCGATAGGCAAAACCAAATGTATGTGTAAAACCAAATGTGCAAAGTTGTTTCACTGTGTGAAAAAAAAATGACATGTTCCAGCCACTGTCACTCGAATCGTGCATGTAAAAATGTGGATAAAATGGATATACGTGCATCTGATCTTGACAGTGTCATTGTCGAAAGTGGTGATGTTTTAACGGATAATCAAATCAATATGGCCCAAAAGATGTTAAGAAGGCAATTTCCAGAGAACAATGGGTTCAATGATACATTACTAACCAGTGACATTGTGCGACAGACAACGCCGTACATTCAGGCGATGCACGTCAATGGCAATCACTGGATTACCGTCGCTGCAAATGCCGTTGAGGTCCCATCGAAATGAAATCACTGACCTCATCTTCAGTTAACGACGTAACAAGCACTCAGCTGCGATTGTATCACGGCAATACAGCTACAATACACGTTATGAACGTTCAGCAGCAAGAAGGAGACAGAGACTGTGGTTTGCTTGCCATCGCAAATGCAGTCTCGTTGTGTCATGGGGAGGACCCGACGTCGCTCATGTATAAGCAGGACGAAATGAGGGTACATTTCATTTCTTGTATCAACGCCGGTGTTTTGACGATTTTTCCCCCAAAGTGTTCATTGATGCAAACGTCGTGTTAAATACAAACAATAACAGATTATGAACAAAACTTTCAAAAGCTGTATAACATCAAGTCCCTGAGATCTAGAGTGAAATAGCAGGGTGCTGCATCCTGCTCCTTTTTGGTCCCCCCGCTGCCCTCTGGGCTTTTCAACATAGAAATGTTGAATATCTTTTGAAATTCAACATATTTTAGCAAATATTAAATGACAAATTAAAAGACTATACTTAAAAAACATAATATAAATAGTAAGAAACATTAGACTAATAAAAACCCTGGATTATGCAAATTATTAAAAATGTCAATTGGCTGATCGGTTACCCCCCCCCCCCGCCAATTTTTAGCAGCACTCTGTACCTTTCTAGACCCTAGATCTTTTCCCTATTTATGTAAAAAAAAGTTAATCAATGAGTGAGTGAGCGAGGGAGTCAGTGAGGGAGCAAGCGAGTGGTCGTTCGGAATCCGTAAATATATGACAGAGCGGCTCGAAAGTATATCCGCTCCGTAACTTTAATATTTGTCTTTGATATTTTTGCCTCTGTAATATCTCACAAAAGATATAAATATAGTATTTTTATATTTATTTTAGAATGATCATGTTAAATATTAAACATGATTTCTTCATTAAATTAATCAATTCATTTTTATTTTAACAAACAAGAATACTACTACATGGAGAAAATGTTTCTTTGAAACTAATACAATGTATTCTGTCGTTATTCATCAACGAATATAAAATATTTGGTTCAACATACTGTCGTATAATAAGGAATAATTATTTCAGGCATTCGCAGTAGCGTGCTACAATCCCATCTTCATAGTTTTAGGGACAGATCCAAAAATAACAAATCTGTAAAAACGCAATAATCATATGTTATTTTAATAGAAAGTTGGAACATGCGACATATTGTTTTGAATTGTTAAGCATCGAGTCAGCCAGTCAGTGAATCGGTGAGTGATTTAGTGAGTGAGTGCGTGCGTGAGAGCGAGCGAGCGAGTGGTCGTACCGTCGGTCGGTCGGAGTCCGTAAATATATGAGAGAACGGATCGAAAGTATATCCGCTCCGTAACTTTATTTTGTCCTTGGTATGTGTGCCTCTGTAATGTCTCACAAAATATATAAACAGATATTTTTATTTTAAAATGTTCATGTTGAAATATTAAACGTGATTTCTTCATTAATTAATCAATTCATTTTTATTTTAACAAACAAGAATACTACTACATAGAGAAAATGTTTCTTTGAAACTAATACAAAGTATTCATAAAACTGAGGTGGCAATAAAATGTTAAATAACACAAAAAATAAACGATTTTGTTAACAAGGTATTTCGACATCTACTTGGGTTGTTTTATTTTTACAATTATGATATTGTTTTTTGTTTTTTTGTTTTTGCCAACATATTAATTTATATTAATTGTATTAATTTTAAGCAGTTTTAATCCGTACGATATTTATTTTTCCTGAGCATTGGTGTAAGTTATTGTTTAAATAACCGTGAATACAACTAATGTCTCTGCTTTAAAATCTGCTCTACAATTTCAGTCAATCATATTTACATGTTAAATGACCGTTATATTTTTTTTTTTTTATTATTGTCATGCAATGTATTATGTATTGTTGTTATGTGCAAATAAAAAATATAACCTTTAGTTTAGCCTTTGAATCTGCATGGTATGTGTTGTGGTGGAAAATAATAAAGCATACCCCTTTAGTAATGCAACACTAATCGATTAATTCGACTGCAAGAAAACCATTTGAACAATCACACTTCTATTGCTTTAAAATATTATTTCCAGAATGCTTAAAATAACTGTTTTCAAAATTAAAGGTATAATAAAGTTTCCCGCTTCATGACCCAAAACATTAGAAAACTGGAGATTTTTTTTAAATAAAATTACGATTATAATTGTTCATTACTGAAATGCAAAGAATTTTGTGATACATAATGTACTCAATATTTGTATGATTGGTATTACGGTAACGACACATTAACCTCAATTAATAATCATGGTCGATTTCATGAATTCCAACTTTGTCCCGATTCCAACTTTGCGAACGGACTATTCTAGAACTGCTCTGCGCGTTTTTGGAATTCCAATAAAAGCGGACCGTACTGGAATTCCAAAAACGCGCAGGGCGATTCTGAAATCGTCCCGATTCCAATATTGCGCAGAACATATATACCTGGACCAATAATGCAACATGTCTGTGTCATTGTTATAAAATGATGAAAAATTTAAGTTTTGTTAAAAAATTAATCTTCAATCTCCTCATAATCATCTCCCCTGAAAACTTTCCAATCTGTAAGTTTTTAACTCGTGGTGGGAGTGGTAAAAAAAACAGTGGTAACTGAAGAGTACCAAGGTGGAAGTAACCACTGCGAGGAGTTTGCACGGAAATAAGTCCCTCGGACATTATCCATTTGTAAAATGACAAATAGGCGGACATCAGCCCTTTCTTGAATTTTCCAAGGCGGACAATATAAACCCAGACATTAGTGCAATAAGTGTGATTTTAGCCCCTTTCAGTGAGGACAATATCCCCATAGAAACAGCTATGTTACCCATTCATGTTTCAGTTTGTACGTGTTCATTTCCAATTAAGGTTCATGGAGAAGTATTAATCCGCAGCAGAAAAATAATATTTATGTACAGAAAAATACTTTACATTACTAAATGCAGAAAAATCACACCAGATATTGACAGAACTAGCTGTCAAGTATACAATAACACACAAGTACACTTAGTTCGACAATTCTTTGTACATGTAGAAACATCCATAATTCACGACTGGCTTAAAAGACTATATGATCCCCACACATACACAAGGGAATTCCTTATGTGACAGTAACAAGGCAATTATGAAAACGCAACAAAACACATATTAACATTTAAACACGACCTGTCGGAGGACAGCGCGCTCGCCTTTTCTTGTGCTTGTCAATGTTACTGGCATTTTTTTCTAAAACAAGAAACATGGAAATTCCACGAAAACCAAATTGTCAAACGAAATGCATTAACATCAGCCCATCTATAAAATTTTAAGTAATGGTAGACTTGACTTTGACCCCATCATATCGAGACCTGGTCTCGATATAAGGTATCTATGTATTAAGTTTCATTAAAATATCTCAATGCATTCTTAAGTTATTGAGTGGAAACCATTTTTCTATTTTTAGTAACAGGACCTTGACCCCACCCACCCCATATGCAATCCCACCCGAGGTATCGATATAAGGTATCAATGTATAAAGTTTCATTAAAATATCTCAATGTGTTCTAAAGTTATTGAGCGGAAACCATTTTTCTATTTTAGTAACAGTGACTTTGACCCCACCTACCCCATATGCCATCCCAAGCGAGGACTCGATATAAGGACTCTATGTATAAAGTTTCATTTTGTTTTTGTTTTGTTTGGATTTTTCGCCGTATTCAACAGTATTTCAGTCATATAACGGCGGTCAGTAAACCTACTCACACTTTTCCTGGGTAAGCTGGTTTACCAGTACTGAGTGCACATACTTATGCCAGTAACTGATAACTGCCCTACTTGAATCAGAGGTAGGGGGAGAATAATTTCATGACCAATCCCCACACAAGTTACGTGGCCGGGCTGGGAATAGAACCCGCGATCCTCGGATTTGTAGTCCAGCGCTCTCCCAACTGAGCTAACCGGCCCGGCTAAAGTTTCATTTAAAAATGCGTTCTTAAGTTATTGAGCGGAAACCGTTTTCCTATTTTAGTAACAGTGACCTTGACCTTGACCCTATACGCAATCACAAGTGAGGTCTTGATATAAGGTATGTATGTATTAAGTTTCATTAAAATGTCTCAATGCATTCTAAAGTTATGAAGCGGAAACCGTTTGTCTATCTTTAGTAACAGTGACCTTAACCCCACCCACCCTATATGCAATCCCAAAGGAGGTCTCGATATAAGGTATGTATGTATACAGTTTCATAAAAATATCTCAATTCGTTTTCAAGTTATTGAGCGGAATTTTTTTCTATTTTAAGTAACAGTGACCTTGACCCCACCTCCCCATATGCAATCCCAAGCGAAGTCTTGATATAAGGTATATATGTATTAAGAAAAATAAGTGTCATTAAAATATCACAATGCATGTTAAAATTATTGAGCGGAAACCATTTATATATTTTTAGTAACAGTGACCTTGACCTTGACTCCACCAACCCCATATGCAATCCAAAGTGAGGTCTTGATATAAGGTACCTATGTATTACGAATTATTAATATATCTAAATATGTTATCAAGTTATTGAGCAGAAACTGTTTTTCTATTTTTAGTAACAGTGACCTTGACCTTGACCCCACCCACCCCATATGCAATCCCAAGCGAGGTCTCGCTATAAAGTATCTATGTATGAAGTTTCATTACAATATCTTAATCCGTTCTCGAGTTAGAGAGCGGAAACAAAAAGTTGAGAAACTAGCTTACCAAAAAACTTCAACCTGTCCATATAGCTTATATGATAAAATTTTAAGTGTAAAAAGGCCCATAATTTTGACAAATTTCAAACTAGAGTTATCAAAATTGGCCTATGAATTCAATTTAATATAAGGAATAAGTGGTCTAAGTTTGAATGAAATCCCTCAAGCCATTCCTGAGAAACCAGCTTACCGAAAAACTTTCATCTGTCCATATAATTATATGTAAAATGTCTAAGAGTAAAAAGGCCCATAATTTTGACAAATTTCAAACTAGAGTTATCAAACTTGGCCTATAGGTTCATTTTAATGTGGGGAATAGATGTTTCAAGTTTGAATGAAATCCCTCAAGCCATTCTTGAGAAACTAGCTTACCGTATCTTAAACCTAGCTCGGACGCCGACGCCGACGCCGGTGAGAGTAGAATAGCTTGCCTTTTCTTCGAAAAGTCGAGCTAAAAAATGTACACTTGATATGTACAGTACGATCATGTTATTATCACAGATAAATCCTGCAAGTCCAGCAAAGAAGTTCACACACAATTGTGTCAGCATCACGCACTTAGTTCAACTTGTCATCACTTGTGTTATTCGCGTTGTCTACGTTTTGATCATTATCCATCGCATGAGCAGTGTCCTGCACAGTGCGTTCAGCACCACAAACCTGCATACCACTTGCGCCTCCCTCATACTCGGCAGTGGACCCAGAAGCACGAGCATTTGAATAAGCGTTGACCCTGTGAGTTTCTTCACTTTGATTTAAGCTTTCATCACTCTCTACACAATTTCTATACCTTGATTTAGATCATTTACATCCTCGCCGATCATACCAGAACACTGAAGCTAATTCTCTACACCCTGACCGATACAGCTAACACCCAGGCCACGATTTCCTACACCCTGACCGACGCCACTAACACCCTGACCACAACCTCCTACACCCTGACCCGTACCGATACCACCCTGAGAATTATCTCCTACACGCTGAACAACACTGCTTTCAACCTGACCGAATTCTACTACACGCTGACCAACACCACTTACACCCTGATCAAAATCTTTTACACTCTGACCGATACCGCTAACACCCTCACCACAATGTTGTACACCCTGACCCACGGATTCTTCATGTTGGTCTACTTCTAAACGTTCTAAACCATTTCCCGCACTCTGATCCGCTACGTCAACATCGCCGATCGCATTAGCTCCATCCGGACCGGAGTCATCCGAATCGTCCATTTCGAGACTTTGCACGCCGTCTCTGTTTAGCGTCTCCATCTGCTGTGAGAACAAGGCGGAAATGTCGCCGATGGTCAGCGAGTACTCGTCTGCCCCCTTGGTGACATTTGGTGAGACGTTGATGGACTTGAGGAGCGAGTGCATCTTCTGCTCTATCGTGTTCTTCACGAAGAATCTGTGAATAAACGTCGGTCTGAAAGGAGATGTAAATAATTAGTACAAAGGTACCGCAATCATATTCATAATGCGACTTAAGTTCAATTCTGAATAATATATATTTTTTTTAAACTGGTTAATGTAATGGAGTAAGTAAAAACTCTACGAAGCATAGAAGACGTATTTTAAAACATAAACGCATGCAGTTAGAACAATAGACAAAATGCCGCGTCTCATTACAACTCGAGGAAACGGACTCGATCAGTTTCAACCGGGGCTTGCAGAGTAATCGAACTAAATACAAGGGTACAAGGCGCGGTGTCAGAATTTGGGGTCAAAGTGCCGGGAAAAGTCAGTACCTTAATTACAACTTATACAAGTTAAAATGATATGTTTTGCAAAATGGCAGTTAACATGTGGGAAAACATGGTTTAACTTCTGTGAAACAGAACACTTTTTGCTGAGAAGAATGTCGTGGTTATTGTGTGTAAATCGAACTGTAGACAATTTAACCGGGGGGGGGGGCCCACCCAATATATATACCCGCCACTGGGTACAGGGTTTGAACAAAGCGGACACGTACTTGGTCTGTCCGATGCGGTGCACGCGACCGATGGCCTGCAGCTCCTGGGCGGGGTTCAGCACGGGTTCTACGAGCAGCACGTGCATCGCCTCGATCAGGTTGAGTCCATTGGCGCCGGAGTGAATGGGCAGCAAGAGGATCGTCTCGCCCGGGTCCTCTTTGAACGCTGATAGGTTGTGCTGACAGAAACAAAAGGTACACTTGTATTTATTAAACCCATGTCCACCTACGGAAGTATCCACATGTTTGAGATAGGTAGGTGGAGAATTCGAGATTGGACAAGAACGTTTTGATGCTTTTCACATTTCAAAGATTTTTTTCAAGACTCATTCAAAGTAAAAAGCAATATAATTAGAAATCAGAAAGTCATCAGATCATTCATAATTAAGTAACTCATGAGCATTGGAATTTGGGTTTCAGGGATATCTGAAGACACCATAAAACAAAAGCTCAACCTCACAATATATTTCCTTGACTTAAACACATATAAAACTATCATTAAGTGCTTAAAACAAGACTATACCAGTAGCAAAAAATGCAAATGTGTACTAACATTTCTAAAATAAGACCTATTTGAAAATAAAACATATTTTCACATTTTCAGCACAAAACATTCCAAACTGATGTACATATTTTTGCAACATCGAACAAAAAAAAACTGCCACTCGTTTCTATTCCTTGGCACCAATCTAGTTACAATTTAAAATAAACGACATGACCTCCTACCTGGAACTTGCCGGAAGCATACAAAGGCTTGAACCTGAGATCGTTCTCTGTCAAGGCCTTGCCAATGATACTCAAGACATCGACCCACTGCAATAAGCAATTGGCGACACCTTGTGAGGATTTACTGGGCTGGTATTTATGAAGAATTTTAGTCGATTATTAAGAAAAATCTTAAAATTCTCAAATTTAATTATTGGATTTCCTGACAAAATAATGCATTTCTGGAAGATTTTGACAAAAAATGTGCAATATAATTCAAAGTTTATTAATATCTAGCATTCGTTATGCAAATGTTTTGAAGCATAGTGTTTTAAACACAAATTTTAATTTGGACTAATGTTCAACTTAAGTTAAGAATGGCTTAAGAATCTTTATACATATGCGCCCAGGTATGACCACGCTTACTTATGTCAAACTCCCACAAACACCGTTTACAGTACTAGGGGAGGGGGGGGGGTCCAACAAGCATAACAGACACAACCAATACACTCTTAAGGGTGGCCAATTAAAGTAACATTTACCGCCGGAATCCTCGGGAATTAAAGAATCTATGAAAATAAATCTTTAAATACAACCAAGGGTTTTCACACAAAATTAACAAACCTACAAACATATATTAACACCTCAGGCGATATTTGAAGCAGATATAGACTTTTGCCATATAATAGGAGATGAAAACTTCTAAACAATTTATACAAGCTAAGGGCCTTACTGTTGAGAACACAAGAGACTTGGCAGTGGGGTCCTGCTTCCGTATCCGCAGCAGACACCGCACCACCGCCTCAACCTTTGTGGAATGACTGCCCTGGTGGAAGAAGACATTTTCTTATAATTGATGTACTATAGCGTACTCATCTTATACTGTCACAGGGTAAATGACATATGTCTCTATATGTATAACTATAACTGTAGAATATAGACTTTAGAATTTATATATTAGCATACTTTCTAATTTGATACCTATTTGAATTCATTGCATTTGATGTAAAATTCACCCTGTGACAATGATTGTTCGTATTTAATAAGCAATTGCAATAACTATTAAATTCACAGGTTTGAACATACTCGTATATGCCTTAAGCCCTTAACCTTAAGGGAATGACTGGAAACCAACACACAAGAATTCACCACTGAGAAATATCTGAGCAATAATCAAGACATAAATCTAAACTATTAAATTCTATTACTTATATACAGTTTTGATCTCTTCCTACCCTGACTTTAATATCCTCCTCGCAATATTTCTGCGAGGTGACGACGTAGGATATCTCTGATTGGTGGCTGGCCTGTCGACAGATGGCGCACTTGATGCTGAAGTTCTGGCGGCCGAAGCTGGTCCTCTCTTGCAGAATCCGTATGCAGTCCATGCAGAAACAGTGGCCACACTGCATCACACTCCACTTGGGAAGTAGATAGAGAAATACATATGCATACAACATGACATAAAGTCAAAACCTAGTATCCACAGTGAATGTATTTTCTTAAGTAAAAACCTAGTAGCCATAGTGAATGTATTTGCTCAAGTCAAAATCAAGTATCCATAGTAAATGTATTGGCTTAAGTCAAAACCTAGTATCCACAGTGAATGTATTTGCTCCAGTCAAAACCTAGTATCCACAGTGAATGTATTTGCTCCAGTCAAAACCTAGTATCCACAGTGAGTGTATTTGCTAAGGTCAAAAGCTAGTATCCATAGTGAATGCATTTGCTAAAGTCAAAACCTACTAACCATTGTGAATGTGTTTGCTTAAGTCAAAACCTAGTATCCATAGTGAATGTATCTGCTTAAGTCAAAACCTAGCATCCATTGTGAATGTAATTGCTCAAGTGAAAACCTAGTATCCACAGTGAGTGTATTTGCTCAAGTCAAAACCTAGTATCCATAGTGAATGTATTTGCTTAAATTTATTTCTTCTGTACCAGAATAAAGTACAAAATAAACTTAACATAAAAAAGCCATAGACAAAAACATTTTCTTATTTTAAGAATTCTTACTTAGTAGCTTTATGGATACCAGCCCAGAAAACTAAAAATCAAGTGTTTCAAAAAGCTGTAGGCCGCAAGGATGCACTGATCAAAAGTGTATGAACAAAGCCATACATTTTTGCCGAGTTCTTGCTGACAAATGGGACAGGGCTCCGGATTGTGGCCGTCCTCAGTATTCACTTGATTCTGAAATATTTTCAAGCAAAACTATGCAACTGTTCACACACAGAGTTCAATTGGTGCTGAATTCTACAGGTCACTGTAGGCTGCTAACATCAATTCCATAGAAAATCTGTTAACAAATGTTACTTAGTTCTAACACATATCTGACTATCCCTTTTTCTTCAGATACCGTTCTATCTTAGATACCGTTTCTTCACATGCTACTCTAGAATAACAGCGTGTTCCATATCCTAACAATCCGGAAATATATGCTTTTATGCAGACATCGTCTTTCAGTAAACACAAGCCACATAATCATGTTAAATCTGCAAAATAATCACTCTTTTAATGCGCTACATTCATATTCTGCTCTTGTGTTTAACAGCAATCCTAGAACCCCTTTTCCATCGATATTCACATGATTTTTTGAACTTAAACCGAAAAATATTTCACTAAAATTGAGATTAAAATAGACTGCTCTGTAAGTTTGGAAAGAACAATAGCGCGTGCACCAGCCTGAGATGACGTCATAACCCAAACAAAGACAAGAAACGGTATCGAAAGACGCTTGTTTTTTATGGGCGATCGTTATGGTTCACTTGTACTGAGTGCAGTCATTGTTAATAAAGTGAGATGTTACAGATTTTGTATTTTGAAATTAAAGTTAGATATTTTGTTCATACTTAATATGTTTTAAAAACGAGTATGGTCAAACCTATTTTATGTACGATTTCATAGTTTCATTAAAAGGAACGGTATCTATAGAACAGAGCAATCATATAGTTTTGGCCATAATTCCATCAATGATCTGTTAAAGGGACCGTTTCATAGTTTGGGGTTCGAAAATCATATTTTTAGAAATGGAATTTTCAAAAAGGAATTTATAGAATCTATCGAAACTTTTTGTCTGTTATCTTTACTTAAGATTTGCTTTTTACAAGACTGCAAGTTTACAGAAACAACATTTCATCTTTGCTAGGATGCTAAGATACAGACGTTTGAAACAAGATTACTAGTTTACAGAAATGCCATATTACCTTTGCTAGGTTGCTAAGATAAAGGAGTTGGCCAAGTTTACGTCGGAGCTCGCCGTTGGCGACAATTCTGTCGGAAGACAGTTTCAAACTGTGCTGCGACAGCTGAAACAACCAAAACAAAGAAATACAACACTATGAGCAGTTTACAAACATTATACGGTAATATTTTGATTATGTCAAACACAATCTGGTCACAGTGATTTTGACTAGTTACTAGTAAACATGTTATATTTGTGTACACTGATTTGACAATACACTAGATCACTTTGCATATCACTGATATTTTTGGAAATGTCAATTCTGAAAAAAGGTGGAACTGCTATGGAGTGAAAAAAAACAACAATATAGTTACATACACATACAAATAATATTTACACGATCAGGTGCATTTCATTCTGTTCGAAAGTCTTGATTTCTGATTTTGTATTGAAATAACACATTTTAAAAATGTTTCTTTACTAAAAGAAAAAATATTACATTCTAAGTAACCATACTGTAAACCTTAATTAGCGCAAGCTACACTCAAAAATCACAATTTTTTTTATTGTGAGTCATCAATGATTTAAATGCAATAAACTGTCAAACTACCTCACTCCAGTTGAGCGTCTTCAGTTACCATACAAGCTACGCAGAAACATCACAATTTAATTTATGATGAATCATCTATGATTCTGAAGCAAAAGAACTGTCAGACTACCTCATTCCAGTTGAGCTACAGAACAAGCTACACAGAAATGTCGTAATTTTATTCATTATCAATCAGCAATCACAATAAAGTAAAAAACTCAGACTACCTCACCCTGGTTAAGCATGTGTAGCTGCAGCACGAGCTATGCTGAAACCTCAGAATTTTAGTTCTGAATCATCGATGGCTCTAACGCTACCAACTTTTTAACTAACCCACTCTTCTCAAGCACATTTAGCTGCGGACAAGTACACTGAAACATCATATATTCGTGTGTTCTGAATCATCAATGGCTCTAACAGGACTAACTGTCAAACTACCTCACTATGGTTCAGTACATTCAGCTGCGGTGTTTCAGGTTCGGGCTCATCCGGGAGCCGCAAACGTAGCCGAGTGGTGGACATGTCCAGCTCGTCAAACGTGGCCACATGCTCCTTGATTCCGGCCCAATGGGCGCGCAGTTTCTGAAATAATTTTTTTACCTCATCATCACACCAGCATTGACATATAACTACCTGTTGGATAAACGTGTCTGTAATTCCACACTATGGAGCACACAGAGTTTAATGATGATATTTTCTTTATTTTTTGTAACGTCAGTTTATGTTTTTTTGTGTTATTTTCTTTTTCTCTTTGTTTTTCTTTTTTTTTTCACAGTTTACACATCAATATAACAAAACAGCTTGGATATACTGTACACAGGTATAGCTCAGACAAAATGACTTGACATTTATGAACTCTGTTAAAATAATTGCGCCATGGATTTATGTCTTATTTTTATACTCGACTTTGTTGGTGCACGTTTTTCACGTTTCGATTTCATAAGTGTATTTTGTGAAATGCTCTTTCTATTGATTTAACCCATTTCCAGAATGGAAAAATGTACATTCATGGTAAAGGATTTCTAATATATTTAAGCATAAAGGTCAGTGTTAGGTTAATTTGTCCAAGCTAACATCAATATTTACACTGATATTTTGCAGAAAACAATTTGTGCTCACCTTGTATTCCTTTTTGTGGGCTTCAATAAGTTTCAAATGGGTAGTGCCATATTCAATCAGGTCCTCAGCAACTGTCAAAATAATAATATCATTAAAACATGAATCAGACAGGTAAACCAATATTAAAGCCCCATATACACACTGAATGCACAAATTTTGTTTTAACAGATACTTAAGTTCCTTAATTAATTTAAGCAGCATGCAAAGATCAGTTTTTACATTTAATTACATTTGTTAGTCTTGTCTTACTTTCATAAGTCTTAACTTACTTTTGTAGCTCTTAAATTTAATTATGTAAGTATTTTCTAACTATTGTAGGTCTTTACTTACTTTTACTACTAGTAACTCTTGTAGGTCTACAAACTTTATTTTATCTTTACTTACTTTTGTGTTTTTTACTTACTTTTGAAGATCTTTAATAATTGTATTAAATCTTTACTTACTTAGATCTTTACTAACATGTGTTAGTCATTAATTACTTTCATAAGTCCTTACTTACTTTGATAAGTATTAACTTACTTCTATAAATCTTTACTGAACTTTTACACATCTTTACACATCTTTACTTACTACTGTAAGTCATTACTTATTTGTGTAAGTCTTAATTTAATAAGGATTTACTACCTTGTATAACGCTTTACTTTTTTTAATTCTTTACATACTGTTGTAGGTCTTTGTTTGATTTTATAAGTCTTTACTTACTTTTATAGCTTTCTACAAACTTTATTAAGTCTTTACATAATATTATAAGTTTGACTTACTTTTATAAGTTCTTACTTATTTTAAAGTCATTACTGACTGGTACATTTGTAGGTCTTCACTTACTTTTGTAATTCTTTGCAAAGCCCAGGAGACTTTTGAGAGACTTTTCCAGGTCACTGTCTGCCCAGGTGCCCTCCCTGCTGGCCTTGTAACCCCCCACCTCTGGACCCAACCGGATCACTTCCCTAGAGAATATATAAACTGTTGAACACATCCCCTCCCTGCAGGCCGTGTAACCCCCCACCTCTGGACCCAATCGGATCACCTCCGTATAGAAGATATAAACTGTTGAATAAAATTCCCTCCCTGCTGGCCTTGAATCCTCCCACCTCTGGACCCAACCGGATCTCTTCCCTCGAAAAGATATAAACTGTTTAACAAAATCCCCTCCCTGCTGACCTTGTAACCCCCACCTCAGGACCCAACCGGATCACTTCCCTAGAGAAGATATAAACTGTTGAACAACATCCCCTCTCTGCTGGCCTTGTAACCCCCACCCCACCTCCGGACCCAATCGGATCACCTCCCTAAAGAAGATATAAACCGTTTAAAAACATTCCCTTCCCTGCTGGCCTTGTAACCCCCCACCTCTGGACCCAACCGGATCACTTCCCTAGAGAAGATATAAACTGTTTAAAAACATTCCCTTCCCAGCTGGCCTTGTAACCCCCCACCTCTGGACCCAACCGGATCACTTCCCTAGAGAAGATATAAACTGTTTAAAAACATTCCCTTCCCAGCTGGCCTTGTAACCCCCCACCTCTGGACCCAACCGGATTACTTCCCTAGAGAAGATATACACTGTTTAGAAACATGCCCTCCCCTGCTTTCTATGTAGTTAAACCACCAGTTAACATAATGCACAAATATTCAACTTAAAGATCTACTACATAGAGTCGTGTGCTTAGTTTATAACAAATTAATATTTAAGTAAACAAACATGAATGCTGCAGGCAAAGAGCAAATCCCCTTCCATTCAGAAAATACAAATAAACAAGACACTATCCCCTTTCATTCAGAAAATACCAATAAACAAAACCCTGTGTTCGATAAACACACATGCGCCCGGTTAGTACTGGACAACCCATTTGAATTGAATGTCCAAATTAGTTCAAAGTCAAAAAATGATTGGGTGATATGGGTGGATTGGGAATGGTCATAAGCAACAACTGTGCAAGTATCCAAGTGCTGTAGTAACCGGTGCTGGTGCTAGACGAAACGGTAAAATCTAGTTAACCAAGAAATAGCCCATTTGAATTATTCAAGTCCAAATTAAGTCAAGATCATGGCCGAAGTCAGGTTAAGTAATATTGGTGGATTGTGGAACGGTCATAAGTAACAACTGTGTAAATTTCCAAGTGTTGTAGTAAGCTGTGTTGGTTCTAGACGAAACCGTAAAATCTAGTTAACCAAGAAATGGCACTTTTGTCCAAATTAGGTCAAGGTCAAAGTCAAAGTGAGGTCGAATGATATGGGTGGATTGGGGATGGTCATAAGCAACAATTGTGTAAGTATCCAAGTGTTGTAGCAAGCTGTGTTGGTGCTAGAAAAATCGGTTAAATCTAGATAACCAAGAAACAGCCCCATTTGAATTTTTCCCATGTGCAAATTAGGCCAAGGTCAAAGTGAGGTTGGGTGATATGGGTGGAATGGTCATTAGCAATAACTGTGTAAGTATCCAAGTGTTGTAGCAAGCGGTGTTGGTGCTAGATGAAACATAAAATCTACTTAACCTTGTCTGACACGGACGGACGGATGGAAGGACGGACAGGAAAATCACTATATGTCTCCTCAATCAAGATGCCGGGGGCTTTTATAAACTGTTTTTATAACTTATCCTAAATCCAAATTTAAGATTTGGGCTTAATTAATACTAATATATGAAACTATTACAAGGAATGAAATAATCAAAGTCAACTTACTTTTCAACAAAGGCAAACAATCTGGACTCATAGCTTTCGAAAAGTTCCCTGGTTTTACAGAATGGGCAACTGAAATCACAACAACAATGCAACATAAATGGTAAATTGTTTAAAAAGACATCTATGCCATCGCTGAATGGCTGAACATCTTTGGTCAACGGCCCTTGAAAAGCATAAAAAAAATTTGTTAATTTAGTCTATTTGCAATGTATGTCAACGATACAATTACATAGAACTTTTGACTGCAACCTCTACATATAACTGATCAGTCCAATTTAGAGTTCAGGTTTATTTGGACAATAACGGAATGTTCAGTCAAATTTATTACCATACGCTCTTTAAAAATTAAAACCAATTTTATTTAATTTTAAAGGCATGGTGCCCGTTGAACACTAACACCTCTGCCACAGGCCTAATACTGCGCTCGGCTGTCCTGTTGGTTGACTTACATTTAAAAATACGAGTTGTAGGAATTAAAGAGATTTCTTAGTCAAGGGTCCCAGGTATATACCTGTTAAACATCTCTGTCACATTTTGCTGATTGGCTTTTTAATTAAAATTAAGACAAAAGCAACGTTTTGATACCTGTTTAAAACCTCTGCTACTGGTCTAAGACAGCACTCGACTGTCTTATTGATGAGATCCTGAGAGGGCTTCCCCTGCAGTCCCTTCATGGCCTTAAGGAGCACCTTATATGCTGCCTTCATCTCATTCAGGGACGTGTTCATGGCATACTGCAAGGCTCGTGGAGAATTCAAGCTGAAATTAAGATTCAATATATGCACTTAAGCCATCTTAGATTTCATTGTAAATAGAAAAAAAATTTAAACAACCATTACGATACAAATAATAATAAAAAATAATATAGTTTAAACCTATTTAATAAGCGTTCATATTTACACATTCAATAAATATTGCGAACATAGCCCTTCATCAGTATAATTAAAAACACGATGTTACTACATTATGGGTGCAGCCATTTTTAACGTCAATCAAAACAAATATCACGGATATGAAGTCAAAAAAAAAAAAAAAAAAGACCGACGACGTCATACAACGCATAAAGTCAAAATTAAGGTGGATTTTCCCGAGAGAAGATATAAACTGTTGAACAACATCCTCTCCCTGCTGGCCTTGTAACCCCCCACCTCTGGACCCAACCGGATCACCTCCCTAAAGAAGATATAAACGGTTGAACATCCCCTCGAAAATAGGCTCAAAACTTGGAAAAAAACTTCACGTACATGAGAAAATGGGACGAAAAACTCATGGAGTTATCTATAAAACCATTGTTCTACAAACCATTCATAGATGATGGTTTTGGTGTGTGGGCAGGGTCCCTGGATGATCTAGAACAATTTGCCAATTACGCTAACTCCATTCACAAAAACATAAAACTGGAGCTACGGCACAGTCACCATCAGATTGAGTTCCTTGATACCGTTGTGAAACTACAAAATGGTCGTGTATGTACAGATTTGTACAGGAAACCAACCGACAAGCAGCTATATTTACGCCACGACCCAACTTCGAAGGGTCGATAACCTACGGCGAGATAAATTGCTTGACACTTCCAAAAAGATAAAAGACAACTGTAACAAGGACAGTGTCCCACTAATGGTCACTTACTCGCAATTGTTGCCAGATATTCACAATATCGTGACAAAAACACATGGGCATTCTGCACCAATCAGAAAGAATGAAAGAGGTTTTCAAACAGCCACCGCTCACCACATACAGAAGGGATAGCAACCTATGTGATTCACTACATGTAGTTCATGCGAAGACGGGCAGACTTGTGCAACGACGCCGTGTGATGTGCCCGGATCCATGCCATACATGTGCGCTGCTTTGTGAAGAAATCGTTCATGAAACGGATGGTAGCGCATGTAACAAACCAGTATCTAATGTAAACTGCAGGCACCGAAATGTTATTTACTGCATTAAGTGCACCAAATGCCTTAAAACGGTGTATGTAGGGCAGACAGAACGTGAGATACGCGAAAGAATGCAGGAGCACACCCTCATGAGAGAGAAGTCAATAACGCAACACTTTGATGCAGAACACACGGTAGAAATGGTCCAATTTTATATACTAGAAGTTGTTCACGAAGACTCGCACATTAGCAGAACAATCCGTGAGGCACTATGGATAAAGCGGTTACGTACAGCGAGGCCAAAAGGGTGTAACGTTAAAGACTGCTGGGTACCAATACAACTACGATACTAAATCGATGTTTGGCGCGCTTTGACGTTATGCGTTGTATGACGTCGTCGGTCTTGACGTCATATCCGCGATTTGTTTTGATTGAAGTTAAAAATGGCTGCGCCCATAATGTAGTAACATTGTGTTTTTAATTATAATGATGACGGGCTATGCCCGAAATATTTATTAAATGTGTAAATATGAACGCTTATTAATTACTTCCCTATGGAGGACATACAGAGAAATGTAAACCTATTTAGTGTAGCATGATTGTGTAGAAAGCCATAGGCTTATTGAGACAATTTCTAGTCTTTTCCTGGAAAGAACCAGTACTTGAGAGCGTTTTTAAAATGATCATTCAAACACTCCCAGTGTGGGGATCAAACTCAGGCCACACACCAGATCCATTACACCACTGCGACCTTAAAAAGGAAAAGAATTATCCTTATTATTAAGCAGAAAAAAAACAGTCAGAAAATAGTTCTGTCATACGATACTACATGAAACACCACCAAGGATCTTACTGTCGCTCAAGGAAGCTTCTGGGGCGTTCTCGCTGGTTCCGGTCGAAGTGCGACTTATCTTTACGGACGTCCTCTGCCACTTTCCACAGCAGCGTCTCTGTGTGCTCATAGTCCTCTGCCCACTGTATTACGTCCAGGAACCATAACTCTACATCCTTCACCTAGCAAAACCAAGAAAATATGTAGAACCAATAGATGCTCCCCAATACCGCTTTGAACTCTTAAGTGGCCCTGCCTTAACTATGGAAGCAAGTATGCAAAGAAATTTTAAAATCCATCAACCTATGACCAAGTTATAAATCTGGACAAAAAAACACCTACTTCGACATTTAAGCTATAAGTATAACCTTGACCTTTGACCTACAGTCTTTGTTCATGCGCTTGAATTACATTTCAGGAACCATAACTCTGCATCCTTCACCTAGAATTGATTGAAGAGAATTACAAACACAATTATTCAATTCCTGTGTGGAGTTGTTGTTCCTCACTAATACCCCTCCAATGAGTTCAAAAACACAATTCTTAGCAAAACGAAGCTAAACTGATTAGTTTAGTTTCAAAATCATTTTTTTCAAACTACAGTTAATCACATATATTAATAATTGAAATAATTTTGTAACAAGGCTAATAAAGACACGTTAATACATTTAATACACGTTAAGCATACACAATTTTGTTTTGTGTCACAGAATGATTTTTTTTTAATAAAAGAAAATGAAACATCCAGGAACCATAACAACTTCTGTCACCTATCAATGGTTGAAAGGATTGAATAACGACACCAACAATAACAACAAAATTATTGATTATTTGTAATTAATTATTCTCAGAGTTTTCATATATTTTTATAGTGAAAAGAGCTTCTTGAAATCATCTTTGTGTATATTTTATGAGTATATTAATAGTGAAAGCATGCAAATAGTTATGTATTAAATAAATAATCAACTGAGGTTAACAGTAATCACTAATGCTTTATAAGTAAATCTCACGAGTTATACCTCTCTCTGCAATTCTACCACTTCTATCTGTGCTGGTGCCAGGGCCTCTTCTGTGGATTTTGCATATGCTACTGCCTTGGCCAAATAGTGCTCTTTCAACTCTTCAATCTGTCAGTTTTAAAACCATAAAATTTGGAAATTAGTAAGAGGAAATGCAGTTGACAACAGAACACTATTGTCCAATGTTATAATTTCCTGGATGTGATGTTCTAAGCATTCATTTGCTGCATTATCTAATCAATCAGCATCAGTGCTAAATTCAATGAAACATTCATATTAAACACTGCAGTTTAGAGATATAACTGAACAATTTAGATTCTTATTCTCACTTTGTTATCCCACACAACTCACTATGTGATCCCATGCAACCCACTATGTAATCCCATGCAACCCACTATGTTATCCCACACAACCCACCATGTGATCCCATACAATCCACTATGTTCTCCCAAACAACCCACCATGTGATCCCATGCAACCCACTATCTTGTCCCATACAACCCACTATGTGATCCCATGCAATCCACCATGTGACCCTACACAACCCACTATATGATCCGACACAATCCACAATATTATCCCAAACAACCCAGTATGTGATCCCATGCAACCCACCATGTGACCCCACACAACCCACCATGTAATTCCACACAACCCACCATGAGATCCCATGCAACCCACTATGATACCCCATGAAACCCACCTTTGATCCCACACAACCCACCTGCTTTGGTAGCTGATCGTCGCGCAGCGTAGGTGCGACCCCTGCGGGTCGAGATATCAGCATCTCGTTGAGGTTGTACATGGCGTGCAGCTGCTGCAGCGAGTCCGTCTTCAGTCGGTCCTTGTGTTCCTCCACTGACATCAGCACCTCCCTGTACTTGTCAACCGCCTCGCAAAACTGCGAATATGGCAGTTAGCATTTCATTACATTAAAGAAAAATTAAGTTCATAAATACTTTGAAATACATTTTCACAGACAACTGTTTAATTTTTTAAGACAAAGAAGAATAATTGATTGAGGAAAGCTTTAATTGTGGCAGTTCGCATTTCATGATACACTTGTCATTAAAGAGTAGTTAAGTTTATTTTTTGTTTACAATACATGTTCACATGTCAAGTGTTGTTAACTTTTCTAGACAAAAACTACATGTATAAACAAGTAGAGGATTAATAAAGTATATATATAGCTGTAGACGTTTTCAACTGAAAATTTGACAATAATTTACAGGTGATTAATACCTGCAATAATGTGCGCAAACTGTTTTATTATAGCCTAAATTCGACGTCACCTGAATTCAACAATGCTTTGTTATTGTTTAGCAGACCTAATGTCAATTGAATAATAATATATACATCAAAATTTTGTTTGTTTTCTCGACGATTTGTATGCAAAAATGTAAAAAAAAAATAACATGTTTCAAAAACAACATGTTTCAAAAACAACATATTTCAATAACAACAAAACATTGTCGAATTTGGGGTAGGATGAATTTGGGTTGCACAAGGATATGTATACTTAACATGACATTCAACAAACACAACTAGGCAACCCAATACGGCTATGTTTCAGTTTAGTACACATTTGCTTTTACATCTCAGGAACCAGTTTAAATCTAACTTCTATACAAGTTCCAAACAAAATACACAAAAAAGTAGGGATGGGACCGGATACTGAAATCAATCGTTTTGTAAATACTACTATATACTACTATATACGGCACTCTGTCCGAATATTTACCAATCCGAAATATGTATACTACGTGTACGTAGTTGTTTCCCCTTGTTTCCGTGGTAAATGAGCGATATAACTTAGTGAGTGTTAGGCAAATATAAAGAAATCTAAGATAATGTTAAATGTATTGTTAATTAATTCGTTAACCGTTTTTTTTTCAGAACCATGGAGCTTGCATCTGCTGTGCAGATTACACGTTGCCTGGGTTTTGTCTAATGACCGCTTAAAGTACTTCCAAGCACGTGATGGTGGCATTGTTTATTAATAACATAACATAACATATTCTTTATTAGGCATTAAACAGCATATTGCAAATATATAGCCTTTACATACAATATTTTGGTGAGAAAGTTAAGACAGTGTACATATATTTGGGAAGTATAACACTCATGTAAATGGTCAAAAATAGTATCCAAAACCAAGAAAATTAACCTCATTAATGTCAGTCTAGGCATTTAATACACGAATATAGTTAGTTATTGCATAAAATATTGACGTACAAAAGGAGGAATGTCCAAAAAATTGGTACTATAAATTATGAATGTTGGTAAAAATTAAATACATGGTTAGCTTATTATTGTAAAAGGTATAAACAAACAAAAAGAGGAATTTCAAGAATTTATACAAAGATATTAATTTCAGTGTACATTTAATACATAGATACTAATTATTGTGTAAAGTATAAACATACAAAAGCGGAAACGTCAGAAATTGGTAGACATATGTTTAGTGTACAGTCGATCTTAATTTAAGAGCAAAAGATATATATTTCGATATATTGTTTAATACTTTCGGGGATTTTGATGTCATTAGGATTTCAAATTTGTTTAATGTTGGCCAGTGACAATAGTACCGTTTCAGATATTGTTGTCTAATTTCCTTGTATAAGGGACATACTAATAAGAAATGAAATTCGCTTTCTATAACATTCATGTAACAGTATATACATTTTCTATTTTCCTTAGGAATATGTTCATGACGGCCTTTTTCTATGGCTAAGTTATGTGCCGAGAGTCTAAACTGTGTAATAGCAACTCTAAATTTATTGTCATTAATGCATTTTTAATATTTTTCGGATACGAAGTCATGTTTAAAATGTCGATAAGCTGCTAGCCTACTTGAGTTATTTATATTCGAATACCAGGTCTGTCTATATATATCTAAGATGCGGTCTGATATTATTTTCAGGTCGTATTGGTTGGGTGTATACGTATGCTGTTGTAACCATATTCTAGATAGTCCAATGCGGTCTAGCAGTACTTTAATTTGATAAGCCCAGTTCTTACCGGCATATGTATTATTATTGTCTGCATCATTCTTAAGCAAGTTATATATATTTTTGGTTAATAAGGTATTACTTGGATTCATGATTTTTATCCAGTATTTAACTAATATTAACTGACGTTTTACGTACATTGGGTATCTACCTAGCTCACCATAAAGGCCATCTAGGTTTGTAGATTTTCTGACTGTTAGGACCTTTTTTAGAAATTTACAGTGGATGATTTCTATATCTTTACCCTCATGGAAGCCCCAAACTTCCGCAGAATAGTTTAATTTAGACCCGACTAAGCTGTCAAAAAGGCTACATTTTTCATTAATATTTAGTTCAAGTTGGTTAAAAACTGTAATAAGGTTATGTAGTGCAAATTGTGCGTGTTGGGCGATATATTTTGGTGTACGATTCCAGTCACCGTTTTTGTATAAATGTACCCCTAAATATTTAAACGAATCAACGATATCTTGTACAGTGTTATTAAACATAAAATTATACTTTGTTTGTCTTCCCTTCTCAAAAATCATTATCTTGGTCCATTTTAGTGTTGACATTAAGTTTCCATACGTTGCAATAATTTGCTAGATCATTTAGTAGCGATTGGAGCGCTCCTGGCGAGTGCGCAAATAAGACGGTGTCATCTGCAAAAAGAAGTATGAATAATTTTGTATTTTCGATAGTAAATAGATCATCAATATTATCATTAAAACTGATAAGTATATCATTCACGAAAAATAAAAATAAAAGTGTTAAGTTTTGATCGCCCTGTTTTGCGCCAATATTTGACTCGAATAGCTGGGAATAGTCGCATTTTAGTCGCACGCACGCTTTGACCGAGTTATACATGCTCCATACGGAATGGACGAATCTGGTACTTACATTCTCGTTCACAAGTTTTTGGAAATATATAGGCTCTCTCTAATTTATCAAAACATGTTTCGAAATCAACGAAGGCACAGTATAGTTTCTTTCTTTGGCTGAGGGTTTTTAATATAATAGACTGTAATACGAATATGCAATCTACCGTAGATTTTCCTTTCTGAAAACCAAACTGGATTGGTATAAGTTTATTATGTTTAATATACCATTTTGTTAGACGATTTAACAGCACTGTTGAGTAGATTTTTGCTAAAATATTTATTAACGTGATTCCTCTGTAATTGTTTGCATCTTCAACTCCCCTCCCTTAAATATAGGTACTATTATTCCGTCCCCCCAGGATTGTGGATATTCCCCATTTTTATATAAACGGTTAAAAAATGTCAATATAAATGATGATAATTCGGGGATAGCGTTTATATATATTTCTGCGCAAATCTTATCGATGCCACAACTTTTGTTGTTATTTTGTGATCGGATAGCGGCATTAATCTCTTCTAACGTCTAAATCCGGTTCGTAAATTATGTGGTTATTTTCGTCCGTGTTTCTTCCAGTCATGTCATCCGTAGAGTACAGTTTCTTAAAATGTTCATAAAGCGTCGATATGTTTAAATTGCTTGGATTATTATCTTTACGTGAGTATTGTTTTTTAATCTTTTTCCAAAATTCTCGAGGTTAGATTTGCTTAAATAGGCGAGATTGTTTTTTTCTTTTAACATGAAATTATTCTTAACGCAGTGCTTCGTACATTTCTGTGTTTATTAAATTCCGATCTGGCACGATAACATTCATTATTAAACCACTCTTATTAAAACGCGGCGTGTATTTCGGTTTATTTAAAATGTCCTTTTTTTCAAGTACCTCAAATGCACAATCCTGTAAAAGTTCGCTTGATATTTCATCAATATCGCGCTCATTTATTATGGAATGTTCGAGTGAATTCAATTGCGTTTGGTGTTGTAATAGATATCTTTTAAATTCGTCTTTTTTTGTATCATCCCAAATAATTTTAAAATCACATTGTGGGTTTGTTAGATTCACATTTAATAGCTTGTTTTGATTCAAAACTGAAAGTAATACCCGAGTGATCCGAGAATTCATTTGGCTAAAGTACTTCAAAATTAGTAATTAATATAGAGTCTCTGGGTTCTAAAAGTAGGTAATCCACTACGCTGCTACCATTGTGTGAGTAATACGTAAACTCTCCTATATGTAGGTCACTGTCTTCTCGTTTCCAATAATAAAAGCTGTCGATAGGCAGACATCAATCAAGCGTTTACCGTATGTATCGATCACGTGGTCTTTACTAGCACGTGGTGGAATGTAAACATGATTTGACAGCTGGTCGTCATCAATATACATATCACAATCCAAAACATCCTATACATGTGAACATCATATACATGTGAACATCATATACATGTGAACATCATATACATGTGAACATCATATACATGTGAACATCTGCTATTTAAATCACCAGTAATGAACACTTTACCTAAAGTTCGGTAATCGTTCTATGCCACATTCTCAAATTTCGAAAAAATCAACATTATTTGTATTTAAACTTGAATTTTTTGCTGGAATATATGTATGACATATGTAAACATCAACATCAAAATTAAAAAGAGATTTACAGCATTTATCCAAAATATACCTGCTTGATTTTTTTCTATTCTTTTTATTTTGTTTTTCAAATAATGTTTAAAATATAAAGAAATACCTCCGCTATAACGTCCTCTATTTGTATTAGCACTCTTATTTCCGCATATGTGTTCACAATTAAATCCATCTATATTTAAGTTAATAAAACTGTTTTGTTGTAACCAAGTCTCTGATAAAAACACTATATCATATTTTGTTACAATGTTCAGAAATTCCGAGTCATTAAGTCAGTAATAAAGACTCTTGTATAATATACGGTGTTGATATAATGGAGAATAATTTACAAGTGACGTATATTAAGACTGACCAGATCATGCTAATTTTGTTAAAGAAATTGATTGGCTGGTAATGGATTCAGTTTGGTTGGTTTACTTAGAGAGTAATTGTAATTACTGTAAACAAAATAACCATATAGATGTCATCTTCCGGCAGCCATCTTGATGGTTACTTGCTAAATCAAAACAAAGAGAAAATTTCAAAATAGAGACTTTAAAACCGTATAGACATTATTTCTCCGGTGCCACCCTACTACAATAGTGTATCCACCACCTCCGTAGACTTTGACCAGCCTCAACAAGCTTTTACACCCTATCGGTAATCAAAATTCTCAATTTTTCCTCACTGGAGGAACTTACCCCACCCACTTTTGACCGCTGTTTGAGTTTCAAATCATTGGTTAATAACTTTTGGCTATAATATTAATTAAAATCGTACTCAAACAGCTTCTCTGAGTCCTTTTTGACTATATGAATAACGTGTTGACTTGTTTACAGGTGCGGTGCTTAAAACAATCTGTGATATTTGATGGTGATATTCACTGTGATAGTTATATAAAATATATAACAAGTTAGGTTAAGTTGAGTATTAAGATTAAGACGTACAGACCGATCCTAATTACCTGTAGGGGCAATATAAACACACTGTTCCATCGATCTTCCACCTAGTAATTTTAAACATCATACTTCTCTACCGATTATATACTAAAAATGCTTCGAACTTTGTCACGTACCCCTAAGGCTCAAAAATCAAAACCCAAAAATGCTAAAGGTCAAGAGGGCAGTTCAAACCTGTCACCTTTACTAGGGGAGACACTGAATAGGAACGAATCCCATCATATCACTCATAATGTAATGCCTTTCAAGTGTCTCCTCCGGTCATGTGACCAGGCCAGGAAACTCACCATCTTCTTTACTATTTTCCAGCTAGCATCCAACATAGCTAAAACTCTTCCTGGCCTGGTAAATAGGGTAATTCCGTTAGCTTCCGGTGGGGTACTTATGCAGCTAAAATCAGCAGAAGCATTGAGTGCAGTACTGCGCATGAATGTGTTTGATCTAGGTGGTGTAATGGTTCGCGCAGTACTGCCTAAATCACTAAGAACGGCCTATGGTTTGCTAGCCGGCATTCCAGAAAGCCAGGACCTAGAGGAGCTGCGAAAGTCGTTAGTGGTGGAACCACCCCAGCAGGGTGATATCATATCATTAGAAAGAATCACTCCTAGCAAACCACCACCGCCTGGGTTCCCTAGGCTGGTCAAAGCGACTTTCACCACTCCATCTGCGCTGCCCTCTAGTGTCATGGTTAGGGACTCAACCATAACTCTCAATGTTCGCCCCCTCCCTATCACCCCAACTCGATGCTTTAAATGCCAAACTTTTGGGCATAAGGCTGGCAGTGCTGAATGCACTAAAACAAGTAAATGTGTGCGGTGTGCCGGTGCCCTTTGCGCGCCCAGAAACTGCACCGCTAGAATTCGTATCTGTGCGAATTGTGGCTATCAGCACTCTGCCTCCTACCAGGGGTGCCCCGCATATAAAAGAGCTATGCAAATAGCCTCTTATTGCAATATCAATGGGGTGAACTGGTCGGAGGCGGAGTCACGATTAAAGGTACTGACAGAAACCACTAAAATGTGTGCCCAAACTCTCAGCAAAACCTCTAAGTCAATTCCTAAGCATGATACGGTCATGGCCCCCATCAACAAATCATGCGCTCCCGCAGGGGGCAAGGATAAAACATCCTCCCCCTGCAGCCCCACTGTAGCTAAACCGAAAGGCGCTACTAGCTCAAATTTAAAAAAGGTAGCTGAGTAGATTAATAAAAACACCCCCCCGGTCTCTCCTATCCAAAGAGACTGCACAACCCCCCCAAGGCACTCTATTGGTGGTCTCAGGGAGTCTTCTGCCCGATCATATTCGACGGAGAGTGGTTCAACTATATCGGACAGCTCCGTGTTTAATGTGACTGGGCACGATTCCCTGGTGTCGGTTCACAGCAGCATATATTCGCAGCTGTCTATCTCGGGTGTGTGCGGGATTGACGAAGAGCCCGTGGTTAGTGCTCCCCCTAACCGCCCCCGTATGGTCGACACCCAGACTTCCCCCATGAACTCCCCGGCCCCTAACGACCGAACAAGCATCTCTAGTACAGGGGATTCATTCATCAATATCAAAAACCGTACAGGTTTAGGTAAAAAATACCGCCCCATCCATGTCAGTGAACTCATTGACTTGGTCACTGAAATAATGAGGGACCAGCAACAGCAAGGTCTCACTGGGTGTCGTGTCAAGGCCTGTATAAGTAAGAAAATAGACTCAAGGTTCCTTAGGCACCAAGAGTCTATTCCCAAAGTCAAACACAAAGAAAAAGACCTCTCCCCCCCCCTAACAAAAGCCATACGGGTGACGGAGCTTTACTCGAACCCGCATGCAGCGAGATACCCTCTGGGTCGCCCGGGGGGCCGACCCACACCGCCACTAAACCGCCTCTCTCTGCTTCAAATACTCGTATAATTAAGACACCGGCTAAGTTAAAATCTGCCCGAGTGGGACGGAAATCTTTGTTGAAGTCCCCCTTGGCAAATGTAAATACTATGCGACGCAGGATAATTGAGGGCCACAATGGACAGTAAGTTCAACATTGTTTCATTTAATGTGGGGGGTTTGTCTTCGGTTAAACATACCGAAGTTAAACATCTTTTAGATAGCAATACATCTATTCAAATTTTAGCCCTTCAAGAAACAAAACTTAAGGGCAATAATCAAAAAGGTATCCCCGGTTTCCATACAGAGTTTAAAAACTACTGTAACTGTAACCATAACTCTGCCGGCGGTTTAGCCTTCTATGTTAAAAATAATTTAAACTATGAGGTATTGGGTGTGAATGACATTTTAAAAGATGATGGTAGTGCTTTAATCGAAGTGCTGGCAATTAAGGCTATAATAAATAAGAACCGACCCCTTATCCTGGTCAACATATACTCAAGAGGATGTGATCTTGAGTCGTTAAATAAAATAAGTTCACAACTACGGACCATTAAAGGACCCCATGATATCATTTACACGGGGGACTTTAATGCACATCACCCCGCTTGGGGCTCCCCGAAATCTGATGCGGGAGGCAAAGCAGTCATGACCTGGTTGGAAGAGCAAGATCTCGTTCTGCTCAATGACGGTTCGCCAACCAGGCTTGAGTACACAGGAACCTTGACTCATATTGACCTCACCGTAGCCAGCCCTGAGATTTCTTGCACTTCTGCCTGGGAACCGTTACCTGACAGCTTAGGATCTGATCACTTCCCTCAAATAGTCACCCTGTGTAATTATATTACACAGGGAACTGATACCCAGGGTTCAGGGGAACCCAGATTTGTATTTAATAAGGCAAATTGGGATCAGTTTAGGGACCTCTGTGCAGATCTTACCCTGGCAGACATTCACACTCAAGATCCTTTTGTTTTCTGTAAAGATCTCACCAATAAATTACTGTTCATTGCTGAATGCAGTATTCCGGCCTCTTCCGGCCAGAACAGGCGGGGAAGGTCAGTCCCGTGGTGGAGCGGTGAATGCGCCAAAGCTGTACAGGACAGAAAAAAGGCACTAAAAATCTTTAAAAAGAACCCCGCTGAGCATAATCTTAAAAATTATAGGTCTCTTGAAAACATAGCGAAGCGGGTCATTTTGGAAGCAAAACAGAAAAATTGGAAGGAATTCTGTGAATCCATTGATATTAAACACTCAACATCACAAAAATTTTGGCAAAAAATTCACAGAATCAAAGGAATTTTTAACTGTCCTGTTCCTCTTCTTAAATTTAACGGCGAAATTGCCTGTACCCCAACAGACAAGGCTCAATTTTTGGTTCAACATTTTAAATCCGTATCTAGTGATTCAAACCTCCACATTGAAACTTTGGATTATCAAAAACAGTTTGAATCACACAATAAAAACATTTTAACCGAGCCTGGGGATAATAATTGTCCTTTAAATAAACCTTTTTTACTTTCGGAACTAAAAGCAGCTATTGGTGGCAGGAAGAACTCTGCCGTGGGACCTGACCGGCTCTCATATATGATGTTCAAGAACATGCCAGACCCCGTTTTGAATATCTGGCTAGAGTTGTACAACAGGGTGTACATGACGGGTCTTATACCGCCCGAGTGGAAGCAGGCTACAGTTATACCGGTGCCAAAACCTGGAAAAGATAAATCTGACCCAAAATCATATAGGCCAATAAGTCTCACTTCTCATGCTGGAAAATTATTAGAAATTATGGTTAAAAATAGACTCGAGCACTTATTGGAAACAAAAAACATTTTGAACCCCTTCCAGTCTGGCTTTAGGAAAGGGCGTTCTACACTAGACCAGCTAGCTAGATTACAACATGACATCATTTACGCTAAAAACCGAAGGCAGTAAGTACTAGCAATATTTTTGGACCTTCAGGCTGCCTTCGACTTAACCTGGACATTCGGTATTTTGACTAAGCTAGCTGACTACGGTGTCACCGGAAACTGCTTCCACTATATTAGAGCTTTCCTTGAGGGTCGAAAGATCAAGGTCAGAGTCGATGGTGTGAGTTCAGATGAAGCCATAACCGAAAGAGGCACCCCCCAGGGGTCTGTCATCTCTCCCCTACTGTTCTCCATCATTGTCAATGACCTGCCTGAAACTGTAAAGACATCAGGCCTGGTTATCTCCCAATATGCCGATGATTCCGGCATCTGGTTAATGGGGTCCAAACCGTCAACCCTGCAAAAAAAGGCCCAAGCAGGGCTGGACTCTATATGGCAATGGGCCATCAAATGGGGATTTAAAATCTCTCCCACAAAAACTGTAGGAATACTGTTTGGCAACCAAATTCAGCACTCTTTGGACCTAACTTTAGGCGGCACCAAAATTATTTTTGAAAAAGTGGTGAAATTCCTAGGTATGTATGTACCTAGACAAACAGTTAACCTTTATTCACCACTTCAAACATTTGGCAGAAAGGTGCGAAAGGGACCTAAATTTAATGAGGATGCTGAGAGGCACAGGTTTCGGTTCAGATAAAAATAGTCTTCTCCTCCTCTACAAGTCCCTTATACGTCCAAAGATAGATTATGGGGCCCAAATCTATTCATGTGCTACGCCAAACGCCCTAAAAATGGTAGATACCATTCAAAATAAGGCCCTCAGGATTGCTCTACGGGCACTGCCGTGTACGCCCGGCTGTACAATGGAGGGGGAGGCGGGGGTGCTGCCCCTCACCCTGCGTCGCAAACAACAAACACTTCAATATTGGGCCAGGGCTCAGTCCAGACTCTCAAACCCTGTCAACAGGTTATTTGGTACCGGCACTTTCATCAGGGGCCGGGAGCTTAGGAAGAAGCACGTTGCTTACCCATTTGGGGCCAGCACCCGGACCCTGGTGGAAGAGGCCGGTCTCAAAGATGTCATTGTGGCAGACATGAGTCCCTCTGAAACTCCCCCCTGGTTGCTACATCCCCCGGAGGTCGACACTTATCTATCCACAATTATAACGAAATCTGACTCACCGCACCTCGTGAAGTCAGAAACTCTAAATTACATTAATACAAAGTATGCTGAGTATCTAAAAATTTATACCGACGGCTCCAAATGCCCTGACTCTGGCTTGGTTGCCAATTCCTTTGTAATTCCTTCAAAAAACATTCAAAGAACATCCAGACTCAGCAACAACCTCTCTATTTATTCGGCAGAACTTTTGGCCATTAGTTTTGCAATGTGCTGGATATATGTTAACAAGCCAACTAAGACTGCTATACTCTCGGACTCTCTGTCATCTCTTGAGTCCATAAAAAACAGAAATAGCAGGTCTAGGCCTGACATTTTAAATGAAATCTTGGAACTTAATCAACAGTGCCTAGACAAATCTTTACAGGTCACTTTAGTTTGGTGCCCAGCACACGTCGACATTCCGGGCAATGATATGGCAGACAGGGAGGCTAAGGAGGGCCTCAAAAGGGTGTCGGTTGATATAGGTGTCCCACTAGGCCCTACTGAAATATATTCCCGGGCTAAAACATTTGTTATGCGGGAATGGAATAATGCTCCGCCCGCTAACACAGCATATAATGCCCCCTTTATAGCTCAGAAAACCCTCAGTCGGCCATATCGATATTCATCTAATATCATTTTGGACAAATGTATAACCCGACTGAGGATGGGGACCAGTTTGCTACCTGCCAGTGCAGCAAAGCACATTCTAAAACTGGACCCCCTGTGCTCTCAATGTGGGACCCCCTATACGGCCGACCACCTGCTGTCACAGTGCATCCAGTTTAACACACAGAGAGATAAATTAAAATCTACCTTCTCTCAACTAAATCTTAACTTTAGCATTAAAAACATCCTAGACCCTACGGGCAATAATAAACTGCCAGTATATAAATCTTTGGCAACTTACTTAGTTGATTGCCAAATTACTGATAAAATCTAATTTAACTCCGAATGGGGGCCCTGCGGCTGTATTTAGACATCTTTTACCACCCCGATGTACATGATATTATATATTACCCTTGTTTTCCTATATTTTAATGAAATTATGTGTGAATAACACATTTTTTAATAATCTAGATTGGAATTGGTATGATTCCCTATATATAACTGCTTCTTGGTATGTATACTACACTTCTTGTAACAACTTACTCGTAAAAGGGTTAAAAGAGTATTCCTCACTCTTATTTTCCCATAGTCGGTTGAAATCTAGTGTGTATATCACATTTTTTTCATAATTTAATATGGATTCGATGTGTAGTTCCTTATATCTTATAGTCTTCTGTGTGTACTTCACACTTTTTTAATAGTTTAACATGGAAAAGGGTCAGAGAGTACCTTTTCCCTTCTATTGTCCCTATAAATTACTGATATTTAGTGTATTTATTACACCCATTTAGTAGCCTGAGAGGGAATCTATGTGTATCCCACTTTTTTTTTTTTTTTAAATAAACATACACTTAAAATAAAATAAAATAACAATACAATTATAGCCGCAGGAATGCCCCTATTCTTCTCTTCCCATCCCAACCTCTCTGTGTGATTACATGAGTTGAGCTGGACTGGGCGCACAGGAAGATGGTGACATAGATCTTAATTTCAATCAGTTTTCATTACATTCATTTGTATACACATGTATATACATGTATACATGTATTTGTTGATAGCCGGGCCCTCCCCCAACCTTGACCAATCTGATTGACCAAGGATTCTTTATTTTAAAAACATTTCTTAGTTAAGCAATTTGCTCTATCTACAAACATCACATATTAATAAACCCTATTTTATTGCAGTTTTTATACTAACTGGGGAAGACCCAGGTTTTTTCAATCTTTTAATGTGTAAATTACAATGAGGTAACCCATTTGGGTAGTATTTTTTTAAACTATTTGTCAAATATCTTGAACATATTTCTAATACTGTTCTATTCCACTATAATTATATTAATTTGACAAATACTTTGATCATCTTGATGATGGTGATCATTTTACATTAATTCTTACTATTAAGTTCTTAATATATCAAACTACCCCTTTTAAGTGTCACCATTTGTGCAAATCACGTGATCCTGTGCGCCCCCCTGGTCCCAATACCTCAATATTCCTATTCAGCACTGCCGGCCTTGCTCACCTACCCCACCGGATCCCCCCCATCTCTTAAAACCCATGTACGTGACAGAGTTTGAATTTCACAGGCCCCCCAGGGTGACTCTCTATTTTACTTGTATATAAGTGTACAGCACTGCTAGTTACTCTTAAATGTTTGCAATTTATTTTATCCTTGATATTTTTAAAGGCCCTAGAAAGTAAGCCGTTTGATAGCTAGCTATGAATGGAAGTGTATATAAGATCTTATACTATTTTATTGTACAATAGTGTATTATAATTTTACATTTCATTTTACTTTTTAAGTCATCACCCTGGGGCAGGTCATTCCTTGAATATAGCCCAACAATATTGAGTTAATCCTAATGGACAGGGTCTTAGGTTGGAGCACCATGTTATATTCCCTGTCCACAAGTGTTCAGCATTGTTAAAAGCATGTCTACGGTTGTAACATCCAATCCTAAGTTAAAACAGTATTTACAATGTACAAATATTTAAATATAATGTAATAATACCACATTACTTATCTGAAGACAATCTTTACCCTAGAAATCCAATACTACATTTTTTTTTTTTTTTTTTTAACAGAAAAAGTACTATGTAGATATGCTATACATTTCCTTTTCCCCATTTTATACCTTCCTGTTAACTAATGACATGCACCCCATACTTAATTTGCAAAACAATGCTGAACCACTTAGAGATCTGGACTTGTTTAATAATTATCCTAGACTATTTGTAAATAACATACCATGTGTATATACACATTACCTTTTAAATTATATAATATATATAAAATATGGTGATTAACATCAACACCATCCCAGATCTCTAAGTTCTAAGACTCCAACAATCCCGTTACATCTTCTGATGCTAATGGGTCTGGAAAAAGAAAAAAAATAATAAATTGAGAAAAATATAGAAATAATGTGTTTTTACTCAATTTATTTTTATACAGTTGGGCTATTCACCACTTTTTCCCTTGTTATATGTTATTTTTGACTGAATTTAGAAAACATTCAATTGATCTTAGCCTGTAATAAGGTACATTACTGTTATAAAACAGTCTTTTCCTAAATTTCCAGTTAAAAAACAGTAAAATAGTCATTTTTAAGTCCAAGATGCAAAATTTTTCTTTCACTTCTATATAATAGTAATTTTATGGTATAAGGGAGCTAACTCTTACAAAACTACAATCTCAAGAATAACAACATCCACGATTTGTCTCCCTTTAATAAATAATTTTAATTAGAAAGGAACAGTGTGTATTTTGTGCATAATAGTTAAGTTATAATACCAATATAAGATGAAATTATATGCATTTTAGAATTTGTTCTCTATAAGTAATACATTCTCTCTATAGTAATATGTAATTACCCCACAGCTATCAGCATTTGTACATTTATTATATACAGTTCCATATAGACTCAACGATTTAACCTTAATGTATCAATGTATCTGTCTATTAAATATATTTTTATACAAAAAGATTTTTATGTTAAGCACCGCATCCGCACTGCAAAGAATTCTATGTGTAGTACCCTTTAGAAGGGATGTACAGATATTAAATAAAAAGCAAAGCTATATGTTAAGCAGTGTGCTCGGGCAATGGTTTTTAACCGAAGTCCCGAGGGTAAACAAATCCACTCGTTCAAAACATGTTTCGAAATCAACGAAGGCACAGTATAGTTTCTTTCTTTGGCTGAGGGTTTTTAATATAATAGACTGTAATACGAATATGCAATCTACCGTAGATTTTCCTTTCCGAAAACCAAACTGGTTTGGTATAAGTTTGTTATGTTTAATAGACCATTTTGTTAGACGATTTAATAGCACTGTTGAGTAGATTTTTGCTAAAATATTTTTATTAACGTGATTCCTCTGTAATTGTTTGCATCTTCAACATCCCCTCCCTTAAATATAGGTACTATTATTCCTTCCCCCCAGGATTGTGGATATTCCCCATTTTTATATAAACGGTTAAAAAGTGTCAATATAAATGATGATAATTCGGGGATAGCGTTTATATATATTTCTGCGCAAATCTTATCGATGCCACAACTTTTGTTATTATTTTGTGATCGGATAGCGGCATTAATCTCTTCTAACGTAAGGTCTTCGTCTAAATCCGGGTCGTAAATTATGTGGTTATTTTCGTCCGTGTTTCTTCCAGTCATGTCGTCCGTAGAGTACAATTTCTTTAAATGTTCATAAAGCGTCGATATGTTTAAATTGCTTGGATTATTATCTTTACGTGAGTATTGTTTTTTAATCTTTTTCCAAAATTCTCGAGGTTTAGATTTGCTTAAATAAGCGCGATTGTTTTTTTCTTTTAACATGAAATTATTCTTAACGCGGCGCTTCGTACGCGAATATGCGTTTTTTTAATTAATAAATAAGTGTCGGTTGTGATTATTTGTTCTATCTCGTAGAAATGCATTTCTGTGTTTATTAAATTCCGATCTAGCACGATAACATTCATTATTAAACCACTCTTATTAAAACGCGGCGTGTATTTCGGTTTATTTAAAATGCCCTTTTTTCAAGTACCTCAAATGCACAATCCTGTAAAAGTTCGCTTGATATTTCATCAATATCGCGCTCATTTATTATGGAATGTTCGAGTGAATTCAATTGCGTTTGGTGTTGTAATAGATATCTTTTAAATTCGTCTTTTTTTGTATCATCCCAAATAATTTTAAAATCACATTGTGGGTTTGTTAGATTCACATTTAATAGTTTGTTTTGATTCAAAACTGAAAGTAATACCCGAGTGATCCGAGAATTCATTTGGCTAAAGTACTTCAAAATTAGTAATTAATATAGAGTCTCTGGGTTCTAAAAGTAGGTAATCCACTACGCTGCTACCATTGTGTGAGTAATACGTAAACTCTCCTATATGTAGGTCACTGTGTTCTCGTTTCCAATAATAAAAGCTGTCGATAGGCAGACATCAATCAAGCGTTTACCGTATGTATCGATCACGTGGTCTTTACTAGCACGTGGTGGAATGTAAACATGATTTGACAGCTGGTCGTCATCAATATACATATCACAATCCAAAACATCATATACATGTGAACATCTGCTATTTAAATCACCAGTAATGAACACTTTACCTAAAGTTCGGTAATCGTTCTATGCCACATTCTCAAATTTCGAAAAAATCAACATTATTTGTATTTAAACTTGAATTTTTTGGTGGAATATATGTATGACATATGTAAACATCAACATTAAAAAGAGATTTACAACATTTATCCAAAATATACCTGCTTGATTTTTTTCTATTCTTTTTATTTTGTTTTTCAAATAATGTTTAAAATATAAAGAAATACCTCCGCTATAACGTCCTCTATTTGTATTAGCACTCTTATTTCCGCATATGTGTTCACAATTAAATCCATCTATATTTAAGTTAATAAAACTGTTTTGTTGTAACCAAGTCTCTGATAAAAACACTATATCATATTTTGTTACAATGTTCAGAAAGTCCGAGTCATTAAGTCAGTAATAAAGACTCTTGTATAATATACGGTGTTGATATAATGAAGAATAATTTACAAGTGACGTATATTAAGACTGACCAGATCATGCTAATTTTGTTAAAGAAATTGATTGGCTGGTAATGGATTCAGTTTGGTTGGTTTACTTAGAGAGTAATTGTAATTTATTGTAAACAAAATAACCGTATAGATGTCACTTAAGGATAATAAGCAACAATGTACGCTTTGTGCAAACTGAAACCGTTATCACAACATTGCCCAGTTTTGTTATTTGTGGAAACAATGCGTCATATTCGCGCCTCCTACAAACCGTTAATTCGCGGCCCTTGTAAAGACGTGGCGCCCCTGACAATTATCAATTGTCGTTAATTGGGCATGTTTGCATGTGTTGTAAAAACGTTACACTGCCCCCGCCCACCTGCTAGGCAGGAAATACGACTGGAATTCATGTTAACTTTGCAATCAAACTGGAAAAAACATGATTTTTTAAAGAAATTTTGTTCTTTAAATAAATTTGAAAATCGAATATTCGTATTCGTTTTTTTATATTCGAATATTATCCGATATTCGAATATTCGACTATCCGGTCCCATCCCTACAAAAAAGCAACAATAAAGCCTCAAGGTCAGAAAATATAAAAAAATAAAGTGTGATGTGTTACCTCTTCCTGGATGATGTGTAGCCCCGCCTGGCCATTAATGGCAGCCACGAGCTGCCTGTGAGCCTCCTCTGCCTCCAGTTTGGCTTTCTTGATCAGTGAGTCCAGAAGGTCCTCCATCGACATCATGCTGCATAAAAAAAATGGCGGGAAATACATGTAAGTACAAAAATAATGGATTAATTAGCGAATGATCGCAAGCGAAATCAGGGCGCTGCACTCTCCTCCCTTTTTGGTCCTTCCGATGCTGCCCTTCTAGGACTAATCTTAAAACTTTAGTTAGAAGCATGTGTATGATAGAAACCCGGGTTGTACCATATTACTTGCAAATGTAAAAAAAATGGTACGACTTCCCCCCACCCCCATCCCCTGGCTTCTTTTTAGCAGCATCCTGTACTTTTTTGATAGTATATCTTTTCCAGTGGATGGTGACAAAAACAAAGAACAGTCACTTCCAATAGATGAGGGTTGTCCCAGAACTCTGTGACAAATTTAGTTATTAACAACATTCAATAGAAAAGTAATTTGAAAAAGACAATGGAGTAAATGACTGATTGCTCAAGGTAAAAGCAGAGGTTGTTCCTTTGACAAATCCACAAATTCCAAGATGAAGAACATCAGAAAGGAATTTTCCAACCCTTATGTTTACTTAAAAACAGTGTTAAAATATCATTCTAACTTGATACTCGCCGACAAAGAATACAAATTACCATTGTTAAACTACCCAACAAACAAAGCAAAAAGTAGTCCCAGTTCTGAGCACAGCATAGTAAAATGTATCCCTCATCACAATTGCAAAAATATTTATCAAATCATGTTAGAATCAAAATAATTTTGGCATTATCATTGTTTATCAACCAATAAACAACTCTTTGTCGTTCTGATTAGTGGCTATTAAACTCCTACTCATCAGAACTCCAAATCCTTGTTCATACAATGCTGTTCAAGCAATGATATTAAAATTGTATTTCAACCATAAATGAATTCATTATTTTTCCCCATTTTTTTCTTTTAAACTAACATAAATACTGCTAATAGATTTGTCGCAATAGATAGAAAGTACATACTCCTTTTTCAGTGGCACAAATTCTCCTCTGACGACTTGTGGGTGACAGCATGCCTGGCGTAGACGCACCAGGGGATTTAACATCTGCAAAGGAGAGTATCAATCACTATAATGGAATACACCAGATATGTTGGTAATATACTTAGATTTGTCTCATGGAAATAAGATAGTTTCTTATGAAAGCAGAGTAATATTTCTCCATTCCCCAATTAGAGCCTGCTCCAATTGCACCAGATTTCCAGAGGCTACATGGCGCTTTTGAACACGCCTGTTAAGTTTGTACCATAGATGCTCAATAAAGCTTTATTTTTTCAAGGAATGATTTTGTATGAAATCATACATTAAAACAACAAATAGATATTTTGAACACACCTACCTTTCCTAACGCAAAATGATGAAACAGACCTGGATCTCGTGCCTTAGAACTTTCCAGATGTTCATTGCGGTATTTTGCGAATTTTATTTTTAAGGTTATTGTGTTATTATATGTATATTAACTTTCATATAAAAATTATCAATAATAAAATACAATTTTACATACTAATCTGTATGTCAGTAAATTAATGACTGCCTAAATTGGATACAATTTCACCAAAGAATGACCATTTTATTACAATGTTTGAAGTGTCGCGTTAAAAGTGCTGTTCAGTGTAAATTTAATGGACAATGCTATACTGTGAGCAAACAGTTTGTCTAATAAAATTTGTAGGATTTAAAGCCAGAACCAAGGATTTTCTTGGCTTACTTCACTGGCATAAACCCTGTGCCAAGATGTTCCACTTTCTTCATGTGATTTACTTTAGTTAAATCATATTTATTTCAGCTCAATTTCATCGAAAGCCTGTGTTTTATTGAGTCCATTTCGGTGGTAGAACCAGCAGTTATTGTCTTTAAGAAAGCTCAGTCAAAAGCTCCCTAAATAGGTATCAAACTCTCGATCTCAAGATATCCAGATTGTAAGCAGACATCACATCCACTAAACCACTGTGATGTTTTATTGAGTCCATTTCGGTGGTAGAACCAGCAGTTATTGTCTTTAAGAAAGCTCAGTCAACTGCTCCCTAAATAGGTATCAAACTCTCGATCTCAAGATATCCAGATTGTAAGCAGACATCACATCCACTAAACCACTGTGATGTTTTATTGAGTCCATTTCAGTGGTAGAACCAGCAGTTATTGTCTTTAAGAAAGCTAAGTCAACTGCTCCCTAAATAGGTATCAAACTCTCGATCTCAAGATATCCAGATTGTAAGCAGACATCACATCCACTAAACCACTGTGATGTTTTATTGAGTCCATTTCAGTGGTAGAACCAGCAGTTATTGTCTTTAAGAAAGTTCAGTCAACTGCTCCCTAAATAGGTATCAAACTCTCGATCTCAAGATATCCAGATTGTAAGCAGACATCACATCCACTAAACCACTGTGATGTTTTATTGAGTCCATTTCAGTGGTAGAACCAGCAGTTGTTGTCTTTAAGAAAGCTCAGTCAACTGCTCCCTAAATAGGTATCAAACTCTCGATCTCAAGATATCCAGATTGTAAGCAGACATCACATCCACTAAACCACTGTGATGTTTTATCGAGTCCATTTCAGTGGTAGAACCAGCAGTTATTGTCTTTAAGAAAGTTCAGTCAACTGCTCCCTAAATAGGTATCAAACTCTCGATCTCAAGATATCCAGATTGTAAGCAGACATCACATCCACTAAACCACTGTGATGTTTTATTGAGTCCATTTCAGTAGTAGAACCAGCAGTTATTGTCTTTAAGAAAGCTCAGTCAACTGCTCCCTAAATAGGTATCAAACTCTCGATCTCAAGATATCCAGATTGTAAGCAGACATCACATCCACTAAACCACTGTGATGTTTTATTGTTCTGTAAACGACACATCCATGCCAAGGTATTGCATACACCATGATATTGAACAACAGCTGGGCAACACACGTGTATTACATCTAAAGCCCAATTAAGTTGCGCAGTTACACAAATTATACACGTAAAATGTATATGCTTTTATGGCTCAGTATTTTTTACTTACCTGGAAGACGGTAGATCTATCCAGACTGCTAAGTCGTACACTGCTATCACTCCAACGGGACAAAATCTACAGTAGATCATCAGCAATATAACAATTAAGTTATAAAGATAGAGAAAACAGTGCATACTAACAACAAACATTAAAAAGAATATTTACACATGAATTACGTGTATAGTCAGTCATACAGCAAAGCAGTAACAAGTCATCACTTCTAAAAATAAAGATTATTCTTTATTATATTTACTCTTGTGTTAAAAAATCAAAATCCACTTATCTGAAATATGAAATTTATCATTTATCAGTAAGTCATTTTCCCTTTCTGTCAAGTTTTATTTCATGAGTCAAACATTTTTACACCATGATTTTTCTTCTTTATAACTGACTCCTCAAGATGAACTTTACTTATCAATGCAGTGCAGTCAGCCTCGTTAAAAGAACATTTAATACAACATAATGTTTAACATCCGACACAGTTTTTGTCGGAACGTTTTTTTTTTCCATTAACCTGGTAACCATTATAACGGAATACTAGTTTAGTATGCAGGAACTAATCAAATGAATCAATAGAAATGTACACAAATCCGATTTGTTATGACAATCAAAACCAACAGCACTTTAAAATGTGTTAACTTGTCCTTCTGTTTTGCCTAATCAATTGTTATCCACAAGGAGCAGAGGCCCCGATAAGGCTCATACACGCATAAAATACGCACACAAATTTGGAAGAAACAGGGAGAAAAAATAAAACTTGGGTGTACAATTATGCAGAGAAATTAAAAGTTGGGTGTACATTACGCACATTTTCCCCGAATGTCACGCACATAACGTCAAATTCTAGAAACTGGAAGACAGAAGAAGATTGAAGTTTTGACAGTTCTGCCTATCTGAATGTGCAGTTGATGTGTATTATAAAGTCAAAACAACGTTCAGAAGGTTGTTTGCAACATCATTGTATTCAAATGGTGTAGCTACATAATTAAGGATTATTATAATAATAATAACGTTTTTTACACATTGCAATGATTTGTTGCATGCAGATTTACTACCAGTTATCCTACATAGAATGTACATTTACCCCCATAAATTCTGGAGAGTGTGTATATATACTCCCAAATTTTTAGACGTACGCATACATTTACCCCCAGTACAAAAGCTTATCTGGAGCATTGCGCAGGAGTCCAGGGGTTTAGAACTTAAACAATGTAGGTGTGATCATCCTTTACGATTATTTGGTGACACAAATGGAGGATACAGTGTACATATACGAAGTCCTGAAAATAATCCAGAAACCTGTCCCTCACCTTCATAGACATGTTAGCACAGGCCTTGTACTGCCGTCGGTAGAAATGCTCCTCGACAGGGCTGAAGTTCAACCACTCTGTCTCTTCTGTCTGGGTCGGGATGTCGATCTACAAGTAAATGGGACTCCAACATCAGTAAAATGGTGAAACAGTTGATACAACAGTCAAACTATTTGTAAGAGTCTATTTTTCACTTTTTCCCCTTCTAATATTTTTTTTTACTTTTGTCTAATTCCCTGATTGTGTTAACAATGTTTTTTAAAGTATATTTATTCCTGGATTTTTTTTACACTTTTCCCATAGTCAGTGGTCACCCTAATACAAAATTTCTGTATGGATGTTAGAAGAGGAAGGAAAAGATATAAATGTTTGTCTGGATGTTTAAAGAATGTGTGTGGGGTTGGGGGGTGGCAGGATACAAATTTCTCTCAGAACATGAAAGTGGGTGGGGAGAATATCAATTTCTGTCTTAAAAATATGTCTGTATGTTAACAGTGTGTATGGCATACAGACCTGGTCCAGTACGTCAGCCTTTACATTTCTCCACAGCACAGAGGCGAGGAGTGTGTGCATTGGCCCTGTGACCCCGTGACAGTAGGGGTCATACAGCAGTCTGTGCCACCACATCGAGTTGCAGTAGGGGTCAACTCCCAGGAATAGCAGTAGACCTACCAGATCTGCAATGATATCAAGATAATAAGAAAAAAGTTGTAATAGTCTGTGCCGCCACATCGAGTAGGGGTCCAATCCCAAAAACAACAGTATATCTACCAGATCTGTAAGAATATGAACATCAATGTGGGAATGTGGAAGTAAAGAAGGTAAATATTTCATAAACTGCAACATATCACAAACATATCAGCTATTGTGATAAAATCTTGGGAAATATCAAAAATAAGAAAAGGTATATGGTGCTGCTCAAAAGGAGCAGGGTTAAGGCCTGAATAATTCTTAAGACAACAGTTATAATGATTACTTATGAACATGACAATTCATTTGTTACCTTTTTGAAGCTTTAACTCAACTTTAAGCAAGCCAATCACACTTCATTAATAAATTTTATTTTTGCAAAAATATAGCAAATTCAAAAAGTGCTCATATAATTGTATGCAGTAACACATAGGGATAATAAGTTCATAAGTGACTGGCTATGTATACCTTCCAGGTCCTTTTGGATCGGTGTACCGGTGACACACCACCTGTTCACAGCACTCAACCTCTGGGCCATCATGGCAGTCTAAACAAATATACACGATTATGAAACCTCAACTGCATCAGTAGCTGAGAACCACCTATTTAACATCTATATGGTCCTATATCTAAGGCATCTGGTCAATTGCAAATACTCTAATGGCTCTCCAGCTAGCGCAGTGGTTGGTACACTCGCTTCTCACCTAGGCTGCCAAGGTTCGCTCCCCACTCGGCACATGTGAGTTTGGTTGGTGGTCACCATACCGGACAAGTGGGATTTCCTCCGGGTGCTCCAGCTTCCCTCCTCAGCACAAGACGACGTCGACATTAAGAATATGTCAGTAACAAGAGAGCCATGATGGCCCAAAGCGCTCACCTGAGAACTGGTACAGATGAAGACCATACTGTTGTGACAGGTTCGAAAATTAAGGTATCTGTACAATACGCAAAGGGGAATAGGATCAATTTGATTTTAAAAAATCGCTTAGTGAAATGGGCTAACTAAAGTATGAGTTGGGTAGTGGATTTGCGGTGTTTTTTGCTAATGGTTCTCAAATCATTTTTCTCTATATTTTTATCTGACCCGTTTTCATTAAGTCAGTGACAATATTGGAGAAACAGTAGATTGTGATGGCTTTTTCTTTGACAATTTTCTGTGATGATAAATGATGATAATGCAGTCTCTGACGCCATCAATGTTGCATGTACAAATAACTGCATGCAAGGTCTGTTGGAAATCAAAATTTTGATGGTCATACGCAAACTGTGTAAGTTTGGTCAACATTGAATAAAAAAATCGTGTGTGCAAGCCAATCATTGATGACTTGTTGATGTTTTTTTCCAAACATAAGGGGCAATAACTCCAGTGTTCCTGGCCCGATCATGCTTATTTTCAACTTCACATTCAAAGACAAACTGTGCACGATTGGTGAAGATAGGATGAAAAATGAGGTCTCTATCCTGAATAATGTCCATTTTTGTATATTTTTTTCACAAAGGGCAATATCTCTGGTGTTGCTGACCCAATTTTGCTTATATTCAATTTCACCTTCAATCTTATGGTCCTAGACAAACTGTGCAAGATTGGTGAAAAAGTGAAGTCTCTATCCTGAATAATGTCCATTTTTGCATTTTTTCACCATTACATGGCAATAACTCTGGTGTTTCTGGTCCGATCTTGCTTATATTCGACACAAACTGTAATCTCATGGTAATAGACAAACTCTGCAAGATTGGTGAAGATTGGATGAAAAAATGATCTCTATCCTGAACAAGACAGTCCAAAGGACAGCTATATCCCCCCCCGTGATCCTTCATTATATTTTAAAGGTGACTTTGAAGTATCACACTGACCTTAATCAGTTTCATAAAAATCCTTGAAAGGGCATAGGAGATATGTAGCAGACAAAAGAATGGAGGCTCAAACTTTTGACCTTCAAGTGTGACCTTGACCTTGAAGTGGCTTGACTGCCTCATGCCTTCTGCACATTGCCTCAATATGATAAACATTTTAGGCAAGTTTCATGAAAATCCTTTAAAGGGCACAGGAGATATAGAACGGACATGAAAATACAGGCTCAAACATTCAACTTTCAAGTGTGACTTTGACCTTGAGTTGGCGTGACTGGCTTATGCCTTCTGCACATGGGCTCAATGAGCAAAACATTTGAGCCAAGTTTCATGAAAATCCTTCAAAGGGTATAGGGTATATGGAGCTGATGCAAAAAACGGACACGAAAATGGAGGCTAAAAAACTTAACCTTCAAGAGTGACCTTGACCTTGAGCTGGCGTAAAAGGCCCATGCCTTCTGCACATCGTCTCAATGACCTAAACATTTGAGCCAAGTTTCATGAAAATCCTTCTAAAGAAATAGGAGATATGGAGCGAACACGAAATGAAGGCTCGAATATTTAACCTACAAGTATGACCTTGACCTTGAGCCGGCATGACTGACTCATGCCTTCTGCACATCGTCTCAATGACCTAAACATTTGAGCCAAATTTCATGAAAATCCTTCAAAGGGTATAGGAGATATGGAGCGGACACGAAATCTAGGCTCGAATATTTGACCTCCAAGTGTGACCTTGACCTAGAGCCAGCGTAACTGACTCATGCCTTCTGCACATCGTCTTAATGACCTCAACATTTGAGCCAAGTTTCATGAAAATCCTTCAAAGGGTATAGGAGATATGGAGCGGACACGAAATGGAGGCTTGAATATTTGACCTTCAAGTGTGACCTTGACATTGAGCCGGCGTGACTGACCCATGCCTTCTGAACTTCATCTCGATGACCTAAACATTTGAGCCAAGTTTGATGAAAATCCTTCAAAGGGTATAGGAGATATGGAGCGGACACGAAAATGTTACGGAGAGACGGACGGACAGACGGACGGAGGGCATTCCTATAATCCCCCTCCCGCTTCGCGGCGGGGAATAAATAATGTCCATTTGTGTAGTATATTTTTTAAATTAAGAAAGGGCAATAACTCTGGTGTTTGAAACACAATCTGGTCCATTTTTGGCATCTGCTGAGATTTGATGGTCATACACAAACTGTGAAAGTTTGGTTAAGATTGGATGGAAAATAATGTCTACTAGTATATGTTGGAAAAAGGCATTTTTGCACTTTTTTTCCATGAAAAAGGGGCAGTAACTCTTGTGTTACTGGTGTGATCTGGCCCAATAACAATCCCATTCGAGATTTTATGGTCATACACAAACTGTGCAAGTTTGGTTAAGATGAAGTGAAGTCTTCAGTCTGAGAACGAACCCGATTGTTGATGGCATACGGACGACGCAGGAGAGGTCCCCTATACCAATAGCTCACCAAGCATTTCATGCTCAGGTGAGCTAAAAACTAAATAGCTGGAAATTGCAGCTATAATTCAAATTTGTCCCAATTTTCGATGTATCTCCTAAAGTAAATTTGGCAGGGGTGCTGGGACACTCCCCTGGTCCTCACATAATGCAGCTTTGGGGCGGAAGGATATAATAAACTTCGAAATACGCACACAATATCTAATCAAAGTGTTAAATGCTGAATTAATGTGGCTTGTTGAATTAATTTACTGACAGTATTTACATGTAGTGGACCAATCCACTGACAGCAAGGAACTGTTCCGCTGTTTTGATTGGCCGTATGATCCGCCATTTCCCCTGCTCCATGATATTGAAAGCAGTAAAGCAGGGCAGGCCACTGAGCAGTTGCCACGTCAAAAAACGATACTTGCTTTTTCGGTACTAAAGACTCCAGCTATCACCACTGATTAAACAAGAGCTGTCAGAGGACAGCGCACTCGATTATTCGAAGTATTTCAGTTGGTACATATTTTGGATAGTGAAAGGGGCATAAATTTGTTAAAATACAATATTTTTAAGTGAAGCCTTGTAGAGTTTATAAATTTTTGGAACAAAAAATTTAACGACAAAGTCTGTGTAAAAAGTGGGCTAACTCTGTCAAAATACAAAACAGAGTTATGGGTAATGTTGCCCCTGATACTAGAGTTGATGACAAAGGTTAGTTCAAAGTTTGAAGTGAATAACTTATGTAGTTTTGAAGTAACAAAACTTTTGAATATAAACTTTAACCAGAAAATCTAAGTGAAAAAGGGGCATAACTTTGTCAAAATACAAAACATAGTTATGGGTAATGTTGCCCCTGATACTAGAGTTGATGACAAAGGTTAGTTCCAAGTTTCAAGTGAATAACTTGTGTAGTTTTGAAGTTACAAAACTTTTGAATATAAACTTTAAACAGAAAATCTAAGTGAAAAGGGGCATAACTCTGTCAAAATACAAAACACAGTTATGGGTAATGTTGCCCCTGGTACTAGAGTTGATGATAAAGGTTAATTACAAGTTTCAAGTGAATAACTTATGTAGTTTTGAATTTACAAAACTTTGAATATAAACTTTAAACAGAAAATCTATGTGACAAAGGGACATAACTCTATCTAAATACAAAATAGAGTTATGGGGAATGTTCACTCTGATACTGAAGTTGATGACAAAGGTATATTCCAAGTTTCAAGTTAATAGCTTTTGTAGTATTGAAGTTACAAAACTTTCGAACATTAACCAGAAATTCTAAGTAAAAAAGTTAACCAGAAATTCTAAGTGAAAAAGGGGCATAAATCTGTCAACATTCAAAACAGAGTTATGGGGAATGTTGCCCCTGACACTGGAGTTGATGACAAAGGTTATTTCCAAGTTTCAAGTGAATAACTTATGTAGTTTTGAAGTTACAAAACTTTTGAATATAAACTTTAACCAGAAAATCTATATGAAAAAGGGGCATAACTCTGTCAAAATACAAAAAATAGTTATAAGGAATGTTGCCCTTGATACTGGAGTTGATGACAAAGGTTAATTACAAGTTTCAAGTGAATAACTTATGTAGTTTTGAAGTTACAAAACTTTTGAATATAAACTTTAACCAGAAAATCTATATGAAAAGGGGCTAACTCTGTCAAAATACAAAACAGAGTTATACAGAATGTTGCCCTTGATACTGGAGTTGATGACAAAGGTTAATTACAAGTTTCAAGTGAATAACTAATGTAGTTTTGAAGTTACAAAACTTTTGAATATAAACTTTAACCAGAAAATCTAAGTGAGAAAGGGGCATAACTCTGTCAAAATACAAAACGGAGTTATGGGGAATGTTGCCCCTGACACTGGAGTTGATGACAAAGGTATATACCAAGTTTCAAGTGAATAACTTATGTAGTTTTGAAGTTACAAGACTTTTGAATAAAAACTTGAACCAAATTCAGACGTGGACGCGTACGCCGACGCTGACGGTAGTAGGAAAGCTCACCTATTCTTCGAATAGTCGAGCTAAAAACCCTTCCCACAACTATCTTGTTTATGCAGACACTCGATTTATCGTTGTGTATCGGCTGTTAAACAACGATTTGGAGTTCTGACGTGTAGGATTTAAACCACAAGGGCGTTTATTGTTGTTTATTGGCCGATAAACAAAGATAATGCGAAAATTCTTTCGATTCTAACATGATTTGACAAATATTTTGCCAATTGTAATGAGAACTACAATTTACTATGCTCAGCTCACAATCAGGACTTTTTGCGCTGTTTCTTGTGTAGTTTAACAAGGATAATTTTGTTCTTTGTCAATAGAAAAATTAGCAAGTACCATGTTATAATTCTTTATTCACTATAAGTTCCAATCTTAAAAATAAAGGAATGTTCTCAAAACTGCAACAATTATCATTAAGAAGTGAAAACCTGTTTCATAATTCTTAATAATAAAATCAACAAGTTAATAAAATTTAATTTAAGCTCCTCAGCATATATAGGAGGATTATTTTACCTTTGTTGTTGTACACTCGACCATTTGAGCTTCATCTAAACATACCTGAAAAAACAGGTCACATGAGAGTATCAAAGCAAAATCCGTCTATGAATTTTTTTTTTTTTAATTTGAAACAAACCAAAATTTCAAGCATTTTCAAATGTGGAATTTAGGGCCATTGTTATGATAAGTAGAAGGCTCTATCAAAATATGTAATATAAATATTGGTATGAATATTAGCTTTATAATCTGCTACACCGGTTTCACACCTTTTCTTGCCATTATTGTCATAACAAATGTAGGTTCAAATTGATTAGTAATGGTTTAAGTTTGGCGGTTATTGCCAATTGCACCAATATATGATACCGCCAATTCAAAACACTTAAAACTACTGGTACTTCTTTTGTTGTGAAGGAATGCCTTTACAAATAATTAGAGAGAATAATTATGATGAACACTTATGAAAATTGTATGTTCCAGAATGTAATTATAATGTAACCTACTCTCCACCACTGCACTGCCGTGAGAGGGCTGGGTATGGCCATAAACCTCTTTGGGTGCCTCAGTTTCCTGCCCTCTGCACCTATGGTATTAAGCAATCACTTAAACCCATTCACATTGAATAGAAATCAACTCTTAAACCCCACCATGACGATTACATTATGCAATTAATCTCTCAAAAGAGCGTGACAAAATGTTCCTCAAGTGATTGAAACAATCACATCACACAAGTCATGATCTCTACTCGAAAACCATTGAAACTGAAAATGACCTGTATTCAAATGTCATCAAAACAACTAATGACCATAACTCAAAGGTCAGTGAAACTACTAATGACCTCTAAGGCAAAGGTCACCACCGATACATCTAATAATGCTCTCTGTCCAAAGGTCACTGAAGCTAATAATGACCTCTAAGGCAAAGGTCACTACCGATACATCTAATAATGCTCTCTGTCCAAAGGTCACTGAAGCTAATAATGACCTCTAAGGCAAAGGTCACAACCGATACATCTAATAATGCTCTCTGTCCAAAAGTCACTGAAACTACTAATTACCTCTAAGGCAAAGGTCACCACCGATACATCTAATAATGCTCTCTGTCCAAAGGTCACTGAAGCTAATAATGACCTCTAAGGCAAAGGTCACAACCGATACATCTAATAATGCTCTCTGTCCAAAGGTCACTGAAGCTAATAATGACCTCTAAGGCAAAGGTCACAACCGATACATCTAATAATGCTCTCTGTCCAAAGGTCACTGAAGCTAATAATGACCTCTAAGGCAAAGGTCACAACCGATACATCTAATAATGCTCTCTGTCCAAAGGTCACTGAAGCTAATAATGACCTCTAAGGCAAAGGTCACAACCGATACATCTAATAATGCTCTCTGTCCAAAGGTCACTGAAGCTAATAATGACCTCTAAGGCAAAGGTCACAACCGATACATCTAATAATGCTCTCTGTCCAAAGGTCACTGAAGCTAATAATGACCTCTAAGGCAAAGGTTACAACCGATACATCTAATAATGCTCTCTGTCCAAAGGTCACTGAAACTTTCAATGACTGCTACAGCAAATATCCTATATTCTACTAATGACCTATACTCGACGGTCACTAAAACAATAATGACCTGAACTAGAATGTCACTGACATTAGGACTGTTAATTGTCTCTACTCATTGTACTCAAATGTCAATGAAACTACTAATAAGCTCTATTTGAAGGTCACTGGAACTGGTAATGACCTCAACATTGAAGACCACTGACTTGTAATCAAACTCAACGGTACTTAAACTAGTAATGACCTTGACTTCAAAGGTCATTGAAACTTACCTCTACATGAAAGCAACTGAAACTCTTAATGACCTTTACTGAAAGGTCACTGAAACTATGTGTACTAATGACCTCTACCTGAAAGTCAATGAAACTACTAATAACCTCTCCTCAAGGTGACTGGACTCACTGTTAGAGTGGGGCAGGTCCACATAGTCCAACTCCTTTCTCAGTGTCTCATATGTCGTGATCACAATGTCTTGACGGGCCAGTGTTTGCGGCTGGATGTAACGCTTCTTGCCATTACCAACACCAGGATACACCTTTCAGTTCAAGAAACCATTAAAGCCAGCTGTTAATTAAATGTGAATCATAACACCAGCGAGAGTCTCTATTCAGAGTTCAACAGTTTATGCTTGTCATAACTGACCAGCTGTATGTCAGTATGTTTTTACTCTTAAATTCCTACTGTCGCCTTGAACAAACAATTCAGAAAACTAATAATTAATATATATGAACTAGAACCGGTATATTCACCATCTGAGGATTACAAGGGCCATTTGCACAGGTTTAAAAGGTACAGATAGACCCTTGTAATATTAAGGTGGCAAATTAGATTAGTTTTTATGCCACAGCTGGGTTTTTTTCTTTTTAAAACATTCATACTTGCTTATTCTGTTTATAAAATTTAATATTTTAAACTTCTGCATATATGATTCAATTTTCTGTCATACCGCCAACCTTAAATGAAATAAATCGTTTTTATCACAAGTTTAACAATAAAAGTACTTAAACTGTCTTACCAGCACACTAAGTGCTTTCTTGGCCACATGTTTCAGTATTTCGTCCACCCATTGGTGAGATATTGATGCAGGGGAGATAATCAGAGTTGCACCTGATGGTATGGGCACCTGTTGACAGCATAAACATATCACACTTGTTTTTAACCGAACATTTCTTTTATAAACAAATAAATGATCAATAATTGCGTATTTGAGGCATGTCGTGGGCAAAAAGGGTTTAATGCATGTGCGTAGTGTCGTCCCGGATTAGCCTGTGCAGTGCGCTTTTATGGTATTTTCTGTTTCATGGAAGTCTCTTCTAAGCATAAATCAACTGTAGGCGAAAAGTGTTGTCCTGGATTAGCGTGTCCGGACTGCACAGGCTAATCCGGGATGACACTTTAGGCACATGCATTAAGCCCGGTTTTCCACAACACACCTCATTTATAAATGATGATTATAGGTGATGATTGCCATCCAATGTCAAAATTAATTGATTGTATAAGAAGATCATCTACAATCAAAAGGCAAACACAAAATCCATCATCCCACTTTGGTTAGCTCTAATGATTTTCTAGATAAGGGAAAAACGCCTGTTATTTTTAAATAATTATCCCAGAAAATGTGAAAATATGCCCCATTTGCAAATAATTTAAGAAAATAATAAAGCCAATAGGCTACTGGTACAACTAATACGGCCCCACTATGACTTGCATTATTATCACACTCACCGATGCTGCATGGCAGTGTGGACATTTAAATGACCCACGCAAGGGATCCTGCAGATTGTAGCTGACACACTCAGCGTGCTGCCACAGTCGACAGACAGAACACTGCACCGGGTGCAGAAGCCGCCATTTTTTTCCCGACTGAAACTTGTGGGCGCCACATACACATTCGAATTCACACTTATGATACTCTGGCTTCTCTGTGAAAATGTTCTTATTGGGTGTCTCTGAATTACTGGCCCCTTTTGTGTTATTGTCTGTTTTTCTCATCCTCTGATTCTGCATCTTTGTGGATCTTGATTTTTTCTGTCTGTTATTTTCATGTCCAGCATGACACAAATCTTTTTTAATGTCATCTTGGGTTGTATTACACTTACTGCCATCTTGATCTAATTTTGTATCATCACCTTCACCAGATTCTTCATCTTTACTATACCTATGTTCACTGTAACCCTGATCTAAATTGTTATCCACAAAAGACTTATCATCAGAGTTCACAGAGTGTGATTTAGTTTCATCACATGATAGACTTCTGCTTGCCGATCGGTCAAAACCTGATTTATTGTCATCACAGGACATCACATTGCAGCCCTGTGATTGGCCAATATCTGACTGAGTTTTATCACATGATTGATTGGAGCTCCCTGATTGGCTGACACTAAGTTCAGCAAGTTCACCTGACTGATTAACACTGTCTGATTGGTCAATATCTGTATCCAATGAATTTAAATCAGCCTGATAGTCCATATACACAATGGTATCATCTGAATCAGAGTCAGCTGCCTCAGATCTTTTCTTTCTTTTCTTCTTCTTTTTCACCAATGGTAACTCATTGAGATTATCTAAAATGTAAATATTTATAACCATGCAGATACGTTATAAACATAAAAATATTGTTGTTGTTTTTTCTATTTTAAAACTATTCCTAATAGTTATGGACTATATAGCTAAGAGTTTATAAATGCTGCTTCAGATCAATGAAAAACACAGAAACATAATTTTTATTAGAAATGATAGTTTTCCATAATATCTGAATTTGTCAGAATTTTATTTTTCAAGGAAGTTAATCGTGATTAACTATATGATTTGTGTCGAAATGACGCTTTATATGCTTTGGTGGTATATTAAGTAAGCGTCTGGATGAATAGCATTGCTGGTTAAGTGTTTGCGATTTGTTTTGCTTTTATTGCTAAACTTAAAAAAAAGTTCAAAATCCCTACCCCACCATCGTTTTTTGAGACCATTGCCCAAAACACACAATTATTTTTGTTGGCCTAATTCTTGGGACATAACCAAGAAATGGTTATTGCAAAGAACTGTCTGCTTGTCATGCAGACAATGCTTTGTAATAACCGTTTCTAGGTGATGTCCCCTGTTAATCATGTTTCTGTTCTATGTTTTTTGGCAACCATCACATGCCTGTAAGAAATGTAGTTCAAAATGTTAATAAGCGTTTTTCTACATTTGGTGAATACCTTTTATACTGAAAAAAACAACAACTTGTTTATCAATGTAAACATAATTATACATTTTAGTTTTCTCATTGTACCTTCAAGCACGGGCAGGGGTTCAGGGAGGGGCACATTTGCCCGGGGGTGGTGCAGCATACAACCCAACACCTCCACCGTCTTGCCCATGCCCATCTCGTCTCCTAGGATACCACCCGGGGGCACCGCCTGGTGTGCCGGGAAGTCACGGAGCAACCTTGAAAAAGTTTGTCAAATACCATGTTTTATATACATATAGTTGAACTAATTAAACAGAATATGTGGAGCTATTATTTGTCGTATAGGACAGAATCCATGCTAGACTATTAACAAAAATACTAAATACTGGTATGAAAAATCACTGAAAATACACTGTGGTTATTTTTGTGAATTTAAGAAAGAAATGCATAAGTAGTTATCTTACATACAATATTACTGGTAACGGATATACATGAAAAAATATGTAGCACTTGATATAGAAATAAAATGAGAATCATTACAATTGTTTTTGTTTTTATGGGGAGGAGGGTACACATCATTCAATATTATACCTTAATAATACAATAATAAGAGATTACTGGTATTTACTTACGTTCCTGCATATTTGTTGTAGTACAGAACTTGCCCATCTTGAGTCTTTATAGTTGTGTAGAGAATGTGAAGGGCATCTGCAAAATACATGTACAATGATTTAAGCAGAATTCACTCTATATTATAAATGTTGAATGTTCATTTCATTTACCCTCGATATCAAAACCTATTTGGAGCACTGATAAAGGGAAATAAATTACAAGAGGGCCATGATGGCCCAAAGCGCTCACCTGAGTCTGAGTACTATGGCGACCATTAGGGATGCAACAGGTACCCGTAAATACCTGCATTCTCGGTAATATTAAAACCCATTTCGCATGGCATTAACATATAGGGGCAATACAAAAAAACATGGAAATAATTCTATAAAAATACATAAAGAGCTTATGATTGGATACTACCATCTTTTTTTCACATACCGGTATATGTTTGAATTAAAATAATAAATTATTTATTAACACCAGTATACAGACCGATTTGATGTCAGTTCAACTTTGCGTATCAGTGATTGACATATTGTTCTGTATAGTTGTTTTCAAAAATGTTTTAAATGTTTCTGCAAGTCCATAAGTAATGATAAACCCTTACGGGTTCGAAACTAGTACATACAGTGACACTCTATAGTTACTACACTCTACTAAAACTTCCTAAATATCATCATAATGGCAACATATAAATTTATCAAACCAAGTAGATTATTCTGGCTTTGCTGGCCCATCTAGCTCAGTTGGTAGAGCGCTATACTCTCAATCAAGGATTCTTGAGTCCGAGCCCCAGCCCGGCCACATAACTTGTGTGGGAATTGGTCGTGAAATAATTTCTACGGCCATTCTCCCCCTACCACTGATTCAAGTAGGGCAGTTGTCATTTACTGGCATAAGTATGTGCACTTGGTACTGGTAAACCACTTACATTGGCTTAGCTTGCCCAGAAAAAGTGTTAGTAGGTTAACTGACTGCCATAATATCACTAAATTACTGGCAAATAAGGTGAAAAATCCAAACAAACAAACTTTCCAAATGTACTCTTAGGAGAAGGAAATTACTAGGTTACAAAGGAATACTTATTGTTAACATTAACTACCATACAACTATCAACATTGTCAGATTAAATTATAAATAACTATAAAACCTTTTAGTTGTTTTGCGTAAAAACTTACAAATAATTTTGAGTCAATGACACCGACAGAGACAAACTTTCCAAATGTTCTCGTAGGAAAAGGGGAATTTCTATGTTATATAGGAATACTTGTTGTTAACAATAAGAAACATACACCTATCAACATTGTCAGATTAAATTATAAATAACTATACAACCTTTTAGTTGATATGTGTAAAACATTACTAATAATCACACCAATTTTGAGTCAAAACAGTGTAGAAGTATTTTTCAATTAGGGAGAAATAATAAATCAGCCTCAAAAATCATGTAAGATAATAACTTGAGTTTCCAAAATCCGAATTCAAATGTATAAATCAGTCCAAAAGTTACATGATTAAATGATACTGAATAAGTTACTAACTAAACAGTCCAAAAACTACAGAAAATAATTAACCCCTCAGGCACTAGATCACATGATATTTATCCTATATTCTGATTGCTTGTTTACAACATGAATTTTAGCTATTTTATGTTGTTTATATCTTTTTCCTGACTGGATGGATGCCAAGACAGACAGTGGACAAATTTACTGCTGCACACATAGCCGAAATATAGGTCAGCAGCAGGCTATACATGGATTACTACATGTATGTGTAATGATGCTGATCTAAAATAAAAGTATCATGTTGACTCAGAGTGATGTATTGATTTTACTGATAAGCAGACTCCACTATCTGGGTTATATATGCGACTACAGGCAAATAACACATTAATGGCACTTATCTTCCTGATACTGCATGTACCTCCCTTTACCAGGTGAGTTATTCAGGAATAGATGTATTTGGGGCAAAACAGGGAAAATAACTCTGGTGTAACTGGTCCGATTGGGCCAATTATCGAACTCGTCCAAGATTTTATGGTCATATACAAACTGTGCAAGTTTGGTCAAGATTGAAGAAAAAATGTAGTCTTTATTGCGATAACGGTCCAAATTGTTGACGGAATACGGATGACAGACGCCGCCGGAGAGGTCCCCTACCAATAGCTCACCTCGCACTTCGCGCTCAAGTGAGCTAAAAATGCTTAAAGTGTGTTGTAAAATTATTTCCAGATTGTAACCAGTGATTTTTTGTTTTCAAAATTTCCTAATTGCCTGTGCCCATGAAAAAAGGAACTTTATCGTGAAAAACGTCAAAATAGGAAGCTTTTAAACAGCTTATTTTTCATGAAATGTGTGGTTATTTTTCTTTTTTAACGATTAATATATTCAAATTGTTGATCTACTAAATTTCTTCGTGACAATGGTGCAAATTTAATAATTGTTTTTCTGTTAACACAGCTACCTGTAAAAAACTATTAATTACATCGGGGAAGAAATGGTAAATTTTGCGGAAAAATGGAGGATATCTTGTCATGCGAAACTGCCTTTAAAACAGCTCTACAATTAGCGCAAAAAATCACTGGTAACATAGGACACTATACAGAATAAACAAACCAGAGTTTTCATCCTCTTCATCTACCATCTTCTCCTGATGTACCATCCACGTTATAGCCTCCTGCTGATAGCGACGTAACAGCGGCAACAGATCTGGGTGCTGAATGAAGGGCAGCAAAGGGAGAGAAGTCCGGTAGTGACTTTCCTTCACCACCCTGAACATGGCATCGATGTCGTGTTTTCTTGTATATGGTAGGGGTTCATAGCCTGTAAACAATTTAACAAATACAAAGCCTTTACAGTAGACTCTTTGTTGAAAGTTAAGAACAATCTTAAAATAGTGAAATTTTATATTCTGACCAAGAAATGCTTTTTTTTTTATTTTATACACAAGTAACACTATAAATCCAGGTGTATTTTGGTAAAATTTTATATTTGTCATGCACATGTTCCAAAGCACAGTGTTTCAAACACAAAAAATTTAATTTTAACTTATTAACAGCTTAAGTTCAGAATCGCATAAGAATCCTCATAAATATTATGGACCCATTAGGCATTAATATGCCATTAATGAATATTCAGGTACTTGTGACATGAAACAATGCAGTAAGTGGAATACTTCTGTACACTGACATAGTACCAGTATTTTAGTAGGCATTACATGTAGTTATGTTGGCATTATCAGTAGCCATTATCAGTAGCCAAAATAGCCATAACCACTTTCTTTTACAGTAGTTGAAAGTGAGGTACATATTCACATCTAATGGGAAATTCAAAAAATATATAAAAAAATTATTAAAAAGAATTTTTTCCAAAAAAAAAATCATAAACGCAAGCCTAGCATTATCAATTAGTCTGGCCTAATGGTTATTGTGACAGTATAAAGTATGTACAAATGTACTTACATGGCGCTGATATTGCATAGAAGTGGGTTATGATTGCCTTCAAAGATTCATTGAGCATCCTTGGCCGTATCGATTCGCTTGGATGAAAAACTCTGGTCAGAGTATCTTCATTGCCGACGATTTTCACTTTAAACACCATATCCTTAGAATCAAATTCATAGAGAATAACTTGAAGTACTCTGCATCTTAGAGCCTCTAGTACAGACCAGGGTACATTGGAATTAAATAGCCAAAACTTTACATTTCTATCACTGCTACACTTCTTCTGAACAGATTTTGAAGAAGGACCGGGTACTCTGCCATTTTCAACATTGTAGCTTATCATGTTCTTTTCTCCTTCCTTACTGATATGAAGTGTGAATGTTTCAACATCAGGCAAACCTTGAACTGGCAAAGGCACAAACAATGGTGCTGGAAATAACTGAAACTCAAAGGACGCTAGTTCAAACTTCCATCCACTCTTTTTTAACTTTGGTTGTGTGTAAAGTTTAATGTCAAAGGAACAATTCTGGAGATGTAGATCAAAAATATCTAACAGGTCGTCTCTTCCGTAACTTGGATCACTTGCAGCTTGTGTGAAATCAGAGTCAATGTCATACTTTGACTGTTTTCTAGGAGAGCTCAAACTTTCAGCAATTTCAACTTCTTCTAACAATGCAGGATCACGATCATCAAGAATGTTGACCCCACTTGTCGCAGGTGCATTATCCAGCATGTTCCATGTCAATTCTTTTCTTGTGGTCTCATCTGCCTTTTGTGGCACTGACTGCTTCCGTTTTCCCATGATTCTGATTCCAAATGAATTCACAACCTTAAGTGTTAGTGAATACCAACATTGCAACGTTCAAACGGTAAGCAGTGTTAAAATGACCATTACTTCAGAGGTCCATTTTGCATCTAAATTGAAAGTGTATGCAATTTTTTTTGTCAGTTCTACAAATATTTTTCAGTTATTGGCATTTTACGCATGTGATATAAAAAACTGAATAAGAACATCTCCACACTAAAACATTATCAATAAGCCAGTAACATAATTATTATGTAGTGTCTTGGTCATTAACATTAGTTAATGCAAAAAAGCGAACAGTTTCTGTCTTAAAATCATTAAAGCATTGTGACATTGAAAACCATTCAGGCACTAAAACTAAGCACTGAAATTGGCATTTTAAAATTTGCAGGTTGTTGTGCAATACTGAGATAATGGAAACTACCATGCTGTCTAAACCAATGGCTTTGGCAATTTCTGCCATGTGACAGCATTTAATGTCATGTGAACTATTGTATCCATGCACTGAAATATAGTGAAGAATAAATGCCAACAAAGTCAAATGTCACACTATTGTGCAATGGTTAGGTAAACTAAAAACTATCAACCAATGGAATTGATTTTCTGTTACCATGTAATAGCATCGTCTGTCAATCAAATTTATGCACTAAAATATAGTGAAAAATAATGGCCCACTAAATAATTTGCATTGCAACTGGTTGTGCAATACTGACATGTGTTTGAGATAGATATGAATAACCTGACAAGGCTGACATTCTTAACCAATGGACTTTCATGAGCATTCCATGTGAGAGCAAGACAAATTATATTCTGTTTAATGTATAGAGAAGTAGCAAATAATGGTAACTTAATGCTCTCAGATTTAGATTTGCAGGTGATTGTGCAATATTGAGATAATGGTAATGATTTATTTAAATCACCGTATTACAGTACGACAATATATATTCAGTTTAAATTTGTGTTCTAGTGACAATATTCGAAATGATTGCAAATTTCATTTGGTTGTGCAATACTGAGTCGTGAGAAAATTGCACACAAACAATAGGGAATTGAAAATTGGTTTTGCAACTCGATTACTGAGATAGTATAAGGCAAAACTATCTACAGTCTTAATCTAGTGCATGTCATCCAAAAGCTATGTAAGTATCGACTATAAATTTGCTAATGTATGACATCGCGAATATATGTTACATTTAAAATTTTGACAATAACTGAATTACAAAACAGTATTTTTCAATAAGCATTTAGTGATAACACAATTTACATGAAAGATGCGCTGCAAACAAATAATCAGTATAAACGTGTTAACGAGTTGAACTTCGTAAACAGACATCTGTCAAATAATTGCTGTTTTCACAAGATGCAGTTTTAACGCAGGTTACAAATCAGCGATTCCTTTTTGTTTATAATCGCCTCTGTTTAGTTCCCAGCGTTCGGTGGACTTGGATACCTTCCAACTCCAAGACACCTTGTTATGGATCTAAATAACTATTTAGATCCATAACAAGGTATCCAACTCCAAATAAATTTCCTTGAACGAAATGTCAAACACTACTGTAGCCATGACTGTGTAATAAAATGGTCGAAATAATACAGAAATATCTGACGTTAAAATGTTCAAATGTTTTGCATTTTGATATTATAACGAATACCACAATGATCTCTGTTTATTCACAATTATCACACATGTTCACAATAAAACCGCTTATGAAAGATTGTTAGGTTGAATTTCAGAGTAACATCATAACCAAGAGTTGTCCGGAGTTACCCGTACCTGTTTTTGTAACAGAATTGTTGACAGTTTCTTGTTATGTTATTTACGCGACGACTGTAACATAATTTCGAGTAAGCGGATATAGTTTCCGAGATCAAGTAAGGCAATTTACATCACGTTACATTACCGTCGACTTGTGAATAGTCTTATGTAGCATTTGCTTTGTCAACGATCATTTGCATTCAATTTAGGGTTGCACACTTTACTTATAGTCTCTTACGCATTGTCCTTTGTAGCATTTGTTTAGAACAAGGTCGAAAGTAGAAAGTAGAAAATTATATTGAATTTTATTTACCCATGATCCTTTACAGATTGCATTCGTTGCATATGCTTTACCCATTATTTCCGGACAAACTTTGTTGCAACTACTTTGCCTATGTTCCTTTCCGGATAATTGCTTTATCAATGTTTATTTTCTGATCAGTTGTCTTTTGTTGTAGATGCTTTACCTTTGTTCGCCAATTGTTTGCCTAACAGTTCGTTCTGAGATACATTGAAGTATTTTTATTTTGTTTCAATTGCTTTTCCCATGCTAGCTTCCGGATGTCTGTTGCCGGTTGCAATTGTTTGGTCCATGTTGAGGATAGTCCTTCATTGCTCTTCTGTGTAAATGATATATTGCGGACAATATTTTGTATTATATTGATGAATACATAAGAGGCGTGTCGTGGGAAAACCGAGCTTAATGCATGTGCGTGAAGTGTCGTCCCGGATTAGCATGTGCAGTCCGCACAAGCTAATCCGGGACGACACTTTCCGCATATGGACCACGTGCATGTTTATCTCTATGCGCATGCGTGAACACTACCCGGCGCTAGCCACAGGTCTTATCAGCAGTCTTAGAATAAACTTCGTAGAAAGAACACGCTTGTGTTATGTTGACTTGATTGTCTTCAATCTAGAATATAGTACATTTTGTACAAATCACAGACACAATATAACATGATGTCAGAAAAGGGATTGGATTATTAATTTTGTGAACATTAATCTACAAAATGGAAATAAGTGGAATAACACCGCCATGTATGAACTGGTCAGACTCAAATCTACCTGAACAGTGGAACAGATTCAGGCGCCATGTAAACTTAATGTTTTCTGGTCCACTAAAAGGAAAAAGTGAAGAAGAAAAAGTGTCATATTTGTTGTTATGGACGGGTGAAAAAGGAAGAGACATTCACGCAACATGGAATGGTATAACCGAGGAACAATCGAAGAAACTGGACACCTATTACACAAGATTTCAAAATTATGTACAACCGAAGCTGAACCCGATATTCGCGCGGTATAAATTCTACAATGAAGTTCAGAACCAAGACTCAATTGACACGTTTGTCACCAGACTGCGGTTGACAGCAAGAGACTGCAACTTTAATGACATGGACGACATGATACGCGACCGAATCGTATTTGGTACGAATTCTGCCAGAATTCGAGAGAAGCTCATCAATGTCGGCGCGGAACTGACAGTTGACAAAGCAATACAAATTGCGCAATCATTCGAGTACTCCCAGCAGCAGCTAAAGACGATGACAGAGCAAGATGTTCATCAAATCAAACCACAGAGACCCAGGAGCGATGCGCGGCGACCTCCAGCAGACAGTCGACCACGACCCAGAGACGCACGGACGAAACAGAACAAACATTCGTGTGACTATTGTGGAAGAATGCATGACAAGACTGCAAAGTGCCCTGCAAGGGGAATGACATGTCACATTTGTGGCAAAATGAACCATTTTGCAAAAGTGTGCCGTTCAAAAAAAGTGCACGAACTGACAGCAGACACAGACAATTGTCGGGATTATTATGATTCAATTAGTTCAAATGAATGCTATGACGGAAAATGTAACATTGATACGGTAAGAAAGCTTTCTTCTCATGCTGATCGTGCATTTGTTCAAGTCAACGTTGACCAGTCCTTCCCGCACCCCAATCCAATTTAAATTAGACACAGGCAGTGCTGTCGTAGTACTACCCTTGAAACACTTTCGCACGTTACACCTCAAAACCCCGTTGGAACCTCCCGATAGCCGATTAACCTCATATACTGGCAACACACTCCCGGTGAAAGGGATGGTCAAACTGTCATTGAGATATAAAGATAAGATTACCGAATCACTGTTCTACATAGTGGACGGTAACGCTTCCCCTCTGTTGAGCCTACAAGCATCTGTTGATTTAGGTCTTATCACACTGACCTATTCTTTGGAAAATACCAGGAATACCCCATTAGATAAGGAGTCAGTCTTGAGTGACTACAGTGACCTATTTCAAGGCGTCGGAACTATTCCAGGTGTTTGCAAATTGCACGTTAAGCCCGATGCAGTACCTGTAATTAACCCGCCTAGACGAGTACCGGAAGCACTTAAAGATAAGTTACAATGCGAACTTCAGCGCTTAGAGCGTGACGGCATTATTGCGAAGGTCACCGAACCTACGGACTGGGTAAACTCAATTGTGATTGTAGAGAAACCCAAAACAGGCAATTTGAGAATTTGCCTAGATCCCAAAGCATTAAACGATGCTATCCGACGACCACACTATGCAATGCCGACCTTAGACGACATAACGTCGAAACTGACTGGTGCTAAGTACTTCAGTACTCTAGACATTACACATGCATTCTGGAGTATTAAGTTGGACGACGAGTCATCACTATTGACGACATTCAGTACAGTTTTCGGACGATACAAATGGCTAAGACTTCCGTTTGGAATTTCAGCGTCGTCAGACATATTTCAAAACAAAATGGATCAAGTGTTTACCGGATTGACTGGTTTGACAACGCTTGTTGACGACCTCTTGATCACAGGAACGACCAGAAAGGAACATGACATTAATTTGTTACGTTGCCTCGAGAGAGCACGTGCAAATGGCATACGGTTTAATCCGGACAAATGTACAATTGCTGCACAAGAAGTCACATTCTTTGGTCATGTAATAACCTCAGATGGACTTAAGCCTGATCCTTCTAAAATCGAAGCGATCACAAAGCTAGGTATTCCCCAGAACAGAACGGAACTGGAAACCATACTAGGCATGGTAAACTACTTGCAGAAATTTGCCCCAAACCTCGCTGAAGTAACGAGTCCCATGCGATCGTTACTTAAGAAAGATGTTGAATTTATGTGGGACCACGCACAGACGGACGCACTCAACAAAATGAAGCAGGTTATTACCCAGAGTCCCGAATTGACATTCTTTGACCCTAAAAAACAGGTTTACTTGAATGCGATGCATCAAAACATGGTGTCGGCGCAGCCTTATTTCAAGATGGCCGCCCAGTCGCTTATGCATCAAAGACACTGACCCAGACAGAATCTGGTTATGCGAACATAGAGCGCGAGATGTTAGCTATACTGTTCGGATGCAAACGTTTCCATCAGTACATTTATGGCAGACATGTAACCGTACACTCTGATCATAAGCCTCTATCGGCAATCATGAAAAAGCCTCTTTCAATTGCCCCACCCCGTTTGCAAAGGATGATGTTACAGTTGCAGGCATATGACCTTGACGTACAGCACGTGAGCGGGAAACAAGTTCCCATCAGTGACTTACTTTCCAGACAGCCAATCACAGGTACATTCAACCTAGAGGGCCTTGACCTACACGTACACACTGTTATGCAATCATTAAACGTAACTGACCGACGAATTCAGTTGCTTCGCGAAGCAACAAAGAATGACCCTCAGATGCAAACGTTAAAGAACACAATCTTGGACGGATGGCCAGAAACCAGGTCACAATGTAACAGGTCAATCCTAGAATTCTGGAACCACAGGGATGAACTATCCTGTGCTGATGATCTAATCTTGAGAGGTCAAACCATAATCATCCCCGAACCGGTCCGACAGGAAATGGTGCAATCGGTTCACAGCAGCCACATGGGTATTGAGAAAACAATACTCAGGGCGAAACAGGCATTGTTTTGGCCAGGTATGTCAAAACAAATTACGGACTTCGTACAGAAATGTAGTACTTGTCAGAAGTACAGAGAGTCCAATCAAAAAGAACCATTGATCTCACATGATGTACCACAGCGACCATGGCAATATGTCTCGACTGACATATTCACACTTGACAATAAAGACTACCTGATCACGGTCGACTCATACAGTAATTATTTTGAAATTGACTATCTACCTGACATGAAAAGCTCGACAGTTGTTAGAAAACTCAAATGTCAATTTGCTAGACATGGCATTCCAGACAGACTGATGTCCGACAATGCAGGTCAATACACATCAGAACAAATGAAAAACTTTGCAAGGGAATGGAATTTTACACAAATATTTTCCAGTCCACTCCACCCACAATCGAATGGCCTAGCAGAAAACGCGGTGAAACAGCAAAGCGCTTACTGCAAAAAGCGCGCGAAAGCGGACAAGAACCATACCTATGCATTCTTGAGTACAGGAACACCCCTCTAAAATCTGGATACACCCCTGCACAACTGCTTATGGGCAGACGCACTAGATCTGTACTACCTGTCACTCACAAATATCTGACTCCTAAGACGGTTAACACAAAACAAGTTCAAACTTACAAACATGGAGAAAAAGAGAAACAAAAGCAATATTTCGATAGGTCTACAAAACCATTGCCAAAACTGAAAGTCAATGAATATGTTCGAATGCAACATGATAAAATTTGGTTACCAGCTAAAGTCACTAAGGTTCACAATGAAAGATCCTATGAAGTGCAAACTAGGAGCGGCGGAATTTATCGTCGTAATCGTAGGCTGTTACGCAAAACCAATGAGAACTTTCCTGAAATCACTGATTTCGAGCCGAACATCTTGGCACAGAATTCCACATTTGTAGCCCCCTATACCACTCAACCCAGCAATGACCCAGGTCAAGTTAACAGTTCAGCATCACCTGTAAATAGCCCTTATCAGACACGATCAGGTAGAGTTGTGAAGCCAAGCAAACTATACAGTGGTGATCAGTGGATATGTAAATAACTGTAAATAAACACTAAAGTTAGTGATAGGCTGATAACGGACACGAGCAACATTTCGAACATTTTATCAATATTAATATTATTTTAAATAACTTCATTGTGGTATTGGAAATGTATGAAACACATTGTATTGATTGTTAATTTTACAATGTAGTATCTTTTCTTCTGAAAGAGAGGAGGATGTAATATATGGACCACGTGCATGTTTATCTCTATGCGCATGCGTGAACACTACCCGGCGCTAGCCACAGGTCTTATCAGCAGTCTTAGAATAAACTTCGTAGGAAGAACACGCTTGTGTTATGTTGACTTGATTGTCTTCAATCTAGAATATAGTACATTTTGTACAAATCACAGACACAATATAACAGATGCTTTACCTTTGTTCGCCAATTGTTTGCCTAACAGTTCGTTCTGAGATACATTGAAGTATTTTTATTTTGTTTCAATTGCTTTTCCCATGCTAGCTTCCGGATGTCTGTTGCCGGTTGCAATTGTTTGGTCCATGTTGAGGATAGTCCTTCATTGCTCTTCTGTGTAAATGATATATTGCGGACAATATTTTGTATTATATTGATGAATACATAAGAGGCGTGTCGTGGGAAAACCGAGCTTAATGCATGTGCGTGAAGTGTCGTCCCGGATTAGCATGTGCAGTCCGCACAAGCTAATCCGGGACGACACTTTCCGCATACAATAGATTTATATTTAGAAGAGACTTTCCTTGAAACAGAAAACACATTACAAGCGGAAAGAGTCGTCACGGATTAGCCTATGAGGACTGCACAGGCTAATCCAGGACGACACTTTACGCATGTGCATTAAGCCCGGTTTTCCCAAGACACGCCTCATTGCTTTGATTATGTTACTCCACTCGTATCCATAATCAAATAAAATGATGGTGGTGTTTAATGCATGATTTAAAACAAAGACACGTCGTAGTAAGGAAAATATGTCTTTATTATTATTGAACAATATAAATATGTATGAAAAACAAAACACAACAAATGTTTACAACTTATACAAATATTACATAAAGGAATTATTCTCAATATGTCTCTAACCAACATTCATGCAATCTTTCTAAAATAGTAAGTGGGCCAGATCGATGCGATACTGCATTGCCTTGCTGTGTTTAGTACAGTAAGATCCGCTAATACGACAACTTATGGGTCTTAATTAATGAGGTCTTAATAGCGGGGTGATCGTATTATCGAGGTCCTGATCACCGAGACAGTATAACTCGGACATATTAACCTGACACTGACCTTTATGCATGAATATATTACAAATCTGTTACGATGAAAATCCGTGAATAAGTTAAAAACTTAAAATGCAGAGATTCATGCAACTGTGATATTGCTCTTTTCACATGATTCAGTGATTAGTATTTAATCGAAATTATGCATACCTTGCGTGTTGAATGACACAAAGTGACAAAAGAAGTGTTTAAAGCAATATACCAGTGGTAGAATATGGATTGAAATATGGATAAAATAATTCATTTATAACTCGACATCCAATGGACAATAACATGGGCTTGTGAGACTTGATAGATTCCACAATAGAATGGTATCTTGAGCTATTATTATTGGCAGTGCTTGCGAACTAGTATGTGTACACATGACTGATACAATGAAACAGTCGCAGACAAAGACCAATGTAATATCATCGTATTAAAAACCTCAGCTTATAATGTTTAAAAACAAAACACAAACATACACACAAAATTAGAAAATACATTGATTAAATATATAACGATTCACTAATTTTGTCTAGCTTTATTCCTGCGGTTTTTGCTTTGAGTACAACTTTTCCATTTTTAAGTGATATAATGCAAATATCGAATATTTAATACAAACACATATTTAAATACTTTACAGTTTCCGCATTTATGGTCATAAATACTTTATGGCAGACTATCTTAATACTATTTAATACAACTGTGTAAGATATACGAACATAAAATCAAAAAGACCCCAGAATACTTTCAATACTGACAGAATATGAACAAACTGGAAAGGAATTGTGCATATATCATAAATGAAAAAGTTATAATAATTATTACATAATGCGTATATATTAGGTTACATTACAATGTCAAACAATACAAAATAGCAACACAATATAGTTTCTGACAAGACAGATATCACAGAAATATTTTAATAAACACAAACACTAAAAACACAAAGAATACGTGTAGTTTTTAATGACAAAAATCAGTGTGCAATAGTTGATACAATACGGCTCAAATTATGTAAAAATATATATAATTATTTTAAATGACAAAAGAGTTGAAAAAAATATAAATTATGTAAAAAGTAGAATGCAACTGATTGTTACTGAACATTTGTTGATACAGTAACAGACTAGCAATCATATCACATAGATGAATACTTGTAACGTTTTTGCGATGTTAGTGACATTTGTCTATGCACAGACTTAGTATTTTATTCTCGTACGTGTATACATGCAATATTTGCTCATTCACTCATAAATGTGAAATGTATACAAAAAACATTTGAAAAGTATTTGAATCACATTTGTCGATGATGATTTTAGTCGAAGACTAAAACGACCTATAATATCTGAATCTAGTTCGATTTTGTTCGATTCTGTTACATGTAAATACAATACCATTGTACGATGTATTTTAAGAAAACGTTTCGTTCCAGACTTCTTTTTAAAACATCAAGTAAAATTTAACACTTTTTCTCGTTATTCTTATTTCAAAACTAAGTAACACATTAATGTAAAAATGGTCTAATTCTGAAAATGACTGCTATAAACATATCAACATTTGATTAAAGGGGTACATTCGTTAATGTTTACCTACCCATATGTTGAAACACCAAACATTTTTCAAGAAAACAACAATAACACAATCTATATTAATTTTAATCTTTATTTTAATGGTCGGATATCAATTTAAGAAGACCTAAATCGTTTTAAAGTCAGAAGTTTGATGTCAACTTGATACATCTTCTAATGAATGTTTCTTTGAAATTAGTGAAAAAAAAAAAGAAAACAAATCCAACCAATGACAATGGCCCTTTAACCACATAATACATTTTATCACATGTATAGCTCTTTGATCTATGACAAGTGCACCATTGATCAAAGTCAACATACTGATTTATAGCATGTATAACGCAACATCAGAGTAGAAATACTGTATAACCGGACGGCACATTTATTCAAACAACTTTTTTTCGTAACCATGAATAGTCAATTACACGTAGTGTACATATCAATATTTTCCCTAAGGGGGGGGGGGTCGACGGACTGACCCAGGGGATTTGACTAATTTTATGTTTTGGGGTCTCATTGTTGCTAAATCCACACAGTGGGAGATGCTTGGTGTATCAAATGGCCCGGGGGGAGGGGTGGGGGCAATATTACCGGGATCTAAAATCCGACTAAAGTCTATTTCCCGGGACCCGGAATCATTCGGCGTGTCAAATTCCACAGAGGATATTCCAACGGCAACCATCACGCACTAAGTTGAGGGTAACGAAGAAACGTTGCTAGCGGAGGACGTTGAAAGTTTGATATACATACGTGAGAAATGTAGACAAATAATTTTAAGATTTGCCTAATGTAAGTCTTGCGTTAATCGACATCGGCAGGGGTTATCGTAGGCATAACGAACTCAGAGTGTCTGACGCCTAACACGTGTTTGGGGCTGCGTTCTAAGTGACTATTCACGTCCTGTGGGCTGTACGCTCCGGGCCCCGGGGTGGGGTTAATCTTCGACGGCACAAAGTTCCTACCTAGCATCGAATACTGAGGGCTCTTTTTTTTCGTGGAATTGTCCGATAAGAGCGTGTATCCCGCGGGCCCCGGGGTTTTAGCCAGATCCTCGGCGTACCCGAGCTTCTCACGTCTCTCATACATGGAGACGGCTATACCGCCCTGCTGGTGGGGCACCCGGTTCCCGAGGGTCGAGGGCAGCTGGTACGAGTTGGGCGGCGGCACCGCGTCCACGGAGCGCAGCTTGTTCCGGTACGCCATGGAGAACGCGGGCGCCTTGCGCTCCCATGTGGGCGCCATGTTGGCGGTGTCGTAGGCTCCAGGTCCCGGGACGATGTCTTTCCTGACTGAAATGAATGTGTACAAAATAGGTAAGTTTATGTTGTCATATTCACAATGCTCGTAAATGTGACACTTAGTTTTAAAACAAGGTAATTTAACGTAATTGTCCATTAATTATCTTAATCGCGAATAACTTAAATATGTAAGTAGTTAAAATTGTAGTGCACGTTGTAAGATGGGCGTTATAATAGGTCGATCTGACTAAAATGCACGGTCTTCCTACAGGTGATGACGGCCGGTTAAATTACTTCTCGCAAATCTGGAATTTTAAAAAAGCTATTTACATCTCAACCAATAAGATTGTTCATTTCGAGAAGATTTGCGTCGTTTGTTTTGTGTTGTAATTCACGACTATGTTCATTATTTTCCATGGAATATTGCATATAATAGACATTTTTACCACAATTTTTTCTCATTTTGCGTATATCCCACAAATTGACTCTAAAATTGTGCTAACATGGTAAAAATGAATGTTTTATAACTGCACGTTGAGATCACAGCTATTTTCACTTTCAAAACCATGAAAGAAAGGCTCTTAATGGGTGACTGAAAAGTTGTCAGAAGATGACTTTCTATAGTGCGAAATTATTAACCTGACACTCATGAATATTCCGTATTCAATCGGGATTTATTTATAGATACTTCGACAAGTATCGAACGTATCATAGCCAGTTCTACAATGTAAATTGATATCGTATTCGTTTTATGTGTCGTAAAGCGAGATTGGGATAGTGGAACAGATGCCGCGCCTGCGATGCGAAGTTTGGAGTTTGAGTCCCGGCGTCGACATTTTATAAACATGAGCATTTTACACATTGTTATTATAATTATTAAACGAAACTGATACTTCACATGTATCATGACTTTCTGTATGAATAATACAAAAATAAAAGAAATAAATTTGACGATACATTTTTGAAATTAATAACTCATGATCTGCATATTTTAAGAATAACTCATAAGATTTTACAAAAGGTCGCTGTCAGAAGGAATTGAACTCGTTTCGCTGGCGTGCGGCGCTAGCACTTACACCACACGCCCAATAAATATCACTCTCGCTACCCCGTATTTAAATCTATATCAACATAAATTCCTATAACAGAAACTCGCCCAAAACAACGCAAACAGCCAAGCACACTGACGGTTTGTCACGGAAATTAATGAGTGTCAGGTTAATACTATCGCACTATACTGGTCGTCTTCAGATCCAAATACGAAGCGTATTTTAGGAATTGATTTTAATCAGATTGATAATATACTTAAACAGTAAATACTATACCGTCATAAATGTAGATACATGCACATCCATTTAAAGTGATTCCACAGAATAATGCCAGTAGCAGTATATAGTCATGTTATAACAAATGAATAGAACATGTATATGCATATCAATATTTGAATATTATAGTATCATACTAGTGTACCATTATCTTAGTAATATAGTTAAAATAATGTTATATGTGATAAATAACATGGATCGATGGTAATTCCTGTGTATAACGTATTTCTTCTCCCAATGTTGGAACTAATATATTCTGAACCAAAAAATAAACTTTCGTAAAGAACATGTCAAAAGACAAACGCATACAACAAACAGAAGATTTCTGTCAAATTTAAATTAAACGTTAAAATAATTATCTACATTCAAACTTAGCGAACGTTTCTTTTTTGATCCATTATATTATAATGTAGCTGAGCGTTTTTCATTATTATTTGAGATTCTCAAAAACAACGGTTATTGGTAAATCTTTATTATGTCAATAGATTACCGTATTGTAACCGTTGGAAGCAACATTACCGGCGCAGAGTTCACAGAGAGTTGTTGCTTTAATTATTTATGCTGAACATGTATGGCCGTTAAGAGGGCATACCTAATACGAAATGGCCTCTGAAGGATTCTGTTCAATTATCGCCTTCCATGTATGTACAATGTATCTTCTTTCATGAACGGCAGTAAATGGCCCATAAGCTCTAGAGCGATCAAGCGGTGGTATGTTTGCCCTCAATTTACAGTCAATTTAACATCCGAGGATGGTTAAAGAAATCAATCCATGGTTGCTTAAATGAGAGTTTATAGTAACTAACTGCGCTCGCTTTGATTCCCTCCACTGGTTCCAAGGAATGATGCGAAAGAGGTCACATTAAATTTTACTGTTTGCAAGATTGCAATAGTATCAGTATTCATGTATTACCAAAGAATAAAACGCGATAAAAAGGTCATACAGGCGCTGCGCTGGGATTGGCAGATATGAGAATTGATTTATGAACGTTTTAACCGAGATTTTATATAAAAGTATGATATATGGAAAAACTCTAATAACGTTGCCATAGGAATAAATTAACATTTGACAAGACAAAAAATATTCATAAGGCATTTTGTTATTTTTTGTTTCATGAGGTATTTTGTTCTTTTTTTTTACATAAAGTAGTGTGTTCTGGTTACCATTAGGTATTTTGTTCTTTATTCCACGAGATATTTTGTTCTTTCCTTAAAATGCTATTTTCTTCTTGCAATTACACGGAACTATTTCATCAGGTTTACATCTTAGCGTAAGGTGCACGTGGACCTGATCTAAAGACACAGGTATTACCGGTATACGTTTCCAAGGAAATTGCATTAGCTAGATAATATATACTTTTGTCTTTAAACAATGTTTGGAGAACGTTGCACGATACCGGAAACGGAAGTGCGTATCTTACCACGTGTTAGAACTTTGAACGAAACCGGAAACGGAAGTGCGTACCTTATCACTTTTTTAAACTTTGCACGAGACCGGAAACGGAAATGCGCATTTTACCACGTTTTGAAGAACTTTGCCTTGAGACCGGAAACTGAAGTACGTATCTTACCTGGAGTCTTCGGTCTGTAGCCGAAGGAGAAAGACGGCGTGCCTTTCTGGGCTGACGTGAAAACGGGATTGTACGCGGGCCCCGGGCTATCCGACTTGAAAGCTGTAGAAAAAAAGCAATAAGACGTTGTTTACGTTTTCATAATTGTTTGTACAATATAGAGTTATATAATAATAATAATAGTAATCAGTGTCGTAGTAAAGAATAAAACATACCTACCAACGTAACTTCACAATTATTAAACTTAATCTTAAATATTAAAGGGACCTTTTCACAGATTGACGAATGGACAATTTTTCTACTTTTTGTCTCCGATTCCAAAAATAAAAGAACAGTGTATACAAGGGAGCAAAATAACACTACGGACCTAGAAATATACTGTAAAAACCGTTTCATTTATAGGTAATTCATCAGTTGAAATTGATAAAATTATAAAGCGTTTGTAACGCTAAACGATGGAATAATTTGGAGTGTTTATGTTGTTTTCGTTGAAATTGTTGACAACGCGTGGAACACTTACATGAAGTAAATAATGCCGGGTTAAATTTAGAACTCGGAATGGCCAAGTGGGTAAGGCGATAGTTTTTTAATCCCAAGGTCCCGGGTTCGAACCCCGGTGGGACCTTTTTTTCTTTTCTTTTCTTTCTATATTCTTGTCTCTTTACTCTTCTTGAGCTTTTTAGTTCCGATGCTTACATCTGTCAAGTTAAGACATTCAATGGCATACTTTAAGAAAAATGCGAAAATCTGTGAACAAGTCCCTTTAAACAATGGGAAGCAAAGCCTATAGGTTAACAATGGTATACATTTTTCAATATATTAAAAGTCGAGACTAAGTATTTCGTATTCGTGGGGCCTGGCATGGTTATACAATTTATCGTTATAATGATTGTCAGAATAACATAAAATTAAAACAAACAGTTATCGTTTGATATATCGCAAATGGCATGCGTAAGTATACCTTTTATTAATTTATTTCTCGTTATTATTCCTTTGTTTCTTTACGTTTTATAATTTCATAACAATTAGAATTCAACGAATCTGCCTCGTACAAAAGTAATTAAAAAAGATTAAAATAAATGTGATTTTGTCAAAAACAAAAATAGAAGTTCGAGTTCGCTATATTGATTGTTTATCTTCAAAACCAATGGTTTGATCGAAGGCTAAATGCTGTTCATAATATTTAGTAATTATATGTTCCCATTAGTAAAATTATTACCCGTAAATCACATTTTAAGTAGCAAATTAAGCGTATAAATACCGTTAATAATAGGAGGTTAATGACTGTTAAACTTTATATATTACCGGAAGGTCAATCCTATATTTAAAAAATATTTGCATAATGTATTGTTACAAAATAAATAATAAGCAATCGCGGATATGCAGTTGACTGAATAGGCTTATAATAAAATATATAGACAATAAAATATTTAGCGAAAGTTATTAACTGACGTTTTAAACAATGTTGTTATATCGATTACCAGTCACTATAATATTTCGTACAGATTTTATCAACGGCAAATCATCGTGCATAATAAAAGTTGCATTATGATTATTGCTTGAGTTTGAAGCAATACAGTATTGCACCCACGGGGTGTTTTGACACACGATTTACCTTCTCTATTGTTTAATGATGTAGGCGTATTTATGGCGTGCTGCGTTCATTTTAGAAAATGAAATATCTTTTTGGAGAATGCTCATTATCGTTACTTCGTATTTGATTTGAATAAGAATTATTTGCAATAGATCAGATTCGGGGTAAGGTATAGAATTTCAAAAAAAGATCCACGATGTTGCTAAAAAGGAGCAGAGTGGATATATAATTTCATATTTGACAAAATTTAGTATTTTTGTGATAGGATCAGTGCCCGTCCTACTTTGTTGAAACATATATACAAATGTGAAAACAATCTCTATCCACATAATTAATGCCACTTTAATATTTATGAGGTCATATAGTAATAGGTCAGGAGGTCAAAATCTACTAGTAAGGTCAGGTCATGTCATGGACTACTTACACCATGAACGCGATCCAAACGAAAACGCCGGCGCGAACTTCTTCGTGAGGTCCGCCTGGTTCCGCCCGACGGTCGTCGGCAACTGATAGTGCGCCGGCCCCGGCCCTGAAACCATAGCAACGGACGTTGTGAATCATAAACACGTGAAGGACTATATGACATTCGTTAAATCCGCAAAACCTCTGCTTAGATATTTGACGGGTTCCTTGCATAGCATGACAACAACTTCCACGTAACTTGACGAAAAATAATGGATTCAGCGCTCAAATTCTGCGAACATGTCGCTTTGTAATGGCATGTTTTTTAACAATAATATATTTATTTAAAATGTTGAAGCTTAATTGAGGTCGCTTCGTTCAGCCATTGAAGAACACTATGAAGTTTAAACTAAAGTATTGAACTGTTGAACTATTTTATGTTTAAGAAATAAATTTCGATTTATCGTTGTTCATCGACCAATGAGTAACGATTTGGAGTTCTGATGCGTAGAAATTTAACCACGAGGGCGTTAGCCCGAATTATTTAATAGCCACGCATCAGAACGACAACGAGTTGTTTATTGGCTGATTAACAACGATAATGCGAAAATTATTTCAATTCTAACATGATTTGACGTATTTTTGCCAATTTTAATTGGTACTACTTTTAACCATGCTCCGCTCAGAATCGGGACTTCTTTTTGCGTTGTTTATTGGGTAGTTTAACAACGATAATTTTGTTCATTGTCTATTGAAAAATTAGCGAGTATTATGTTAGAATTGTTTGTACAATACATACAGTAGTCTACCCAAAATGATCACACAATTGCTACGCTTCGCTACATTAGGAGGAAGATCGTGCTCTGTAGTCACATTCCGGAATTCAGAAATCAGTTTTTGCCATTTATGGCAATACAAAATGCATGAACTTTACTGCTAGTCAATAAAATGGAGATGGAAAAACAATGCCATGTGTTATATTATTTACCATACAAACAATGATAAGCACTTGATTGGCGCTTATTGTTCTTTTATGGTGTCTGTATGATTTAATCGATTAATTATGCAGACGACTTTCAATCAGAGCGCTTAACAATTCCGAACATCGTCGAAAAGAAACATCGTCTGGTGAACAAACTGCAAAGCTTAATGTGTAGTCATTTTTCATGAGCCATCATAACTATATTTCATTTGTAACTGAACAGTGTCCTCAGCACTATTATGTACATGAATATTTATTGGTCTCGACAATTTCGAAATAACGAGCTTCGACTGTAATTATATTAACTATATAACATTTGAGGAGTGTCGTGGGAAACCCCGGCTTAATGCATCTGCTTTTATGGTATTTTCTGTTTCAAAGAAGTCACTTCTAAACATAAATCCGCTCTAGGCGGAAAGTGTCGTCCCGTATCAGCCTGTGCGGATTGCACAGGCTAATCCGAGACGGCACTTTACGCACATGCATTAAGCCCGGGTTTCCCACGACATGCCTCAATTGTGAAATTATGAATGTATACCAGTTGCTATAGCGCATGCCCTGCTATCGTTCACCCCCACCCCCGACCATCCACCACACAACATTAGCCCTTCCGTCATCCATTAACCATTTGGTGAGGCACTTGTTGTTCAAATAGGTTTTAATACACTGTTTTGCATTTAAATTCGTAGATAACTACCAATTTTACAACAGCAATTATATATAGGTTTATGCCATTTAGTTTGCTAGGGCGTGGCTTCATAGGCTTAACACGTAACCTTGACCCCCTATAAGCTTTGTAAGACAATAATTTTCACAGATCATACTTTTTACATTTGTGAAAAGTGGATCTCATTCTTCATAGGTAAGAAAATTGAGATCTTATCCTTCACACATCACAGTCTTATCCTGTACATTTTCTGTGATGTTTGTGGTCGAATCCCCTTTTGATATTCTTATGTGATCCTCACGTATACTCTGCCCCGTTTTGTCTAATAACACTCTTCACATTTAAAAATGTGACAAATCTATTCTTTACAGGTGTATGATTAGTATGATTTGTGAAAAATATGATCCTACAAAGCTTTCAAGGCAGCACGTGTCGAATTATTGTTTACTCTGCACATCCAATACATGTACCTGTGGGGTATACTTAATACATTTCCTGATATTTCGATCAATTTCCTTATGATTTAAACTGGCATTTTCTTGGGGTTTGGATAAATAAGAATTAAGTTAGAACATTCAATATTCTTGTTAATAATAAAAATCCACCGGTAGTTGTTTAGCTTAGGACTGACAGAGTTTATAGTTCGTCTTTGCTGAATCAATATATTTATCATTCCTTTTTTTCAGCAAATCACTTTTTCATAATCAACATCATATTAAAGTTAACTGACCTAATTTTTGTTTACTACATGTGGGTCAGACCATATAAATAATTAACCATTTCTTATACTATTAACTAACATACCATTTAACATTAAAGTGATATTTAAGCATTCACAATGCTTATTAAGCAATGCATATTCGTACTATATAAAGCCGCTTATTTTGTTTACTTTAATTTAGTTTATATATAGGAAATCGTTCTCTTTTAGTCCAGGTAATTCAAGTGTCCAAAACTCATTTGTATGTATTTTAAAGCATAAACATAGCAAATAAAAGATATATTGCCGCATCAATACATACTATTATCTTAATTATTTAGATTTACTAAAAGTTTTATAAACCAACAGTTTTAAATGACTTCATATGTTACCGGACAAATAAATAGTATTATAAGTTATTTTCCACTGATTTCTCCAAATCAAAATACATTAACTACATCGCTTTGTTATTGGAATCAGCTTTTCAACCATTGTCTAGACGTTATTTTCATCGCCAATTGTATTTACAGATGGGTGTAGTTATGCGTAACTCGTTTTCCCGCATTTGCTGTTAATGGCTTTCAAACAATGTAAATAATACTTGAATGTGTTGCAAGTGTTTGCTGTTTCGTCGGGATTCCTTTCAACAAAATGTCCGCAAATACTTGATTTTTAAGTTTAATTGAAACGACAACTTGATTCGTATTTAAAGGTGTTTTAAATATCAATCGAACTGAAAGAAGAATGAGTGTTGTGCGAGTTAACAGTTATAGACAATGAAATTCGTACCACGGCCAATCTTCCAGTTTGATCGTTTTGACATTTTTATTTGTGTCGCGTTGTGTCGAGATGTCCCCTTGTTACGGGCCTCGCCGGATAAAACTTCTAATAGTCACGGGGTTAAACTTCTTGATATGTGCAAGGTAACGAACGTGCGAATTCTTAACGGTAGATTTTATAATACTGATCGTTTTACGTTTGTTTCACAACAAGGCGCATCGGTGATAGATTATTTACTCACGAAGGAATGTAATTTTTCGATGATAAATAGTTTTACTATAGAGGATCTAAATGTTTGCAGCGATCATACACCGTTAAAATTGTCTTTACTATGTAAAATCGATAATCGGGTATCGTCGTCCGAACAGTTTGTCCAATTTAAATGGAACGCAGAGAAACGAGATCTATTTCGCTCGGCACTGATAGCCAAATTACCCGAGTTAAATAGATTAACGGATATTAATAACATTGATATTACAAGCCGACCATCAGTGAATAACCTTTTAAATGAATTTACGTCGATATTACGGAATGTTGCGGATCCTTTGTTTTCTAAGCAAGTGAAGTGTAACTTTAATGCTAATAACGAGAGACGCCGTCCGCATGACGCTGACTGGTTTGATCTCGATTGTATTAACGCCCAAAATCGATATTTACATGCACTCGGTGTTTTTAACAAATGTCATTCTGTACATAACCGTGAACGTCTTTGTCAATTAAAAAAGGAATATAAGAATTTATTAAACAAGAAAAAGCGCATTTTTAACAATAAAAACTTAAACGACATAGAAAAGTTAAAACACTGTAAACCGAAAGAGTTCTGGAGATATTTTAAAAAGAAAAAATCAACACGAAACAACGAGATTACATTAGAAAGCTTCTATCAATATTTTTCGTCCCTTAGTAACGATATCTCACACTGTTCGAATCAAGACGCGGAGCAGTTCTGTAATAATCATGATTTTGATGCCCCGAATCATACGTTTCCGGAATTGGATAGCGAAATCACGATTCATGAAATCTTGAACGCGGTTAAATCTTTAAAGTGCGGAAAATCTTCTGGCAGTGATTACTTATTAAATGAATATTTTATTGAAAGTATCGATATAATTTCATCCCACGTTTGCGATTTATTCAATGCGATATTGAACTCTGGCTATTTTCCAGATAAATGGACCGAGGGAGTTATTGTTCCTGTCCACAAAAAAGGTGACTTAAATACTGTTAATAACTATAGGGGTATAACGTTGCTCAGTTGTTTATCGAAATTGTTTACTACAGTCATAAATAAACGTGTCGAAAGTTTTTGTAATAACAACAGTAAAATTTCGGACGCGCAATTCGGATTTCGCAAAGGGTGCAGCACTGTTGATGCTATTTTTGTATTAATGTCTTTAGTTCAGAAATATTTAAATGATAACAAACGTCTGTATGTTGTATATGTGGACATGTTTAAATGTTTTGATTCTATATATAGGAATGCGCTATGGTTAAAGCTTTACAAGACCGGAATCCAAGGTAAATTATTAAGAGTTATACGGGACATGTACCAGAAAGTTAAATCTTGTGTTAAAGTATGTAATAGCTACACTGATTTTTTCGATTGCGCCGTTGGTTTGAGGCAAGGGGAGGTTATTTCCCCTCTACTTTTCTCCTTATTTGTTGAAGATGTTGAGTTATATTTGCAAAATAATGTTGATTCGGGATTGCTTCTTGATGACATTGTTATTATTCTTTTGTTGTTTGCTGACGATATGGCCATATTTGCCAAAACACCACTTGAGTTACAAGAGAATTTGAATTGTTTAAAAACTTACTGTGACAAATGGGGTCTTAAAGTTAATACTGATAAAACAAAAATAATGGTTTTTCGTAAGCGAGGTAAACTATTTCCAAACGAACATTGGGTATATGATGACAAGCCTATCGAAGTGGTTAATGATTTTAACTACCTAGGTACTGTGTTCAATTATACGGGTAACTTCAGTCTTAACCAGGAATACCTGGCCGGAAAAGCTATAAAGGCATTACATGTTTTACTTAATAATTGTAAACGTTATCAATTGAAGCCCAAATTGTTATGTCAATTATTTGATGCTTTTGTTGGGTCGATTTTAGGATATGCTTCAGAGGTATGGGGGAATTCAAAGTCGAAAGAGATAGAACGAATTCATCTTAAATTTTGTAAACAAATTCTTCAAATTAAAACAAATGCATCATCTGTTGGTGTTTATGGCGAATTGGGCCGTTACCCTTTGTATATTTCAAGATATGTTAAAATTATAAAATATTGGTGTAAATTATTACACACTGATAATATTATATTGAAAACAGTATACCACCAAGCCCTTCTAGATTGTGAGAAAGGGTTACCAAATTGGGTTTCCAATGTAAAAAAATTGTTAAATGATCACGGTTTTTCATATGTTTTTGACAATTGTGCAAATGTTGATGTTACTTCGTTTCTTCCGATGTTTAAACAGCGTGTTATTGAAGTATTTATACAACAATGGTCAGTGGGGATAGAAAGAAATGCCGCACTCGAAAACTATAAACATATTAAACACAGATTTGAATATGAAACTTATCTTGATACCTTACCACATAATCTAAGATGCTTCTTCACGAGGCTTAGACTGTCAGAACATCCCCTCCGAATTCAAACAGGCCGGTATAGTAGGAATAGAATTGACAGAAATCAACGTTTTTGCTTATTATGCAATAAAAATGATATTGAAGACGAATATCATTTTATGTGTATATGCCCTTTATTCGAAGATTTAAGAAAGAAATTTTTATCCCGTTATTATTTTAAGAAACCTTCAATGTTTAAATTTCTTGAATTAATCAATACGCAAAATAGAACTGTATTGCTTAATGTTGCTAGATTTTTAAAGCAGGCGTTGGCTCTTAGAAATTCCACGCTATTAGCTATTCATTGATTTTGTTCACCCTCTTTTTCCTTTCTTTTTTTCTTATTTTCTCAAAAGACTGTATTGTATGGTATCTACTTTCTAAGCCTTTTAACTTATTATGTGACATATAATTGTTTATTTGTACTGAATTTGCTTTGACGATGTACTTTTGTGCAAGTCACCAATAAAAGTTCTGTTCTGTTCTGTTCTGTTCTGTTGATTTGTTTAAAACGAACCAAGTGTGAATAACAGCGCACGCGAATACACCGTTTCTGTTTCTGGTAACCATGGTGAAACTAAACAGCTATAACAACAACCGACAGTAAATGATTTTAAATACTAAATGAATAATAAACATATTAAGATTAATAATTGTATTTAAATATTGCTAATAATGGTACTTTTAATGGAAATGATTATTATCGTAAGACGAAGACAAGGAATACGAATAAACAGAAGAGAAGTTGAAGTAGAAGAAGAAGAAGAAGAAGATGATTATGATGTTGATGACGATGATGACGACGACGACGACGATGATGATGATGATAACGATGATGATGATGATGAAAAAAAAAGACGAAACGGAAAAAACAAAACAAAGAATATACAGTATATTCTATAGTATTACGCAAACGATCTAAATAACAACAAAAATATGTTCCTTCTAAACTACTGAACTATAAGAAAAATATTTCTATGGCAGCAATCTGACCATACATAGATCAATTAGTCAAGATTATGTTGAGATTACTTTATTGTCTCTATAAGCAATCCGAAATAAACTTAACAACTGGCATTGAAAAAGGCGTGTATTTGTATGTGTGCGTTAATTAATATTTCATGATGCTTATAAAAAATTCATAGACGAGACTGATACGCGAATATTGTTTCATGTGGCGTTGATGACAGACTCATATTTTGTGTTATATGTTGAGACAGAAAATCAATTTTACAACAGTATATTAGAACTACCGGAAGTTCATATACTTAAATCTGCAAATATAATTATTTTGCTATGCTAGCAAGAGAAACATTTACAAAACTGGACACTAACACAATAGTCTCACTACCACGATTCCCCTCCCTCCACCCCCCTCCCAAAAAAAAATCCACAAAAATCAGGGACCATAATATATAAATATATTAATATCTCAAAATAACAACTTAAATACCATTTTAGCTGTAAAAAACACACGATAATATTACACCCCCTCTCCTCGGTCAAGAGACAACGCGTTAAAAGCACTAATAGCATAAAAAGTATAAGGTTTGGACATAAAAGCAGTAAATTGTTACAATATTGATAGTCTGTCCATCCTAAAGTCTAAAAAGCGATATTGACTAACATACTAAAGTACTTTCTAGCCGTCGTTCTAATTCAAACGAAAACTGATTACAGAAAAGAAACAGAAAATTAAAGGGACAATGTCAAAGAACAATTGGCTTCCTATTGCACTACAAATTATATCATTTAATAGAAATGCGCGTTACTACGACATGTGCATTAAATAAATAAAAACAATATAATACACAAACAGATATTTGATACATACAAAGTAGCCAAAGAGCCTGACAAAGTTAAAATCCCAAGCGGGTGTCTAACTCACGATTTAGGAGCCATACGAAGAAATGACAGCAGACAGCGCTTTAACCAACTGCGCTATCAGGCTTGACAAAGAGTCGTTTGTAAACTATGGTTATACAAAATGCTCACGATTCTGACGTCAAATTGTACACAGGAAAAGGGCCAAACAAACACAACCCATATTATAATTTGATTTATATCTCAGAATGCGTATACCCTTTTCCCATCATATATACCCTGTTTTAACCGTTATTATATGGCAGTATATGGCCTTGGGGCCCTTTTCGATGACATAGTCCCTTTAAAGTCTCAAGCATTAACATCTTACACACAAACGTAAAATGCATACAATCTAGTATTCGTCCAGATACAATAATAAATGCATATAAGCAACAGAAAAATTAGTTCTTAAACCTTATCGTTCCGTTGTCTAACACACAAAATACAATCAAGCCTTCATTATAATTAGTAAAATACTATATATATGCAGATAAAAAGCAGAAAATGGTAAACCTGAAGCGCTACCGTTACTTGGTTTCGTATACTGGGCCCAATTGCTCAATTGCTCAAAACATTAACGGCTAATTAACGGCCTGTTAACTTTGAGATGGAAATAAAATTAATATTTCAAGCAACTTGCTTATCATCAAACATTTGAAAATTATTTGAGAATACTAATTTAGTTCGAATAAACATCACGGTTGAAAAAACTACATACAATTTACATACATAACTTCGTCCAAAAGGTAACAGCTGTTAGCTTAACTGGCCGTTAAAGATTTGAGCAACATGGCCCAGATCTATATAAAATATAACGTAGTTCAGATAACGTTACGTCGTCTAGTACATAGAAACATCCATTTCTACAGTAAGTTCCTATTTCGCTATGTATATATACATACCACGGATTCGAGCCTGTATGGGGATTTCCCCTGATTCGTTCGTCCGTACGTTCACTGAAACTGTCATTGTGAATTCGACGTTAAACAATCACTATATATACTACAATGTTAGTTGGAAGCAATGTCCTCTTGCCGAAATGTTCTCACATATATATTTTCTTAATGAGTTTTTCTATCAATCTTATACACCGATTTAATATATATTTAACAACGGTTTTACGTTAAACCGTCATAAATTTCAGTTAAAGCAAATTACACCTTTCATACATATACTTTCTGATTTCACTATCAAGTAATCTATTTCTCATTCGCTTTTCCTTTACAGAAGGAAAAACGCATCAAATATATTTGCTCAACAAATGTTTGCGAGGCGACAGTTAATTGTCACACTAAATTACTTCAACCGAACGTCTCTAGATTGTCTTTTTAAAAGTCTGTAAAACGCATTTCTTGTTTTCTTCGTTTACTTTTGATCACGTACACATGAGAGAACCATAGATATATAAATATGTTTGTAGGCTTTTTATCTTTATATAATGAAGTTCTGTTGAACGTTTAAAATCCGTCGTCTCATTCGAAAATATTCCCGGGTGCTTCAAGGAAACTGTCTGCACTAAAGCTCGGAGAATAAGTATAATTGTCCCGTAGATGCTGCGCGATGTTTATATAGCTCGTTTCCATGGAACACGTTGCTCCATCGTGCGGTAAACTTTTAACAGTATCCGGAGTGCAATGAATAAATAATAGAACCTGTAAACGCTTAAAACACTGCCCGCGGTATTTCTCTGGCGGAAAACTTGTAACGGTTGTTCGCGATCAGTCCCGCAGTTTTGGACATTTTGTATAACCGCTGAATGCGTTCAAATGGTGAGCGCGAAAAACATTGGCATCCGCCAATTCTTTTATATTATTAGGTCAAGTTTAAAAGTTTATCTCGGGTAAAAGTGAATGTAATGCGAGTCATCAATAGATTAAACAATATTAACTGACCAGTTGGAAAATCAATTCGATAATTCATAATTCACGTTTGAAATTAATCCAGTTTAACTTGGTACACGTTCTCTATTTTTTATCCACCTTACACGGTTTTATCGATGCCCCGTGAATTGAACGCGGAAACGACATTGTCTAAAACTTGAATTGCGCAGCGAATTAGGCTTAATGCTATTTAAGATGCCAGAAAAGACTTGATGTAGTTAATGTAAATTTTGATTTAATTGTCAGATTTCGCATTCATGATGTATTGACTTTTATGTTGCCTTAATTGCGCTGATTTTTTTTTTCAAATCGCCTTTTAACGAGGCACTCGGTACCTATTGATAACGCGTTCTTAAGAAAAATATATATACATGTATACATTAAAATAGAAATGAGGTGTGTCGTGGGAAAACCGCACAGTCCGCACAGGCTAATCCAGGATGGCACTTTCCGCCTACAGTGGATTTATGTTTAGAAGAGACTTCATTGAAACAGAAAATACCATAAAAGCGGAAAGTGTCGTCTCGGATCAGCCTGTGACGACTGCACGGGCTAATCCGGGACGACAGTTTACGCACATGCATTAAGCCCGATTTTTTTCAAGTTACGCCTCAAATAGCTTTTTGACGTTGTACACAATTATATGTTCACTCGTATATAAATGCCAACTTTCTATACGTTAAATATAACGTTAAAGGGACACTTGCCTTCAAAATCGTGATAATAATTACGAAAGAAAAGTTTAATAATTAGCAAGTATACTTAAAATGGTATTTATATAGTATACTTAAAATGGTATATATATATAAACAAAGGGTTGCTTTTGAACGTGTGTTTATACTGTGTATATATAAAAACAAAGGGTTGCTTTTGAACGTGTGTTTATACTGTGTACTTGTATACAATTATTACTAGCTGTTCTCACTATATAAAAGTTATATTATATGTTAATTTTGATTTTACATACATTACCATAATTGTTGTAAGTATATTATTATAATTATTATACATGTATATTAATTTATTTGAAAGGGCTATATCAATCTTCTCCTCTGATAGCAACATAATTTGATGCATTTATTTCACAGAAATGGTCATTGTGTGACCCGCTACCAAGTTCCATCAAATCATATTGATCCATAAAAGTACATGGCTGTCAGTGGTGGGGCTAGTTTTGACGGCATGTTTACACAACATGCTTCATGTACGTCGTACATTAAGACTTAAAATAACTTAATCGCAAGGAAGAAGTCCTTACAAATCTGTTGGAAAGTTCAATGTACAACGTGAACATGTATCAGGGTCGTTATCATTTAGTATAAAATTAAAAACAAATTGTTAATGTGTGGATTTATACTTCATATCTGACAACGAGAAAGAGTAGGCATAAAAATTGATTGTTTCGAGTTACCCGACCAACCCTAAAAGTGCCCCGACCCTAGAACTTTTTTTTTAGTTTTTCAGATATTTTTTTTGACTTTCCAATAATTGAATGATTTTGGATAAATAAGTATTTTGTTTTGATAGCATCCACTTCAAAACAATGTTTAAGGATATTACTGGTATGTTTTGAATATTTATTCAGTTTTAGCATCTTCATGTTCACAATTTACTAAATAACAAAAATTAATCCCTACCTACCAACTATAATTTTTTTGGACATGTAACCTAAAAGAAACATATTTTTAGGAATTAGGTTATGTTTTTTGATAAATCAATAAGGTTCTCATCCATCTGCATGGATCTGGCATATGCCAAGGCCGATAATTAGATGTTGAGGTGCGAAGTGCGAACATCTTGTATTGAGCAAACATTTTCTTGATGCAATCAGCGTGTGGTGTAAGATATGGACATGCCAGTCTTTAAATGCAATATCGTGTAAGAAAAAAAATTATTGTAAATATAAATATACATAAATATAATACGAGATATTTAATAAAAACAAGTATTTTCCTTCATGTACGCGGTGATTAGGCGTAAAAAAAAATATGTTTTTTTTTCAGGTTACCCGACCTACCCTAAAAAAACGCCCCGACATTAGAACATTTTATTGAGTGGGTCAGATTTTTTTTTGTTTCTTTTACTTTTTTCCAATAATTAAATGCTTTTTGGATAAATAAGTGTCTTGCTTTAATAGCATCCACTTTAAAACAATGTTTTATTATATTAGAGACATGTTTTGAATATTCATTCAGTTTTAGAATCTTCAAGTGAACCATTTCCTAAATTAAAAAAAATAAATATATATATAATAATTCCCTACCTACCTACCCTAATTTTTTTGTGCATGTAACCTGAAATAAACATATTTTTTACGCCATAACAGTAAACTTTCAATAATAAGTTTAAAGCACATAAAACCTGACGGATATATTCCGTTTCATGCGTCTAGGTTTCAACGTGTCCCGATAATCATTTACTGGAAACCCAATGCGTTCATGAATAAATACTGAACCGTGACATGTTAGAAAAATCTTGAATTATTAAACACATCCACCTGAAACATTGGGCTGTCATCACAATCAAGAACGGTTACTACAGGCAGTTATGGTGGAATAGAAGCCTGGGTTGATTCCCTTTGCAACATTGTGTCCAACGCTTCGGCTAAAAAATAGTTCATCATAAAGACAAGTAATGTCCTTAAGAAAGACAGTCGGCGTTGAAATTAATATTGCGATGTCATTTTTTGCCCTAAATATAATACAAGAGGACCAAGATGATCAGTTATGTGACTTCTCGGACCCCAGATATTTCGGTCCCTACTAAGGTGACTTTTCGGACCCCAGATTGTTCGGGCCCTTTTAATGAGACTTCTCGGACACTATATTATTTGGACACCATAAGAAAACGTATTGAACCCAAAATTAATTTGAGATAAACTCAATCATTATTAATATCTGTACCGCGAATACACTTTTCATATAACGCCCCAGGTGATACATGTATAACCTAAATACTAGTAATTTACGTAAGCATAATTGATACATGAATTTGTCAGGCAAATTTAACAAATGAACATTGTCAGAAAATAATAGCGGGAATGAATGAAAATTATTATATATGTATATATCAGACAATTAAGTGTACATATTTATGTTAAATAATATACTATATGTATCATTAGTAGTGCACACAGTGTATTCATGCTACGAAAATGGAAGTTAAAGTAACATCAATAACATTTCGACGTATTACGAGACTTCCATTACCACATTTTACTCACAGAAAGATGTTTAACATTTGTATAGATTGAATAACATCTACTGGAGAAGTTGATAGAAAGGTGCAATTATAAATAAATCTTCATAAAACGTAACCACAATTCAAATATAAATTACAATTAACACAGTAAGTTTAGACATATAAATTCCCCATTTATTGAAAATCTCGGGTTTAGGATTCTCCGGATGCTAACTGAGGCGTGTGTATTAATTAACACAGCTTTACTGCGCGTTAGTTTTTAAATGATTCACTCTCCTGCTGGAGTGTGTTCTCGCCAGAATTAATTCACGGGCACCCAAGTCGGTTATAACGTGCAATAATATTTTTATACGACGATAAAATCATAGGAAATATAAGCTCCATCAAATTTGCTAGTATTTTTTGCATATCTATTAGAAAAATACCAGAATTTTAGCACGTTAAATTTTGTGCTTGTCACAAGAAACCTTAACACTATTGACGGGCAAACGTGACGCGAGCGCAACAGGCAACATTATACAGATATTTCATTGGCATATGGGAACAGTCAAATTGTCTTCCTGAAGTAGAGGGGGCATATTTTGAACTGTTGCCCCGAGGCCGTTAGGCCGAGGGCAAAAGTTGAAAATGTTGCCCCCCGATACTGAAGGAAACTGTTTGACTGTTCCAAAATGACAATGAAATATCTGTTGTATTACCTACTTCTAATAATAAATAAAAACAATATTGAATTGTTTTATTTTCCATGAAATCTATTATAATGATAGTTGTGAATCACACAACTCAAAATAGAACAATCATTATACTGAGCCCTAGCTGCTTGTACCAGTCAGTAGCAGTCAGTGTTACTATAAAGTTACATTGCGCAACGTTCTGCGCAGGTTGCTCCCTTTGAATAATGATGAGAGCAACATAACGAAACAAAACCATGAACCATCACAAAATGTTGCCTGTTATAAAAAGCTTGTTTTGGCAAAGTGGTAAACAGTTAAAAACGCTTAATTATCATTTATATAGTAAAGTAGGTAATAACAAAAATTTACGTTGTGACCGACTATAGTCGCCGTGAATTTTAGCATTGTAATTGTTATCTTTTAGAGCGCGCCGATTATGTAGGCTAAATAAAATAGTTATTTCATTATGTGAATGAATATAACATTCTGATCATGACATATAGCGAGCAAAATTGTTCAGTTAAATAGTGTATGTCGAATATATGTTTATAACTTTATTTTAAACGCTTATGTAAACAATAATGTAAATTTTAATTCCCAAAAGTATGCAACAGTTATTGGTATACATTAAACCATTGTTGTTAGTTTGCATTCCCTAAAATAATAAAAAATTGCCCAATTCTATTGGCATTTAATTTTCCCGCTGCCTAATTATCGCAAGAAATCTAGGTCAAAAGTGACCTTAGACAGCTTCGCTGAATGAATGAAGACAAGAACGGTTACCGCAGATCTTCATGGTAAAATAGTACACTTAGTTGTTGCCCTTTGTAACTATCTTTAGCCTTCAATCTCATATCGTTGCTCTCACCATAAGCCTCTGCAACGGGCTCAATGACAAAAATCTTGTCAAAATGACAAAATGTATTTAACGCACATTAAAGTTGATTTTAGGACCACAAGCATAAAAAAAGAAGAAATGTTGTTGTTTTTTAATTATCATAAATAGGGGAAAATAATAATTTTGATTCCTATTATTGTGCGTTTGAATGTTATGATCATGTGACTAATACCACGTGAGTTGGGACTACTGTCCGAGCCAACTACAGAGGTGAATGGAATGTAGCCGGTGTGCAAGAGATTGTTGAGCCTTATATTTGTAACAACAATGGAAACACTGTTGACGTAAAAATCTCCAGATGCTCAGATACCAATGTATTCAATATAAAATATCTTAAATTAATAAGTAAGAAATAAAGGAAGCCTTGAAGAAAGGACAAATAAAGGAAAGAAGAAAGAAGGTATGAAAAAACCTGAAAAAAGTCAGGAAGAAAAAAGAATGAAGACAAGAATGAAAGGAATATGAAAACAGAAGGAGGAAAATGAGGAAGGAAAAATGAAGGAACGAACGAAAGAAGGCCTTGAAGGAAAGATAGAAGGAAGGAACTATGGACATACAGAAACGAAAGGAAGAAATGAAAGAGAAAAGAGGAAAAAAGAAGAACATACGTGAGAATGGCAGAAATTAGAAAAAGAAATAACGAAGGAAAGAAACTAAGAAAATAAGACAGGAAGAAGAAGCATACGCGTTGCACCCCGTGCGCTATGAAGGCATGGCAAGGAGCCGTGCTTATTGTTCTAATCAGTTTAATCAGCTCCTACACTTCCACAGATCATGTTCCTCACATATTTTTCAACTGATTAACTTTGATTGGCAATGTTTGAAAGGCTACCCGAATGACGTGCCTGACTAATTCAATCGCCGACCGTTTAATACCTTACAACGGATCCTTTGAATAGCCCAACTGTTTATTTATCAGATTGGGCAACTATTCCATGTACTCTACAAAACTTCCGGTCGATATATACCTCTTTGAGATAAGTATTTGTTATTTATAATATATTTTGAAATATTTTATTATAAACTATTTTCGAGGGCGTGCTTACCATATTACCAAGTTTAAGAACCTTTGACTAGTGATAAGGTCGGTGAATGGTCAGTGATTTACTCATCGTCGTTATCACCCTTCTTTTTATAATAATAATACTTAATAATAATAATAACAATAACACCAATAACAGTAATAGTAATAGTACGTTTTATGTTGTATTACTTGTTGAAGTATTATAAAGGCGAACGATAGGAAGTTTAGTCGAGTACATGAATTTTAATATTTTTCAGTCCATTGCATTCCTATAATAAATTATGTTACGAATATTTGTAGTATTTAGATATAGTTCCTTAAATCAAACGTCACTGTGCAAATAAACAGAACTGTCTACGGAAGCTATAACAGCACTTGTTTGCTTCACAAGTTTAGTCGAGTTTGACATTTTCGTTTGATGGGATCTTGAGGTTTTGAGGTAAAGAGATGATAATAGTCAAATATTTGCAGGACAAAGAGTTGCAAGAGTCGAGCTTCTGAAAGGCTTACACTTCACAGATGTTATAAATTGTCGAAAATACTTTTAGTAACATTTGTGACATACTTGTTCATGTGGTGTGCTTATATTGCAATGGAGATAAATCAGCAGACTGTATTATTGGAAATAAGCCTCGTTTAGGATAATGTCCAAAGATGCTGGAGTTTCAGAGGTCGATGGGGCCAAAATCATTCGTCAGAAGTGCGAAATACTGGCTGCGGCAGACGGCCGACAAAAGGGGTCGCTGTGCGCGCGTTTCCGGGATATGACGTTCGACGACTGTTTCCGGGAACAGTTCATAAACCTCGACTCGAGAAAGAAGGTCGGCGACTATGCCCTGGGTCGGATTCTAGGGGAGGGATCGTTTTCAAAAGTTCGTATCGGCAAGAAACTCTCTACTGGAGAAAAGGTAAGTATATTATACAAAAATAACTTCGTATTCAGCGTTTGTTTGATTGTCTGTCCGTTTGCGCATCTGCTCTCACCGTCAATTCTAATTGCAGACGATTTTTATTTTATTCACGGTTTCGTTGTCCGTCTGCCTGTCCGTAAGTCCGTTTCATCGTCATTCGTTCTTCCTTTATTCGCCTTCATGCCTTCGACTCCCCCATCATTCACTCGCTCACACCCACAGAAATCAAATCACCCACTTAGTGTTCATACGTGTATATTCATGCGATCACGCATTCATTCATTCTTTCGTCTTATTCTTTAAATAGTCCAACATCTGATTCACTGACGTATCCATCTACTAATTTATTAAACATTAAGTTTCGCATTTCTATTGAAACGCGGTGTGAACTGTGGGTTTCTCATTCTGTCCTTCGTTCCACATCATTTGCTGAACTGATGTATTATTAAATTTTGTTAAGAGAAATGTACGTTCATCCATGCACGGAACGGTCGAATAATATATTTAAATTAAATACATGTGTATGATTTCATTATTTACAGAACGTTTTAGAATTGCTATATAGGTTTTTTATAAGAAGCCAAGTCAATGTCACTAATCTTGATTATAATCGTAGACCACATGTCCGAAATACACATTACTCTATATAAATACGTACACGCCATATTAATGCCAAACTATATAGTGACATGTTTTAATAAAAATATACGGAATACATAGAGTGTAAGTTATCGGAAAACATCACCATTTCTTGAACCGGTATACATTAATTCACAGTCTTGAGCATTTCTTTACATTCATGTTACAAATATTTATATATAAGTTATTTTACGAAATCCATTAACAAATAAAGAAATTATATATACAGTATGGTATTCACTGTCACTTGATTTTAGACATGTGGAATAACGGTCCGTAAAGTCGGGAATATAGGGGTTGAAAAAACCCGAAGAAAACTCGTAAGTTATAGTCAATTAAGTGAAAAATCAAGGAAATCTTTTCCATGTGAACAATTAAAGGGAATTGTTCACAGACTTTTGTATTCTTGAAATATGCCATTAAACGTCTTAACTTGTGAAATTAAAGCATCTGAAATAAAAAGCTCAAGTACTTCAACAAAAAAAGGAGAAAAGAAAGAAAAACAGTAACTTCCAGCCGTGTTCGAACCTCAGACCACCGGATCAAAAGTCTAACGCGTTACCTCTCGGCCATTCCGACTTATATACTGGAAAGTGTATTTTTAACTTTATCCAAGCAAATTCACGCTTTTTCAACAATTTCAACGAAAACAACAGAAACACTCCAAATTTTTTCCATCGTTTCGCGTTACAAACGCTTTGGGTTTTTTTCCATTTCAACTTATGATAACTGTTTAAACGAACCGGTATTTACATTATATTTTTAGGTCAGTGGTGTTATGTCATTCCTTTGTATACACTATTCTTTTATTCTTTTATTCTTTTAATCTGTGACAACAAGTTTGAAAATTGTCAATTCGTCAATCTGTGAAACTGTCCCTTTAAAATAACAATCAATAGTTCACTGGCTATAATAACAAGGCAGTGACTTGTTGATTGGCCAATAAAATAACGAAACAGCCAAATACGTCTGGTTTTAAGATTTTTTACATTTCTATATAAGAGCCTTGTAAATATGGGACTTGTACCCTTTTACACAAAGCTCCGTAGCCAAAACTTCTGCAAATTTCTTAAAACTATAATACTATCCATTCATTCTATACGACGATTTTTGGCAAATATTGAAAAGTTGCTTCTTATTTGAACATAATTTGAATAATTATAACATAAAACAATTTTCCGAAATATTAACTTAAGTGTAACGTAAGTTGAGATTTTCGTGAGAAACTTTATGCACACCAGCCCAGGTAATATTGCATGATCGTAGGAACAAACTAGTGCGTCATATTTAAGAAATAATTTTCGATTTATCGTTGTGTTTCACCCAATTAACAACGATTTGGAGTTCTGATGCGTAGGAATTAAACCACGAGGGCGGTAGCCCGAGCTGTTTAATAGCCACGCGTCGGAACGACAAAGAGTTGTTTATTGGCCGATAAACAACGATAATGCGCAAATTATTTCGACTCTAACATGATTTGACATATATATTTGCAATTGTATTTGGAACTAGTTTTTACTATGCTCCGCCCAGAATCGGGACTTCTTTTTGCTTTGTTTATTGGGTAGTTAACAACGATAATTTTGGTCTTGTTTATAGAAAAATTAGCGAGTATCATGTTAGAATAAGACAAAGTTTTATATATGTACTTCGTCTATTCTAAAAGAACAACTCAGTTAGTAATACTTTGAGCGATGATAGATCCCAATGAACTGACTTATATTGCAATTTCTCTACCTTTTCACAGATTTGCATATTGCAATTTCTTTATCTTTTCACAGATAAGAATATTGCAATTTCTCAGTTATGTTTGTCGTCGAAAACAGAAAAATGAATACAAACAAAACTACGTATATACTAATAAGGCCGCCGACATAAACATATATGGAAAATCAAATTTTGTTATACGGCATTAAATCACCGAGCGTAGCTATTTCGAAATGGTACCTTAATAGTTTCCATGTGTTCTGTGAGGCTTTTGAAACACGTTTCGCCTTCATAATGAAGTATACATGTCAGTAATCTGTGGGACTAATTGTTTTGTTAGCAATAAATGCATCCCACGGGGTATATCAATTTCGATGTTATTATCAATATTTGACATGTTGATCGCGGTATAATGCACGTATTGTGGGTATATCTGGTATAAACACTGTATAGATACTATAGCTGCAATTTAAACTTATTAAATATTTCGTTTTACTTTGACAATTAAATGGCGTATTATATATAAGATGTAAACGTTTTTACAATATTATTGTTTTGGAAATACTAGTATATCGAGGGTTGGTAAATGTAAACATGTGTCGATTAATTGTATGATTTTTGTATGGAATGTTTAATAAACAAGAGAGAGGTATAACTATTGCACAAGGTTTGTCCTCTACATATTTCCATATAACCCAGGCCATGCTTTAAAAATTATTTGTTTGCGGTAACGCGACCGACTCACGAAATTGGGCCCGACTCACAAGTTTTTATAGGCTTCTGTGAAGCAATTTTTTTAATTAAAAAATGTTGTATTCATCATATTTTGTTCGTAATTCAGTTATAACGTTTTTATATCAACAAAACGGTGCATTCTAATAACCTTGCGATAATATTTCCGATTTGAACAAACAATATGCCTCTGGCATATAGTAAGCAATGTGATTTGCTCTTGTATTTTGAGTTAAGACAATTCTGTCCGTGTGTACATTTGCTCCCACACAAAAAAATATCCAAAAAATTCGACCTACCTACCCACCTTGAAAATTCTGGGTCGCGTTACTGCAAACAAACAATTTTTTAAGGATGGCCCCATTAACAAAATATAAGTATGACAACTTTGGAATTCGTGGGGAAACCAGGCTTAATGCATGTGCGTACAGTGTCATCCCGGATCAGCCTGTGCAGTCCGCAGATGCTAATCCAGGACGGCACTTTCCGCCAACAGTTTATTTATGTTTAGAAGAGACTTGAGACTTGAAACAGAAAATACCATAAAAGCGGAAAGTGCCGTCCTGGATTAGCCTGTGCGGACTGCACAGGCTAATCCGGGACGAGGCTTTACGCACATGCATTTAATTATCAATATTATTAATAATATATATAATGCATTGAATCTATGTTTTGTCGTCTGCTTCCACCAGGTTGCAATAAAAATAATCCAGAAGAAAACGATGATGAAGAAGAACGAGGCTCGACGCAGATTCCTACGCGAGACCAAAACACTACGCCTGATTTCGCACAAAAATATAGTCCGTCTTCACGAAATGATGGAGACGTCAAGCAATTATTACCTAGTCATGAGCCTACAGCAAGGAGAGTGCTTCAAAGACTATCTCCAGAGAAGGTATATACGAGCACTTAATCGTGTATACTGTGGACTATTCAGATTGTAGTCGATATGGATTGGATGGGGAAATAACCAATTTGCGTGGCGGGATGCATACTTGCATCAACATAAGTTTGAACAAATTGATGATCAACGTAACCATTTCAGCACAAAATGCAAAAATATTTCAATCAGGATTTAAATTTAAGACAAGTAAAGATATCTATGGGCGAGTTTTTTTATTATTATTATTACCGTTATGTTTTTATAATCGTATATTTGTGCGTGCGTATTATTTAAATTTGTAATGTTTTATCAAATTTAAAATGACGCAATAGCAACAAATTAACCATCGATGACTATGATTACCTTTCCAATCATACTACACAAACAAATTAACAATTACATTTTCCGATCGTATCACGCATGCACGTGCTATTTCTATTTTCCAGGAAGTGCTTGAGCGAGACGGAAGCTCGACCTATGGTGTACCAGTTGGGAGAAGCTCTCAACTACCTGCACGGGATTAGCGTTGTACACAGGTCAGTACTATACTGAACATGTATTTTATGCTTTTCAGCGAAATATATATTTTTTGTGAAATTGGAGCATTGTAACTATAAAACAAACTTTTTTTCTACAAATAGCACTGATCATTTCACTCGGGCTTATACTGAACTCTTTCCTTTTTATTTTCTAATATCTTTTTTTAAAGTACGTGAATTAACTATTTGGCCGACGCGTGAAAATGTACAATCCATTGTCTTAACTATACGGAATCCCGTTTCCGCCAGTTTAATTTCGCTGTGTTAAAAGACGGCGATGCGACAAAGCGGCATTTTAATTTTTATTTTCAGCAGATCTCGCGCTTTGAAAAACGTTTACACAAGGAATTTTGATGATAATTAACCTCTAAATGTTGTGTGTCTATTAAACTTCCCAGTGCGAGAGCTGCAGAAAATAAAAGTGAAAACGTCGCATCGTATCTGTCAAATACTGGGCTTAATTTAACTGGCCAAATCAGGATTTCCGTACTTAAACCCGTAAAATAATAAAAGCAATACGCAGTATCGGTGCAAAGCAATCTCGAAGGAATTTTTCCAAACCGCCCAGCGTCTTGAAGAAGGTATATTGTGATGTAAAGATTGTTAAACATAGAGGTTTATAGTTTTCTTATAGTTTCAGCTATTAATCTCGAAACCGTAATTACGAAGTAAATCCATCATTATTTGCAGTTATTGTTAATCCCAATGTGTCATGTGCTAGTTTTCAACCGTACATGACCTTCCAAATTTGTGTATCTTCTCCTTAAATGCAAATGTACGCATATCGTGAACCCGTCCGAATTAGTTTTTATTAGTTCTCTAAGGTTACAGGCTTTCTTACCCATTTTAGGATCCTCTTTTATACATATTAATACTTGATTAATAAAACTGCACTACAGTTGAGCTCAGTATTCTATCTTTAAGTGTTATTCAACCCATTTAATGTGTTATTTTAGCAACAGTCGTTATTGGGATTTAAACGGACTTCCCTTTGTCAACACTCCACGAGTGCTGTAAAAACAAAGTTCTTAAAACCGAGGACAGTAAGCACCGTTCCACAATAACAAATAATTAAACACAGCGAGATCGAACGATATTTGTATGAAAATATAGCATATGAGGCGTGTCGTGGGAAAACCGGGCTTGAGGCACGTGCGTACATGGTCGTACCGAATTAGCCTGTGCGGACTGCAGTGGATTTATGTTTAGAAGAGACTTCATTGAAATAGAAAATACCATACAAGCGGAAAGTGTCGTCCCTGATCAGGACTGCACAGGACGACACTTTACGCACGTGCATTAAGGCCAGTTTTCCTACGACACGCCTCATATATAAACTCACCAATGTTGCTTGGGTGGAGTCTTGGCGAGTTGGTGGGTGACCTTCTGGGTGATTGGTCCAAGTGTGGTAACTTGACGTCTCTAGTTGTATCGTACCGGTCTCCGGATTGATCGCTTGGAGATGAATCGAATTTGCGTTTTATATGTTCCGGTTTTGCTTTAATGGCTGGTAACTTGCCCCCAGTATCTCGAGGCGTTTTATGCTCTTTCTCGGGCTTTTTCTTGCGCTTGCTCTTCGACGCCGTAGGATTTGCGTCATTTGCTTCGTTATTTAAACTATTCTTAGGTTTTTGTTCTGTCTTTTGCTTTTTTTTTTCTTTTTTCTTCTTCTTTACCTTTGGTGACATCTGTTCTCGGTTTTGTGATGGAAATGGAGACATATCTTCACGAAAATTTTGCTCATTTGCTAGCATGTGCGTTTCATGAACATTATCGTTAATGTCACGTGTTTCATGAGAACCCGCATTTACCATATCAACATCTCCCTGTTCTGTGTCGACTACGTTTGCTTCTGTTTCACGTCTAGTTTCACTAATTTGATGATCCTCTTCAAGTAGTTCAGTATTTTTCACTTCCTCTCTGTCTTCGACTCTGTGGTTTTCGGAGCCAATTTGACCTCTGCTTTCTTCATTTACTTCGGTTCTTGACACTGCCGTTTCTATATTATTTTCAACAGTGTTAGCCTCTTCGAAAGTCTCAAAGTCTTCATCATACTGCTCCTCCCCATCTTTATGTATCTCTACACTGAATTTCAAATGCTGGTCTCGAATGGTTTTGCTCAGTTTGTTGTGTCCATCTCGTCTATCCACTGTCGCCATCTTCTTCTATTTCTTTACACACAGTGTAATACGTACGTTCATTAAACTACCCTTTCCGTCCGATATAGACAATCGCACATTAGCGCTATGAGTTAAGAGAGATATTAAGAATATGGTTACCTTTCACGTGAAAGATAACACATCTCCAATACTTCGATACTGTTCATTTAAGTTATCTTTAATTGCATCTTTATCCAAATGTTTTGTCGTAAAAATGCCGTATTGACATGAATCGGCCGTCGCTAAAGATGTATTATTAACGGATGCATAGAAGTTCTTAAAACGTTATTAGAAAATTCATATTTAAATAAACTCCTCACATTTTCAGTTCCCAATCACATCTTGTTTTCTTTAAATACTATATAGTAAGAAAGTCGATATTCGAAATGGGCTTTAAATTTGCTCAAATGTTGCTTTGTAAATAAATCCAAATGCACTCAACTGAATAATAAACTATTGGATCAAATAGTAATTTCACATCTACTGTTCACTTTTATCACAATTTGAATTAATTTAAAATCCGCTTTAGATGGTCATTTTCCATTGAGAGGCATGTTCCATTCTACCATCACAATATTCCATGTAAATTGAAATCATTTGTTCAAAGCGAATTGTTCGAACTACGCGTTATCGCATTATACAGTTAATTTCCATGTACAATATTTAAACATTTACTTAAACAAGCGCTGGACTGGATTTTTACAGCGTTGAATAGGGAGCAGTGTAGTTAAAAGATTGTTAAAGATAGAACCCGTTGTAATTTACGGCTTTTAAAAAGACTGATCTTAAATCTTCAATACAAATATTTTACAACCAATTTGTCTTCGTCGAAGTGTTGGCACTACTACCTTTTGCTTATCTGAGTCGTGTAGCGATAACTAGATTGATGATTATACACTTTTAAGTCAGTTCTTTTTGTTCTATTTATAAAATTAACTCTTTAAGTTAACAAATTAAGTAATTGTTAACACCATTCACGACTCATTGTATATTTACACAATTACACTGTATTGTGTTATTGCAATAAACGCTTATAGATATTATCTTTAAATATTGTGTTTATATCTTACGTAAAATTGGTTTCCTATTTATTGCTTTGATTATTTCGTTTTCGTTTCAGGGATCTTAAACCTGAGAATGTGATAGTGAGCGATAACACACTGACAATCGTAGGTACTGTCAAGACTACATGCGTTCTAATAAATAATTGTTGCAGAAACAACATCTCAAAGAACCGTAATGCACATATTCTGTCATACATTATATAATCACTTACTGTACATTAAGTTTCTTCTTTTTCGTGTGTTTGTTGACGATGTTGTTGTTCTTCTTCTTCTTCTTCTTTCTTCTTCTTCTTCTTCTTTCTTCTTCTTCTTCTTCTTCTATTATAATTATTTGATAAAATGTGTATTTCAGATTTCGGGCTAAGCGCATGCGCGCGTGGCGGTGACGTCATGAGGACCCAGTGTGGATCCCTGGCTTACGCAGCACCGGAAGTGTTCATGGGCGAGCCGTACACTGCCAGCGTGGACATATGGAGCTTGTAAGTTCCAATACCGTTTCTCATCCAGAATTAAATATGTGTATATTGATCATGGTCTAGCTGCTCAAACCTTCCCATTCTTAGTTGCTCAACACTTCACATTTCTGGTTACTCAACACTTCCTGTTCATAGCTGCCCAATACTTCCCATTCATAGTTCCCCAACACTAATCAATTCTAATGCCTCAACAGTTCTCATCCCTAGTTGCACAACCGTCCACATTGCTAGTTGCTCAACACGTCCTGTTCACAGTTCCCGAACACCTCCCATTCCTAGTTGTCAAATACTTTCCATTCATAGTTGACAAACACTCCTCATTCATAGTTGCTCAACACTTTCAATCCCTAATTGGTCAACCCTTCTCAGTCATAGCAGCAAACATATCCCTAGTGGCACAACACTTCTCTTTCATCCTCGCAAAACACCATCCCTAGTTGCGCACACTTCGAACATTTCGCATCCCAGTAGCTCACTAATAGTCGCTCGACATCCCCAGTGGCTCAACGCGTTCATACTTAGTTGCTCAACACTCTCTTTTTCTAGTTACACAACATTTCTCATTCATAGTTGCTCAAACACCACCCAACCCTAATTTCTTAACACTTCCCATTCATAGTTGACAAAAACTTCCATTTTATAGTTGCTGAATATCCCCATAACGCTAAGAGCTTATAAACACACGCTATAGACACGTAATACTACCGTTAACGAATAGATTATTCTCAAAATATTTAAATGGTATTCATTACATGAAAAAGTATAAGTAAGTTTTTTCTTCTGAAGGGATATAATACATTTAAAACGTAAAACAATAATACATTGAACGTACTATAATTATTAACGTTTCATTCCGATACTTTACGTTAGAAAATATTTGAACCTATTGAGGCCATAAGTTGCGCGTTCAGGAACAATATTTCTAAGGGAGATAACTCTGATACCTTCATTCTTGCTATGACTCACAATGTGTGATTTTTATATCCCATTGCGGTGCTTTATTATTAATATTGTTGAAATATTGTTGACATATCTAAATATTGACAATTTTCAAGATATGTTTCACTGTCAGATTGAAAATAAACATATTATGTATAAAGTAGCGATATGACACTCCTGACACAGGATATATTTGGAACAAGAGTGCCATTGTCACAAAATACGCCCATAAAAGGAGCCTCCTTTTTTTTGGGGGGGGGGGGGGGGGGATTCAATGACTTAAGAGAAACAAATAAAAAACAAATAAGGTTGCGTCATGGTATTTGTGCATCTTAATTAATATCCATCTATAAAAAAAACTTCTATAATGTTAAATCTAAAAATCTAAAAGGAAGACAAACAATAGTCAAGGGTGGGGGGGGGGGGGGGCAATTAAAACTTGGGTAATTATGAGTTATGGTTCTAATATGTTTCACTTTCTCATCTCATGATGGCCATTATTTCTTTTCTCCATGCTGGACAAACTTGTGCTCCGGACAAAGTCTTCAGGATTGATTTAATATATTTGCGTATTGACCTTTAATGGAATCCTTGCCCTTGGACCAAGTGACCTGGTTCTTGCGCGCGACACGCCGCCTTACCATGCTTATCACTTCTGCCAAGATATGTGAAAATTCATCCATGCTGTACAAAGTTATGCTTCGGACAATGTCTAAAGGATTAATTTCTGATATTTGACATTGACCTTGAATTGTGACCTTGACCTTGGACCTGAAGACCAGGTTCTTGCGAGCGACACGCCATCTAACCGTGCTTATCTGGTTATCGCTTCTACCAAGTTATTTGAAAATCCATCCATGCTGGAGGATTGATTTCTTCTACCTTAAGATCTTGAATTTTACCTTGACCTTGGACCTAGGGAACTGGTTCTTGCTCGCGAAACACCTTCTCACCGTGCTTATCACTTCTGCCAAGTTATTTGAAAATCTATCCGTGCTGGACAAAGTTATGCTGCATACAAAAAACATTTTCCCGCGCGATCCCATAATACGTCCTGTGTGTTTTCATACGGGTGTATTTAACAATATGTCGTTTGTTTCAAGTAAGGTTGGTCGGGGCGGACGCTTTAGTTGTAACAGTTAAACAAAAAAAATCAAACTCTAATTTGGAAATGAGTCAGTTATGTTCACACATGGGCAATATTTTGTGCGCGACTAACGCATTTTATGTTTTATGGTGACGTTTCAAGAGTATGTTTAACAATGCGCGCGCATTCTTATTGACAAAGTGTGAACGTGATGTAGTGAATATGGTCACTTCCAACAGCCTCGTTGTTGAGCTTGCTTTTCAGTGATGCGGTTTAAGTGTACTGACTGCGTTGTGAAGTTAAGCAACGTCAGCTATGGTTACTGCCTGGATGGGTGACCGCTAGTTACATCAGTGTCAATTATCATCCTTGGTTCATGCACACTGGCGGCGTATCATACAATCAAGGCTTTGTCTGTTTTTACAGGGGTGTCATGATGTTCCTAATGCTGACTGGGTCACATCCGTACAGTTGCGCACATTTCAAATCCTACTCCCAACTGTATGCGGTGATCATGAAAGGCTACACCCTACCTCAATTGCTGACGCTCTCGAAAGGTGCCTTTAATAGTATAAAATGAGTTCCTTTATAAAGTGTTTCCGCGGTTTCTGTCTTTAAAAAAAGCATATTTAGCATAATAGCATAATTATAGACATTACACGTGTATTTCAGATTACATTCCTTTGAAGCAAAAATCGGTTACTCTTTAATTTTTCATTGTCAACGTTTATATAATCTATTTCAATTTTACAGAATGCTCAGATTTGCAGTCAGTACTGTTGCAACTGAAGCCTACCAACCGGATATCCGCCTCTAGTCTGTTGGCACACCCGTGGTTATGTGACGTCCTCATGCGCGAACCGGATGTTGTCATAGATTCCTGACATAACGTGATAACACAGGCTTTTTCAGAATGATCTTTGTTTATGCAACGTTTCGGTCGTGGCATTTTTTGTTTTCAAGGCAGGCAACCGAAACAGTTTATATCGGTCTTCAAGGGAGGCAAATGTGATATAAAATTTAGGGTCATTAAATCCAAACAGGATGATACTGTTTCTATATATGACACTGTGTCGCTTACACATTTAGTGGTTTTGTACATATATGTGTATTTGTCATGTATGTATATTAATTAATTTAATACTAACATTTCAACAATAAACAAAGAATAAAAACGTGTGCTTAATAAAAAGATATTATTAAATGAAGTTGCAAATGAAACTGTCCTCTATAAAGCTAGGGAAAGATCTAGAGCCAAATAGGAGGGTGCTGCACCCTGCCCCTTTTTGGTTCTCCCCGGTTGCTCCTCTGAGCTGTTCAACACAAAAATGACGAATATCTTTTGAAATTCAACACATTTGCAAATATTCAATTACAAATGAATATACCATGCATATAGACATTAATAAGAAGCGTTATAAACTCATTAAAACCATGGATTTAGCAGAGTATTTGAAAATGTCAATAAACTGATGGGACACCCTGCTATTTTTTAGCAACACCCTTAACCTTTTTAGACCCTAGATCTTTCCCTAAAAATGTAAGCCCTAACTACAAACGACACTACAATACTGCAATACACAAACTGTACAAAATGACATTATTGAATTACAAAAACTTCATAATAAAATTGCCATAATTATCCCTCGCCAAGTGAGCACTGTCATTTTCAGATGAACAATCAATATAATAAAAAACCAATTGACCATATGAGTATTAGTGTCATCTTACGGCATTGATAAAAGCATTACAATGGCTTACCACGGATTTTTTATGCCATTTGTTTTTCTATTCTGATCAAAATAATGAAAACGGTATATTACGCCGTATGCGATAGAAATAAACTTGAATGATCTGCATTGTTATCTAAGAAGCTGTTGTCCTTATGATGTACAAATCAATATAAATCAAGTATAAAGAGTTGCAAATAAGGATTATTACTCTAGTGGTGGTAAAATATGTATAAAATATCCCGAAAATTAAGTGGTAATATAACAATTTAAAATACATGAAACTGTAGCTGAATCATCAGTAGAAAAACCCTTGATTGACTGTACAACACCGTGCACAATATGAAAACACAAAACAAACACTAGACTAATTTTGTATCTGAAAACAATCTGCTAAAACTGTGTATGAAATGTAAAGGTCGACAAAACATGTTTCTTGTTTTATCTTGATAAGTTACATTTCCTTGGGAGAGTTAATATTGTCTTGAGCAAGATCAAAAACGGTAATCTCGTTATACCAGGGGCAAAATAGGAGCAAAGTAACATTATATGAGGCGTGTCGAGGGAAACCCGTACTTTATGAGTAACATTATATGAGGCGTGTCGAGGGAAACCCGTACTTTATGAGTAACATTATATGAGGCGTGTCGAGGGAAACCCGTACTTTATGAGTAACGTTATATGAGGCGTGTCGAGGGAAACCCGTACTTTATGCATTTGCGTAAAGCGTGGTGCTAATCGGGGACAACACTTTCCGCTTTTATGGTATTTTCTGTCTCTTCTAAACATAAATCTACTGCAGTCCGCACAGGTTAATCCGGGTTTCTGATATAAATTATGATGACAGAAATTATGACAGAAGCGACTGCAACAGTCTAAACAAACATGTAAACTGTGGTCACGGTCTGCCGTCTAGGAAGGGTCAATGCAGAGCATTGGAGCGGGGGGGGGGGGGTAAACCGGTGTAAAGGTGCAATGAACCTCCATCTTGGCCCGGAATTGATCACAGTATGTGCAGATGTAATGAAATAACCTCATAACAGTTCAATTCAAATTAAATGGCATAAAAAGAGAATACAAAATGGAACTTAATTACAATTTAGGTAAATACGGTAATACATAGTTGCACGTTGACCTCATACTTCGCACAGAATTGATCACAATGCATGCACATTTAAATACAAAACCATATCGTTATAAATCAAAGTAAATAGTACTTTAAAGAAGAGAATACAGCCCTTAATTAGTTCAATTTAATTACTCAATGGTTGGGCGCTAACCAGCGAAACGGAGTAGAAACTGCATGTTTGCTTTTAAAAGCATGCTATATAACGGGTACAGTCACACGTACGTACGCATTGCGCGTCTGTATTTTAGCGTGTTTAAACACTTAACATGAAATTTACTGCCTTTCAACTCTCCGTTTTGTGTTTGTTTTCAATCATACATGTCTGTAGAGGATCAAAACCGTCTTGAGAAATGTCAATACATTTTACGAGTAGCAATTAATGAAACATTCTGAACAAATAATGATATGTTTGCACTCATAACATAGTGCTATTATCCCCTGTAAACTGCTTATTTACACCTATAATCGCACGAATCAACTGAATACAAATATTGTATTTACATTTTATTTATGTAACTTTAGTTCTTTCGCATTCAATAACAAATATTATGGCGCTTTGTGAATTTTTTTTTTTGGCATGAAAATGTGCGTTGGTAAAAAAAAAATATTGTTAGACTGTTGGTGGAAGTCAACGGTCTTTTGAGAGGAAAATTTGAGAGGTATCGCGAAAAACTACTTCTTTTCTTTGAAACGGTCCTTTTTCAAAAACAGCAAAAATTCACGCCTGTTTTCTTACCTTTTAATTCTTTAAGATAATATATGTCATGTGTATCATAATGTGTATATCATGTGATTTATCGCAATTACAGATTTTCAAAAAGTCAATTTATAAATACATTTACGTCAAACTAATGACGCCACTAAGAATTACTAACAATCGATGCTCCTAACTTCCACGCTCTGACCATTGGTCATTCTGCGTGGCTCGTTACAGACTGACTTGTTTGGCATTTATATAATTCCGTTTGCATTAGATAATTAGCTTGAAAAATATTTGTTCGTTACTTACAAAATAATTTGTATTATGATGTCGTATAATATTGAATAAGAAGTCCAATTATAAACTTTTAGTAATGGAAAATTGAACCTTATTCAAACAAATGTTTCCTTTTAAGGTATTCAACCCATAATACTGTAGCATACCGCCATATTTGGTATACTATAGTTCTATTCTGTTCGGGATGGCAACAAGGCAACTACGAATTATTCCAAAACAACCGGTTTCTGTTTCAACATATATTTAATTGTTGCATAAATTTGAGCATCATGCACGTATGCAGCAATTTACTATCATGTATAAATGAATAGTTGAAATAGCGCTGATAAACTTTTGAGCTCTCTGGATTGCATATAACTCATTTCGGTAGAGCTTAAGAAGCTTACTGTAAGATCTATACTGTGTTAATTTTGATTAAAGATTAAGCTTACCATCTTGGGAATGTTGTATGAAGATCTAATAATATGATCTAAACTATGGATCGACTTAGTAATTGTAAAGATTGGAACTAGGTGATCTTGAAAGATCTGACTTCGGTGATCATGAAAGATCTGACTTTGGTGATCATGAAAGATGCCGAATGTTTGTTTATCTGCGCTATTTATACCTGTAGCGCAGCAACTTAGGATTAGGATTATGAGCACCAACCAATCAAAATGACTTAGGAATTTCCTCAGCCAATCAAAATGACTTCGGATTTACAACAACCAATCAAATGCATTTAGGAATCCTAATCCTAAAACTAGTTCTGCAGCGCCAAACATTTAACGATAAAATTCATATTTTACACTAGTTAACAATAACAATTTATGTTCACATATATATATAAACAAAAGACTTTGCATTAAACAATAGACAAATATACTACTGTCTGACCTAAACAAATTTGCAGTTATAACAGAGAAGAAATATTTCGGGAACCAAATATCCGAAAACATGCCACAGCTAAAAAGTTCCTTTGGAATGGCACAATTTACGAAAATAACAATAATAGTAAACAGTTAACAACAACGAATAGTGTCTTAGAGTAAAATGTCAGCATATTATTATAAATATGCCATGTTAAATCGCTTGGATAATAATATAAACAATAAAATCGCTCCAAGGTGACGGTAAGGCTAGCATCATTGCAGACGGACAGTGACAGTAAGTTTTGGAATTGAAGATATGTTCATTTCATTATAGTATACATGCCTTAATAATTAATTTCAGTTCATATGTGATAACATACTAACAGCTATTTTAATGAATGAGTTTAGATGGATGAATGATTTTACAATAAACAAATAATAATTGTTCACTTTATGAACTTGACAATAATAAACATGGTAATGCATAGTTACTGCATACTCCAGTGCCTTACATTTCCCCTAACTTAAAGAGATAAACTTCTCCTGAAGTTTGAAAATGTGCAACAAATTGAAATAAACATCATATATTATATATTATGATAACTATTGCATGAACAATACATTTCATCATGTAATAATATATGTATTCACTAAAAGTATTTAAAGTACATATACTTTAAACTTCAGTTCTTGAAAGTGCTGATTTCAGGACACGGCTGCTTCTGAACAGTTTTCAGGTAATGTTATGTCACAGTTCATTTGGTAAGCACTGTTCGACACTTTTCAATGTTCATAATGTAATTCACACTTGAAAAAGTCCATGAAACACTGTCAAAATATTACACATAAAAGTCTATGCTTCACAGTACAATGTTCAGTCAGTTGCATAATGTTACAGTAGAATGTCCATATTCCACAGTAAATGTTCCTTTATTATTGAAATGTCCATATATCACAATAAATTTTCACTGTATTGTTGAAATGTCCATATTTCATTTAACACAAACGTTTCACTATATATATTTCATAAAATTCAATTATCTTGTAAATGACACAAATGTCCATCATTTAAATTTTCTCAGTAAATGTTTAATGTTATTACTGAAATGTCCATCACAGTAAGTTAATGTCTACACACTTAAATACTTAAGATGAATGTCACAATTGTAATTTTTGTTTTTTAATTACTACAACAGTCCTTTTTTTTTTTTTTACTTTTTAAATTAAATTGCACTTTTAAAATGTTCTCAAATCCTTACAGGGACGTGACTGATGAGATCAAGAAGAGATGCCGATGACTTGGAGAGGGGAGTGAGGGCCTTCAGAAGTTCTTCTTGGTGATGTGTGGGTGACTGGTCTTTGCCGTTAGCAATATCGAGTAGAGATTGGTACATGTAGATCCTGGCCTTGGCCTTGTTGTCCATTGGGAAGCCAGCTGAACCGGGCAGCACGAGGAAGTGGAAACTGTGGATTAAGTAGGAACGGTCTGGAAGGAGTAGAGAAGAGTTGTTGTCCTGTGTGAGAAACATGCCGGCGTATTCCACCGCAAGAAGTCGCTGATCCGGAGTGAGACGTCTCCAATTCTTCGGGGGCCATAGAAGACTAGGACGCAGGGTAATGGATTCGTCATCGACGGATGCCCAGTCTCGTTTGGCTGCAGGGAAAAGAGGCATGTGTCCATCCGACAGCAGGGACTTGGCCTTGAAGCGAAGAAGTTTGGGAGACGGAGTTGGTCGGTATGAATCATCTGCAGAGGTGTCGACGGTGTATGGTTCCACATCTTGGAGAGGTGAAGGAGGTGCATAGTTTGGTGTGGGAGGTGATTGTACTTCTGGGAGATGGAGAAGCAATGGGGTCAAAGTAGGTTTACCGGATACTGCAGAGGGAATGGTCAAAAGAGGGGATGCTGTAGAAATAGGTGTAGAGAGCTCGTCTTGAAGTGGTGTTGAAGGAGTGACTTGGGGTGTCGTGCATGGGTCCGGGATTACAATATCTTCAGTTTGACTCACACGTGGGTTTTCATTGTTGAATGAAGGTGCTGGTGTGTTAGAGAAGTCTTCAGTATTAAGATATATAGGTGTTGGAGAGCGGAGTGACTGTACGTCTTCTTCAGCTAAGCGAAGATCCTTCAATACGATGTCTTCCCTCTTCCGGATTGAATGTACATAGCCTGACCTGATTCCAAGCAGAGCAGAGATTTCTTCAATGACCTGGATACTGTCGTGGACGGTTACCCAGCGGCCGGTTGGTTCGATAGCATCTTTCACTAAATATTGTCGCCTTTTGAGGTTGTCGATAGCACGGCGGTCGCTAAAGATACTTCGAGCCAGTCTGACTTGATAGACAACAATGTCTGATTCAATGAAGGCTTTGCTGGTGTCAAGGGTGATGAAGATAGATAGAAGTGTAAGGGAATCAGTTGCTTTCCTCTTAAAGGAGCGGGTTGGTCTTTTGAGGGCTTCTTCCCACTTTGATGTCTGTTCTTCGATGCCCGGCTTCCTACCGGTGCACCACTTCGCCATTAAATATCTGGCATACTGTGCTTCAGGAGTAAGTTGTCCATCAACGTCATGGATTGCAGCGTACCGGATTGGATCTGACGAGAAATAGAAAGAGCATCTGGACGAGAATAGTCCCTTGGGTGCGTTCTGCATGTCTACTGAATGCTTTGTTTTGGCATGATGCCTCAAGTCACCAACTCGCTTAAATTCTCTGATCTTGTCGCCCACACAAAATGGACATATGACGTCGTCATCAGGCACTTTTGATGAATTCTGAAACATACAAATTGTTCGTCTAATCACTGGTAGAAACATAGCATGGTGCACATCTGATGTCTAGCAGAAATAACAATCAACATGGGATAAATCGCAGCTGGGTGATCAGGCCAACTTCATTATCTCCAGAGAGCTCTGTAATGCGCGCGCCTTCTTCGTATACAAATGTACATCAGTCTTATGTGACCACCTTTCACAAAACTCTGCTACCATGATTAGGTATGAATTATTTGTCTATTTTGTAGAATATTTATCGAAAATCTTGATATACTAAGGGCTTTTAATGTACATAAAATAGAAATACTGTGTAATGAAAGTGTGTTGACATCAACATCATACTGTTTCATTTCAAATTACTGTTGCACTTTGAGAGTGGATTTAAACGTGTGTATCCATTTATGTAAATGAATGCCTTTGTATCTCATCAGTCTGTCAACATGTATTGCTTTAGCTTCTGCCATAGCTGACTTCTTGACCATATATACAAGATCGTCTACTTTTTTAGTTATGACATATGGGCCTTTCCATTGAGGGGACAATTTGTTGCATATACCAGGACGGCGTGTTGTGTCATGCAACCAAACTGGATCACCGGTATTAAAAGGTCTAACTTTTGCATGCAAGTCATAGTGACGTTTGCGATACTGAATTTTGTTACTTAGAACTTTTCTTGCTAGATTGTGAATTGTTGTCAGATTATCTTGAAGTTTTGTAACATATGTTTCAGGTTGACCCAATGCATCACACTGAGGTGGCAGGCCAATACATGCTTGTAAAGGCAAGACAATTTCACGACCGAAGACCATTCGGTTTGGCGTTTGTCCAGTACTGGAATTAACAGAGGAACGGTATGCCATCATAACCTGGGGAAGAAAGGTATCCCATGACCTTTGATTGGAGGAACAGTACATTGTCAACATAGTCCCAAGTGTGCGATTGAAACGTTCAACCATGCCATTCGATTGTGGATGGAGAGCAGTTGAAGTTGTGTGTTTTATCTGTACCAGGGTACACATATCATTGAACAAGGAGGATGTGAAATTGCTATCTTGGTCTGAGTGAATGGACAAAGGAACCCCAAAGCGGGATACATAAGTATCAACAAAAGCCTTTGCAACCGTTTGTGCCGCTTGATTGGGCAGTGCGACAGCTTCGGTCCAACGTGTAAAACAGTCACATATGACAAGAACATATGAATTGCCAGATTCAGATCTTGGAAGTGGCCCATAAATATCCACAGCAACACGTTCAAGTGGAGCCAATACAACTGAGTTTCAAAGAGGTGACTTCATTGGTTTGTTTGTTTTACGAGCTGCACATTTTGTACACTGGAGACAATATTTTTCAACATATTCTTTTATGCCTGGCCAGTAGAAAGTTTGACGCACTTTGGCCAGTGTCTTGTCAGCACCTAGATGACCACCTGAGGGCATATCATGGAAACAATGAACAACATCATTGTATCTATTTGTTGGGACAATAACCTGAGTCTGAAATTGATCATCACTCTCAAACCAAGTACGACAAAGGAGGCCTTGCGATATGCTCAATCGATCCCACATGCGCCACAGTGTTTTAACTATAGAAGACTTGTCGCTGACTGTTTGCCATTGTGGTCGTACTTCTGACTGTTGCATGAATTGCATAATAACTTGAAGTTCCGGGTCACAACGTTGCTCATCTTTAATGGTGTCAGCTGACCAGTTGGGAAGGTTAGCCATAATGGGCTTTAACAGAACATTATCCGAATCTGGAGCTTGTTTAACAACTCTGGCTGGAACAGGTGGTTGATCGCTCGAAACATCAGTTGATCTGTTTATTGTGTCCACCGGTGTTTGTACACTTTTGGTATCTTGTTCAAGCTTTCCGCTTTGCTGTTTAGCACACTTTGAGCATGGGGAGCGTGACAATGCGTCTGCATTTCTGTGTGTGAGACCTGCCCGATGTGTGACTGTCAAATCGTACGTACCAAGTTCTTCCAACCAGCGTGCAACCTGACCAGTCGGATTCTTAAGATTTCGCATCCAACTGACAGCAGCATTATCTGTCCTCAAAAGGATCGGCTGACCATAGAGATATGAGTGAAATGATTTTAGTGCTTGAACAACAGCCAGAAGTTCTTTGCGTGTAACGCAGTATGAGCGTTCATGATCATTGAGGGACTTGCTGTGATAAGCAATGACTACTTCAAAATCATTTTGTAGTTTAGAAAGGACAGCACCAGTGGCAACATCACTAGCATCAGTATCAAGAATAAACTTTGCTCCTGGTATTGGATAACCAAGTATAGGAGATGAAGTAAGAGCAGATTTCAAAGCTTGAAATGCACATTCGCATTCGGGCGTCCATACAAATTTTACTGACTTGTCGGAAACCTTGTGAAGTGGTTTTGCAATAGCGGCAAAACCTTTAACAAAACGTCTGTAATAGGAACAGAGTCCCAAGAAACTTTTTACTTCTTTTGCAGTTTTGGGTGTTGGCCAGTCTTTCACAGCTGTGATCTTTGCAGGGTCAGTTTGGATACCAGTCTCGGACACAATATGTCCTAAGAACTTCACTTCTTTTTGAAAGGAAATACATTTTAATGGTTTAAGCTTTAAATTAGCTTGTTGCAGGCGCTTGAAAATATTATCTAACCTGAGTAGCCCATCTAAAATTGTGGAACATGGAGAGATAATATCGTCCATGTACAGGAGACATTCTTCCCATTGAAGACCTCTAAGAACATTCTCCATCAGCCTCTCAAACGTAGAAGGAGCATTAGCCAAACCAAAACTCATCACTGTGAACTGGTACAATCCCATGGACGTTGCAAATGCGGTCTTCTCCTTGTCACTTTCTTTCATGGCAACCTGCCAGTAGCCGCTGTTGAGGTCCATTGACGAGAAGAATTTAGCGCCACTTAGTGCGTCTATGCAGTCATCAACTCTAGGCAGAGGGTAGGCGTCCTTTACTGTGACATCGTTAAGCCGCCTATAATCAATGCAAAATCGCGGTGTACCATCTTTCTTGGTTACCAACACAACTGGTGACGCCCACGCACTGTTAGGTGGCTCAATTATGCTTCTGTCTAACATTTTGGACAGCTCCTCCTTTTCAATAGCCCTTTTACCAAGTGGTAACCGACGGAGTGGTTGTCTGATAGGAGCTGCATTTCCTGTATTGATGGAGTGCTGCACTAAATTAGTACGACCAATGTCCTCGGAACAAGAGGAGAACACACCACTGTATTTACAAAGAAGTTTGCTGAAATCTACTTTTTGAGACTCGTTCAGATGTACTGCACTGCGTTCAAAAAGTTCCGTCAAATGTTGTGGAAGTGATTGGCAGGGCTCGTTTTCTGTAACTCGAGCAATGCGTTGACCTTCGGGGCACTCTTCGTAGGACTCGCACGTACCCAACGCTGTTTTTGCATATAATGTAGCAGGTTCTGAGCCAAAATTAACAACGCTAACCAGCGTATCGGTAGCTGTTACATCAACAATGCCAACAACAGCACAAACTCCGCTTTTCCAATTAATTCGAAAGAAGGCTCAATAAAACCTGTTGGTCCCAAATGTTCTGAAAACGGTATGCGGAACGAAATCCATGCACGGGAATGTGCAGGAATGTTAGTGGTATTACGCACCTCAACCCTACAAATTTGTAATGCAGTGCCGCCAATCCACAAGGATATGGTTTTACTGCCAACAGTAAGACATGAACGTCGATAGTTAATACTATCTACATTTTCGTGAAGAAAATGTTGGCCAATAATACAATCAGATTCAATATCACACACAATAAATTTAACAACAAACAAAATTGAACTCAAATCAATAGTCAACTGCACGCTGCCAAAAACGTTCAAATTTTCACCATTTACTGCGTGGAACTTTTGCTGCACCGGCAATAACAAAATGTGTCATGCACTTTCTGCAACTCAGAAAACGTTTTGCTGGAAAGCAACGACGTTGTTGCTCCACAATCAATTAAGAAATTACAATGATGATTAAAAATTGTGCCAGTAGCATAAAAACCATTATCATATTTACTAACATCTGCACCAGAACGAGCAGTATGAATATCAACAACAGGAACATCATAACAGTAAATGGGTCTTTCAAGTGATTTCGCTGACACTTGACCCTCAACACAAGTACAATTAGTTTTCCAAATTTGACTGGATCTTGACCAGGTCGTGAGCCGGGACGCATAAATTTGCGCTGATCTTTGGGTGCCAGCGTACTGTTGGCGTTTTGTGGACAATATCTCCATAAATGCGACGGCGAGTTGCACCCGAAACAGGTACGTTGTGACCTGTTCGGCACTGGCCTTGAAACAGGGGAACCGGGGGAACATGCCTTTTTAATGCGCTCTATTCGCGCCTCAAGACGTTGAACGGCAGACACAATCTATGAATCAGGCTGTGTTTTATCATGGACGTCTAAAGCACGGACATGGGTTGGCTGGGAATTGCAGAGAATAGCTTCGTACCGTTCTACGACGCTGACGGCGTCGTTGACTGTATGGCAATTGTTATCGATGCAACGGCAGTGCATATCACTCGAAATTTATTTGTATAATTGATTAAGTGCGAGTCGCTCAACTGCGCTTGTGTCAAGGTCTGCATATGCCTTTTGTGCTAACTGCCTTATATCATCGGCTAAAGAAGCAATGGTTTCGCCACGCATGCGCCTTCGGTTCTCAAATTTTGACAACCACAAATTTTGATGTTTGCTACTACCAAACCGCTGAGACAGCCTCGACGTCAGTGTTTCAAAGTCACGACGTTCTGCTTCTGATAAGCTCATGTAATAGCTACGAGCTGCGCCACGGAGACTGCTTGCTAATACTAGGACCTTCGTTCTACAATCCCAATTGGAGAGTTCAGCACAGTCGTCAAAATTGGACATGTACTGCTCATAGCACTTGGTACCATCGTAAGAGTCGGGTTCATGAGAGAATGCTGTATTGGTACTTATACGTTGTGTGGATAATCAACATGTTGTCTGCATAGTGGAATATAACTCCTAAATGGGTTATTGTTTGTTTTATTTTTATGCATTTCAGCAGGAGGTTGGTGATTTTCAGGGTTTTCTTCTACAGTATGTTCAGAATTGATTTCATCAACAGTATTTAGTGAAGAGTGGTCACTTAAAACGCTCTGTCTATCAAACGATATTTCTGGGTCTGGCGAGGACATAATGAAAGTCTAGAGTCTAACCAGTTAATATATATAAGCTCATTTAATGATGACGTCTACAATCCGTCTTCTTATTGACTAATAATGTATTTGTTCTGTGGTTGTTTTATTTCCTTTTCCAGACGTGGATAACGATCACTCGGCAGATTATTTTAATAAAATGTATCCCACTTCTGACACCAATTGTAACATACCACCATATTTGGTATACTATAGTTCTATTCTGTTCGGGATGGCAACAAGGCAACTACGAATTATTCCAAAACAACCGGTTTCTGTTTCAACATATATTTAATTGTTGCATAAATTTGAGCATCATGCACGTATGCAGCAATTTACTATCATGTATAAATGAATAGTTGAAATAGCACTGATAAACTTTTGAGCTCTCTGGATTGCATATAACTCATTTCGGTAGAGCTTAAGAAGCTTACTGTAAGATCTATACTGTGTTAATTTTGATTAAAGATTAAGCTTACCATCTTGGGAATGTTGTATGAAGATCTAATAATATGATCTAAACTATGGATCGACTTAGTAATTGTAAAGATTGGAACTAGGTGATCTTGAAAGATCTGACTTTGGTGATCATGAAAGATCTGACTTTGGTGATCATGAAAGATGCCGAATGTTTGTTTATCTGCGCTATTTATACCTGTCGCGCAGCAACTTAGGATTAGGATTATGAGCACCAACCAATCAAAATGACTTAGGAATTTCCTCAGCCAATCAAAATGACTTCGGATTTACAACAACCAATCAAATGCATTTAGGAATCCTAATCCTAAAACTAGTTCTGCAGCGCCAAACATTTAACGATAAAATTCATATTTTACACTAGTTAACAATAACAATTTATGTTCACATATATATATAAACAAAAGACTTTGCATTAAACAATAGACAAATATACTACTGTCTGACCTAAACAAATTTGCAGTTATAACAGAGAAGAAATATTTCGGGAACTAAATATCCGAAAACATGCCACAGCTAAAAAGTTCCTTTGGAATGGCACAATTTACGAAAATAACAATAATAGTAAACAGTTAACAACAACGAATAGTGTCTTAGAGTAAAATGTCAGCATATTATTATAAATATGCCATGTTAAATCGCTTGGATAATAATATAAACAATAAAATCGCTCCAAGATGACGGTAAGGCTAGCATCATTGCAGACGGACAGTGACAGTAAGTTTTGGAATTGAAGATATATTCATTTCATTATAGTATACATGCCTTAATAATTAATTTCAGTTCATATGTGATAACATACTAACAGCTATTTTAATGAATGAGTTTAGATGGATGAATGATTTTACAATAAACAAATAATAATTGTTCACTTTATGAACTTGACAATAATAAACATGGTAATGCATAGTTACTGCATACTCCAGTGCCTTACAATACTCAATGTCTAGAACACCACAAATCATATTATTTTCTGGAAGGGCATTCATATCTGGACTCTTGTGCAAAATTTTAGGATATTTTACCCTTTGGTTTGTCAGATATAGCTTTTTAATTACCATACCCCCCTTTTGCTAAACACATCAAAAACTGAACAGCTATAGGCATCTTTACAAGTGAAATACTTTATTAATATTTCAAAAACTTCATATAAATATACATTTATGAATGGTATATTGAACACATATTATGAAAATAATCAACAATTATTATTGAATGAACTCATATGGAAGAAATATGTACTCATATTGCTAATTATATTTATGATCGATGAGAATTTTCCTGTTCTATTTTTTGAAAGCCATAAACAAAATGTGATAAACTTGCTTATTTTATGCATGTTCTGAATCTAAACCATAATATATTTTATTCCTGGACTATAAGCCACACAACAAAGGCAAAACAAACAAACTTTACCATGCAAATTTTGAAAAATTAAAACAGTTTTTAACACTACCACCATACAAAATTAAGCCGGATTTTTTTCAGAAATACCTTTTTTAAATATTTTTAAATAATTATTGAGAACCTAAGAAAGATACTCCCATAAAACTTTAAAAAGTTCTTAGATACAAAATACAATCAATATATACAATTAATTCCATAACTTTTGAACATAAAACATTAAAATCAAACTTTGTTTCATCATTGTACTTTCTATTATAAACAATATTTTTTCAAAAAGTCTAAAACACATAATCTAGAATATTAACAAAAGAGTTGTATTAACTAAATTATCAATTACTACATTTTATAAATGAAATAAATATAAACATAATAGATAAAACCAATATGTGCTGCATTAACACATTTTCATCTAAACAATTTTAACGTTCCAGGTCATGTCCATCATGAACTTTACTGGGTTAAAAAAATGGCTGTCTTTCAAAAAAATCCGCTAATTTGTGTTATAAAAGTTTCCAACGTCCTTTTTGCAACTGTAATATAGGGCCTCCCATCCATCATATTTACATGTTAAATACTAAATAAACTGTCCGCGCCTTCACAGTTGAATGTTTCGATGGTACATAAACCGGAGCCAGCGATGTCCTCTGCCGTAGTATTTTTATCACGTCAGTATAGGCAAGAAGACCCAGAGAATCAATGTTTCTGGCCTTCTCATTTTTGAACATCAGCTGGTTGCGCCCATCTGTTGATGAATATGGGAATGCGACTGCTACTAGCGATGCCTCTGGTTGAACACTAACAGCCTGGTCTACATCTAACATGTCGCCCATCGTACTGGATGTGTGTTTGCTTTTCTGAACAGCAGCATCACTGAAAATAAGTTTTCAGTACACAGTTTTACAGTAGATTCTACTTACAGACTGATATTAATGTACACAACAATCATTGCTTTAATAATTGTCTGATATAGCACCGATGTCAGTTGAGCAAAATTTAATGCCAAATGTTGAATTTTTAGACATGTTTTGGTTATGTTATAACACTTAACAGAATGACAAAGCAAAATTGATGGCATTTTCAATATGGAAATTGTAACACAATTATATCATTATGTCAACACATAGAACTTTGTTAAATAAGCTTGGAAACTAATACTACTAGTACTTCATCTTATTATATTTCCAAACTTTAGGCTCTGTGTATTCATGCAAATTAATAATTTTTATTTAGTATATTTACACAACCATTCACGAGTTTTCATTATCTTAATAACTATTACAATACAAACAAATGGCTTTACAATTAGATAATGAACTGATACTAACCCGTACAAAGCTTGGTATTAGGCTTGCCGTTTGACTTGGTTTCTTTGTCAGTTTTCCAATAGAGAACATTATTGACATCACATTAGTCAATGTTACAATATTTTACGTAGACATAAATATTAAAACTAATATGCTTCTCGGTAATTTTCCAACCACACTGTGACAGATCATGGCAGCTGATCATAGCCGACACAATTTACATTGTTACTGTGTCTTTTTCTCTTGAAAATCTACCGCTTTTATTACGTTTTCGTCTGTCAGAATGATTTATATCAAGGTAAATAAACGCTGTTATATCTAATTTGCTTTTAAAAGCGACGATATTAAAATCTGAAACAAAAACTACGGTGTAGCTAAAGAAATATATAATTTTTAAAGAAGTTTTGTATGTGTTCCGAATGCGAACGATCATTTACGGACGGCTACGGCTTTCGTCGAAATTGTACGGAAATTAACGAGCTAATTATGGGTCGAATACCTTAAGCAAAAATGCACTCATATTTCACATGCGTTTAATTTATTTTGTCGCCAACAGTCTTTCTACGCTGTCAGCGTTTTGATTAAACCTAACTGCGATCGATGTATAATGAAAATGTTTGGTAATACGTGACTGATTGTTGAGAACATGGCATGTTTATAATGAATGCGCATAGTATATATCGGTTGTTTATGACGACGGAGATTTCACAAAACTACATATGTTTCAAAAATATACTACATTCGTAACCTCTGAGAGGACGCTTATAGTATTACAAAGTCCACGTGATATGTAGAAAGAAAACCTATATTTTTAACATTCTTAAGATATATTGTACATATTAAAACACAATGAGGCTTAATACAAATTTACGTAAGCCAGTATATGTTGATAGCAAAGTCTCTGATTCTCTTTATATATAGATCATTCCCATATCTTGACATGTTGCAATCTGTAGCCGTTGTGTGCTTCGTTAATAACGTCCCTGCGCGTGAAAAGCACGCACCGACCCGTTCAAAATGATGGCTCGCTTTATACGTTACACAGCTTCGCTCTTCGGTTGCTTGGCATGGAGTATCATAAACAATACTGTATCAGCAATGAAAACAGAGTTCGTATGAAAACAATACATAAAGGACAACACAAGCGGAGGGGAAACGTGTTAATTAAAGTCATAAACTTGAACGGGATTTTTTGGCTTTAATATCGCGATAAAATAAATAAATTCTAAATGCATCACACTTGTTTTCGGATGGCGTCGTATCCGAAGTTCATATATCCGGTTAGACATGGGAGTAGCTATATGTGTACTTCTATAAGTCGTAACGCTGGAACGATCTACAAAGTAACAATATATGAAAAACCTATATGGTGCTTATGCGTGATATTAATCCGTTAAGATTGTGTAAGTTGTGTAAGTTTATCTAAATACAACTATTATTGTAAACAGCGATATTGTGTTAGTTAACAAATATTTATACCATGTTTTAGAGAGTTTTCTTCGTTTTCCGGTATTCAATAACTGTGATATCAGAACGGTAACTGGTGGTCGGAGCCTAGTATCGTGCGGTACTAGTATATTGAAACTTAGGTGTAATTTATACGCACTCTACTTATTGCACGGTAAGCTTGCACATTCGGATCGCATCACGCGACCGTGCGACAGCGATGAATTTGGAAATGACACAGATGTCAAGCATGTCAGACATAACCTGTCGTCTAGGGACTGCCCATTGTAGAAAGTTGCGATGTGATTGGTGAATATGGCATAAAACACTTGTAGCACCCTTTGACCTCAATATGTTAATTATTGAACCTCGCCTACGGGGTCGTTAAATAGCTAACATAATTTGGTCCACGTATGCGACAACTATTACTTAATACAGAACACGTCAAAATAGACTCACCGTAATTTGTACTTATTTATTGTGCGCTTACTCAAATTAGGTCTAGTACGCCCCAGTCATTATTATAATTATGCTAAATTTGCATCAACAAAATTATATATGATGTAGAAGTTATGCTGGCTAAAAGAGATTTCTCTCTTTGCACGCGTTTCTCCCTGTTGAGTACATGAACATTAATTTCACTGATTCTATTCCTCTAACAAGAACATCGCGGCTTCAATAGATTACGTTTTTGCGTGTCAACTGAATTTCACGTCTGCATGAATAACTAGGAAATTATAAGCTACATTCCTGCAATGCAAACCCTCTATACCGGTAAGTCACTCTGTGGGGGCTGGAGATGGTTGCAGGGACACATAAAGAATGAGGACTTCCACTTAACTTCGTCGCAGTGAGATTGCAACCACACTTCGCGGGGGTTGCAGCACGCAAGGAATTATGAGTATTATGTGCCGAATTTGTAATTGAAAGTTTCCGTGTAGAATGAATAATTTATTAGCAATTGACGGTGTTATTACATCTGCCCAAATATTGTGCGTATTAATTGCGTTCCAGAATTACAAGCGACAAGCGTTGCATGTACGAGTAAACTCTTCTCTAAGTCAGTTGTACGGCACTGGTCCGTTCCGTAGCTATGCGACCTTTGCATAAAAACAATGGCATCGGTCTGTGCAGTTTTGTGTTGTCTGAAGTAGGAGCCCTCGGCCTTCAGAGGGTACAGGCGACCTGTGAATCCAAAATGAACTACTAGTATGTCATTGAGCAGGCATGTATCCGACCACTGCCACCATTTATGTATCTGACCACAGCAGCCATTTATATATCCAACCACTGCAACCATTTATGTATCTGACCACAGCAGCCAATTATGTATCTGACCACAGCAGCCATTTATATATCCGACAATTGCAACCATTTATGTATCTGACCAAAGCAGCCATTTATGTATCCGACCACTGCAACCATTTATGTATCTGACCACAGCAGCCATTTATATATCCGACCACTGCAACCATTTATGTATCTGACCACAGCAGCCATTTATGTACCAGGATATGTAGACCATACAACTTTGTATGTGTGAGCTGTAGATGAGATCACTTTTAAATCATTTGCGGCGATGAGCAAAGATCGTTTTTTATTGTGTACTGAAAAAGTGCAACAAAGTTTTTGATTAGACTGATGGTATTCATATGAGCGTGTCGTGGGAAAGTCGGCTTAAAGCTTTTATGCCATTTTTTGTTTCAAGGAAGTCTCTGCTGAACATAAATCCACTGTAGACTAAAAGTGGAGCCTGCACAGGCTGATCCGGTACGATACTTAACGCACAGGCATTAAGCCCGGGTTTGCCACGACACGCCTCATATAATTTATAGTCGTCCAGAAGGGTTTGGGTTAATACATTAACGTAGAGAGCTAATGATGATGTTTGAAATCGCGTTTGATGCCATTACCAAAACTAAATCGTGTAAATGTTTTAGCTAACAATTTATACACATGGACTAAATTATGTAGGATATACTTACACTCACAAGGTATGTACCTTAAAATATCAAATGTGTCAATAAATTGCTTTGATGCCATGTTCACAATTTAGATCTATAAAGGGGAATTTCTTTGGATTAAAAGAAGCCGATACAGTTGGACATTGTAATATTATTAAATGAAAATACTTGGTCTTAAACAGCTTTGCGCAATATTGTGATGAAGTCCATTAACCATGCTTGTATAAGGTGTTTGTATTGTATTTCGATATTGATAAAGTATAGGCGACGAGGAATTAACAATATACTTGTGTCTGGGGTACTGCAATACAGACTGAATTATATGTGTGACTATGACATTCGCTGTAAAATTTGTTTAGTGTATGTTCAATACATATTTTTATTATTTTCTATTTGTGAACATATGTAAAGCATCAAAAGATATGCAATGTAAATTAATAGGCAGAACACTTCTTCAGGAGTTACATAAAAGTGTACGTATATTTGCTTATCATTAAATGCTTTGTGTTTATTTCTTCTGTGAATAGATCCTGAGTAAAGCATTTATTGATGCTTTTTACCATTGCTAACCGTTTAAAATAATTATTCAAAATATATTACAATAATTTATAAGTATTCGGACTTAACAACGAATCATTTCTTTAAAAAAAAAATACTGAATACGGAAAATGACATTTCAATACGGCGTTATTTAATTAAATCATTAGTCCATGTTTAATTAATGAAGGGAAACGCCAATTTAAGGGCAAACTTAAAAGAAATGTTAAGACTCACTGATTCCGATTATGCATTTTATCATATATGATAAATATATGTTATATATAACATATTTAAACAATAAAATTTTGAAATAATTGATCGACTTTTCAGTGGGGGGCCGGTTTAAATAATCAAAATACTGGGTTTATTGGACCACTGTGTAACGCTATGTGATTGCATTCAAAAGATTTAACTAGTCTATAGGGTAATCACTGTTATTTCATTATAGTAGTGTGTTAATAGAAGAAAAAACAATCTCATTAAAATCATCTCAAGTCTGACGCTACTGTATTATTCGCTGACTGGATCTGATGACTTCGCATTAGGGGTCACGTTCAGATGACTTTTCAGGAGCCAACCAAACTGTTGCCTTCAAAATGTTGTGGTATAACTTCATATATATACCGCAAATACTATGCACGAAATTAACGTGAACTTTGGATGTTTACTCGCCTAAGGTACCAACCACTATATCCATTGTTAATTTGTTATCCCCGTGAAAATAAACTGTAAATGATTTATTCCCGAGGATCAGCTGGAAATGCATCACTTTTCATAAACCGTGGCCAAACTTTGCTGTGCAACCAGTAATTTCATTGGGCGCAGCAGGGTTGATATTTTATTGTTCGAAAGGTCATTTGAACGTGACCTGTAATACGATGTCTTCAGATCCTAACAATGTTAGGATTTGATTTTAATGAGATTGAAAACATACATGCTTGATAAAGCGTTCGGATAGTGTTTTATAAATGGATTAAAAATTTTGACCTTTGCCATTGCATTCTTTGATGTGACATATTACAGGTCATTTATATATACAGTTTTCAGATATAGGTATTTATTTAATCAACGTTAACTTTGAATGGGGATCAACACATTTTCAGGCAGCAGGAAGCAGGAATTGTTTGAAAAAACACTGCAGATTATAATACATTAAATGCAAACGAAAGGATGGTTAAAGCGGCACATACACTTACTATGTTGTGGTCCATTTTGTGGATTCAATAACATTGATATTCACTTTATTCAATTTTATTGAATGTATATACATGGGCCGCTAAAAAAATGTTGGCACCATCAATGCTAATTTGCAGTGCGTTTTTTTTTGGTCTAAAGCTGAAATTAAGATAACTAAGAAACACGTTTATAAAGATATAACGAAAAACGGATAGCATGATATATTTGCGCTTATAAAACGTTATACAACCAATTAGTCAGTAGGTCTGTTGGTCGGCGAGTATATGAATATTGCAGGAGAAACATTTGTCTAAAATACCTAATCAAGATTTGTTCAACACTTGTTTGTTTTGAATGCGAAACACTTAACCAACAAATAAAGTATTCAATATAGATTAAACATAAAATACCAAAGTATTTTTTTAACTTTGAAATTTGCAAACTTAGGGGTATCGGATCCGACAGCTAAGGTCTTATCGTCGAGTGATTTATGACATAAGTGTTCAATGAAGGTGAAAAAGACAAACAGATTTCTGCACTTTGAAGTTCGAGTTACGATAGAGAATAATGTATTGTATATTTTCACTGCGTAAGAATATCTACAAACGTCTAAAGAGAGATTCAATAAAGCACTCGTGGAGAATAGAGACCGGGATTGAACCTAATACAGACACGGTGAATGTAAATAATACAGTCGATAACCGGTCTTAAAAAGAACACCGCGGAATTTACTTAATTTAAACCGCGAAATCTTTTTTGACAGGCAGTAAATAAATTATGCGTTTAAATGAAGACCGCTTAGATTTCGACTCATATTTACTTCTCATTTTGACAATTACAATATTGAATTATTGGGTTTTGAATACAAGCACTGTCAATGCATTAAATAAAAGGATAAACTGTTAAGAGCTTGGATTTTATGCTGTTTTAATAGTTTTTATTGTCAGTTTTGATTTGCTATCAAAGGATTCAACCAGTTGTGAAGAAAAACGGCAATTCATCTGTGATTATGATTGTTCATTAAGGTAAATAATACGTCACGAAACATGCTGATTTAAGGATACATATACACATATGTTAATGAAAAGGAATAATAATAATAATAATAATACAATTTGGGATGTGTATTGTCTATTGATAGGCAAGGAGATAGTCCAGAGTGAAGCAACGCGTGACGTTCACATTATTTTGACGTCACAGACATCATTTTGACGTCATTTCAACGGATCGCTTATCCGACGTCATTGCTATAGAGCTTTATCACGAACATTTCTGAAGTACACAAACAGCAGAAAACAACTTAAAATGTAGCAAATTTGGGATAAAATACGTAACAAGGAAGCCGCCAGACTTAAGGAATGACCTATGACAAGGTAAGTGACGTCATTGTTTTTCGTTTGTGTGATCAGTGGAACTACAATGGACTAAGAAAGGATGATCATGGTGATTTTATTGTTTCATTCATAATAACTAATGGCACATAAATAATGAACACACGCGTATAGCCTATAGTGTTAGACATAATTATGTCCGCACGTGCGTATAAACGTCAACAATGAAAAGGACAACAACATGTAAAATTCTGTATCCTTTAAAGTGAACGTAGTGTTGTCTTAATTTCAATCTCCGGTACTGACATTGTCTTGTAAATAATGTACATATGTATCCTTCTCAAAAGTGATTGTAATCGTCTACAATACATAAAGTACAGCAAATATTTCCCGTGGACGGCGGGGGTTGGGACGGTGAGGGGGGGGGGGGGGGGGGCTAGGCACGTGCCACACTAGCTACCTGGTAGGTTGGTCGCATTGTTGGCTGGTTAATTGGTTGATTGGTAAAGAGATTTAGTGAATGACATCACTCTCTCGCGAGATCAGGCAATATGTTATTTAGGTAGTTGTGTCAAATTCATTTATTCAAATTCAAGCAGGTATTATAATGGACATGTCGTAAAATATAGCTTAACTGGTTAAGTTAACATTTCATTGTAATAATTTACAGATAAACACACATACGGTGTCAGGCTGTTCAAGATTTATATAAAGTTATTCAAATTTTGAACATGTAGAATTCTTAAAATCGATTAAAATCGAACTCGTTACTATTTTGTAAACAAGCAATAACATTTGGTGAAATAAACAAGCCATGGCGTACGTGAATAATCACAAAAAATGCTGTGGCTATTTCCATCCATTTGTTTTCCTATTGCATGTGTTTCCACAATTCAGACATATTACACCTTTAACAGGTCCAGTTCGCTATGAACACAAATCGTCTGGCTGACCGGAAATCGGAGACAGGAAGTACGGATGCTGATGGGATTGAGGGTGAGTACAACTTCCGATTAAATTTATGTTTAGGTCGCTATTAGATTTATATGACGTACAATAACCTCTTTCGAAATATACTTCACACAATGCTCCTATGTCCCTAAAATAGAAGTTTATAAGTATAACCAGAATGTCCACATATCGCGGAAAATAAACGATTCGCACTATATGAACAGTGTTAAAAGAATTTTACCGAAGGTTTGTGAAGTGGAATAACACGAATTTGCGGTCGTGCACGTGTAACACGTTAACTGCACATGTGCTATATATCATTAAATTTTATATATTTTTATATGGATTCTAACATGACACGCGCACAATCTCCGTTGTTATATTGCCAATAAACAACTCGAAAAAGTAGTTCCGAAACTGTAAAATGTAGTTTGCATTGTAATTGCAGAATATGTTGTCTGGTAATGTTAGAATGGAAATCATTGTCGCTTTATCGTTTTTTATCTGTAAACAAACATCTCTTTGACGTTCTGCGATGCGTGGCTGTTAACGCCCTCGTGGTTTAATTCTTACTCATCAGAACTCCAAGTCATTGTTTATTTGCCGATAAACAACGATAAATCGAAAATTATTTCCTAATTGAATAAATTACGAAACCATTCACATGTGCAATGCATTACTATGTTGTCAAAGTGCTCAGGTTTTATACCAGTATTTATATAGTTAATATGAACTTACTAAGCGCACGCTTGTTCTCTCATGGCCCCGAATAATATTATCATACAAGACAATATCAGATCAATAACATTTTAGTTAAACAATACCTATCATTTCGTTTAGTTTTCAATGCTTTCGATATCTACGGTGGCAAAGAGGTGACATATGTGCGGTGTCCTGTTACCGCAATCGCAGTTTCGGACTTCGACCGGTGCTTATAAATGGGCGCCGACTCGATACGCCGAAGCGCCAACACGATACGTCGAAACGCCGAGACGATGCGCCGAAGCGCCGACACGATGCGCCGAAGCGATATTAACGTCGCAATCTCTTGTGTTTTTTTTTCATATGTGGCTATAAAATTGGGCGAAGATACTTAGAGACGACGTTTATATCGCTTTGGCGCATCATGTCGGCGCGTCGGTGCATCGTGTCGGCGCGTCGGCGCATCGTCTCTGTGCTTCGGCGTATCGTCTCCGCGCTTCGGCGCATCGTGTCGACGCGTCTGCATCCTTCTATTTTGTGGTCGAAATCGCGCCGAGACGATACGCCGACGCGCCAACACGATACGCCGAAGCGCCGACAAGATGGGGCGAAGATACGAAACGACGACGTTCATATGGCTTAGGCGTATCTTATAGGCGCGTCGACGATGCGCCGAAGCGAAATAAACGTCGTCTTTTCGTACCTTCGCCGAATTTTTTTATTGCGTACCGTTTTAGTCAAAAGTAAAAATATGTATCTTCGTATCTTCGCCCAAATGTATAGCCACAGATGAAAAAAACACACGATATTGCGAAGTTTGTATATCGCTTCGGCGCATCGTGTCGGCGCTTCAGCGTATCGTGTCGGCGCATCGTGTCGGCGTATCGTCTCGGTGCGTCAAGGCTTCGGCGTATTGTCTCGGCGCGATTTCGACCTCAGAATGAAAGGGCGCTTCGGCGCATCGTGTCGGCGCGTCGGCGTATCGTTTGGGCGATTCGGCGTATCGTCTCGGCGCGTCGGCGTATCGTCTCGGCGCGTCGGCGGCCTTTCATGGGCACAGGTCGAGGCTGCGAAACTACGATGGCGGTAACAGGACACCGTTCATATGCGTGTGTTTTTAGACTGCGGCGATAGCCGGAGTCTTTAGTACCGCAAATCGAAAGCAAGTATCGCTTTTAGATGGCAATTGTACAGTGGCCTCCCCTGCTTCACTGCTTGCAATACCGTTGAGCAGGAGAGATCATTGATCACACCGCAAATCAGAACCGCGAAACAATTTCTTGCTATCAGTGGACTCGGTCACTGGTCTATTAAGTACTATCAATAAATTAAATCAGATATGACCAGAAATAGATCCGATTAAAACAATAACGAACAATGAACATAGCCTTTCATTCATCTATAAGTAAAGTACATAGCCTATTCTGCCAAACCGATGTTTCTAAATGTGTTTACTGGTAAAGTGCATAATTACGGTACATTGCGAACGTTCCAGTTCGTGTCTCGAAGGTCACGCGCGGACATCGTGAATTATGTACATTGTGGAAAGCTTTCGTAGTTTTATCCCAAAAGCGGACTCCATTGTATTAATGTCGGCTGGAAAATAATGACAGTAGCACTTTTGAAATATGAATAAAGGACTTCCGGAAATGACATTTTAGTCAAGTACCAGTACAGATAGTGGCGCATTTAGCTCGGTCCTTTAAGCATAATCACATATTCGTTTCTTTATATTAACACTTTGTTTTAACGTTTATAAATGGCATCGAAGAATAATTTTATATACATCATCAGTATGTTGATTGCTTTATGCGTTGTCTTACTTTAAATAAATCGTTAAATAAGAGATCAAATGTTAACAACTTATCACTCATAAATTACACCAGTTTAAAACAATTATTAATGAAGAACTAGTTTTCTTGAAATTGTGCTAATATTTTGTCGTGACCTTAAACTTAATTTGGCAAGCCGCAGTCTTTCAGCGTTCAACGCTTTGATTTAATACGTGACCGGGACTTCATATCTCGTTGCCACGAGTTATTAAGTCGTGGCCACGAGTAATAATGTAGTGGGCACGAATTAAAAAAAAAAGAAGCTTAATATCCGCTCGTGGTCACGAGTTATAATGTCGTGGCTGCGAATAAAACACACACTTACGTCCCTTGACGCCACCGTAGATATAACAGACGATATACACTTATAACAAAACTGTCACGGGAACGTCGAAATATTTTCAAAGAGCAAACTGTCAACAAACTTCACAATTGTTATTGCAGTTTAACAATTGGTTGAGTCAATATTTATATACAACTTGTTCATACATTGATCAACATATCAGGGTATACTTTGTTTTCCTAAGCCTTTTCGTTGTCCTAAAGCATATGGAAACGGAGGTCGGAAAAAATAACATTTATTACGTGAAACGTGTTGTCAGGACATACCTTATTGCTTTTGGTGATTTGTGTATACTAGGAATATTGCGGGTTAAAAAAAATACGCTATTGAAACGAGTGAGGCGTGTCGTGGGAAACACGGGCTTAGTGCATGTGCGTAAATTGTCGTCGTGGATTAGCCTGAGTAGTCCGCACAGGCTAATCCGGAACAACACTTTCCGCCTACAGTGGATTTATGTTTAGAAGAGACTTCTTTAAACAGAAAATACAATTACAAGTGTCGTCCAAGATCAGCTTGTGCGGACTACAGAGGCTTGATGCAGGACGACGCTTTACGCACATGCTTAAGCCCAGATTTCCCACGACACGCCTCGACTATATTCAGATTAAATGTTATCGTATACTTTAATCTTATCGTTCTTAAAATATTATATAGTTCAACCAGTGGAGCAAAAGTTATAAAACCACTGTGAGTGTCAGTGTTGTGTAATAAATAAAATGGTAAGACCTAAAACAACATCATTTTTCACCAAGAAAGTATTTTTTCTGATTTATCGATAAGGCCAAAAAATGTTGGTTTCCGATTACATCTCCAAACAAATCTAGGGGCGGGAGGTAAAAAAAAAAGCTGTTTTTCTTTAACTTTTGTTTCTTCGTGGCATATTCACCACACAGTTTATGTATATTGGACTGCATGTAAAATGTTTAAACGTCTCCAATCAAAGAAACTTTCGGGTATGGGTATGTCATTACCAAGATCGCCTGTCTAATGCAGACTACTGTAATTCGAAATGTTTGCTAATTACCGAAAAGCCGCATATTAGAGAAAACTGCTATTTTTACTGAAAGTCAGACAAAGTTAATGATCGATAAGCAACAACAAATAAATTTATGATCAGCGGCAAAAATTAGGAGGGTCGGTTAAGCGAAAACCAACTTTTTTACGCCTAAGGGCATATCTTTCTTTCATTTATTTTGTACATGTATGCACAGTAGATATTAATAAAAGGATAAAAACGGTGATTCAAATGCTTTACATGAAGAGAATTGCAATATATTGCAATATATTGCTTTCAAGTAGATAGCATTTGCTTTTTGAAATCGATATATCTATTGTACATTGTACATATAGAATACGATACTACCATATAGGTTACGCATGCGCAAATAAATTCCTTCTTTGTTACATATAAAATATTCAGAATTTGATCTCACTTTTCACCATGACCAAGCTACTTTCCAATATATCACCATACATTGTTGGAAAGATGAGGACATAACGTTTTGAAAAAACAGCATGTCAAAAAATTCTGTGTGTTGTAACTCAACATATTTATCTTAGAAAAAACACACCGGTTTTGACGGGCATGGAGGCTGCCATTTTGCGCATGAATACATGGGCCAAAAGTTATGAAGCTGGGAACCACTAGACAAAAAGTATTGCACAAAACAGCATTTTTTCTTATTGCTTACATATATACCTTTAAAATGATACCAAAACATATCATTTAAACTGTATTTTACAAATTATATGCATCCTGCACTCAGCCACATGTGCTTATTATCTAACTGACAGCATGTAACCCTGAGGATGTGACTTCCGTTTTGGGGTAATTAGACCTTTAAGAGAACCCAACCCTTTCAAATTTGAATGAAAACCACAATTTTCATCAATCTGATCTATTTCGAGAAAGAACATGAAGTCCTATTACACTGGTGTAACGATTTATTGGAAAAAAATAAAATTGAAAATGTCACATATAATGGTGTTTTGAGGCAAAAATTTAGACGGCAAAAAATGTACTTGGGTACATCTGGAAAACATGATTTTAACTCAGAATTAAACATAAGTTTGAGTTTTAATAGGCATAGCAGATACAATATATAAAGTCAGAAGTGAAAACAATCTTCATTGGCATTCTAAATGTTACAGAATAGGTTTTTAGTCTGTTTTGAACAATTTTTAAAAATAAGTTTCTGCATTTTTGGGGGTAAAATCCATATAAATGTAGCATTTCAGATACCATTTGACCCCAAAAAGGGTTTGTTTACATAACAATCAACAGATTTGACCTCCTGTCACACAACAAAAAAAGAATTTGACCCCAAAATGTCAATGCCAGATGGTAATTAACAGTCTTCTGTCTCACCTGAACCTGTGGGTGAGGTAAGCCGCCTGCAATCTTCAATCTGTTCCAGGTACTCTCTGCTGAGTAATCTGTGAAAATAAAAAGGTTTTCTATGCATGTTTACTCAATATTGTGATTACTAGTGTAACTTATATACAATAAGTGTACATATACAATAGTTTACTAAGTTTTATTTACTGCGATAAGGCTAGTCGCTACGCCCGCTTCAGATTGTCGAGCTCATGTGCGAACAGTTCAGATCTAAAACGGGTTTGAGAGTCCCAACAAGGGTTAAACTCTTGCTTTTCCTACTGGTGTTGATAAGAAGAATACCAGGCTGGAAAAGAAAACATTAGATAGTAGAATACATGACAATTATCATGTACTAACCTCAAAAATACCGATGGTACGGACACGACTGTGTCAGCTTTACGGCCCCGCCCCAACGCTCCAGTGTAGTTGACAAGTAAAGTAGTTTTGATGACTCGTCACTTCACCCAGACTTGTATACCAATGAGTTGATGGTTCCTGAGGTCCTGGTTCTTTGCAACACACTGCATTTAAAAAACATACTCAAATTAAACCAAACTGTGATGGTGATTTAAATTTTGATGCCGCTATCTCCATTTGGTGGGGTCTAGGTTGGCGTGAGCGGCTTAAGTGTTTTATGCATGCATTTCATGTATTTTTCAGCTGAAAGCCTGATTGAACTACAATTACAAAATAACACATATGAACTAAATAGGATCTGTTAACTTTGCAAATTAGGAAAATTGGTATTATTCAAAGTAGGCAGGTCGGACGGTCATTATGGCCAAAGCATCGGCCAGTGCGGACACGACCTTTGCGGGCATTATTGAAAACGATATGCTGGGTATATAGAATGTGATACTGCCATCATATATCCGCGTCTATTTGCACCCAGCACCAGCTATCTATCTGCACTACTATTTTGCTAATTTTCGCTGATTTATGTTGCGTAAGCACTCAATGGCCTCTTTGGTAGGACTCTTACAATAATTACCATTATTTACCACTATCTACACATCTTGAAAATAGACAACTACTGATTAAGTTGGTTTGACCTCGGACAGAATGACGATCACAAAAGCTTATCCGGATTAGTTTTCCACTAATCCTTCACTCCAATCCTTGGACAGTGAATACACAATTTGTGGTAATTTATTTTAACTATTTTATATAGTTAACTACATAGTGTCAAAATCATTCGTATGTGCACAGAAAATTAGTAAATTACTTAGTTTAAGTAATTGCATTGAATGTATTCAATATATTTCGTGTTTTTCAGTTTGTTGGATTTTTTAATAACGCGAAACTATTTTATAGGAGAAAATAAATCATTGAAAACAGTAATTATAGTTTTCATTATTGGATTTGTCATAAAAGTTATTAAATGTGTATTTGTGGTATAAAGTTAATCCCATTGTCGATATTACATTAATTCACAGCCGTGTGGATTTATTCGTACCCAACACGTTTGCGTACATACGTGGTATTATACTAGGTCTAGTATACAGTGTACTATAGAGTGTCTATGGAGTTATATTATTCTTTAATTATTTGATACAGATTATTGCATTATTGGTCAGTCAACGCCAAGAGTAAAACCACACATATTTCAGTTTTTTAATGTGGTTAACCAAGGTTCCGAAATATATAAAAGTCTAAGGATATCTGGATATATTGAACTATGCAGTAAGTGGACATTTTATTTAAATAGTACATAAACAGCAGTTAAAAAGCGATACAGGGCGAAATAGCAGGGCGCTGCATCCAGCTCCGTTTTTGGTTCCCCCTGCTGCCAACGAATAAATGTTGAATATCTTTTGCAAATATTTAATTTCAAATGAACAAATCATGTGTAAAACCATACATAAAAACATCAAAATGACAAAAAACAGGATTTTTCCATATTATTCGAAAATTGTCAATGATCCCGCCCCCTTGCTCCTTTTTAGCACCACCCTGTACCTTTTTTTTTATCTTAGATCTTCCGCTTATATTAATTCGTATTTTAACAAATTTAAGAGATGGGAAATCTGTACCATGTACCAGTATCAGCAAACATTGATATTCTATGTTTAGAACTGACTCCCACAGGCGCGGAACTGGGTAGTGGTATTTAGGGGGCGGAAATATTCAGTAACTGAACGAGGCTGCCGAAATAACTGATTTTGGTTTGATTATTACACTATTAAATTGACTTAAACTCTTCAATGGAACGAGAAAACATATGTTTTAAGATATTGTAAGGTTTCAAACTCGAATGTTGAATGTTGGAAATTTTAGAGGGGGGGGGGCGTACGCCGCTTCCGCCCCCTCAAACCGCCTATCTTCCTAATATCAATCCCTAGCAAAAGTACCATATAGAGTTTTCTAACATGTTTCATCAATCCACATAAACATCGGAGAAGGGAGGCTCTGCCTTTGTACCTAGTGTGGTCCAATCCAAACCTTAACAGCTTCGTCGGACCATATTTTTCACAAATCATATTTTTCACATGTGTGAAATATATGATTTCATTCTTCACAGTTGTGAAAATGAGACCTTATTCTTCACAAATCACAGTCTTATTCGTCACATTTTCCGTGAAGGTTGTGATCGCATCCAGTTTTTGATATGCAATGAAGCCATATTCTTCTGTGATCCTCACGCATACCCCGTTTTTGGCCAATCACATTCTTCACACTTAAAAATGTAACACAAATTTGATTCTAAGTTTAACGTTCTATGGCTGGTAGGTTTTCGGATGCCTGAACGAAAAACAATATTTTTGACAATGTGAACAATCGAGTTGGAAAGCTTATACAATATGCATATAATGACACACTTCCTATGATTTCTTAATTGTATGATCTTAGTCAATTAATGACATTGTAAATAATACAAGCCATAAATCTTAGTACATGTTATATTTGAGTTTTGAATGAATATTGTTGGTGGAAATCTTGCATTTTGGGTACGCGTATCACTTGAAATAAGTTGATCATGTTACACAATTCTGATTTGTCAGTATTAACTTACCTACAGCTTTATAGATCTAAAACACTTGGAAAAAATGACTTTTATATGTTTTTACCAATATTTGTTTTTAAAAAAGTGTGCAAGTAGTCAATATACACAGTTAACATACTCTGTTAAAGTAGGTTCCCAATATGAAGATGATTTGTAATAGTTTTGCAAGTAAACGTTTGCTTTAGCTCGTATCACTGCCATGAATAAGTGGTGAAAAAAAAGTTTTTTATCGACTCGTTTTTTTTTCCTGGCTTGGTTGGTAGGTTTTGAACAATCATGGGGACGCTAAACATAGAATCCAATTTGTATGGGCTTACCGATAAGCCGCACATATATAGCGAACACTGCTCTTTTTACCGAGTCAGAAAAAGTTAATGATCAATAGGAAATAAAAAATGTTTAGCGTCGGTGGAAAAATTTGGGTGGGTGGGGGTGGGGGGTCGGGTAAGCGGAAATGTGGCGCGTGGTGAGAAAACCGGTCTTAATGCATGTGCGTAGTGTCGTCCCGATTTAGCCTGTGCAGTCCGCACAGGCTAATCCGGGACGGCACTTTCCGCTTTTATGGTATTTTCTGTTCCAATGAAGTCTCTTTTAAACATAGTCCACTCTAGGCGGAAAGTGCCGTCCTGGATTAGCCGTTGCAGACTGCACTTGCATTAAGCCCGGTTTTCCCACGACACGCCTCATATCTTGTTTTACGCGTATATAGTAATGAATATAAAATCATTTAACCGAAATCAAGAAAAACATCGCTAGATTGGCTAGCTGGAGAATGTGTATTGGTCTGCTTGTAGTATATATGCTTAGTTTCTCTTTACAGGCAAGAAGCGTTCCACACATAGAAACAAAACGAAGAGAAAAAGTTGTTACGAAATTTCCTTGGACCATATTGAAGAATCCCACGAGCCGTTAGTCAGCCCTCACATCGATCGCGTACCGGACAGGGAGAGCGTAAATCCCGTACTTGTTACTAGGAACAAGGTCATCGATCAACATTCTGACGTTGTCGCCGGCATTGCCGTGTCTATTGAAAGAACGATGAGCGAAAGCACCGATTCTGAATTTAACCCAAAGACAAACGAAAGTGAGGATGACGACGTTTTCGGTGATCTGAGAAAGGGGATCAACAAAGAACCAATGGAAATTCAAACTGAGTACGATGTACAAACGTCAGTTGATTCGGACGAACTAATTGAAGAACGTCGGGATACTAAGGACAAAGGTGTTAGGTATGAACAAAATAGTAGAAACCAGACAATGCCAACAATCAACCATGACATAGATTCTGAATATTCAAGTCTAAATGGAACAGTTCACGAGACTAACCAGCTGGAAAAACTTAAGCATAAGTCACTGACAACGATTGCTGCAAGTAGTCCGTCTAACGTGAACAGCGTGGAGAATGGCGTCAAACTGCCGTCTGTGAACAAATGTCAACACATGCTGCACAAAAATGGACCGGACAGAGATCTAAACTTACGGAAAAAGTTCAAGCAATGGGACAGGCTGGATGACTCGTGCATTATATGTGAAATCACGGAAGCCACCGCCAAATATGCCTCGGTGGAGGCCAACAGAATGCTCATGGAAATAGTGTATCCTCATCAGTTCTACGACAAATTCCAGAGATCTGGGAAATCCAAATCTCAGTCTGGCACCGTTGATAGAGCGTCCTCGTTCACGAAGGACACCATAAACATTTGTAAACAGGCAAAGGTGTCGCCGAAGCTGGGTCGAAGAGAACGGACGATGCCGGTGACGTATCGGTCTGCGGAACCAACCCACACCCCAAGTGCTCGGGAGTCCTTTCGAAAATGGGCCTCGGATAGACTAGAGCACCACTATAGAGAAGAGAAGCGGGCTAAGAGAGAAGAAAAGTCGCACGGGAGCAATGAGGCTCACGTGCATTGCAAAGAGAAGACCAGTTCGTTTGTGATCACAGATGACAGCGAGGGTCAGAAACTGATCTTGAAAGGTCTGAAAGGCTGGTTGATGAAACACACAGATTGCAAAAGACCTAAGGAGAACAGAGATACCAAGAAGTGTAAGTTATTCTATTTACAGTATTTACATTTCATCAATAGAGTAAATTGTTTATACTGTATTATTTACATGTACTATAATTTATAAAATGTGTGTGTTTTGAACGCAATCGTCACCCACAATAAGTATGTAGGGCCTTTTGAATCTTTAAGTACCGGTACTTAAACTTCTTACAGTACAATTTCTTTAAGGCAATTTGGTGGTTGAAGTATATATTGATATTATGATATCGGATTTTGCTATTACGAAAATGCATACAGTATTTTAAATATACGAGTACGTGAAAGTAGGTAATGTAACCTGTGTTAGACTTTTCATTAATCTTGCTACAGTTCTAATTTTAATTTTAAATGTTCTTGAATAATAATACATTTATAATGTCAACAAGAAATTTGTATCACATGACATTCGGATTTGTAATCATGTTTCTCTACTTGACATATATCAATTTATGGTATAAGTTTTAGTTGTGTTTATTTTTGGATTGTATTGAAAATTATTAAAACATTCATGCAGTGTTGCCTTACCTTTCAGTTAAGTCTTTTGCAAATGGTGACGTGAGTTGATGAGGCAATAAAAAAACGTAAACAATTGTACATTCGAAGTAACGTTGTATTTTTTTGTTTTATTTTAGCTCTGTATCAAGTGAACAGTTTAGGGATTCAATTCGGGATTCCCGAGTACAACCCTTCCTTGCATGACCGGAAACCAACATCCCCATCTCCTGGAGCATGCGCGAACTCTCCACGTCATGTAGAAACGCACCAGCTAATCAAAAGACCCGTTACTGACATCGTTAGCCCACGTGTTCAGTTTCACACCAATCAGAATATGTCACGTGATATACACACTGTACCGACGCGCGCGACTGGTGGACTTGGTAGGACCTACACGCACACTTTGGTGCCGAAACTGTTCGCAGATAAGCTCGACCGGGATGAAACGGGAGTTATTGAAACGGACAGAGAGTCAGCTAAACATAAAAATAGCTCCCGTAAACAAGCAACCCGTTTTTCATTACCTCCCATAGGACATGATCTCAGTACCAGATCGCTCACGTTAAGTCATATCTGAATATCAGAGGAAACATATATTTACTTGCAGGTGCAATAATTGCAATAATCTTATTCCAATAGAACATAATATAAGTTTAGTTAGTTGATTAACTTATTTGTTACATGAATAAAATGCTTTAATAATAAAGTGTCTTATTATATTTAAATAACACATGGCTTAAAACGTGGAGCATATATGTTGCTAACAATGTTCAGTTAGCTATCGTGTGTCGAATTAGAAAGTTCGATTCTGTATTGTTTACTGTTAGAAAGTCCGACTTGGTATCGTGTACCGTTAAGAAGTTCGAGTGAGTGCACCGTTAGAATTCTCGATTCTTTATCTTGCACCGTTAGATAGTTCGATTCTTTATCGTTCGAGTGTTTGTCATATACCGTTGGAAAGTTCGATTCAGTATTGTGTACCGTTAGAAAGTTCGAATCAGTATTGTGTACCGTTAGCAAGTTCGATTCAGTATTGTGTACCGTTGGAAAGTTCTATTCAGTAGTGTATGCTGTTAAAAAGTTGGATTCAGTAGTGTGATCCGTTAGAAAGATCGATTATTTATTATTTATTATTATTTATTTAGATGCTTTATCGTATACCATCAGAAAGTTCGATTGTTTATTGTGTACCGTTAGTAAGTTCGATTGTTTATCGTGTACCGTTAGTAAGTTCGACAGATTTATCGTTTACCGTTAGTAAGTTCGAGTCTTTATCGTGTACCGTTAGAAAGTTCGATTCTTTAACGTGTACCGTTAGTAAGTTCGATTCTTTATCGCAGAGATTTATTAACAAACATGATAGATCTTTGGTATATCGTGTAACATTAGTAAGTTGGATTCTTTATCGTGTACCGTAAGTAAGTTCGATTCTTTATCGTTTACCGTTAGTAGTTCGATTCTTTATCGTGTACCGTTAGTAAGTGCGATTGTTTATCGTGTACCGTAAGTAAGTTCGATTGTTTATCGTGTAGCGTTAGTAAGATCGATTCTGTATCGTGTACCGGTAGTAAGTTCGATTGTTTATCGTGTACCGTTAGTAAGTTTGACTCTTTATCGTGTACCGTTAGTAGTTCTATTGTTTATCGTGTACTGTTAGTCAGTTTGATTCTTTATCGTGTACTGTTAGTAAGTTCGATTCTTTATCGTGTACCGTTAGTAAGTTCGATTCTTTATCGTGTACCGTTAGTAGTTCGATTCTTTATCTTCTACGGTTAGTAAGTTCGATTCTTTATCGTTTACCGTTAGTTAGTTCGATTCTTGATCGTGTACCGTTAGTTAGTATGATTCTTTACCGTGTACCGTCAGTTAGTTCGATTCTTTATCGTTTACCGTTAGTAAATTCGATTCTTCATCGTTTACCGTTAGTTAGTTCGATTCTTTATCGTGTATCGTTAGTTAGTTCGATTCTTGATCGTGTACCGTTAGTTAGTATGATTCTTTACTGTGTACCGTTAGTTAGTTCGATTAATCATCGTTTACCGTTAGTTAGTTCGATTCTTTATCGTGTACCGTTAGTTAGTTCGATTCTTTATTGTGTACCGTTAGTAGGCTCGATTTTTTACCGTGTACCGTTCGTAAGTTTGATTCTATATAGTGTACCGTTAGAAAGCTTGATTCAGTATCGTGTGCCTTTAGAACTTTCGATTCTCTATCATATACCGTTTAAAAGTTCGATTCTTTATCGTGTGGTGTTTTCAAAGTCGAATTGTGTATATACTGCATCTATATCATAGAGCGTAAGAAAGTTCGATTTATTAGCGTGTACCGTTAGAAAGTCCGATTCTACACCATATAATATATAACGCCAGAATGCTCGTTTTTGATCATATATAGTTATAAAGTTCGTGTGGTGTTTACAAAGTAAAATTCTGCATTATCTGTGACAATGACCGATTCCAATTCTAAATCGAGTGCCTTATAAAGTTCGATTGCGTATTGTGCGTCGTTGACAAATTGCAATGACACGTGCAGTTTTCTATAGACAGGAATACAATTTACCGTTGTTACATATTCAATCGACAATTCCAGAAAAATAGTTCAGAAATTGTAAAATATAGTTCGTATTTGAATAGCAGAATATGTTGTCAGGTAAATATTTGCGTCGAAATATTTTCGCAATTATCATTGTTTATCGGCTTCTAACTAACTATTTGTCGTTCTGATGGGGTAATGCCTTGGTGGTTTAATTCTAGACATTATAACTCCAAATCTTTGCTTTTTAAGCTGATTAACAACTCTACATTGAAAATTATATCTTAATCCTATATCGTGTATTGTTATAATGTTTGATTCTATATCGAACGGTTTTCATTAAGTCAAAATCTGCATATTTTGTGTCACTGACACATTCCAAATTATATCGTGTACCGTTAGAATCTTTATCGTGTACCGTAAAAAAAATCGTTCCTTAATCATATACCAATAGAGTCTGGTTACCGGTAGGTATCGTGTACTGTTAAAATGTTCGTTTAGTAGCGTGCACCGTTAGAAAGTTCGATTTAGTATTGTGTACCATTAGAAAGTTCGATTCAGTATTGTGTACCGTTAGGAAGTTCGATTCAGTATTGTGTAACCCTAAGGAAGTTTGATTCAGTATTGTGTAACCGTTAGAATGTTCGATTCAGCATTGTGTACCATTAGAAAGTTCGATTAAGTATTGTGTACCGTTAGAAAGTTCGATTCAGCATTGTGTACCATTAGAAAGTTCGATTCAGTATTGTGTACAGTTAGGAAGTTCGATTCAGTATTGTGTAATCGCAAGAATGTTCGATTCAATATCGCCTTCCGTTAGAATGTTCGATTCAGTATTATGTACCGTTTGAATGTTCGATTCAGTATTGTGTAACCGTTAGAATGTTCGATTCAGTATTGTGCACCGTTAGAATGTTCGATTCAGTATTGTACACCGTTAGGTAGTTTGTTTCGTAGCGTGTACAGTTAGGAAGTTCGCTTCAGTATTGTGTACCGTTAAAAAGTTCGATTCCATATCGAGTTCCATTAGAAAGTTCGAATCAGTATTGTGTACCGTTAGAATTGTTGATTCAGTACTTAGTATTGCATACCGCTAAACGTTCTGTGTCCATGACACATTTCAATTCTAAGTTTGATTGTGCGTCGTTTACAAATTCCAATTCCAGGGCATGGTGTGTTTTCTAAGTCCAATTCTTTATCGTGTGTCGTTGACACATTTGAATTCTATACAGTTTACACAGTTATCTCTCGAGTGTGTATAGCAAAATTAAATTCTTACGGTTAATAGTTCAGGGAGTAAAGTATACGAGGCAACAATCTTTAACGAGTTCGTCTGTTTTATTATGTATCAATATGGATCAGACAATACAGAGTGTAGGGAAGACAATGTCGACTTTACAGGAACTATACAAACGGCTATGGACGTTTTCTTATGAACTTAGTCGAACAATTTTTAAATGCATTAGATACACGTACGCGTATACCGTTTTACATAGTTATTTCTCTATTACGAGCATCAATAAAATCATGTATAATAATAATAATATTAGGTTCAAACAGGAGATTTTGAAACTTTAACTGATTCGATAAAACATACCGACAGTATACAGTGATTGAATCAAAAACACATGATCATCAAAAATATGATATCCAAGCTTTTTTCTTCACCATAAACATTGGGAAAGGTTTACAGAGAAACGAGACGAAAGAAGTGACAATATCTTGTACACTGATCCGCCATTTTCACCATCCAGACCAGCTTGGAAAAGTTTGTTTCATCAAAACTTAATAATGACCATCTTTCTGGAAAACGATCAGTCCAGACTAAAAGTATGCAATTAACTGAAAGCAATATCTAATGAAGAGAAGCGGGCTAAGAGAGAAGAAAAGTCGCACGGGAGCAATGAGGCTCACGTGCATTGCAAAGAGAAGACCAGTTCGTTTGTGATCACAGATGACAGCGAGGGTCAGAAACTGATCTTGAAAGGTCTGAAAGGCTGGTTGATGAAACACACAGATTACAAAAGACCTAAGGAGAACAGAGATACCAAGAAGTGTAAGTTATTCTATTTACAGTATTTACATATCATCAATAGAGTAAATTGTTTATACTGTATTATTTACATGTACTATAATTTATAAAATGTGTGTGTTTTGAACGCAATCGTCACCCACAATAAGTATGTAGGGCCTTTTGAATCTTTAAGTACCGGTACTTAAACTTCTTACAGTACAATTTCTTTAAGGCAATTTGGTGGTTGAAGTATATATTGATATTATGATATCGGGTTTTGCTATTACGAAAATGCATACAGTATTTTAAATATACGAGTACGTGAAAGTAGGTAATGTAACCTGTGTTAGACTTTTCATTAATCTTGCTACAGTTCTAATTTTAATTTTGAATGTTCTTGAATAATAATACATTTATAATGTCAACAAGAAATTTGTATCACATGACATTCGGATTTGTAATCATGTTTCTCTACTTGACATATATCAATTTATGGTATAAGTTTTAGTTGTGTTTATTTTTGGATTGTATTGAAAATTATTAAAACATTCATACAGTGTTGCCTTACCTTTCAGTTAAGTCTTTTGCAAATGGTGACGTGAGTTGATGAGGCAATAAAAAAACGTAAACAATTGTACATTCGAAGTGACGTTGTATTGTTTTGTTTTATTTTAGCTCTGTATCAAGTGAACAGTTTAGGAATTCAATTCGGGATTCCCGAGTACAACCCTTCCTTGCATGACCGGAAACCAACATCCCCATCTCCTGGAGCATGCGCGAACTCTCCACGTCATGTAGAAACGCACCAGCTAATCAAAAGACCCGTTACTCACATCGTTAGCCCACGTGTTCAGTTTCACACCAATCAGAATATGTCACGTGATATACACACTGTACCGACGCGCGCGAATGGTGGACTTGGTAGGACCTACACGCACACTTTGGTGCCGAAACTGTTCGCAGATAAGCTCGACCGGGATGAAACGGGAGTTATTGAAACGGACAGAGAGTCAGCTAAACATAAAAATAGCTCCCGTAAACAAGCAACCCGTTTTTCATTACCTCCCATAGGACATGATTTCAGTACCAGATCGCTCACGTTAAGTCATATCTGAATATCAGAGGAAACATATATTTACTTGCAGGTGCAATAATTGCAATAATCTTATTCCAATAGAACATAATATAAGTTTAGTTAGTTGATTAACTTATTTGTTACATGAATAAAATGCTTTAATAATAAAGTGTCTTATTATATTTAAATAACACATGGCTTAAAACGTGGAGCATATATGTTGCTAACAATGTTCAGTTAGCTATCGTGTGTCGAATTAGAAAGTTCGATTCTGTATTGTTTACTGTTAGAAAGTCCGACTTGGTATCGTGTACCGTTAAGAAGTTCGAGTGAGTGCACCGTTAGAATTCTCGATTCTTTATCTTGCACCGTTAGATAGTTCGATTCTTTATCGTTCGAGTGTTTGTCATATACCGTTGGAAAGTTCGATTCAGTATTGTGTACCGTTAGAAAGTTCGATTCAGTATTGTGTACCGTTAGCAAGTTCGATTCAGTATTGTGTACCGTTGGAAAGTTCTATTCAGTAGTGTATGCTGTTAAAAAGTTGGATTCAGTAGTGTGATCCGTTAGAAAGATCGATTATTTATTATTTATTATTATTTATTTAGATGCTTTATCGTATACCATCAGAAAGTTCGATTGTTTATTGTGTACCGTTAGTAAGTTCGATTGTTTATCGTGTACCGTTAGTAAGTTCGACAGATTTATCGTTTACCGTTAGTAAGTTCGAGTCTTTATCGTGTACCGTTAGAAAGTTCGATTCTTTAACGTGTACCGTTAGTAAGTTCGATTCTTTATCGCAGAGATTTATTAACAAACATGATAGATCTTTGGTATATCGTGTAACATTAGTAAGTTGGATTCTTTATCGTGTACCGTAAGTAAGTTCGATTCTTTATCGTTTACCGTTAGTAGTTCGATTCTTTATCGTGTACCGTTAGTAAGTGCGATTGTTTATCGTGTACCGTAAGTAAGTTCGATTGTTTATCGTGTAGCGTTAGTAAGATCGATTCTGTATCGTGTACCGGTAGTAAGTTCGATTGTTTATCGTGTACCGTTAGTAAGTTTGACTCTTTATCGTGTACCGTTAGTAGTTCTATTGTTTATCGTGTACCGTTAGTAAGTTTGATTCTTTATCGTGTACCGTTAGTAAGTTCGATTCTTTATCGTGTACCGTTTGTAAGTGCGATTCTTTATCGTGTACCGTTAGTAGTTCTATTCTTTATCTTCTACGGTTAGTAAGTTCGATTCTTTCTCGTTTACCGTTAGTTAGTTCGATTCTTGATCGTGTACCGTTAGTTAGTATGATTCTTTACTGTGTACCGTTAGTTAGTTCGATTAATCATCGTTTACCGTTAGTTAGTTCGATTCTTTATCGTGTACCGTTAGTTAGTTTGATTCTTTATTGTGTACCGTTAGTAGGCTCGATTTTTTACCGTGTACCGTTAGTAAGTTTGATTCTATACAGTGTACCGTTAGAAAGCTTGATTCAGTATCGTGTGCCTTTAGATCGGTCGATTCTCTATCATATACCGTTTAAAAGTTCGATTCTTTATCGTGTGGTGTTTTCAAAGTCGAATTGTGTATATACTGCATCTATATCATAGAGCGTAAGAAAGTTCGATTTATTAGCGTGTACCGTTAGAAAGTCCGATTCTACACCATATAATATATAACGCCAGAATGCTCGTTTTTGATCATATATAGTTATAAAGTTCGTGTGGTGTTTACAAAGTAAAATTCTGCATTATCTGTGACAATGACCGATTCCAATTCTAAATCGAGTGCCTTATAAAGTTCGATTGTGTATTGTGCGTCGTTGACAAATTGCAATGACACGTGCAGTTTTCTATAGACAGGAATACAATTTACCGTTGTTACATATTCAATCGACAATTCCAGAAAAATAGTTCAGAAATTGTAAAATATAGTTCGTATTTGAATAGCAGAATATGTTGTCAGGTAAATATTTGCGTCGAAATATTTTCGCAATTATCATTGTTTATCGGCTTCTAACTAACTATTTGTCGTTCTGATGGGGTAATGCCTTGGTGGTTTAATTCTAGACATTATAACTCCAAATCTTTGCTTTTTAAGCTGATTAACAACTCTACATTGAAAATTATATCTTAATCCTATATCGTGTATTGTTATAATGTTTGATTCTATATCGAACGGTTTTTATTAAGTCAAAATTTGTGTCACTGACACATTCCAAATTATATCGTGTACCGTTAGAATCTTTATCGTGTACCGTAAAAAAAAATCGTTCCTTAATCATATACCAATAGAGTCTGGTTACCGGTAGGTATCGTGTACTGTTAAAATGTTCGTTTAGTAGCGTGCACCGTTAGAAAGTTCGATTTAGTATTGTGTACCATTAGAAAGTTCGATTCAGTATTGTGTACCGTTAGGAAGTTCGATTCAGTATTGTGTAACCGTAAGGAAGTTTGATTCAGTATTGTGTAACCGTTAGAATGTTCGATTCAGCATTGTGTACCATTAGAAAGTTCGATTAAGTATTGTGTACCGTTAGAAAGTTCGATTCAGCATTGTGTACCATTAGAAAGTTCGATTCAGTATTGTGTACAGTTAGGAAGTTCGATTCAGTATTGTGTAATCGCAAGAATGTTCGATTCAATATCGCCTTCCGTTAGAATGTTCGATTCAGTATTATGTACCGTTTGAATGTTCGATTCAGTATTGTGTAACCGTTAGAATGTTCGATTCAGTATTGTGCACCGTTAGAATGTTCGATTCAGTATTGTACACCGTTAGAATGTTCGATTCAGTATTGTATACCGTTAGGTAGTTTGTTTCGTAGCGTATACAGTTAGGAAGTTCGCTTCAGTATTGTGTACCGTTAAAAAGTTCGATTCCATATCGAGTTCCATTAGAAAGTTCGAATCAGTATTGTGTACCGTTAGAATTGTTGATTCAGTACTTAGTATTGCATACCGCTAAACGTTCTGTGTCCATGACACATTTCAATTCTAAGTTTGATTGTGCGTCGTTTACAAATTCCAATTCCAGGGCATGGTGTGTTTTCTAAGTCCAATTCTTTATCGTGTGTCGTTGACACATTCGAATTCTATACAGTTTACACAGTTATCTCTCGATTGTGTATAGCAAAATTAAATTCGTACGGTTAATAGTTCAGGGAGTAAAGTATACGAGGCAACAATCTTTAACGAGTTCGTCTGTTTTATTATGTATCAATATGGATCAGACAATACAGAGTGTAGGGAAGACAATGTCGACTTTACAGGAACTATACAAACGGCTATGGACGTTTTCTTATGAACTTAGTCGAACAATTTTTAAATGCATTAGATACACGTACGCGTATACCGTTTTACATAGTTATTTCTCTATTACGAGCATCAATAAAATCATGTATAATAATAATAATATTAGGTTCAAACAGGAGATTTTGAAACTTTAACTGATTCGATAAAACATACCGACAGTATACAGTGATTGAATAAAAAACACATGAACATCAAAAATATGATATCCAAGCTTTTTTTCTTCACCATAAACATTGGGAAAGGTTTACAGAGAAACGAGACGAAAGAAGTGACAATATCTTGTACACTGATCCGCCATTTTCACCATCCAGACCAGCTTGGAAAAGTTTGTTTCATCAAAACTTAATAATGACCATCTTTCTGGAAAACGATCAGTCCAGACTAAAAGTATGCAATTAACTGAAAGCAATATCTAATGACGACCTTATATAGAATCTATTCTTGTAATTTCGGATGTCTAAGAAATCAGCCAAACAGAATGCTTGCTTAAACTCAAATGTAATTTCAAAATTTGAAATGTATATATATCTCTGAATATTACTTTTTTAATTGGTCAATAACTAGTATTGACAAAAAACCTAACTTATGTATAGCCATGGTTTTTCGCACCTTGCAAAAACGACGTGAAAGAAACATCTGTAATTTCACTGTCAATATATTAAACGTTTCTGATTGGTTGTTGAATACCAAGGTTATCAGGGTGTGACCTGTTAAATGGTGTACGTCTGCTTTTTCAATGTAACCAACTGTTTCCTAGATGGTCATTTAATACAGGACTAGAATGCAAGTCTACAAAGCGTTCACTTAACAAGCAAACTAAAAATAACGAGTATCACAGTAACATTCGTCGACTTGACAGTAAAAACAAAGAAGCATGCTTAAGAGTCTGATTAATAACGTAGAAACTATGGTGAACTGATATTATGTTCATTAAATAACACAACGGACGAAGACTAGCAGACATAACAAGAAAAATCAATAAAAAATCTGAAGGAAGTTTAAATCATGCTTTTTTACAACGGAAAATACATTATAAACATAAAACAACTTGGTTTAATGTTCAAACGCATTGATTTCAAACTCTGAATACCAAACAAGATTATTATTTTAGATACAGTATCCACAAGGTTAGTACCGTAAAACACCAACATAACTAGTTAACTAACTGATGACAAATGAACGAAAACCACTTTAACAAAATGTCCATTATTAAAGGAAACAAAATAGAAAACGCAGACCTGTTCTTATTGTACCATTCATATATGTTTAAACTTCAAATCATTTGTTCTATAAAGGTGTTAATGTTACTATATTATCTCTCTTTTATGGCGCTGAATAAATTAAAGTCCACAGATATTTAATCCACATTTAATTCATAAATATCTGATGATAAATTGTTCAACAGTTCCACTTATAACACTGTCTGGGCCAGGATGGCCCAATTACACGACGGACCAAATAACTTTGTAACAAATTTTGGAAACCAACTTAGTTTAGGCGAGTATCAAGTACAAAACATAACAATGCAATGAAACTGTTTGGGAAATAAAAATGAAGCCAACAATAAGCCGCAAACAAGCAATAGCTTGAAAAAGAACATAACAGGTATTTGAGAGTTTGTTTGCTTTGATATGTTAATTATAGTTTGAATGGACGAATTTTTTGAGCAGTTGAAATACAAAGTAAATAGGTAAGCTAAATAGTAGTGTCAAAATATCAACTGTTTTCTTATGGTTTAAGTATTTTAGATATGATATATAAAATGTGATCATTATAGTGGTGTAAAAGCAGCAGTACAGAGTGAATGTAAAGTTTGACCTTTCGAAAAGTAGAATTACAAATTAAGGTGCTGTAATTAACGGAACAGCATACCGAGTTAGAACATAAAAACAACATTTAAACAAAATGTCATCTTTAATTTAATAATTGGCACAGATTATCTGCAATACAATAATAATGTTTCTGTTAGGTGCGCTACTTTGTTTCCCTCTATATATGTTACTCTTCTTTTTGGAATCTTTGACACAAAATTGGGAAATTGTCAATTGCCAATCGGTGAATTTGTACTATTTAATGGCTTAAAAAACAGCTCTAAAATGTTCCGTATAACACAGGAGTATGGTATATAAACATAAAATCTTGAGTATAGAACGCCGCAGATATCAATGCTTCCATGCATTTTAATCATATGTCATTTTATTGGTACATCATGTATTAACAAAATATTTGAAGAGAAAACAAAATCAAAACAAAAATAAAATACTTTATACATTTGGCAACACAGATATAAGTACATAAAATCAACAAAAAATATAGATTCTATTGACAAGCAGTTAGCATAAAGCATGAACCTAAAACCCCAAAATGCAAATAAAATGTCAATGAATCTGAACACAGTCATAATTCTGTACCTTTGCTGCTACATTATTTTACAGAAACATTTAGTTAAATATATATGTTTTATTTAATTAATCATTTAAGCATATATTTATATACCATGTAAGAACACATACTTATGAAATATAACTAAATACCTGTAACATATTTTAACCTATACCATATGCACCATTATTGATCATGCAACTATAATTTCTGTCTACATTCATTTTGCAATCTGAAACGGAACATTGATCATGCAAACTTCACTCTACGGTATTACATGTTACTCTTATTATAATGGATAACACTAGGAAATATTGAATCCACTTGAAAATATAGTCTTATTATAATGGATAACACTAGGAAATATTGAATCCACTTGAAAATATGAAGTCTTACTATAATGGATAACACTAGGAAATATTGAATCCACTTGAATATATGAAGTCTTATTATAATGGATAATCCTAGGAAATATTGAGTCCACTAGAAAAAATGAAGTCTTATTATAATGGATAACACTAGAAAATATTGTGTCCACTAGGAAATATGAAGTCTTATTATAAAGGCGTCCATCTCTAGGAAATTGAGTCTTATAAACCACCAGGGAATATAGTCTTATAACGGACTGCATGGTATAATAAAGGACTTAACTAGAAAATTGTGTGTTTCACAAAGAGATAAACAAGGGAATATAGATTTATAAAGGACTCAAATAGGAACAATGGTATCATAAAGGTCTCACCTTGGAAATATTGAGGCGTGTCGTGAGAAAACAGGTCTTAATGCTTGTGCATAAAGTGTGTCCCGGATCAGACTGTGCAGTCCGCACAGGCTGATTCAGGACGGTACTTTCCGCCTAAAGTGGATTTATGGTCACAAGAGACTTCCTTGAAACAGAAAATACCATAAAAGCAGAAAGTGCCGTCCCGGATTAGCCTGTGCAAACTGCACAGGCTAATCCGGGACGACACTTTATCAAGGACTCTGCTAGAAAAATTAAGCCTTATCATCAAAGCCTTAACTTGGAAATATTATTAAGCCTCATTTAAAGGACTTTACTAGGAAAGATGGACTTATTATAAAAGAGTCAACTAGGAAAGATAGACTTATGATAAAGGACTTAACTAGGAAAGATGGACTTGTTATAAAAGACTCAAGTAGGAAATACTGACGCAACAAAATAGGTATCATCTAGAAAATATTGACTCCCAATAAAAAGGCTTATATACTATGAAAAATTGACTCACAATAAAATAGGTATCAACTTGGAAAGCCCATAAACAAGGGTTGAAATTTTTTTTTTTAACTCCAAGCAACCTACCCTGTTAAGTGTATGTGAAAACTCTTTAAATAAACATGTTACCATCAAATATTAATGTTATTAATGAGTTTGAGACATTTTTTCCTGTTACAAAATAAACGTGCCTCACTTTGGAAAGGGACATTTTAGTGAATTTTTTATGTATCACCTTACACCAAATATATCTGGTTTAGCAATGGGAACAAACAGCGCAACATAAAGCACTCAAAAAAGTGATGAAATTAGCTATATACGAACACTATCTATTTGAACAATATATATATATATTTTAAACTGAGCACTCCTTAGGTTCAACCAAGTAACATAAATATACACATATATCTAGTGACACACTGAGCCAACATATAACCCATATATTTGTACACAATTCGTCCCTTGACAGCCAGAAGGGCTTATCAACCTTTGCACATATGATGATAGGACCTTTTGGCTTTCACGGTACAAATTATATTCTACCTATTGCACTACAGTGAAATGATGCACAACATCTATAAACATTTATAAATACATTTTTCGTTTGTTGTGATATAAATGGCATACAGAGTACCTTCTACAATAAAATACATGTACATTGTATCTTACATTTCTAATATACAAACAATGACAATTTGGGCTACTAGTAGTTATGTAGTACCTATAATACACACTCTAGATCTAAGATCAGGAAATATATAGGCTACTGCTCACAAGCAGCATGATGGGTGATGGGTCAAATTTGTTTTGCACACCAATGAGTGAAGGTAATATGGTACATTCTTATCCCCATGTATATGTTATTACTTTGAACGTAATTGCTTATAAGTACTGAAAAACACTTTCTCCAAAAGCTAAATAAGTTGTTTTTTTTCCAAGAACAGCATGGAACATTCTTGTTTAGGAGCCATTTTCATTAAGTTCCACAACTTGATTAAAAACTCAAGTCAACTGTTTAAAGTTTTTTTTTATAGTGTTACATTGCAGGGAAGAATTCCGTAGAAAACAAAACAAATAGTTGCATAGATACCCCAATGCAAAGAAAACATTGATTTTCAAATTATTTAACCTGCAAAAAACCTTTAACAGCAGATCATTTATCTTATAAAATTATCTCAAGAGGTTTTGTGAAAAGGCCTTATTTCATACAGTTCCTTGCTTGGGAAAATCTTAAGTTATACTTAAGACGTCTTGGGTACTAATTTGAAAGAAAATGCAGGACATACTGTACTTCTATATTACATAAATCATTTTCAATTCTTTAAGTTACGAGTATTTAAAAGGCATCATAAAACCATTCCTACAGCAAAAGATAAAAGCTATTTTTAAGTTATTGACTATTCTTAACCTGACCATTAAGACTATGAACGTCTCTAATCTGTCTTGGTCAATGAAATTAAAGTCTGATATGTAAAAACAATTTTAACTTGGTTAACATTTAAAGTTAAAGAGTAAAATAATATAAAGATTGATTATAAATTCCAAATCAAGCCTACCATATATTCCCTCAAGATGTAAACTTGAATGTATGAAATGGAAAAGCTGATTTGATGATACTGCCGCTAATGCCACCAAATGCATTATTATAATGTATACTGAACCCAAAAATACATTTCATAAGGTACATGCCAAATTGTCACGGTTACGTAAGAGATGTACACACATAAATACATGTGGTTATTGTAAAATCGTTTTACTTTGCAAACTCGACCAGCTCATCTCAGTAGATTTATAAGACAAACTTACACAACAATCAGAAGATTTCAGTAAAATCTATTCAAACGTTAAAAATCATCTACAATCAAACTTAGCAAAAGTTTCTTTTTTGGTTCAGCATAGATCTGGTCTTATGACTAACAGTTCTTGAACTTAGTCTTAATGGGGCTTGTTCACAGATTTTGTATTTTTTGAAGTTTACCAATTAATATCTTCACATGACAGATTTATGCATCGGAACTAAAGCGCTCAACTATAATAACAATAAAATGATAAAAACAGAAAAGTAAAAACGTCATCCCATTGGAGTTCGAACCTCAGACCTCCAGATCAAACGGCTAACGCCGTAACCAATTGGCCATTCCGATTTCTATATTCAAAACCATATTGTTTACTTTATGTTAGTGATCAATGTAGTGTCAAGAATTTGAACGAAAATAACAGAAACACTCCAAATTATTCCATTGTTTAGCGTGACAAACGTTTTATAATATTATCACTTTAAACTGATGATCACTCATCAAAGAAACGGTATTTACAGCATATATGTCCATAGTGTTATTTCGCTCCGTTTTACACACTATTCTTTTAGTTTGGAATCTGTGACAAAAAGTTGGACAATTGTCAATTCGTCAATCTGTGAACAGGTCCCTTTAATCTTACATACTGGCCGATGAAACCAATTATTGCATATTTAAGATTAGTCTAACATTTGTTTGAGATTGTCCTAGCCATTAGGCCAGATTGTGATCTGACAATATGTCAGAACTTTCATTTTGTTTTCTTAATTCTGTAAGTGAAAACAAAGAGAAAATAGATCTACAAGAAGGAGTATTTTTTTGCCGTAGATGTTGATACTTATCATGATCATATGAAGAAGTTTGATTTACATAACAGAAACGAAGAAAATTTGCAACAAACATTGGCACTGATAGTAATAAAATGTGCAAGCCATGGCGACGATAAAATGTAATAATGACCAGTAGTACCAACATTGAAACTTAACATACATAAAATCTTACCATAAATGATTATGCAAGATGAATCTGTAATGCACCATTAAAAGATGTCTTGCTTTTGTATGACATCATTTGCTAAATAACAGTAAAACAAATTATTTTCGAATGATAATAATTTCATTTATTACTGCCGATAAATTGTTCTGGTCGGCGTTTTTCTTGAAAATACTTCCTCGCTACCTACAAACAATGTGGTCGCTAACATATTTGAAACACCTCATATGACATTACGACCACGTGACCGCAGACCAAACGAGTGCCGAGAACTTTCTTTTTAATGGCCGGCCATTGAACAAGAAGGACCTTGTTTTCGTACGATAAACAATTTATCCACTGTGCTTATATGCCCCAAAAATCAACAATCTCAAACCATGTTTAATGTATAAATGCAAAATATTAAGCATCTCACCTTTCACTTATAAGATCTTTTGATCAAATATTCAACATTCACTATAAAATTAGTGATTTAATAAAGAAAACTATCTAACTTTGCTGGCATCGTTAAAATGACAAAACTGTAAGTCTAACACCATGTTTATATGTATAAAATGCTCAGTATCCTATAAATATTGGGCATACCTAACTGAACAAGCTGTATTTCAAAAAAATACACTGGGCATATGTTCGGAAATAACATAATTTTTTCTCAAAAATACAAGTACATACGCTATTAAAAACACCATGGTGACTAAAACATAATTTTCAACAAACAATAAAAGATCATAGATGATGCACAGTTATTTCCCTTTGCGATGAGGGCTGCCGTCTCCGAGAAGCTTGCATCTGTTGATCTGAGTAATCGAAGCGCATGTTATAACCATTTACCTGATCTGGAGACAGATTGGGCTGGCGCCTAATATGCAGTTGGGACACAAACTTTGGCGAGTTTACTAGGCTGCCTCCGTTTTCAATGTAGGTTGGTGTATTGGGACTACTATGGCTAGTTTTGGCCTTTTGCGACCCAGTTTTGTTCGGCGTTGGCCCGTTACTGGGACTAGAACGTTTCCGATTTGACGACGAAGATTTGCGTTGATGTGATCCAGTGAAACTCTGAGAACTAGTTTCATTTGAGGTCACTTCCACAGAGGCCTTTGTTTCAATCAAACGATTCTCCTTCCTTTCTACCCACTTATTCTCAACGTCTGGTAACACACTTCCTCTGTCACTTCCCAACGATATATTCACAGGTATCTGCTGGACGTGTTTAACAGACAGTACGTGCCTGACCGGTATCTGGAAGTGCACAGGGATCTGTTGAATGTGCTCCACAGGCAGTTCAATAGGTGCCTCGATGTAATCGTAATCCATGCTCGTGTGAGCATTATCATTGAAGTCACTGTTACCATTCATTACAGAATGTTTCTCACTCATATTGTCATAATCCGAAGCTCGCGACGGGGGTTTCTCTGTGTGTTCTGCGTGGAGGTTTTCAAGAGTAGTGTCACGAGTAAGGGTGACATTCTCACCATGTACTCTATCACGATCTTCGTAATTCAGTTTCTCAAGCTCCCTATCAATCTCCATATCGTCTTCATTGAAAGGGACAGGTGTATGTCGGGACATTGCATCATCCAGACTGCCGACATCAGAACCACCCGCAAACGACGTCCGTGAGCTCTTGGGCGACGTTTTCGAACTCATTTCCCCGAATGATAACCTTGAATTGGCAGCTGTGTCATAAAATGAAGACAGATCTCCTCCTGAGTATTCTGAAAGACGACTCGACTGTAGGGACTTTGTATCCGACCCTCTGCCACTTTCAGGAGTAGCATGCAGTCCGCGTTTCCGGTAGTACGCGGATTTACCACTACTCTTCATGGTGCTCTTTCTAAAATGCTCATCGAACGTTTCGTCCTTTCGTCTGGATATGATTTCCTGTATGCTAGGCTGGATCTCTAGGCCGAAAGGCAGAGTTGGAAGCTCATTTGCTTTGCCAGGTGGCGGCACGTCCATCTTGGCCTTCTTCAGTTCTTCCATTGCAATCTGGAGTGTACATTATGATCTTAATTTCTGAACTGTATAATGAAATCGTGTGTACAAAGTTGTGTATAGCTTGGACAAATTGACCCGACACTCATGCACTCATGAACTCTTTTAGCATAATTTAATGCTTCAACTATTACTATACTTACCATGGTGAGGTTCGTTCAGGTGTTACGAGTTCCACATGTTTATTGATAGCTATTTACTTCTGAACTATATTTTTCAGTGAAATGTACCAAATAAACACAATTCCAGTACAGAAACTAATATATTCACTTTAATTGATTATAATAAAGACTGGTAACCAATAATATACTACATAGGTGTTCTACATGACTGGTATGGTTCGAAAATGTAAATCCACCCAACGTGAATACATTACACATTAACTGCGTAGTAAGAGCTTATTGTTCCAAACCATTACAGAGTGTACATGCAGCTGTTCTATATAAATAATTACAAAACCTGTAACCAAATGAACCTGCAGTTTTTCTCAATATCATTATCCAATTACAAGACTTGTTACCAAATGTACCTGCTGTTATTCTTCACCAATTACAAGACTGGTAACCAAATGCATCTGCTGTTATTCTTCACCAATTACAAGACTAGTTACCAAATGTACCTGCGGTTATTCTTCATAACCAATTACAAGACTGGTAACCAAATGTACCTGTTGTTATTCTTCATAACCAATTACAAGACTGGTTACCAAATGTACCTGCTGTTATTCTTCATAACCAATTACAGGACTGGTAACCAAATGTACCTGCTATTATACTTCATAACCAATTTTAAGACTGGTTACCAAATGCACCTGCTGCTATTCTTCATTAGGAATTACAAGACTGGTAACCAACCTGCTGCTATTCTTCATTACTAATTACAAGACTGGTAACAAAATACACCTGCTGCTTTTCTTCAGAACTTTTACAAGACTGGTAACTAAATGCACCTGCTGCTATTCTTTATTACTAATTACAAGACTGGTAACCAATGCATCTGCTGCTATTATTTAGAACTAATTACAAGACTGGTAACCAAATGCACTGCTGCTATTCTTCATAACTAATTACAAGACTGGTAACCAAATGCACCAGCTGCTATTCTTTAGAACTCAGTACAAGACTGGTAACCAACTGTACCTGCTGCAATTCTTCAGAACTAATTACAAGATTTATAACAAAATGCACCTGCCGCTATTCGTCATGACTTATTGCAAAACGGGTAACCAAATGCACCTGCTGCTATTCTTCATTACTAATTACAAGACTGGTAACCAAAAGCACCTGCTGCTATTCTTCATAACTAATTACAAGACTGGTAACCAAAAGCACCTGCTGCTATTCTTCATAACTAATTACTAGACTGGTAACCAAATGCACCTGCTGCTATTCTTCAAAACTAATTATGAGACTAGTAACCAAATGCACCTGCTTCTATTCTATTCAATAAATTACATGAATGGCAACCAAGTGTACCTGTAGCTGTTCTATAACTGTATCATCCTCATATCCAAAATCTGCCTCCAGATCTGACTGAAAGAACGTCAGCAGTGTGTCCATCTTTTGTTTGCGGATCTTCCCTGGAAATACATGTACGATATGCAATCATCTACGTTGTTATTACCACAGGCATAGACATCCAATAGCTTCTAAAACATATAATGTAGTTTTTATATAAATCATTCGTTAACAAAAGATACCTGTCTAACAATACAATGCACTAGTAGAACTGGAAATGTATATGTTAAAAACAAACATATTCATATAACAAAACTAAAATGACTGTACAAAATGAAAAAATGCTGAATAATTGGGGGAAAAAAATAATATAGTAATGAATATAAAATCATTTAACCGAAATCAAGAAAAACATCGCTAGATTGGCTAGCTGGAGAATGTGTATTGGTCTGCTTGTAGTATATATGCTTAGTTTCTCTTTACAGGCAAGAAGCGTTCCAAACATAGAAACAAAACGAAGAGAAAAAGTTGTTACGAAATTTCCTTGGACCATATTGACGAATCCCACGAGCCGTTAGTCAGCCCTCACATCGATCGCGTACCGGACAGGGAGAGCGTAAATCCCGTACTTGTTACTAGGAACAAGGTCATCGATTAACATTCTGATGTTGTCGCCGGTATTGCTGTGCCTATTGAAAGAAAGATGAGCGAAAGCACCGATTCTGAATTTAACCCAAAGACAAACGAAAGTGAGGATGACGACGTTTTCGGTGATCTGAGAAAGGGGATCAACAAAGAACCAATGGAAATTCAAACTGAGTATGATGTACAAACGTCAGTTGATTCGGACGAACTAATTGAAGAACGTCGGGATACTAAGGACAAAGGTGTTAGGTTTGAACAAAATAGTAGAAACCAAACAATGCCAACAATGAACCATGACATAGATTCTGAATATTCAAGTCTAAATGGAACAGTTCACGAGACTAACCAGCTGGAAAAACTTAAGCATAAGTCACTGACAACGATTGCTGCAAGTAGTCCGTCTAACGTGAACAGCGTGGAGAATGGCGTCAAACTGCCGTCTGTGAACAAATGTCAACACATGCTGCACAAAAATGGACCGGACAGAGATCTAAACTTACGGAAAAGGTTCAAGCAATGGGACAGGCTGGATGACTCGTGCATTATATGTGAAATCACGGAAGCCACCGCCAAATATGCCTCGGTGGAGGCCAACAGAATGCTCATGGAAATAGTGTATCCTCATCAATTCTACGACAAATTCCAGAGAAATGGGAAATCCAAATATCAGTCTGGCACCGTTGATAGAGCGTCATCGTTCACGAAGGACACCATAAACATTTGTAAACAGGCAAAGGTGTCGCCGAAGCTGGGTCGAAGAGAACGGACGATGCCGGTGACGTATCGGTCTGCGGAACCAACCCACACCCCAAGTGCTCGGGAGTCCTTTCGAAAATGGGCCTCGGATAGACTGGAGCACCACTATATAGAAGAGAAGCGGGCTAAGAGAGAAGAAAAGTCGCACGGGAGCAATGAGGCTCACGTGCATTGCAAAGAGAAGACCAGTTCGTTTGTGATCACAGATGACAGCGAGGGTCAGAAACTGATCTTGAAAGGTCTGAAAGGCTGGTTGATGAAACACACAGATTACAAAAGACCTAAGGAGAACAGAGATACCAAGAAGTGTAAGTTATTCTATTTACAGTATTTACATGTCATCAATAGAGTAAATTGTTTATACTGTATTATTTACATGTACTATAATTTATAAAATGTGTGTGTTTTGAACGCAATCGTCACCCACAATAAGTATGTAGGGCCTTTTGAATCTTTAAGTACCGGTACTTAAACTTCTTACAGTACAATTTCTTTAAGGCAATTTGGTGGTTGAAGTATATATTGATATTATGATATCGGGTTTTGCTATTACGAAAATGCATACAGTATTTTAAATATACGAGTACGTGAAAGTAGGTAATGTAACCTGTGTTAGACTTTTCATTAATCTTGCTACAGTTCTAATTTTAATTTTGAATGTTCTTGAATAATAATACATTTATAATGTCAACAAGAAATTTGTATCACATGACATTCGGATTTGTAATCATGTTTCTCTACTTGACATATATCAATTTATGGTATAAGTTTTAGTTGTGTTTATTTTTGGATTGTATTGAAAATTATTAAAACATTCATACAGTGTTGCCTTACCTTTCAGTTAAGTCTTTTGCAAATGGTGACGTGAGTTGATGAGGCAATAAAAAAACGTAAACAATTGTACATTCGAAGTGACGTTGTATTGTTTTGTTTTATTTTAGCTCTGTATCAAGTGAACAGTTTAGGAATTCAATTCGGGATTCCCGAGTACAACCCTTCCTTGCATGACCGGAAACCAACATCCCCATCTCCTGGAGCATGCGCGAACTCTCCACGTCATGTAGAAACGCACCAGCTAATCAAAAGACCCGTTACTCACATCGTTAGCCCACGTGTTCAGTTTCACACCAATCAGAATATGTCACGTGATATACACACTGTACCGACGCGCGCGAATGGTGGACTTGGTAGGACCTACACGCACACTTTGGTGCCGAAACTGTTCGCAGATAAGCTCGACCGGGATGAAACGGGAGTTATTGAAACGGACAGAGAGTCAGCTAAACATAAAAATAGCTCCCGTAAACAAGCAACCCGTTTTTCATTACCTCCCATAGGACATGATTTCAGTACCAGATCGCTCACGTTAAGTCATATCTGAATATCAGAGGAAACATATATTTACTTGCAGGTGCAATAATTGCAATAATCTTATTCCAATAGAACATAATATAAGTTTAGTTAGTTGATTAACTTATTTGTTACATGAATAAAATGCTTTAATAATAAAGTGTCTTATTATATTTAAATAACACATGGCTTAAAACGTGGAGCATATATGTTGCTAACAATGTTCAGTTAGCTATCGTGTGTCGAATTAGAAAGTTCGATTCTGTATTGTTTACTGTTAGAAAGTCCGACTTGGTATCGTGTACCGTTAAGAAGTTCGAGTGAGTGCACCGTTAGAATTCTCGATTCTTTATCTTGCACCGTTAGATAGTTCGATTCTTTATCGTTCGAGTGTTTGTCATATACCGTTGGAAAGTTCGATTCAGTATTGTGTACCGTTAGAAAGTTCGATTCAGTATTGTGTACCGTTAGCAAGTTCGATTCAGTATTGTGTACCGTTGGAAAGTTCTATTCAGTAGTGTATGCTGTTAAAAAGTTGGATTCAGTAGTGTGATCCGTTAGAAAGATCGATTATTTATTATTTATTATTATTTATTTAGATGCTTTATCGTATACCATCAGAAAGTTCGATTGTTTATTGTGTACCGTTAGTAAGTTCGATTGTTTATCGTGTACCGTTAGTAAGTTCGACAGATTTATCGTTTACCGTTAGTAAGTTCGAGTCTTTATCGTGTACCGTTAGAAAGTTCGATTCTTTAACGTGTACCGTTAGTAAGTTCGATTCTTTATCGCAGAGATTTATTAACAAACATGATAGATCTTTGGTATATCGTGTAACATTAGTAAGTTGGATTCTTTATCGTGTACCGTAAGTAAGTTCGATTCTTGATCGTTTACCGTTAGTAGTTCGATTCTTTATCGTGTACCGTTAGTAAGTGCGATTGTTTATCGTGTACCGTAAGTAAGTTCGATTGTTTATCGTGTAGCGTTAGTAAGATCGATTCTGTATCGTGTACCGGTAGTAAGTTCGATTGTTTATCGTGTACCGTTAGTAAGTTTGACTCTTTATCGTGTACCGTTAGTAGTTCTATTGTTTATCGTGTACCGTTAGTAAGTTTGATTCTTTATCGTGTACCGTTAGTAAGTTCGATTCTTTATCGTGTACCGTTTGTAAGTTCGATTCTTTATCGTGTACCGTTAGTAGTTCTATTCTTTATCTTCTACGGTTAGTAAGTTCGATTCTTTATCGTTTACCGTTAGTTAGTTCGATTCTTGATCGTGTACCGTTAGTTAGTATGATTCTTTACTGTGTACCGTTAGTTAGTTCGATTAATCATCGTTTACCGTTAGTTAGTTCGATTCTTTATCGTGTACCGTTAGTTAGTTCGATTCTTTATTGTCTACCGTTAGTAGGCTCGATTTTTTACCGTGTACCGTTAGTAAGTTTGATTCTATACAGTGTACCGTTAGAAAGCTTGATTCAGTATCGTGTGCCTTTAGAACGGTCGATTCTCTATCATATACCGTTTAAACGTTCGATTCTTTATCGTGTGGTGTTTTCAAAGTCGAATTGTGTATATACTGCATCTATATCATAGAGCGTAAGAAAGTTCGATTTATTAGCGTGTACCGTTAGAAAGTCCGATTCTACACCATATAATATATAACGCCAGAATGCTCGTTTTTGGTTATATATAGTTATAAAGTTCGTGTGGTGTTTACAAAGTAAAATTCTGCATTATCTGTGACAATGACCGATTCCAATTCTAAATCGAGTGCCTTATAAAGTTCGATTGTGTATTGTGCGTCGTTGACAAATTGCAATGACACGTGCAGTTTTCTATAGACAGGAATACAATTTACCGTTGTTACATATTCAATCGACAATTCCAGAAAAATAGTTCAGAAATTGTAAAATATAGTTCGTATTTGAATAGCAGAATATGTTGTCAGGTAAATATTTGCGTCGAAATATTTTCGCAATTATCATTGTTTATCGGCTTCTAACTAACTATTTGTCGTTCTGATGGGGTAATGCCTTGGTGGTTTAATTCTAGACATTATAACTCCAAATCTTTGCTTTTTAAGCTGATTAACAACTCTACATTGAAAATTATATCTTAATCCTATATCGTGTATTGTTATAATGTTTGATTCTATATCGAACGGTTTTTATTAAGTCAAAATCTGCATATTTTGTGTCACTGACACATTCCAAATTATATCGTGTACCGTTAGAATCTTTATCGTGTACCGTAAAAAAAAATCGTTCCTTAATCATATACCAATAGAGTCTGGTTACCGGTAGGTATCGTGTACTGTTAAAATGTTCGTTTAGTAGCGTGCACCGTTAGAAAGTTCGATTTAGTATTGTGTACCATTAGAAAGTTCGATTCAGTATTGTGTACCGTTAGGAAGTTCGATTCAGTATTGTGTAACCGTAAGGAAGTTTGATTCAGTATTGTGTAACCGTTAGAATGTTCGATTCAGCATTGTGTACCATTAGAAAGTTCGATTAAGTATTGTGTACCGTTAGAAAGTTCGATTCAGCATTGTGTACCATTAGAAAGTTCGATTCAGTATTGTGTACAGTTAGGAAGTTCGATTCAGTATTGTGTAATCGCAAGAATGTTCGATTCAATATCGCCTTCCGTTAGAATGTTCGATTCAGTATTATGTACCGTTTGAATGTTCGATTCAGTATTGTGTAACCGTTAGAATGTTCGATTCAGTATTGTGCACCGTTAGAATGTTCGATTCAGTATTGTACACCGTTAGAATGTTCGATTCAGTATTGTATACCGTTAGGTAGTTTGTTTCGTAGCGTGTACAGTTAGGAAGTTCGCTTCAGTATTGTGTACCGTTAAAAAGTTCGATTCCATATCGAGTTCCATTAGAAAGTTCGAATCAGTATTGTGTACCGTTAGAATTGTTGATTCAGTACTTAGTATTGCATACCGCTAAACGTTCTGTGTCCATGACACATTTCAATTCTAAGTTTGATTGTGCGTCGTTTACAAATTCCAATTCCAGGGCATGGTGTGTTTTCTAAGTCCAATTCTTTATCGTGTGTCGTTGACACATTCGAATTCTATACAGTTTACACAGTTATCTCTCGATTGTGTATAGCAAAATTAAATTCGTACGGTTAATAGTTCAGGGAGTAAAGTATACGAGGCAACAATCTTTAACGAGTTCGTCTGTTTTATTATGTATCAATATGGATCAGACAATACAGAGTGTAGGGAAGACAATGTCGACTTTACAGGAACTATACAAACGGCTATGGACGTTTTCTTATGAACTTAGTCGAACAATTTTTAAATGCATTAGATACACGTACGCGTATACCGTTTTACATAGTTATTTCTCTATTACGAGCATCAATAAAATCATGTATAATAATAATAATATTAGGTTCAAACAGGAGATTTTGAAACTTTAACTGATTCGATAAAACATACCGACAGTATACAGTGATTGAATAAAAAACACATGAACATCAAAAATATGATATCCAAGCTTTTTTTCTTCACCATAAACATTGGGAAAGGTTTACAGAGAAACGAGACGAAAGAAGTGACAATATCTTGTACACTGATCCGCCATTTTCACCATCCAGACCAGCTTGGAAAAGTTTGTTTCATCAAAACTTAATAATGACCATCTTTCTGGAAAACGATCAGTCCAGACTAAAAGTATGCAATTAACTGAAAGCAATATCTAATGACGACCTTATATAGAATCTATTCTTGTAATTTCGGATGTCTAAGAAATCAGCCAAACAGAATGCTTGCTTAAACTCAAATGTAATTTCAAAATTTGAAATGTATATATATCTCTGAATATTACTTTTTTAATTGGTCAATAACTAGTATTGACAAAAAACCTAACTTATGTATAGCCATGGTTTTTCGCACCTTGCAAAAACGACGTGAAAGAAACATCTGTAATTTCACTGTCAATATATTAAACGTTTCTGATTGGTTGTTGAATACCAAGGTTATCAGGGTGTGACCTGTTAAATGGTGTACGTCTGCTTTTTCAATGTAACCAACTGTTTCCTAGATGGTCATTTAATACAGGACTAGAATGCAAGTCTACAAAGCGTTCACTTAACAAGCAAACTAAAAATAACGAGTATCACAGTAACATTCGTCGACTTGACAGTAAAAACAAAGAAGCATGCTTAAGAGTCTGATTAATAACGTAGAAACTATGGTGAACTGATATTATGTTCATTAAATAACACAACGGACGAAGACTAGCAGACATAACAAGAAAAATCAATAAAAAATCTGAAGGAAGTTTAAATCATGCTTTTTTACAACGGAAAATACATTATAAACATAAAACAACTTGGTTTAATGTTCAAACGCATTGATTTCAAACTCTGAATACCAAACAAGATTATTATTTTAGATACAGTATCCACAAGGTTAGTACCGTAAAACACCAACATAACTAGTTAACTAACTGATGACAAATGAACGAAAACCACTTTAACAAAATGTCCATTATTAAAGGAAACAAAATAGAAAACGCAGACCTGTTCTTATTGTACCATTCATATATGTTTAAACTTCAAATCATTTGTTCTATAAAGGTGTTAATGTTACTATATTATCTCTCTTTTATGGCGCTGAATAAATTAAAGTCCACAGATATTTAATCCACATTTAATTCATAAATATCTGATGATAAATTGTTCAACAGTTCCACTTATAACACTGTCTGGGCCAGGATGGCCCAATTACACGACGGACCAAATAACTTTGTAACAAATTTTGGAAACCAACTTAGTTTAGGCGAGTATCAAGTACAAAACATAACAATGCAATGAAACTGTTTGGGAAATAAAAATGAAGCCAACAATAAGCCGCAAACAAGCAATAGCTTGAAAAAGAACATAACAGGTATTTGAGAGTTTGTTTGCTTTGATATGTTAATTATAGTTTGAATGGACGAATTTTTTGAGCAGTTGAAATACAAAGTAAATAGGTAAGCTAAATAGTAGTGTCAAAATATCAACTGTTTTCTTATGGTTTAAGTATTTTAGATATGATATATAAAATGTGATCATTATAGTGGTGTAAAAGCAGCAGTACAGAGTGAATGTAAAGTTTGACCTTTCGAAAAGTAGAATTACAAATTAAGGTGCTGTAATTAACGGAACAGCATACCGAGTTAGAACATAAAAACAACATTTAAACAAAATGTCATCTTTAATTTAATAATTGGCACAGATTATCTGCAATACAATAATAATGTTTCTGTTAGGTGCGCTACTTTGTTTCCCTCTATATATGTTACTCTTCTTTTTGGAATCTTTGACACAAAATTGGGAAATTGTCAATTGCCAATCGGTGAATTTGTACTATTTAATGGCTTAAAAAACAGCTCTAAAATGTTCCGTATAACACAGGAGTATGGTATATAAACATAAAATCTTGAGTATAGAACGCCGCAGATATCAATGCTTCCATGCATTTTAATCATATGTCATTTTATTGGTACATCATGTATTAACAAAATATTTGAAGAGAAAACAAAATCAAAACAAAAATAAAATACTTTATACATTTGGCAACACAGATATAAGTACATAAAATCAACAAAAAATATAGATTCTATTGACAAGCAGTTAGCATAAAGCATGAACCTAAAACCCCAAAATGCAAATAAAATGTCAATGAATCTGAACACAGTCATAATTCTGTACCTTTGCTGCTACATTATTTTACAGAAACATTTAGTTAAATATATATGTTTTATTTAATTAATCATTTAAGCATATATTTATATACCATGTAAGAACACATACTTATGAAATATAACTAAATACCTGTAACATATTTTAACCTATACCATATGCACCATTATTGATCATGCAACTATAATTTCTGTCTACATTCATTTTGCAATCTGAAACGGAACATTGATCATGCAAACTTCACTCTACGGTATTACATGTTACTCTTATTATAATGGATAACACTAGGAAATATTGAATCCACTTGAAAATATAGTCTTATTATAATGGATAACACTAGGAAATATTGAATCCACTTGAAAATATGAAGTCTTACTATAATGGATAACACTAGGAAATATTGAATCCACTTGAATATATGAAGTCTTATTATAATGGATAATCCTAGGAAATATTGAGTCCACTAGAAAAAATGAAGTCTTATTATAATGGATAACACTAGAAAATATTGTGTCCACTAGGAAATATGAAGTCTTATTATAAAGGCGTCCATCTCTAGGAAATTGAGTCTTATAAACCACCAGGGAATATAGTCTTATAACGGACTGCATGGTATAATAAAGGACTTAACTAGAAAATTGTGTGTTTCACAAAGAGATAAACAAGGGAATATAGATTTATAAAGGACTCAAATAGGAACAATGGTATCATAAAGGTCTCACCTTGGAAATATTGAGGCGTGTCGTGAGAAAACAGGTCTTAATGCTTGTGCATAAAGTGTGTCCCGGATCAGACTGTGCAGTCCGCACAGGCTGATTCAGGACGGTACTTTCCGCCTAAAGTGGATTTATGGTCACAAGAGACTTCCTTGAAACAGAAAATACCATAAAAGCAGAAAGTGCCGTCCCGGATTAGCCTGTGCAAACTGCACAGGCTAATCCGGGACGACACTTTATCAAGGACTCTGCTAGAAAAATTAAGCCTTATCATCAAAGCCTTAACTTGGAAATATTATTAAGCCTCATTTAAAGGACTTTACTAGGAAAGATGGACTTATTATAAAAGAGTCAACTAGGAAAGATAGACTTATGATAAAGGACTTAACTAGGAAAGATGGACTTGTTATAAAAGACTCAAGTAGGAAATACTGACGCAACAAAATAGGTATCATCTAGAAAATATTGACTCCCAATAAAAAGGCTTATATACTATGAAAAATTGACTCACAATAAAATAGGTATCAACTTGGAAAGCCCATAAACAAGGGTTGAATTTTTTTTTTTTAACTCCAAGCAACCTACCCTGTTAAGTGTATGTGAAAACTCTTTAAATAAACATGTTACCATCAAATATTAATGTTATTAATGAGTTTGAGACATTTCTTCCTGTTACAAAATAAACGTGCCTCACTTTGGAAAGGGACATTTTAGTGAATTTTTTATGTATCACCTTACACCAAATATATCTGGTTTAGCAATGGGAACAAACAGCGCAACATAAAGCACTCAAAAAAGTGATGAAATTAGCTATATACGAACACTATCTATTTGAACAATATATATATATATTTTAAACTGAGCACTCCTTAGGTTCAACCAAGTAACATAAATATACACATATATCTAGTGACACACTGAGCCAACATATAACCCATATATTTGTACACAATTCGTCCCTTGACAGCCAGAAGGGCTTATCAACCTTTGCACATATGATGATAGGACCTTTTGGCTTTCACGGTACAAATTATATTCTACCTATTGCACTACAGTGAAATGATGCACAACATCTATAAACATTTATAAATACATTTTTCGTTTGTTGTGATATAAATGGCATACAGAGTACCTTCTACAATAAAATACATGTACATTGTATCTTACATTTCTAATATACAAACAATGACAATTTGGGCTACTAGTAGTTATGTAGTACCTATAATACACACTCTAGATCTAAGATCAGGAAATATATAGGCTACTGCTCACAAGCAGCATGATGGGTGATGGGTCAAATTTGTTTTGCACACCAATGAGTGAAGGTAATATGGTACATTCTTATCCCCATGTATATGTTATTACTTTGAACGTAATTGCTTATAAGTACTGAAAAACACTTTCTCCAAAAGCTAAATAAGTTGTTTTTTTTCCAAGAACAGCATGGAACATTCTTGTTTAGGAGCCATTTTCATTAAGTTCCACAACTTGATTAAAAACTCAAGTCAACTGTTTAAAGTTTTTTTTTATAGTGTTACATTGCAGGGAAGAATTCCGTAGAAAACAAAACAAATAGTTGCATAGATACCCCAATGCAAAGAAAACATTGATTTTCAAATTATTTAACCTGCAAAAAACCTTTAACAGCAGATCATTTATCTTCTAAAATTATCTCAAGAGGTTTTGTGAAAAGGCCTTATTTCATACAGTTCCTTGCTTGGGAAAATCTTAAGTTATACTTAAGACGTCTTGGGTACTAATTTGAAAGAAAATGCAGGACATACTGTACTTCTATATTACATAAATCATTTTCAATTCTTTAAGTTACGAGTATTTAAAAGGCATCATAAAACCATTCCTACAGCAAAAGATAAAAGCTATTTTTAAGTTATTGACTATTCTTAACCTGACCATTAAGACTATGAACGTCTCTAATCTGTCTTGGTCAATGAAATTAAAGTCTGATATGTAAAAACAATTTTAACTTGGTTAACATTTAAAGTTAAAGAGTAAAATAATATAAAGATTGATTATAAATTCCAAATCAAGCCTACCATATATTCCCTCAAGATGTAAACTTGAAAGTATGAAATGGAAAAGCTGATTTGATGATACTGCCGCTAATGCCACCAAATGCATTATTATAATGTATACTGAACCCAAAAATACATTTCATAAGGTACATGCCAAATTGTCACGGTTACGTAAGAGATGTACACACATAAATACATGTGGTTATTGTAAAATCGTTTTACTTTGCAAACTCGACCAGCTCATCTCAGTAGATTTATAAGACAAACTTACACAACAATCAGAAGATTTCAGTAAGAGTTTCTTTTTTGGTTCAGCATAGATCTGGTCTTATGACTAACAGTTCTTGAACTTAGTCTTAATGGGGCTTGTTCACAGATTTTTGTATTTTTTGAAGTTTACCAAATAATATCTTCACATGACAGATTTATGCATCGGAACTAAAGCGCTCAACTATAATAACAATAAAATGATAAAAACAGAAAAGTAAAAACGTCGCTCCCATTGGAGTTCGAACCTCAGACCTCCAGATCAAACGGCTAACACCGTAACCAATTGGCCATTCCAATTTCTATATTCAAAACCATATTGTTTACTTTATGTTAGTGATCAATGTGGTGTCAAGAATTTGAACGAAAATAACAGAAACACTCCAAATTATTCCATTGTTTAGCGTGACAAACGTTTTATAATATTATCACTTTAAACTGATGATCACTCATCAAAGAAACGGCATTTCCAGCCTATATGTCCATAGTGTTATTTCGCTCCTTTTTACACACTATTCTTTTAGTTTTGGAATCTGTGACAAAAAGTTGGACAATTGTCAATTCGTCAATCTGTGAATAGGTCCCTTTAATCTTACATACTGGCCGATGAAACCAATTATTGCATATTTAAGATTAGTCTAACATTTGTTTGAGATGGTCCTAGCCATTAGGCCAGATTGTGATCTGACAATATGTCAGAACTTTCATTTTGTTTTCTTAATTCTGTAAGTCAAAACAAAGAGAAAATAGATCTACAAGAAGGAATATTTGTTTGCCGTAGATGTTGATACTTATCATGATCATATGAAGAAGTTTGATTTACATAACATAAACGAAGAAAATTTGCAACAAACATTGGCACTGATAGTAATAAAATGTGCAAGCCTTGGCGACGATAAAACATAAAATGTAATAATGACCAGTAGTACCAACATTGAAACTTAACATACATAAAATCTTACCATAAATGATTATGCAAGATGAATCTGTAATGCACCATTAAAAGATGTCTTGCTTTTGTATGACATCATTTGCTAAATAACAGTAAAACAAATTATTTTCGAATGATAATAATTTCATTTATTACTGCCGATAAATTGTTCTGGTCGGCGTTTTTCTTGAAAATACTTCCTCGCTACCTACAAACAATGTGGTCGCTAACATATTTGAAACACCTCATATGACATTACGACCACGTGACCGCAGACCAAACGAGTGCCGAGAACTTTCTTTTTAATGGCCGGCCATTGAACAAGAAGGACCTTGTTTTCGTACGATAAACAATTTATCCACTGTGCTTATATGCCCCAAAAATCAACAATCTCAAACCATGTTTAATGTATAAATGCAAGATATTCTATAATTTATTTTTGATTGTAGGCATAACACATGTTAAGCATCTCACCTTTCACTTATAAGATCTTTTGATCAAATATTCAACATTCACTATAAAATTAGTGATTTAATAAAGAAAACTATCTAACTTTGCTGGCATCGTTAAAATGACAAAACTGTAAGTCTAACACCATGTTTATATGTATAAAATGCTCAGTATCCTATAAATATTGGGCATACCTAACTGAACAAGCTGTATTTCAAAAAAATACACTGGGCATATGTTCGGAAATAACATAATTTTTTCTCAAAAATACAAGTACATACGCTATTAAAAACACCATGGTGACTAAAACATAATTTTCAACAAACAATAAAAGATCATAGATGATGCACAGTTATTTCCCTTTGCGATGAGGGCTGCCGTCTCCGAGAAGCTTGCATCTGTTGATCTGAGTAATCGAGGCGCATGTTATAACCATTTACCTGATCTTGAGACAGATTGGGCTGGCGCCTAATATGCAGTTGGGACACAAACTTTGGCGAGTTTATTAGGCTGCCTCCGTTTTCAATGTAGGTTGGTGTATTGGGACTACTATGGCTAGTTTTGGCCTTTTGCGACCCAGTTTTGTTCGGCGTTGGCCCGTGACTGGGACTAGAACGTTTCCGATTTGATGACGAAGATTTGCGTTGATGTGATCCAGTGAAACTCTGAGAACTAGTTTCATTTGAGGTCACTTCCACAGAGGCCTTTGTTTCAATCAAACGATTCTCCTTCCTTTCTACCCACTTATTCTCAACGTCTGGTAACACACTTCCTCTGTCACTTCCCAACGATATATTCACAGGTATCTGCTGGACGTGTTTAACAGGCAGTACGTGCCTGACCGGTATCTGGAAGTGCACAGGGATCTGTTGAATGTGCTCCACAGGCAGTTCAATAGGTGCCTCGATGTAATCGTAATCCATGCTCGTGTGAGCATTATCATTGAAGTCACTGTTACCATTCATTACAGAATGTTTCTCACTCATATTGTCATAATCCGAAGCTCGCGACGGGGGTTTCTCTGTGTGTTCTGCGTGGAGGTTTTCAAGAGTAGTGTCACGAGTAAGGGTGACATTCTCACCATGTACTCTATCACGATCTTCGTAATTCAGTTTCTCAAGCTCCCTATCAATCTCCATATCGTCTTCATTGAAAGGGACAGGTGTATGTCGGGACATTGCATGATCCAGACTGCCGACATCAGAACCACCGGCAAACGACGTCCGTGAGCTCTTGGGCGACGTTTTCGAACTCATTTCCCCGAATGATAACCTTGAATTGGCAGCTGTGTCATAAAATGAAGACAGATCTCCTCCTGAGTATTCTGAAAGGCGACTCGACTGTAGGGACTTTGTATCCGACCCTCTGCCACTTTCAGGAGTAGCATGCAGTCCGCGTTTCCGGTAGTACGCGGCTTTACCACTACTCTTCATGGTGCTCTTTCTAAAATGCTCATCGAACGTTTCGTCCTTTCGTCTGGATATGATTTCCTGTATGCTAGGCTGGATCTCTAGGCCGAAAGGCAGAGTTGGAAGCTCATTTGCTTTGCCAGGTGGCGGCACGTCCATCTTGGCCTTCTTCAGTTCTTCCATTGCAATCTGGAGTGTACATTATGATCTTAATTTCTGAACTGTATAATGAAATCGTGTGTACAAAGTTGTGTATAGCTTGGACAAATTGACCCGACACTCATGCACTCTTTTAGCATAATTTAATGCTTCAACTATTACTATACTTACCATGGTGAGGTTCGTTCAGGTGTTACGAGTTCCACATGTTTATTGATAGCTATTTACTTCTGAACTATATTTTTCAGTGAAATATACCAAATAAACACAATTCCAGTACAGAAACTAATATATTCACTTTAATTGATTATAATAAAGACTGGTAACCAATAATATACTACATAGGTGTTCTACATGACTGGTATGGTTCGAAAATGTAAATCCACCCAAAGTGAATACATTACACATTAACTGCGTAGTAAGAGCTTATTGTTCCAAACCATTACAGAGTGTACATGCAGCTGTTCTATATAAATAATTACAAAACCTGTAACCAAATGAACCTGCAGTTTTTCTCAATATCATTATCCAATTACAAGACTTGTTACCAAATGTACCTGCTGTTATTCTTCACCAATTACAAGACTGGTAACCAAATGCACCTGCTGTTATTCTTCACCAATTACAAGACTAGTTACCAAATGTACCTGCGGTTATTCTTCATAACCAATTACAAGACTGGTAACCAAATGTACCTGCTGTTATTCTTCATAACCAATTACAGGACTGGTAACCAAATGTACCTGCTATTATTCTTCATAACCAATTACAAGACTAGTTACCAAATGTACCTGCTGTTATTCTTCATAACCAATTACAAGACTGGTAACCAAATGTACCTGCTGTTATTCTTCATAACCAATTACAGGACTGGTAACCAAATGTACCTGCTATTATACTTCATAACCAATTACAAGACTGGTTACTAAATGCACCTGCTGCTATTCTTCATTAGGAATTACAAGACTGGTAACCAAATGCACCTGCTGCTATTCTTCATTAGGAATTACAGACTGGTAACAAAATACACCTGCTGCTATTCTTCATTACTAATTACAGGCTGGTAACAAAATGCACCTGCTGCTATTCTTCATTACTAATTACAAGACTGGTAACCAAATGCACCTGCTGCTATTCTTCATTACTAATTACAGACTGGTAACAAAATACACCTGCTGCTATTCTTCATTACTAATTACAAGACTGGTAACCAAATGCACCTGCTGCTATTCTTCATTACTAATTACAAGACTGGTAACCAAATGCACCTGCTGCTATTCTTGATTACTAATTACAGACTGGTAACAAAATGCACCTGCTGCTATTCTTCATTACTAATTACAAGACTGGTAACAAAATGCACCTGCTGCTATTCTTTAGAATTAATTACAAGACTGGTAACCAAATGCACCTGCTGCTATTCTTCATGACTAATTACAATACTGGTAACCAAAAGCACCTGCTGCTATTCTTCATAACTATATACTAGACTAGTAACCAAATGCACCTGCTGCTATTCTTCAAAACTAATTATGAGACTAGTAACCAAATGCACCTGTTCTATTCTATTCAATAAATTACATGAACGGCAATCAAGTGTACCTGTAGCTGTTCTATGACTGTATCATCATCATATCCAAAATCTGCCTCCAGATCTGACTGAAAGAACGTCAGCAGTGTGTCCATCTTTTGTTTGCGGATCTTCCCTGGAAATACATGTACGATATGCAATCATCTACGTTGTTACTACCACTGGCATAGACATTCAATAGCTTCTAAAACATATAATGTAGTTTTTATATAAATAATTCGTTAACAAAAGATACCTGTCTAACAATACAATGCACTAGTAGAACTGGAAATGTATACGTTAAAAACAAACATATTCATATAACAAAACTAAAATGACGGTACAAAATGAAAAAAATGCTCAATAATTGGAAAAAAAAATCTATAAGGGCTGTTCCAAGAAAAAAGGTGATAAGGGGGTGGAACGCCGATGAATCAAAATTTGGTGGGTGGGGGGTGATAGAGGGGACAAAACGGATTATCAATGACTTGAACAAAAATAAAGTTGTGTTGGTGGTACCCCATTTTTGGACTGGCGTTCGGCCCCCCCCCCCCCCATCACCGTTTTTCCTGGAACAGCTCTTAGTAAAAGACTGAACTGTGCACACACATCTACAAAATATTGAATTTTTTTTTATTTTTATTATAAGCACTTTTGTATTTGTTTTTTGACGAATAAATCAAATTAACCACTTCTATTTGATATAGCAGCATTATCCCGGTGTGTTCCAAATTTGATGTCACCAAAATTAGATGACTGTGTAGATTTAAATGTAATGTAATAATACATTGAACTGTTGTTTCGACGATAGATATCCGACAATATCACATATTTTCACATACTATAACGAGTAAACAAAACATTGTTGAATTTAGATTGTGTCGAATTTTGGTTGCATTAGGATACATTTTGCATTAATCAATTAAATGTAAGTCATACACAATGTTTTACAAATTCTAGTTTCTTTATCTAGACACAAAGCTAATTAAGTGCCTAATTCATACAAATCCCTGTACAAGTACACATTTCTTTATCAAAATAGAACATGAAACCTAAGAAAATGCCTAATCCATTCCATTTCCCAACTGCAAAATGAAATCTTAGCAAATCCAATGATTAATAGGCAAGAACATAGCGCCTGTACGTTTTCCAACTACAAAGTCAAAATTAATTGCCCACTTCACCATATCCGACTGCATGTACGTACGTCTATGCAGTTTCACGATGGTGTAACTCATGGCAGTGAGGACCCTCTCCCCCTCCAGCATGTAGATATCCCACACACGCAGGGTCAGGGTGAACGGCATCTGTAACCATGGCAACGAGATAGCGATAAGAAAACCCCATATACTGATAGAAATATTCTTAGGTTATTGAAATGAATACAAGGTCTAAGTTACTGAATTTATATTAAATTAGGAGATAGATGAGCATAAAAATGGCAGGGAAAACAACTGGAAGTAGTAAGAACAAATGCCGATTAACAAAAAATAAACAACTGACAGATAATGGATAAACACTTTTAACTAGGGATGTCAACGGATACCAGAATTGGTATCCGGATATTCATATGTACTATCCGGATACTATCCTGATAACCGTATAGATCGGCACTGGTGGCCGGAATCTGGCGCATGTTAAAGTTGCAAAATTAAGTTCACACCTAGACGAATTATATCTTACTAAATTACGATAATTCTATTTTGAAAACACAATAGTTTTAAATTATTAAAAAAAGTACATGTAACAAACTACGTCCATTTCTGTTCGTAAAATTGTGTTTTTTTGTTGTTGTGTACAGCGTGCAATGTTGTTATGCCTTTCAATTAAAGTGCCCCAATTAAACATGTGCTTTGCGCAAAGATCAGTGTTAAGGCTGACTGGGTAAAAACACGCAATGTGCTAATCACATGCACATAAACACAATGACAAGGATGGATCAATGTTACTATACATTTTATTTCATTTTTATTTTATATGCAAAAAATGATATTCTATCATCTGTTTTATTCAAATCAAAATATTAAGTTGAATGTACTAATATTAGTTAATAACGTTGCGATATTTGTTCCGTCTGCACAATGGTTTGTAAAAGAATAAAGTAAGAAAACAAACTGAAATACCAGGTCCAGTAATAATTAGATTGGAACTGATTGGATAAGACAGTCTTTTAAGTTTTGCCGATTAGAAATGATTGGTTTACAATGGCTGCATTTGATTTCAATAGTTGGTTGGAACATCGATAATTGACTTTAATTGGCATTGTTAATCGGTAGAGAACCATCTCTTATCAAGAGGGATGCACCTAATGGGTATAATCGATCGTGACATCCATTTGTTTAATAGTCCTGTCAAGATTAGTGTGGTGTGAAAGCACCACCTGTTGGTTTATTATAATCGTATACCAACTGAGGTGTGTGTTTATGACACGTCCGCAGTACGAGGTGGAGACCTCCTGTAGAGGCCTATAGCTGTGTTGAGTTAATCAATAATATACATGAAACCAGAGCGTTTGTATGCAAAAAAAAAACACGAGAAAAATCTGATTCAATTTTTTTATACGAATATTCGGCTACTAACTTGGTAACCGGATACTAACATAGTAACCGGATATTTGGATATCCGGATATTCGTTGACATCCCTACTGTTAACAATATAATTTTATTTTGTTTTATTTTCATGATAATAAATACCAATTTATATATAGTTTTCAAACATTCTAGTGCTGCCTTAAAGGGTTTTCATAGATGAAGCTCTTTTAATCCAATCCAATGACTGATAAGGTAGGGAAAGATCTAGCATCAAATCCAATGACTGATAAGGTAGGGAAAGATCTAGCATCTGAAAAGGTACAGGGTGCTGCTAAATAGGAGCAGGGGGGAAAGTCGGACCAGTCTGTTGACATTGTCTAATTATTTGCTAAATCAATGGTTTTCATGAGTCGAATGCCTCTGATTTAGGCTTAAAATAATAGTCTATTCATTTGAAGTTGAATATTTGCAAAATGCATTGAATTTCAAAAGATATTCAGCAGTTCTGTGTTGACCAGCCCTGAAATGCAGCAGGGGGGTACCAAAAAGAAGCAGGGTGCAGCACCCTGCTATTTTGCTCTAGATCTTTCCCTAGATAAGTACAAACCCTGTCGAGAAAACACTGCAGATAGTACTTGATGGTGTACAGCCCTGAGTCGATTCCTTCCTTCTCCTGTAGAAAGATCAACATACACAAAATTCAGCATTCTATAGGTTAATGTAGAACTATGGGAACTTAAACTCAGGGCTTTCATAAACTTTCAAAAGTTTGAACTTCCTAGCCTCTGATTTTGGAAGTTTTGCACATAATATTTGGAAGTTTTGACAGTATTGCGTGACATAAGTCCTGAGCGTTTCAGAACAGTAATTAAGTATAAAATTCAAGGTTTGTTTAAGGTCAATTCTTTTTCATCAGGTTTTTATAATATGCCAATTCAGTTAAAGAGGTATAAATTGAGATGAACCACTTTATTTTTTCTTCTAACTTGTTCATCCTTACATGATGAAACTTCCATGGCTGCAATTATGGAAGTTCTGCAACTTCCATGGTTGCAATTTTGGAAGTCCTGTGACAAAAACTGGGAGTAAATTATTCCTGAACTTCCCGTAATGCAAGCCCTGTTAATCTGCTACACAGTTATTCCACATGGACTTGCTGATAGACCAATGAGTATCGTTTTACTCTTTTGTAATATTCTATGCAGGTCATAATTTCAATAAAATAATTCAACATGACCATCATTCTATGCACTAATAGCCACAGAAACAGCTACTATCAACAAACAAATATTCCTTTTCGACTAGTTTTGCTAATGTAATAATCGCCATATCGAGAATAATGAATTGGTCATCTACTATGCCATACTAAAGAGCTATAACTATCGTACATAATCAATGGTCAGCCGCAGCTCTCAACACGTGTATCAATCTAAATGTTTCATTACCTACAAAATATACTTTGATTCTGTAGAAAGGTCTTCACTTACCAGGTGCTTTCGGACCTTTGGAAGAAACTTTTTCAACACATTGTCATGATGTTCTTGAAATCTCATCAATTTGGGAAAGCTTTCAATAAAGAAACCTGAAATGTTGAAGTGACTTTCATTATTTCTGAATTACATATCACACGTTTTTGTAAGCCAATTTTACCTTGACACATTGAAATCCTACTGAATTTGAGTACCTTATGAGGTCTAATAAAGAATTATTGTTCTTGAAATCTCATGAGTTTGGGAAAGCTCATAATAAAGAAACCTAAAATGTGGAACTTAATGTATTGAGGCGTGTCGTGGGAAAACCGGTCTTAATGAATGTGCGTAAAGTGTCGTCTCGGATCAGCCTGTGCAGTCCGCTTTTATGGTATTTTCTGTTTCAAGGAAGTCTCTTCTAAACATATATCCACTGTAGGCGGAAAGTGCCGTCCCATATTAGCCTGTACGGACTAATCCGGGACGTCACTTTACGCACATGCATTAAGACCGGTTTTCCCACGACACGCCTCATTATTTTTGAATGACATGCAGAGATCACCGTGGCTAAAATTTCTCTTCAGCAATTTTACCTCGCTACACTGATATACTACTACTCAATTTTAGTACTTTATAGGGTTTTATAAAGAACAATTAATCCAACAGAATTTGATAGCCAGATGTTCATATTTGTAATTATTGGCCAATTTGGAAAACTACCGAGCGAGCCCTGAGAAGTACTGCCCTATCTATCCAGCAGCACACATGTACTTAAACATACTCTCACACTCTTAAAAGATTTACAGATTAAAGGTCATTTTGTTTTAGAGAAATTTAACATTTTCAGCAACAGCCAGTTGATAACCTGTGGTGACTTACCGTGCATCCCGTGCCTTTTATCTGTGAACAGCTGAGAAAGTGCCCAGAAAGCATCCTACAAGTTTAAGAACCAGTAGGAAACAATCTGCTATGTAAACTTATGTTGAATTAGAGGGTAGAGCTGGGCAAATAATTTTTAAATTGTGGTAACAAGTACAAATAAATGTTGAAATATATAAAACTTTCTATTGTTAATTAAAAGACACAGAATGGATGCTGCACACATAGAGATGTGATTTCTGAAAACGTCTAGTGATGAAATGGAAGCCCTCAAAGAGTTCCCTGAAATTCATGATTTGATTTCCAAATGGACCCAGCAAATTTAACAACTATTTGTGAAAATAATTGGCCAGTTAAAGGGAGAAAACCAGCTGAATTCAGGAAGAATCACAACCCTTGATGTACATAGTTCATGTATAGATGTAAATAACGCTTTAAATTAATAATAAACCAACACATAGAATCCCTGCTGCACGTATGTAGGTATTACCTCTTCATTCATGTACATGAGAAGTAAGGCTGCAATCTCACTCATGCCCTGGCAGTACCCGACCTCCGTGTTGTACATCGAGTAGGCCGCAAGCACATGGAACAACGCCTGCTGTCTGCAAGACGATTGGTGAAGTTTACAGACAGGTCATAACCTTGGAGTATCCTGCTATAATGTTTGCGCTACCAGCATAGGCTACTAAAAATTCTAATTGGCTACTAAAATGTCTAAAATATTTGTAAATGAAGCGTATTTTCACACTTTCTGCGAGAACTATCTCTAAATAACTGAAAAAATCATTCTGATGTTGCCTTACTTGTTGTTTTTTTCTCAAATAATATTGCCACTTGTCCATACAGTAATTACATGTATATAGTAAGTTCTGACAAATATTAACTTGTGTGGTTGACAAGCTGGGCAATAAAGACACTTGCATTAACCACCCCTGGTGGTTGTTTGACCCCATACCATTTTCACATACTGCAAAACCATTTATATTTGTCGTCATGAAATTTCGTGTTTTATTTTTAATTACAATTTCGTGGGCACTTAAATACGTGGATTTTCAATTTTATTAATAAACGAAGCTTGTCACAGGATGTGACATATGCCCCTGAAGCATATGCTCGTCATAGGAACGCAAAACAATGTCAGGGTACAATATTATGCCCTGGACAAATATCTTGAGATTTCAGCATCACAGCTGTTTGTTGTTGTGACACACTGCCTCATAATGATCTTCATTCCCACCAAGTTATTACATTTCTTACATGTTGGCAAAAATGATGCTTCCTACAAAAAGTTCATTCTAATATTTGACCTTTTAAGTGTAACCATGGACCCACAGACCTTGACCGAGGAGCATGTAAGTGGTATGTGACACATCATCTGGTCATGGGAAAAAATAATCTGAAGTAATATTAAAATCCTTCAAGGCTGTTGGAAGTTATAGAGTAGAAAAAAATTCCTTGAGATCTGACTTTGAATTGTGACCTTGACCTTTGACTGATGACCTTGGGAGTTGTACACGACACATTGCCTGGTCATGGGAAATTATAAATTGAAGTAATATTAAAATCCTTCCAAACGTTTAGAAGTTATGGTGGAGAAACATAAATCCTTGACCTCTGACCTTGAATTGTGACCTTGACCTTTGACTGACCATCATGGGAGTTGTATGCGACACATTGTCTGGTCATGGGGAATAATAATCTGAAGTAAAATTTAAATCCCTTAAGACATTTAGAAGTTATGAAGTGGAAACAAAAATAATTGACCTTTGACCTTGAATTGTGACCTTGACCTTTGACCGACGAGTATGGGAGTTGCACGCAACACATCGTCTGGTCATGTGGAATAATAATCTGAATTATATAAAAATCCATCCAGGCGTTGAGAAGTTATGGAGCGGAAACCAAAATTCATGACCTTTGACCTTGAATTGTGACCTTGACCTTTGACAGACGAGCATAGGAGTTGTACGTGATACATCGTCTTGTCATGGGGAATAATAATCTAAACTTATATTAAAATCCATCCAGGCATAAAAAAGTTACAGAGCAGAAACAAAGTCTGGACGGACAAACCCACCCACGCACGCACGCACCATCCCACCCACAGACAGACGTTTCGACTACTATATGCCCTCCTTCAGGGGCATAAAAACATTATTTAGAAATGTGTCAATTGTATCCCTGTTTTCTGTTTGTAACACCTTACAGTCATAAACGGAGCGTCCCCGCGGTAAGTGGGCCCCATTATCGACCTGTCAATTAAGCAATAGACCCTTGTTATGAAATAAACATGGCACGTCACTGTGGGAGGTAGGGTCCGACTACAAATGTGTCAATTAAACAAACAATGGGCTCAAATAAACAGGTTAACATGTTTGACCATTATTGAGCGTTTTAAACAATGAAGCCAGTTACTAATTAGTGGCAATCAATAGCAATTATGACCAAACAATTATATACAGCGTTGCTGCAAAGGCAGATAAATCGGATATGTCAAGTGTCAATAAGGTACACAGTATATTACACCGGCGCATCGTTTGGAGTGTATGCAGATTAGATAGGGGCTACTTGTCACAAACAAAATAAACTGGATATAGAACTGATGCATTTATGATATAAATGCACATCATGTTTAAGGTAATTTATTTATTATAAACAAACTCTTATGTTTCAATAAACTACAATAAACATTATATTTACATATTGTCGTCATGTAGGAATACGCACCAGAAATCTTAAGAGTGCAAATTCTGTAGAAACAAGAGATGTTTGTAAAACATGTATGCAGCCAACTTGCAGCCAAGTTGTGAATATGTGCACTTGTTTAGAATTTTTTTTAATACGCAATCCCAAGTGAGGTCTTGATATATGGTATCTATGTATGAAGTTATTGAGCGGAAACCGTTTTTTTATTTTTAGTAATGGTGACCTTGACCATGACCCCACCCATCCCATATGAAGTCCCAAGAGAGGTCTCAATAAAAGGTATCTATGTATGAAGTTTCATTAAAATATCTCGATGCGTTCTCAAGTTATTGAGCGGAACACGTTTTTCTATTTTTATCAACGGTGACCTTGACCCCACTCAACTCATATGCAATCCCGAGCGGTATCTATGTATAAGGTATCTATGTATGAAGTTTCATTAAAATATCTCAATGCTTGTCAAGTTATTCAGCAAAAAGCGTTTTGCTATTTTTAGTAACTGTGACCTTGACCCCATCCACCATATATGCCATCCCAAGAGAGGTCTTAATATAAGATATCTATGTCTGAAGTTTCACTAAAATATATTCTCACGTTATTAAGGGGAAACCATTTTCTATTTTTAGTAATTGCCACATTGACCTTGACCACACCCACCCCATATGCAATCTCAAGCAAGGCTTCGATATAAGGTATATATGTATGAAGTTTCCTTAAAATATCTTGATGCGTTCTCAAGTGATTGAGCAGAAACAGTTTGTCTATTTTTAGTTATGGTGACCTTGATCTTGACCCCACCCGCCCCATATGCAATCCCAAGCCAGGTCTTGATATATGGTATCTACGTATGAAGTTTCATTAAAATATCTTAAAGGATTCTTAAGTTATTGATCAGAAACCGTTTTTCTATTTTTAGTAACGGTGACCTTGACCCACCCAACCCATATGCAATCTCAAGCAAGGTCTCGATATATGGTATATATGTATGAAGTTTCATTAAAATATCTCGATGCATTCTCAAGTTATTGAGTGGGAACCGTTTTTTCTATTTTGATTAACAGTGACCTTGACCCCACCCACTCTATATGCAATCCCAAGCGAGGTCTCAATATAAGGTATCTATGTATGAAGTTTCATTAAAATATCTCGATGCGTTCTCAAGTTATTGAGCGGAAACCGTTTTTCTATTTTTAGTAATGGTGACCTTGACCTTGACCCCACCCACCCCATATGCAATTCCCAGCGAGGTCTCGATATAAGGTATCTATGTATAAAGTTTCATTAAAATACCTCTATGCGTTCTCAAGTTATTGAGCAGAAACCATTTTTCTATTTTTAGCAATGGTGACCTTGACCTTTGACCTCAAAATGTATACGCGCCTTCCTTTCCTCCCAAGTAACCAGCATACCAACTTTCATGATCGTAGGTCAAAGCGTTCTCTAGATATCGTGCGGAAACGAAATGGTCTACGGACAGACCAACCATCCGACCGACCGACATACCGACCGACTGACCGACCGACAGACAGGTGCAAAGCAAGATACCCCCACTTCTTCGAAGGGGGGCATAAAAACAGCAAGACGAATAATTATTCGTTGGAAACTTAAATTCGTGGTAAGTTCCATCCTCGAAATCCACGAAATTAGTGCCCACGATTACTAATGGTTTTGCAGTACTCGGGTAAAATAATTGCTGTATAGCTGAATATATTAGCTGCACTAACATTTTAATAGTTCAGTATGTGGTTTCCAATAAAAAAAATATATATGAAAGAAAATGCTGTAGAAGAATTATACATACTCATTTTTATTTATATGTATAAGGTAAACAGTATACATGTATTCATAACATTACAATTCCCATCTTATCTCATATCTGATAAATTTTTTGGAAGAATTTCTACATATTCAACATGTAAAGGTCTCACTATCGGAAGAATCTGACAAAAACTCACTTGACACCGTATCGTTCCCGGAACATAGTATTATTTCTGTAAGTTCTGTTAACATCCAGATCTATTTGTCGGATATGTGGAGATATTGACCTTGCTCTAGACTTCATTCTCTGAAAAAATAAAAAATAGGGAAACCCTTACCACAGCTGTATGTACATGTACAGTATTATTCAAAGTCAAGCATTATCTAAGAGTCAAAATACTGATTAAATTTAGCATTTTTTTATTTATTAAGGATTTTTACTTTAATATTAAAATTGTCTGCTGTTTCATAAAAAAATATACATCTTTTTATTTGTTCTAATTGACGATCATTGGTAATAATGTTTACTAACAGATATGATCATTTACCAGCCAGAAAATTCACTCTGGATAAATATTCACAATACTCTTATAAAATGTTATATTAAACCCTCCCATTTTAGGAAATAAATTACAATGCATTCAAATTTAACACCAACACTTCAAAAGACAAGGAATTTTAGTGACAAAATGTGTGCATGAAAGTAACATGATTTGTAGCAAATGATTTGACGAGTGTTGTGGGAAACCTGGGCTTAATGCATGTGCATGAAGTGTCGTCCCGGATCTGCCCGTGCAGTCCGCACAGGCTAATCAGGGATGACACTTTCTGCTTTTATGGTATTTTATGTTTCAAAGAAGTCTCTTCTAAACATAAATCCACTGTAGGCGGAAAGTGCCGTCCTGGATTAGCCTGTGCAGACTGCACAGGCTAATCCAGGACGACACTTAACGCACATGCCTCAAGTCCAATTTTCCCACGAAACACCTCATTTGTTTCTGATGACCAGTGGATAATGCATCATTTTTATAAAACATTGCTGCTAACAAGCTTTTTCATTCGGTACAGAATGGCTAAGAATTTATGGTCAGGTCAGTCATAACCTGGTATATAGTGTCTTCAGATCCTAACAGCAAACTCTGAAAGCGAGTGTTAGAAGTTGATTTCAATGACATTGTTACTGATCATGAATTCCTCTGAGCTGGATTCTTGTACATACATTATAAACCCCGTCCTGTTCTGAACGCACGTAACTCACTCCTAGTAGCCTGCACCAGACGTCGCCCCGCAATTTGTCAGGGATGCCCTTGAAAACACGCCGCGTCAACTGGAAAACAGTGTACAAACATGCAATTACAAATCGGTTACCAGTTTTTAAAAGTGAATGAAGGCTTTTTAAATCTCAATACATACAATAAGACTTTGTTATTTTCTGATTTATGTTGTCCAGTTTAACTGTAACAGTTTTGAAGAATCCAATTCAACAAGAGCTGTTTGTAAAACAGTCATGCCCTCTCTAGGTTAAAAGCAATGTTTCAAATACAAGTTTGGGGACGCCTGGATGAAAACTGTTAGACATAGAGAGTGTATACTGTCAAAAAGGCCAATTTTAGATAAATCACGGGCCATAACTCTTCAGGTTCTGGAGCGCTTGGACTGATTATCGAAATTGGCCGAGATATTATGGCCACAAACATTTTCTTGAAGTTTGGTGAAGGTTGGAAGAAAACTGTTGAACTTAGAGAGCAAAATCGTCTAATAATGCCGATGTCAAATCCTTCAAGGGCAATAACCCAGCATTTTCTGGGGCAATTTGGCTGATTATCGAACAAGGCTGAGATATTATGGCTGCAAACATTTTCACCCAATTTCTTGAACATTGGATAAAAACTGTTCGACTTAGAGAGCGGACACAGCTAAAAATGCCAATTTCAGATAATTCAAGGACCATGACTCAACATTCCTTGGGTGATTTGGCTGATTAATGAACTTGGCCGAGATATTATGGCCACAAACATTTTCATGAAGTTTGGTGCGAATCAGAGGAAAACTGTGGGACTTAAAGAGAGGAAACGAAAGTGGTCACCGACTGACTGACCGACATTAGCAGACCAATATACCATGCCATCTTCGATGAGGGGCATAAAAAGAACTTTGCTCTAAGTTTACAATAACAAACATGTAATTTCAACCAGACATGAATCAACATTTTTCCATTAGTCCATACATATAATCAAATCTATTTTTCGCTTGAAACATAATTTCCTGGTGTTATTTGATGAAGTTCAATGTTTTATTGCCTTACCTTTTCACCTGGATAGTAGCTCTTCCACTTTTTTGTCATTTTCACCCATTTGTTAACACGCTCCAATTCGGTTTTCCTTGCCTAAAATTATAAAATGTCAAGTATACTTTCATCAACATTTGCCAGTTAAATACTTGTAGCAGTTTAAGACATTAGGTTGTACAAGATATTATACTACTTTATAAAGTGGTCTATATATTAAACTTCCATAAGAACATTTTTTTAATGAAGAGTAGATTGATACATACAAGCAGTTTGTTTATTTCTGCTGAAAGTAAGATTAAGGAAAAAAACATTTTGGAAAATAGATTTGCTATTTTAGCATGTTTTAGTTTCAAACATTTGAACATTTAATGGTATAGATTTGACCTTGTGCTACTTTAAGATCTGCCTGAAACTGTACAAATCATTAATGGAACTGGACACAGAATTTCAGTATCGGGGGAATTTAACAACAGTTAACACATTTTGTGCATGTTTTGGCATTAACATGTTGACTTAAATAGTAGTCGAACCTTAGCCTCGGCAGCACTGGACAGGGTGGGCAGTGGCTTATCACTGAAATCAGATGCATATGACAGTTTCACAATGTCAAAGGGATGGTTTACACGCAGTAAAATATTAGGGCTAGCATGAAAAACGCTGTACACAACACAGAACTCGGAAGATGTTTGAAACCACAAAATAAATCTGCAAACTCATACATATTCCTGGAAAAGTCCAGGAATTTCAGTAAGTACCTGGTAAATTATGACCACATATTAGAAACATATTTGTATACAAACATCACTACCTATAGATATATGGCTTATATTTCAAAACAATAACTGAATACATGTATTATTCAAATGACTAGTCTACAATAATGAATATCTGTTACAGAGTTAGAGAGTATGGTGAAGTAAATGCTTACATGATGAAGTCATATATGCCTGTGACATGGTAGGCATCAAAGGTCTGATTTAACAAATACCATATACAATTTAGCTGTTTGCTAAGCCATTACCAGAAATAAAGTGTTAAAGCAAACTTTACAATATCAGAATGAGCGAAGAATCTTACTGGATGAAGCCGTATCTGTCTGTGACATGGTACACCTCAAATGCAGGGTCCTCCCAGGGATCTATCTTTGCCCCCTTTTCTCGACCCTGGAGCAATGAATAAAATATATATTCAGTGTCTGAACAAGAGCTGCCAGAAGACAGCGCACTCCAAGATTCTGAGTGCTGGACTATTCAAAGTACTTCAGCTGACGCATATGTTTGAAAGTGGAACAGGAGAAAGAAACAATTTTAATATGAATACCTAGAAACATCGACGTGTTTATAAATAATGGCAGTACCATTAGACAATGTCATATCAATGGGATTACCTTGTCATATCTTGTCACAGGACATTGTCATATCAATGGCATTACCATGTCATATCGGGCTAAAGGACTGTGTCAAATCTGGCACCAGAACCATGTCAAATCAAGGACATTACCTTGTCATATCTGGTCAGAGGACTGTGTCATATCAAAGGCATTACCTTGTCAAATCTGGTCACGTGACTGTGTCTAATCAAAGGCATTACCTTGTTTTATCTGGCCCGTTGACCATGTCATATCAGTAGCATTACCTTGTCATACCTGGCCACATGACTGTGTCATATCAAGGGGATAACATCGTCATATCTGGTCAGAGGACTGTGTCATATCAAGGGATTTCCTTGTCATATCTGGTCAGAGGACTGTGTCATATCAGTGGCATTACCTTGTCATACCTGGCCATATGACTGTGCCATATCAAGGGCATTACATTGTCATATCTGGCCACATTACTGTGTCATATCAAGGGGATTACATTGTCATATCTGGCCACATGACTGTGTCATATCAAGGGCATTACCTTGTCATATCTTGCCACATGTCTGTGTCATATCAAGGGGATTACATTGTCATATCTGGCCACATGACTGTGTCATATCAAGGGAATTGCAATGTCATATCTGACTACATGACTGTGTCATATCAAGGGGATTACATTGTCATTTCTGGCCATATGACTGTGTCATATCAAGGGCATTACCTTGTCATATCTAGCCACATGACTGTGTCACGTAAGGGCATTACCTTGTCATATATGGTCAGCTGACTGTCATAACAAAAGGATTACCTTGTCATATCTAACCACAAGACTGTGTCATATCAAGGGCATTATCTAGTCATATCTGGTCACAGGACTGTGTCAAATGAAGGGAATTACCTAGTCATATCTGGCCACAAGACTGTGTCATATCAAGGGCATTACCTAGTCATTTCTGACCACAGGACCATGTCACATCAAGGGCATTACCTTGTCATGTCTGGTCAGAAGACTATGTCATATTAAAGGGATTACCTTGTCATATCTGGTCACATGACTGTGTCATATCAAGGGCATTACCGTGTCATATCTGGCCACAGGACTGTGTCATATCAAGGGCATTACCTAGTCATATCTGGTATATTGACCATGTCATATCAATGGAATATCCTTGTCATATTCTGGTCACAGGACCGTGTCATATCATGGGCATTACCTTGTCATATCTGGCCACAGGACTGTGTCATATCAAACGTATAACCTTGTCATATCTGGCCCCTTGACCATGTTATATCAAGGGCATTACCTTGTCATATCTGGCTACAGGACTGTGTCATATCAAGGGTATTACCGTGTCATATCTGGCCACAATCTCCTGCCGCTCCCTGGCAGCCCTTGCCAACTCCTCGTACTCATCCAGGCTTAAAGCATCTGTAACAGAATATGCTACTGTATTCATATGTAAGGCTTCTGTAATTGAAAATGCAATATTATTAATGTTATCTACATGTCAGGCATTTGTAACAAAATATTTTTAAAAAATTCTTCTGAATTGAGACTTCAAAGACTACAACTGCTATATTAAGTTTTAAAATCTTTTTTTAGTACATGATTAAAAAAATCTGAACATATTTATGCAGGGAAAGATCTAGGATCTGAAAAGGTACAGAATGCTGCTAAAAAAGGAGCAAGGGAGGGGGAGGAACGGACCAGTTTGTTGACATTTTCTAATAGTTCGCTAAATCCAGGGTTTTCATGAGTCTAATGCTTCTGAGTAAAGTTCTGTTAGAAAAACGGCGCATTAAGACAACAGCAGGGTGCAGGATGAAGTGTACCAATTTAGGATGAAGTTAGGGTGTAGTTGTCAGACAGTAATATTATTTAAATATTCGGGTTTTGTAACCGCTTTTCATATTTTATCACCTATACAAACAAACGCTTGTATGTTCAAGTATGTTTCATTGTACTTTGGTACCAAACCTAAAAGTTTAAGTTGATAGTCTGAAATGCATGCAAATTTTGTATGGCAAAGTAAAATGACGTGCACATGCGCAAAAAAATCCCAATTTGGGGCCCAGACAGTGTTTGTGATAGTTTTGACTGTCTGCTAATTACAGCAGACAAAGTTTAGTAGCTACATAGATACGTAATGTCTAGTAAACATTTTAAAACGTTATGCTTCAGTATTTGTTTTTTAATGCCTTACTTATGTTCTCCTTTTATTATTCAATCATTTAATGAAGTAGTACTATTATAATATAAATTATCATCTTGTATTCTAATATATGTTAAATAAAGTTATAAAGCATTTATTCATATATTTCACTGCATAAAAAATTCGGAAAATACTACTGTCAACGTGAATAAGATCACTTTTGTTGCTCATGCGCACAAGTGACACTGACTTTGTTCACATATGCAAACTGGTGATGAACCCAGGATGTTGCATGTGAATTTTCATTGTTGAGTTCATTCATTAATTAAAACTGTCCCACGATGAATGCATATTTCGTCCGCCAAATACTCGCTAAACAGTACCACTCCTGTATAGATGTACTTCTGCAATATGTTGTTCACACCTTACTGTAAAGTCGTGATTAAGTCATCTTAACACTTGGTGTGTAGTATTGAGAATATGTAATGTGTCAGTTAATGAACGGCACGCTGTAGTTGTCTGTAGGGATTTAAATACAAGTTATTTTTCCTTAATTTAACAAGCTGCCTAGTTTTTAATGACAGAAATTTAATAAATTTTTTGATACAATACATGTGTCCCTTATTCTTCAGATATCGTTCTATCTTAGATACCGTTTCTTCACAAGGTACTCTAGAAAAACAGCGTGTTCGGTATCCTGACACGCCGAAAATATATGCTTTTATGCAGAAATCGTCTTCAAGTAAATACAAGTCTTGTGTTTAACAGTAGTACTAGTACCCCTTTTCCATCTATATTCACTAGATTTTTCAAACTTAAACTGAAAAGTATTTCACTAAAATTGAGATTAAAATAGATTGCTCTATTCGTTTGTAAAGAACAATAGCGCGTGCACCAGACTTTGATGACGTCATAACCCAAACAAAGACAAGAAACGGTATCGAAAGACGCTTTTTTAAAATGGGAGATCGTTATGGTTGACCTGTTCTGAGTGCTGTCATTTGTTTATAAAGTGAGATTTTACAGATTTTTTATTTTGAAATTAAAGATATTTTGTTCATATTTAATACGTTTTAAAAACGAGTATGGTCTAACCTATTTTAAGTACAAATTCTTAGTGTCATTAAGAGGAACGGTATCTAAAGAATAGAGCATATATCATGTAAGGTAATGCATACTTTATCACTTCAACTTCAAATTATAAAGGCTTAATTTAGAATTTGCCACATTAATTTAATTATTTATTTTCATGAACATCTTTTTTTAACAAGTTCTGTCCGTTCATATAAATTTCCAATAAATTATGATGCACAATACAATAGTATTTTATACTATCAAGATACATAATATTATTTTATTGTATTAATTGCAATCTGTATAGTTTCGTGTATGTAAAATACATGTTACAAAGGTGGTACGCTTTGTACTGTCAAGTGTAACACTTTGGCAATGGTACAATTGATCCGACAATCCAAAAGCATACCTTTGTCCATGATCAGTGTCCAGACCTCTTCACATTTTTGTGTTTACGTGGGTCCACACAACAGGCTGTAAATTTGGATATTTATAAGAAAGGCATTAAAAAACATATTTTAGAGACGTCACCTGAAAACATTTTTTACACTCTTTCTTGCACACATTCCGATGAGCGGATAATAAAATGAACAATAATCACAAATTGAAATTCATTTTCTGACATACTGTCATTTATCAAATTTTCAATATTTTGACAGATTTCAATGTGTAATTTATAACTAACAAACTCGGTTGATTACAAAATGAAATTATAATTATATCATTTTTATATACATTATTATATAATATACATCGAATAAACTTCTGTAAATCTGCATTTATTAGATGGGGCGTGGTTTCAATTGTTAAATACCTCGTCATTTCTAAAATGATTAGGTCAACTTTTTTATTGAGTCACGTGATACAAAGCTAGGACGCGGAAATGCAATCGACATACTGGGATTTTTTAGACTTTCTTTAATCAGATTTTAAATACATACAGTTATTTCAATTGATTTATTTACAATGGCTTTTAAATACTTACTTAGAAAAATCAATTTAAAATAAATGCGAATATACGAACAAATCGAAGTTTCTGATCACCGTACCAAGGTTAGAAACCAGTAAATCCAATTTCCATAGGGTCCCATTATAAAACGGAAAACTTTCCAAGCATTTTTCTAGCATTTCCTGTATTTCAGATTGTGCAAGCCTGGTATCAATTTAAAGATCAATCTGTCCTCTTCCAAACTTTGCAATAAAAAAGATACGTCATGTTACTTCTAAGAAAATGCATCTCACTTGAATGCAGGCACCGGTAGAAAACAGGGTTTCGGCAATCATATTTCGACAAAAGCCCCATACCACAGTAAACACACACCAAAAGTTCACCTTTCAAGTTAGCCTCCAATGAAATGCACCAAAATGTTGCAGACACGCATAGGATAATAGAAATAACCACAAAAGGCATGTCTGAGATACCTATATGGCTTTTATGCCAGAAGAGAAGAGGAACTCTTTAGTAATAGGCACTACTTTTGAATGGACCACAGAGTATACACAATGATTTACTGGTATCTAACCCCAATGTGAACAATAATTAGCTCACCGTCGTCGTCCGTACACTGCATCTGTTGAAATGCACAAAACTACTGTGGTGTGGTCCACAACTCCCATTTTTAGAAATAATTTATCAAATGGGGAACTGATATTTTTTCAGGATGTATCTGCATTATAATTTTATATACAATGCATATACCTTATGGTATAAAAGTATGATTGTAAATATATTATCATTATATTTTTCTAATATTGCAGTATTTATTTCCCTAAACATATTATATCCAATTAGCATGGCTTTATGCTTATACAGTGTTTATACTTAATTAATAAGAGATGCGGACAACTCTCACAAGATAACAGTGTTCAGCTGGTTGTCAGTCAAATAATACTTTATTGCTTGTCCTTTATTATGCAGAAATACATGGTGCGAATTTGTAAGCTATCGCATGTCAATGTTCGTTAGAAGTTCTTTAGTGTTTATAACGTTCCGTCGTCTCTAGTATATTTGGTTCCGTCGTGTCTGGTTGCGTTCCGCACCACGAGGTTAAACAATGGAAAATTTAGTCTTATAGCCCCTCACAGTGTAAGTTACCTGTAAAAATATTCTTTATCATGTTCATGTAAACAATTTGTAAAGTTAGTTTTATACCAGATTATTGGAAAGTCCAGCTTTCGTATCAGAACTGTTTCGTACTCAGTATTGTTCGTTCTCGCTATTATATTCGCTCCAGGTTACGCTGCATTTTGACTTCCCATTTCATTGTTTTTGCTTACTTATAACTTAAGAAGTCAAGATGCTTTGATGCAGAATGTTGTCTATTATGCACTCTAAGTTTGATTCACAGTGTTAAGTGTTCTATATGTTTTAATGTTATTATACATTTGTACATTGAAAGCTGAAATCCTGTTCCATGTATTTTCAGTTTCTAACCGCCTTTCACGAATAAATGGTTAAACTTGATGCGTCGCCTCTCATACTCGGATGCGGTGGCATTATAAGCAAGCTGCTTTACTTGTTAAGCCCAGGGTAAATACCTACATGGTTACTTTGCATATGGGCAATATTTGCCCAACAGTGAATATAGCCATATAAAAAGTAACACCAAATTCAATGCATGACTTATGTTATTAATAAGACTAGTTGTAATCCCCAGCAGAACAATTGTAGATGATAAGTTAAGCTTTAGTTAGAATACTTTGACAATCAACTACATTTCACAGGTCAAGAAAATTGTACATACAGTCTGGGACTCAAACCTGGGACCCCTTGCTTACATGGTCAATGCTCACTCGACTAGCTATTCTATCTGCTGCACAATCTTTCCCCATATAGCAAGCAAGTTTATACTACAAGATACAGATGTTTGCACGTCTATTACTCGAACCAGGAATCTGTCACATGGCAAATGCTTGCCTGACTAGCTATTCTGTCTACCAATCTGTTCCCAATAGCAACCAAGTTCATACTGTGACATGTGTTTGCATGCTCTGCATTTGTGTATTTCTTTATCCTCAGTAGCAACAATCTTTATAGAAACTCCCATTTCTTTTGTACAATTAAATACAATCCACCAGCTATGTTGCAGTTAAAACTGCAATCAAAGCTGCATCAACATACGCACAAGGCATTTTTATGTAGTGATTAAAAACAAAAACACAGACAACAACAATTTGAATATTTTAATGGCAACAAGTCTATGGTTTTATTAAAGTCTGTCCTTCAAAGAATTTCAACATGCACAGTTATTGAATACTGAACTTTCATATCTTAGCAAAGCCATATTTAAATAGTTGGGTACATACAATTGTAATTAATATTGCATTGTTCACAAATGAAAAACAAAAGTTAAATCTCAATTAAATACAAACGCATTCCTACAAGTGAATATTTAACAAATACAAGAAACAGCAGTTTGCTAACTAACATGTTCAGAAACAAAAAGGATTGCGGCTCGCTTTTCAATAGAATGACGAATCTTGTTGTAATACATGTTAACAATATAAACAATTCTAAGTTCACAATTGCAACTGGCATCATTAAATTTTAAAATGATCCAAATCAATTTACGAAAACTCTGCCCATTCTGTTATTGTAACAAAACTAAAACTATAAACACATTTATAGCTATGTTTCATTATAGTATATATACTTAAAAGATAACAGGCGCGTCATGGGAAAACCGGACATAATGCATGTGCGTAAAGTGTCGTCCCGGATTAGACTGTGCAGTTCGCACAGGCTAATCCAGGACGGTACTTTCTGCCTACAGTGGGTTTATGTTTAGAAGAGACTTCCTTGAAACAGAAAATACCATAAAAGCGGAAAGTGCCATCCCGGATTAGCCCGTGCGGACTGCACAGGCTAATCTGGGACGACACTTTACGCACATGCATTAAGTCCGGTTTTCCCACGACGCGCCTGATAAGTATGAATAAACCCATGAATATGCATCTGCTGAAGATCATGACATAACATGATATTCTTAAAATTCTTTAAAATGCCAGAATATCTACTATATAAACATGTATTGCATGATTGAGATGGTTAACAAAGTAGAGTGTTAGGACTGTATTTTACAACTTTGTATACTATAAGGAATCAAAATCACATCAACAACCTGTTTTACAATCGCAGCATTATACAAAGAATAAATTTTAAGTGTAAGAAATTTTTTAGTTGAGCTGTAAACATACATTAAATAATGAAAATATAAAAGTTTATCATTCTTACAATGCAATATGGTTGTGTACCAAGAACATGAAAGGTTTATAACATGTCCTTAACAAATTACAGCAAATTGTTTTTCCCAAGTGCAGCAGTTACCTACATGCAAATAACATTTTATATTCAATTTGTAAAGCTCACACTAACATAGCTTCATTTATATGAAAGAACAAAACTTATAATAAGATCCATACTGACATAATAGGCAGCACATTTTCTTATTTCACTTTTATTTTGTTGACATGTATATATGTCTATCTATTTATCATGAAGGGATTTCAGTAGTGCATTCCAGTTTAACATCCCCGAAGTTTCCCTCCCCATTGGTAAGACCTTCAGATTTGGTTGCTAGGCAACAATTGTCCTTGACCTTGGAAACTACCGATTCTGAAGCTTCTGGTTCTCCATTCACCTCCATTTTAATTTGTTCAAGGCCTGTATTTGTTGAATCACTCGATCCAGGAACCAGATGTGAAAACACTCTTGAGTCCCAGCCGCACGATATAAGCTTCGGTACTTTTGCTCCGTTGTTGGCCCACGATAATCCTCGTACAAAGTCATTGTGTTGGGTGCTCCTATACCTGGAAACAGCCATTACATCTCGGATTGAAATGAACATGTTTGCTCAGTTGTTTTGTATATTTTCAAGATGTCATTGAAAACTGCAAAACATTGCAAGTGAAAGTATGATTGAAACAAACTTAGGAATGTTTACTAAGTTGTAATTAATAGTACATGTAGTTTATTTAACTCATTGGTACATTGGCCAGTGATAACATTAACAGTCTTCAAGATGTTTTTTGTTTTTTTTTTATAATTTTTACTTGCGATTAACTCTTACCTAACATTTTTATAATGATAAAATAAATCTTTGATTTCAATTAACAGTTCTCACAGAAACAGCCTGATTTATTTATACATGTAGGAATAAATTCTTTAAGTACTAGAATGTTTTTTGTTCGCATTGAGTCACACAATTTCAGTGAATACAAACTATACAATCACATTTTCCAGACAACAGACCAAGTATTTCCTATAGCCTTCAAGGACAAACGAACATCAATCTGATTAAAATTAAATCCTAAAATACGCTATGCATTAGAATCTGTGGACGACCAGTAGAAGGCCACGTTCTGACAACCTCTCAGCCTTGCTTTCACGGTTTTTGAAAGTGCAATTAGCTGGGATCCCAAAATGTAGTTATTCAAAAAATTTATCATGCAAACATAATTTTAGAGTCAATTTGTGGGATATATGCCAAAAAGCAACAATTTGTGCTTTTCATAATGCCAGATTCTCTAGAAGAAGTAATAAAATGGGCCGTCATTAGATCTTTCTGTAGCAAGACAGCACTTTAGTCAAATTGAAAATTTGACAAAGATACATACAGCTGTTTTGGATGTTCCTCTGCTATGTCTACCACCATCACAGTGCAGTCTTCTGATACAGAAGCCAGTATGGAATTCCTGAAGTGGACAACCATGCTTAAATGCAGTTACAAGTATGAACTTCGGAAACAAGCCGCCCTAATAATGCTTTTAAGAACTGAAACTGATATAATTCAGTGAACAAGAGCTGTCGACTATTCAAAGTTATTTCAGTTGGTACATATTTTGGATAGTGGAAATGGGCCTAAATTTGTTAAAATACAAAAATTTAAAGTGAACCCTTGTATAGTTTATACATTTTTGGAACAAAAACTTTAACCACAAAATCTATCTAAAAAGTGTGCATAACTCTGTCAAAATACAAAACAGAGTTATGGGTAAAGGTTAGTTTCAAGTTTAAAGTGAATAACTTACATGTACATGTATGCAGTTTTGAAGTTACAAAACTTTTGAATATAAACTTTAACCAGAAAGTCTAAGTGAAAAAGGGGCATAACTCTGTCAAAATACAAAATAGAGTTATGGGTAATGTTGACCCTGATACTAGAGTTGATGACAAAGGTTAGTTCCAAGTTTCAGGTGAACAACTTACGTAGTTTTGAAGTAACCAAAATTTTGAATATAAACTTTAAACAGAAAATCTAAAAGGGGTCATAACTCTGTCAAAATACAAAATAGAGTTATGGGTAACGTTGCTCCTGATACTAGAGTTGATGACAAAGGTTAGTTCCCAGTTTCAAGTGAAAAGCTTATGTAGTATTGAAGTTACAAAACTTATGAATGTAAACTTTAACCAGAAAATCTATGTGAAAAAGGGGCATAACTCTGTCAAAATACAATTAGAGTTATGGGGAATGTTGCCCCTGATACTGGAGTTGATGACAAAGGTATATTTTAAGTTTCAAGTGAATAACTTATGTAGTTTTGAAGTTACAAGACTTTTGTATAAAAACTTAAACCAATTCAGACGCGGACGCCGACGCCAATGCCGGGGGTAGTAGGATAGCTCACCTATTCTTCGAATAGTCGAGCTAAAAACTGGTAACTCTATGATTCACAAGCCATCACAAGCTTTTTGATTAACTAACAGTATACAATTAAAGAATTTTTATCTTCAATCAGCTCCGGGCAAGGTCTAACAAGAAATATGCCCCAGTGATTTTAATGAATACTGGCATTCGCAAAAGTAGCCAATGGTTACAAATTTGAAATTTGGACTAAAGATAATTCTGTGCCGCTACATTCCTGCAAAAATTAATAAAATAACTCAACTGAGTAAGATTCCAATGCAATAAGGTCAATTTGGCTAGAGGAGCTCTGCTAGTGATGCAATACTTTTCATTTCCCAAATTATTTAAATTACAAGTATGACATAAACTCATCTAAAAAGTTACTCCATATTCATTGTTCAATAAGACTTTTTAGCACTCACTTTTCTGCCTGGAACTGTACTCGAGTCACACTTCGATGATGTGGCCGCAACGTGACACACTTGGTAACTGCGGATCGTGTATCCTTGATGACCACCAAGCCACATTCGCTCCCGACAACATACACGTTGTCCACGCCTGGTTGCCAGGCAACGCATGTTGGTGAACTTTGCATTGGACATTTATCTGCAAAGTAATATCATTGTAACAAAATGCCCCCAATTTTACCACTGTAAAAAAAACTTCCTCTCATTGCCCTCTAGCATTATATGAAGTTTCATTTGAATCCCTTGAATCCCTTTAATACTTATTGAGTCATTCTCCGCACAAGAAAATTAATGCATTACATAGGGAAATAAAACAAAGGGCAATAACTCCGATAATATTGGAGAAAGAGTTGTGGTCTTGTGCTCTGCACTTTTTCTCACTGTCCTCTATCATTAACTGAAGTTTCATTTGACTCCCTCCAATACTAATGGAGTTATGCTCTGCAGAAGAAAATCAAACAAAGGGAAATAACTCTGTAAATATTGAAGAAAGAGTTATAGTCCTTGTGCTCTGCACTTCATCTCAATGTCCTCTATCATAATATGAAGTTTCATTTGAATCCCTTCAATATAAATCAAGTTATGCTCCACACAAGATAATTAATGCTTTACATACGGAAATAAAACAAAGGGCAATAACTCCGTAAACATTTAAGAAAGGTTGTGGGCCTTGTGCTCTGCACTTTCTCCCATTGTCCTTTATATGAAGTTTCATTTGAATCCCTTCAATACTAATGGAGATAAGCTCCACACAAGAAAATTTAACAAAGGGCAGTAACTCTGTAAATACTGAAGAAAGAGTTATGGTCCTTGTGCTCTGCAGTTTCATTTGACTCCCTTCAATACTAATGGAGTTATGCTCCGCACAAGAAAATTAATGCTTCACATAAGGAAATAAAACAAAGGGCAGCAACTCTGTAAATATTGAAGAAAGAGTTGTGGTCCTTGTTCTCAGCACTTCCTCTCATTGTCCTCTATCATTATATGAAGTTTCATTTGAATCCCTTTAATACTAATGGAGTTATGCTAGCCTCCCCACAAGAAAATTAAACAAAGAGCAATCTGTAAATACTGGTATTGAAGAAAGGGTTGTGGTTCTTGCGCTCTGCACTTCCTCTGTGTCTTCTATCATTATGTGAAGTTTCATTTGAATCCCTTCAATACTACTGGAGATATGCTCCACACAAGAAATTAAGCAAAGGGCAATAATGCCGCAAATACTGAAGGAAGAGTTGTGGCACTCTCATTGTCCTCTATCATTATATAAAGTTTCATTTGAATCCCTTCAATACTAATGGAGTCATGCTCAGCACAAGAAGCATGACGGATGGATGGACGGACCGACTGACAAAGCGATTTCTACATACCCCCAAAGTTTCATTCGGGGGTATATAAATAAGAAATAATGCAAATGTACTGTAAATGTAATCATGTTTCTTTTCAAATCCTGTTTAAGTTACCGAATTGCACAAGCAAGGGAAGAGTAACTGACCAAGTTTTGAGACTGGTTTAGGTTTTCTGGTATCCCACAGGCAGACTGTGCCATCTTGCGAGGTAGAGAGGAACACTTCTGGTAGCGAGGGGTGACTACACACACTGTGTACTACATCAGCGTGGGCTAAAAAAGATGATCGAGTTCGAAATATATTTTTGTATTTGACAAGGTCAGTGCTCGTTTGTTAAAGGGTACTCCCTTAATTCCAAAATAATGGAGTATTTACCCCAGCATTGGCAAAACTAAAAATATCAATGACAATTTTAAAGATGTATAAATATTGAATCAGCAACAGCTATTCATTTAATATGAACCTGTTCTATATGTCCATAAATAACTATGGAAATTCATTCTCAAATTAAATATGTTGTTCCAAGTCAATCACAAATTCTATCAAGGGTCATGAGGATTTTCAAACTTATAAATGCGTATTTACCCTAATAGTCCTCTTATCTAGAGCACAGGCCCCAATATCTCGGAAATTCTTAAGTATGTTTTACGAGATTAGCCTAAGCTCCCTATTTTCGTATTTCAATAAAGTGTGCATAAATACTATTGACACGGCAAATTGCATTTCAAATAAAAATGTCTATGTCAGATAATCATGATAAATTATATTTTGTGTTGGAAATCAATTTTAAAATAATAATTTTGATTGATGAAATACGAGACTTAAGCCCGTTATTCTTAAGAATATTTGAGAAACTGGACCCTGAAGGTTGCAACGAACTGGGAGTGCTGGTCCAACTGGTACATGTATCCAACAGTTTAATTAAGACCAGAATTAATATAAAATTATGCAGAATCTATGTATCCGAGAAGTAAGAACAGAAACAGCTTGAAATATGAAATTCGTAATATTGCATCTTTTCTTAGTAAAAAGATATGGAAAACAGACAGTACCGGTCACAATATTGGTAGCACATGCAATTTTAAATTGTTGGCTAACCATGACTTAATTGTTAATACATTAATAAACTGAAAGGAAACAAGAGCAAGACCTCAAATATTGCTGGATTTGACATGTACCAACTGTTATATTTGTGCAAGCTATATCACACAATGTTGAAATAAAGCAAAGTTCTATCAACAGGTGTTTATTTGGCCAATGGATTTCCGATGCTGTGATAAAATAATGTTGCAGATACCTTGGCTACAGATATGTCTGGATGATTACCTCTGTATGTGTGAATTGATCTCAAAGTTTCTTGGTCCCAAACTTTAATGCTGAAAGGAAAATAGCACAATGGTTGCAGATTTAACAACTGCCTAACATGCTATTTGTCAGAAAATATACTGAATGTAATCCTGGCTAGGACAAGTTAACACTGCAATTAACTAGAACTTCTGGGAAAAAAATACAAACTACGATAATAAAATGATACTGTGGTGTTGAAACAATCAGGATGACAGCTATTTTGATGTCCACATTCATAATATTGGACTTTCTTATATATTATCTAAAAGATTGTAAAGAATGCAGTTGGACAAGTCACTTTGGACTCAGTTTACTGGGGAGAACCAGTTCTTTGAGAAAGTCCAATATCTACACGTACTTCCAGTCATAGAACATAGGACCCTTTCCATCATGATGTTGCACTATTTATTTAAGCATCGTATCTACTTGTCAAAATAATGTACCTGAATTCAAATGGATGCATTAGAATTACAGCCCAAGATGCGGAAAATGATTGGAATACTATTATCCGGCTTACACATACCATCTGTCATGACTGGCAGACAGGAATCTGCCGGTAGTGGCACACACGCAGACTGACGACACCAGATCATCGTGTTCTGTGGCCGAGCTCTGTTCGATGAAGGTGTGCATGTTGTCAGTCAGCTCCCATAGTGCCAGGCCCCCTAGAAACATGGTAACATTACTGTGATTACAAGGCATCCATTGATGGTTGTGTGAAGCTAGATCTCATGACATCTGGATGATTTCAACCAATATAATGCTTGGTACATCATATTTATATACTGGTTAAGATAATCAATTTACAATACTAAAATTCAAATGTCAAAATAAAGCCCAACAATTAAAAAAAATAAAAAAAATTCAAGTATACGAATAGCTTTCTGTTACTGAATCAAATAACAGTTTTACTTTGTATTATATATCTCTGAAAAAGTAAATAAGAAGATACATAAAGCAAAACTATAGGATGCGCTTACATGCTATAGTTAATATATTTTTTTACTTTCAAGTCCAATCCTTTTCACCTACCAGTATCCATGCCGACCAAAACTCTTTTATCGTCGACCCAGCACGCATCGTTGAGGCCGGCCTCCAGCTGCACGCCTGCCGTGCACTTCTCAACATCAGGGTCCACCGCAGAATCCTCATAGTACCATAGCGAGCCGTACCAATAGCGACTGGTCAGACTAGAGGCACCCAGTAATACACCGCCTTCTACAACAGTCAGACAGCAGTGGTCACAAATAGCACTAGCCAGTAAGCTCTGCACTGCAAGAGTTGAGAGTGAAAATGTTGTATCTGATATAGAAATGTTAAGCAGATACAATAGTTTCGCACTCAACCCTCGACTGGTAAATTTTGAACTGGGCTTGCTCAGATTCTCTTTTTAATTTTATGAAGGCAAGTTTGTAGCATTTTCTTGCTCTAAAGGAATAATATAAATAAATTTGGGCTTGCTTGGCCAAACTGCTCATTTCATTGTGTAAACTTTAATCTATAATTCTGTAGGCACTGCATCATTTCTATTGGTCAGTTGCCTTGAACTCCTTCGGTGGCATAATAAAAAACCTAAGATACTGTATGTCAGTCTCCAAGAATTTTTGTATATTTCAAGGTCTGATAATCTTGCTTCTTATTACTGGCTTGAATTATGTATAATTGCATGGCTTCTACATTCATCTACCTGGCATGCGAGTAGAAACCTGACCAGAATTTTTCACCAGTCAAGAGGACCAGTTTTTCTATTATTTTTCTGGGAACTTGTACCTTGTATGATTTTACTGGCTGTGACCAGAAATCCACAACCTTGTTTCGAAAGCCAGGTGGAAGTAAACAAGTTTTTTTTTACATGAGATGTAGTATTCAGGAGGTGTGGGCATACAGAAATTCCAAATCTGGATCCATTTAGTCTAATTCATGAGACAAGCAAAGAATTTAGTGTTACTTTTTATATAGGGCTAAATTCGCTGGAACGTCTCATCGCTGAAAGACCATTTATGTGGTGGAAACCTAAAAGATTAAATTTTCATTTCCATTATTTGCAACAATAAAGTTATATATCAACGTATTTTACTTAAACAACACCTAAACTGCTTAACATGTGCCGAAATTTACCTAGGACATGCGTTTAATTCCGATTTTAAACGTTCGTATAAATCTACATTCATGTACAGTACACCATGTTTACATTGCCTTGTTTAAACCTTCAAATATGCGTTAACCAGCAAACAAATATTGTAATATAGAGCCTAATTTTAAAACACAATTTAACGTCGTCAAACTTAATTTGGTTCACATAAACAATGCAATTAAGCACGTGACCAGTACATGCACGTTTTTCATGAGGCATCCTTGACCTTGTGCATGGCAACATAATTTTTGCGCGCTTTTGTACAATAACACGCTTTTTACAAGGAGATACAGAACCGTATTTTATGTCGATTAAGAACTGCATATTCCAGTATTTAAAAACAACGGTGATTTATTCGGCTTTTAATGTCCGCATTTAGTATAACTGATATTAACGGTTGACTACTTTCACATCAACAAAAATTAATGAAATAAAAAAAAATGTTTGAAAAAACTAGCGGTCATGACTGAATTTCAAGGCGGAAACAACACCTAGGCTTTTCTACAAATCTGAATACAATGTGTGATTAAAAAAATTCATTCCATAAAAAATGCTGCCAAGCAGCCTAGTATGGTAATGTACATTGCCTCCGATTGAGTTTTTATTCAAATAAGAAAACCGCGGTTATTGCTATTTTAGTAGTTGCAATAATTGTAATAGTTTCAGTTGTATAAAAGTAAGAATTTCCAAATTAAAGATAATGCAAAGAGAGGTGCTGGTCGAGCAAAAGGCTAGGCAGTTTAAGCGATAAAGGGCGGTAGTTAAAGCGATACTGCAGATTTGATCACCGCCGGGATTTCGAAATGTCGCAGCCGATTTCGGGAAGGTGGGGTCGCGCTATGCCGATTTTGGGTAGGTTGGTTTAAGTGGAACAGCCGATTTGTGGGAGGTGGGGTTGATCGATGCAGCCGATTTCGGGGAGCTGGGTTCCGGCGATGCGGCCAATTTCGACGGGTGGGGTGATGGGGATGCCGACATGCCTTCAAGAATTCCTGCGGGAAACCCTGGCGTTAACCAATCAGATGATGAATGATACAATTGAATGACCAATCGAAATTACGCAATCATTTCAGTTTAGCAGAATACTGATAGTGGAGGACAGTGAGATGTGTTGAAAATGCAATAGTGTGTAGGTTTAAATTGGAGTTGCATCCAAAATTATCTTTGCAGGTGTGTAAATTTTATAAAGAAATATTAATCCTAACCATGCCATTTCAGCGCCTGAAAGTAGTGACGAATATCCTGTGGCTACTCTATAGACATATAGGGAGAAATGTCCACCACAGAATTGGTCTTTTCCTGGTTAGGCCCTCCGGCCAATATTGCCCTTATAAAAAGTGGCTCAATATTGGCACAGGTCTTAACTTGTTATGCTACGATCCATTGTGATTTAGAACTTACTTATGATGTAGATGTGTGAATTTTCTTCTTAAAATGTTTACAATTAAATGTTATATGGTTTATAGAACAATAAACTGATCCACTATTGGTTATGATCCGCTGGTAACTTGACTGTACCTCACTATTTATAGTTATCTGAACAGAAGTTTTTGTGCACTTCCTTTGCTGATTATAGTAAGGTTTCACAGAGAATTTTCACCTCCTTCAAAGGGCTGAATAATAAAAACAATATCGCAATAAAACGACAAATGACAACAAACACAATGCAAGATCTTCTTATTTAAAGTTAAACTTTAAAATAACTTCACTACGGTTAGACTAAACTTCATATACTCAACTTCGTGATCAGGTAATTGTCATTAAGTTTCGTACACGTGACGCCGAACATTCCTTTTTTTTTATAGAAATTCTTACCTTTGCGATAATGTATTACTTCAAAATGTCTATCCATCGCCGCAGGTGTTTGATCCATTCCAAGTGAACCGAAACAAAACCAAATGTACCGAAAACCATGTGCGAAAATAATGAATGCGGTGTTGTAAACTTTTCATTCGTAAGAAACGCAATGGATGCCAAAGGCTACAAACAACAAATTTAAAATCTCAGAACGAACTTTTTTGTTTTAGACCGAAAAAAAATGACGAAACATAAGAAGCAATCCATTTCGTTTTGTCAATTATCTGATATTTGCATCAATGTAGATCTTTAATATAGAACTTTGATTGTACTGAACCACACTGATTGGCTGAATCAGAACAAACATGTGTAATAATTGCTGATAAGCATTCCATTTACTGCTAGGTTCTACTAGTCAGTCTCAGTTAATAAACATGTAGTGATTGGAATATAAGGCACTTCCAACAGTCTTTGTTTGTTTGTTTTGTTGGGGTTTTTCGCTGTTTTTAACAGTAGTTCAGTCATATCACTGTGGTCAGTTAACCTACTCACACTTTTCCTGGGCAAGCTAAGCCGATCTAAGCGCTTTGCCAGTACTAAGTGCACATACCTATGCCAGTAACTGACAACTGCCCTACTTGAATCAGAGGTAGGGGGAGAATGGCCGTAGATATAATTTCATGACCAATCCCCACACAAGTTATGTGGCCCGACTGGGGTTCGAACTCACAATCCCTGGATTGACAGTCTAGAGCTCTACCAACTGAGCTAGCCAGACCCCGCTCCAACAGTCTCGCTGTTGAGCTAATTCTTTAGTGATCCCATTAAAGTGTTCGCCACTCACGTGGGAAACCCAGGTTCGATCTGCAGGTGCTAATGTTGTTTGACTTTAATAGTGTCAGAAGAGAACGGTACTCGGGGCAAGGTCATTCCTGCCGTAAGGTTTCAGAGCCATGCGGGTACAAGGCTCAAATTTATGTGCCTGGCTACTGAAAAATTTAAAGCGGGAGTGGTTTATGTTTGACAGGGTACTAGGTTAACATTGGTGTTAGCATTAGTCTATTTCATGATACAACAGGGAGCAGTAAGGAGTGTACTGATTGGCCTATTAGGCATTGGGGAACAGTCTTTCTGTTAGGCTAGCTTTTTAGTTACGGGGTATCTCAAACTGGAGACCCGGATTTGATCCCGAGGTGCTCAGGGTGTTTTTTTTTCACTTTAATGGTCTTTACATTTAAAGGGATTGTTCACAGATTTGTGGTTTTTTATGTCTAAACTTGAAAAACTAAAGCCTCTAAACAAAAGAACTCAAATTTTATAACAAGAAAAACATAAATTAAGACAAAAGGTGGATCAAAAGTCTGGATCAAAATCTGACACACACACCGCTCAGCCACACTTTGAGTTATTAAAATGCTATTCATGCAACTGCATCAGGGTGAGACTCCTTTTGTTGCGCACTGCATTGTCACATTCTGTAAACAGCCTTAGAAGTTTGATATTCACTCTATAATTAGACAACAAACATTTTATTTCACTTTTCTACTTTATTACAACATTAATTATCTATAACATGATTGTATACTGGGTATCATAAATAAAGACAATGTTTAAGAACTTCAACACAGATTGTAAATGCTAGGAAACAAATATGTTAAGTGTCTGTTACATGATGACTGTGCACATGCCTCATGGATAACATGTCATAATGTCAGTTAACTGTTTTGTAGTGGTTGTTTTTGTAATTATACAGTTCCAGTTAATTTGAGGCATGTCGTAGGAAAACCGGGCTTCAATTCATGTGCGTAAAGTGTTGTCCCAGATTAGCCTGTGCAGTCCGCACAGGCTAATCCAGGGTGGCAATTTCCGCTTCTATGGTATTTTCTGTTTCAAGGAAGTCTCTTCTAAACATAAATTCACTCTAGGCGGAAAGTTCCGTCCTGGATTAGCCTGTGAGGACTGCACAGGCAAACCCAGGACGACACTTTACGCACATGCATTAAGCCCGGTTTTCCCATGACATGCCTCATTTATACCAAACAAATATTGCACAAGCAAAATAATGTTCACAGAGGTAACAGAATATGACTACAAAATCATGTTGAACATTTGATAATACATATTCTTTTCAGTAATATGCTAAAACAATGTGAACGTATATACTACTATTTGTCACATAGTCTGTATTTATTCATTATTAAATAGTTTATAATAATAATAACTAGAAATGTCACGAGTGACAGATATACCCCCACAGTATGGCCTTGTCACAAAACTATGGCATCCATTTGAAAGAAATGGACAGAGAGAGAATGCTCTCATTTGTGAATGGTCAAGAGTGTATTTGGAAAAATGTAATTTCATTGGAAGCCATTACTCTGTCAACATTTAGTGGTTTGTAACCAAAGTTGAACTAGATCTGTATTTTATGATGTTACACCTATGTACCAAAAATAATTTAAATATGTGAAGCCTTTATGAGTATATGTCCATGTTTTTCGGCAATTTAAGTCAGAAAGGGGCCATAACTGTGTCAAAATAAGCGGTTTGTAACCAAAGTCAAACTTGACCTGTATTTTATGATGCTACACATGTGTACCAATAATTATTTAAATATGTCAAGCCATTGTTGAGTTATCGTCAGGAAACCATGTTTTTAGGGAAGTTAAGCCAAACAAGGCTTTAATAGTATTGCAACCAGTACAGGAGTCCCCTACGGGTGAAAACCCCTACTAATTAAACATTGTGCAATACCCTCAAATTGCCCTTTATTGGTAGATGTACAAAGTTTCATATTGAAATCTCATTTGTCACTGCATTATTGAGTTGTTGTTTTTTCTATTTTAGTAACATTGACCAGACATTCAAGTTACTTTTTGAGTTATTGCAGTACTAAACTGACAGAGGGAAATCATATAGTCCATTCTGTGTACTAAGTTTCATGATCATATGTTATGTTCTTTTCGAATTATTACAGTATTAAGTTTATTTCTATTCTAAGTAACAGTCACGTGACCTTTGACCTCTGGTGAAAAATAAAGGGTCGTGTACAATCCTCACCTTGCTCTTTCTATGTATACAAAGTTTCATCAAAGTATCTTCAGTACTTTTTGAGTTATCGCAGGATCCAGGTTTTGGGGACGGGACAGACAGAAAGAGTGAGACCGACGGATGAACAGACAGCCAGACGCACACAGACAGAGGGCAAACCCATAGTCCAATCTGTGTACCAAGTTTCATGAAGTTTCATGATAAAATCTTACGCACTTTTCAAAATATTTTTACAGTATTAAGTTTATTTCTATTTTTAGTAACAGTCACGTGACCTTTGACCTCTGGTGAAAAATGAAAGGTCGTGCATAAGTCTCACATTGCTGTTGCTATGTATACAAAGTTTCATCAAATTGTCTTCAGTACTTTCCGAGTTATCACAGGATCCAGGTTTAGGTAACGGACGGACAGACAGACATACGGACGAACAGTCAGAACGACACACAGACAGATGGCAAACCTATAGTTCAATCTCTGTACCAAGTTTCATAGTCATATCTTATGTCCATTTCGAATTATTACAGTATTTAGTTTATTTCTATTTTTAGTAAGTCATTTGACCTTTGTCCTCTGGTGAAAAAAAGTCGTGCATAATCCTCACATTGCCACATTGCCGTTTATATGTATACCCAGTTTCATCGAAATAAATTCAGTACTTTCTGAGTTACTGCAGGAACCAGATTTTGGCAACGGACTGACAGACGCACGGACAAACATACAGACGAACAGATTGAGAAACACACAGATGGATGGCAAACCTATAGTTCAATCTTGGTACCAAGTTTCATGGCCATATCTTATGTACTTTTCGAATTATAACAGTATTTAGTTCATTTCTATTTTTAGTAACAGTCACGTGACCTTTGACCTCTGGTGAAAAATAAAAGGTCCTGCATTATCCTCACATTGCCGTTTAATGTGTATCCCAAGTTTATTCTAAATATCTTCAGTACTTTTTGAGTTATTGCAGGATCCAGTTTGTTTCAGTTTATTCCTATTTTTAATAACAGTCACGTGACCTCTGACCTCTAGTGAAAAATAAAAGGTTGTGCATAATACTTACATTGCCGTTTATATGTATACCAAGTTCATCAAAGTATCTTCAGTACTTTTTGAGTTATCGCAGGAACAATATTTTGCGGACGGATGGACGGAGGCAAACCTATAGTCCCCTCCGGTGAAACACTGGTAGGGGACTAATAAAGGGCCATTACTCTGTCAAAATTTAGTAGTTTGTAACCAAAGTCGAACTTGACCCGTATTTTATGATGCTACCAACAATTATTTGAATATGTCAAGCCATTCTTCAGTTTTTGTCTGGAAATCATGTTTTTAGGGAATTTTAAGTCGAAAAGGGGCCATAACTCTGTCAAAATTAAGTGGTTTGTAACCAACATCGAACCTGACCTGTATTCTATGATGTTACACATGTATACCAAAAATGATTTGAATATGTCAAGCCTTCGTGAGTTATCATCCGGAAATCATGTTTTTAGGCCATATTTCTGTCAAAATTTAGTGGTTTGTAACCAACATCGAACTTGACCTGTATTTTATGATGTTACAAATGTGTCCCAAAAATTGTTTGAATATGTCAAGCCTTTCTCGAGTTATCATCCGGAAACCAAAAACCAACAGACCCGCAGACCGATGGACCAACAGATCGTTTTGTTTGTTTGTTTCGTTTGGATTTTTCGCTATCTTCAACAGTATTTCAGTCATATAACGGCGGTCAGTTAACCTACTCACACTTTTCCTGGGTAAGCTGGTTTACCAGTACTAAGTGCACATACTTATGCCAGTAACTTGCACATACTTATGCCAGTAACTGACAACTGCCCAACTTGAATCAGAGGTAGGGGGAGAATGGCCGTAGAAATAATTTCATGACCAATCCCCACACAAGTTATGTGGCCGGACTGGGAATCGAACCCGCGATCCTCGATTTGTAGTCCAGCGCTCTATCCAACTGTGCTAGCTGGCCCGGCAACCGACAGACCGACAAGCTCACTCCTATATACCCCCCCTCTAAACTTCGTTTGTGGGGGTATACTGTTTGTTTGATAATAGAAGTTCATTGTATAAAATCTACAGACTGTATTTGATTTAATAGTTAAGTTAGTAGAAATAAAATACAATAGCAATACTTTGAAGAGATATCATCAGTTACTATTGTATTAATTTTGTTGTTCATAAGTACCAGTCATTAAATCAAGTATTGGTATTGTATTTTACTTATACCAACTGGTTTTGATGTTGAATATTACTTTATAATAATATGTTTAAAAAAATGCTTTTCGATAATGGCTTCTGTTTTACACAAATTATTCATAATACATTAATCTTCTAATAGGCACATACATTCACACGAAAGTCATTTAGAGCAAAGTCCATGTTACATAAATGTTTTGGTGTACATATCAGCAACAATGAGCAAGGGATATCACTGTAGCAAATCTGTGTGATTTATAATATATATCCAAGGGAAGTAACCAAAACATGTGTTAAAGATAAGTAGTTTCCCTTAGTTGAGCAGTGGAATTATTTTTGTGATGCTAAAATTCCTAAGTAAAAACAATAACAAAAAGCATATATTCATATATTGTAACATACAACCATTTTAAAAAGGTGTTACTTTATTATTTGAATTGTTACCACACAATATGTTTAATGCTCATTAGAGAAGAAAAAAACAAAAAAAACAACTGTTACATGTGCACACTGTGCCATTTATCAAGAGGTTATTATAACTTAATAAACAGTGTTTCACACTAAACACCATGCTTAAAGGAAAAATAATAAATATACTAATACTGTAAAATCATTTTATTTCAAAGTGATCTAAATTTGGCATATTTCATGGTCCGAATGTACTGGTTAGCGACCCATTTTTCGCCTGAACCAATTATTCGCCCACTACTGAAAACCAGTCAAATCCACAAACAAATACTTTTAACCATACTAGAGTCGATTTGCCTTGTTGTTTTGCTAAACTTCAGCTGAATATTAAAGGAATCTGTAAGTATTCCGTATTATAATATCCATGTAAACAAACAGTGCACTACTGGCCTTGTCGGGAACATGCAGGGGATGACGTCATCACACTCACGCTAATTTGTTTCAGGCGCTGGAGGGGGTTCTTTTTTTCAGAAGGCATTTTACTTCCAGACGATTGTTATGTTAGTGAACCATGAACAGGTGATGAATGACTCTAGATCTGTAAACAACCCCTTCCAGTTTTAACTAAATGTATTTGAATTATTAAGTGTAAAAATAAAATGATACTTGTACAAACACTTCAGTATCCCTGTTCGGGCCTCAATTGTTGCTATTTATATTTTGTAAGTGTGGCTTACGTATATAGGTTAGCATATACTTCAGAAGTGTCATGTTAACACAAATGATGTGTTTTATAACGGTGTATCATCCTTGAAATAGCAAAATAAGCAGTTTGTTAATCAATATATTTGGTTGATTATCATGACAATTGTACACTGCCTCAGTGTTGAGCATGTTCAGGTGTGTTACAAAGTGATTGTGTGCACATTTGAATATGAAATTATCTCACAAAAGCTTTTCTAAAATGAAATAATATTACGGAAAATATTTTAAAATTTGCTTTTGAAACAGACGTGTTTTTTAAAGGTGGGCGAATAATTGGTACAGTTGTTAATAATTATGCATTTAATTATAGGTGTTTTTCGCACGTGATATAATTCGAACTGTGTGACTTGATTTTGAAAAAAAATGTTAACGTTTATTGTCTCATGTGCCTGATATTGCTTGTGCCAAGTTTCATTACAAACTGTTTAATAAGACGCGTGTATGACGCAAAAATCCTCCATTTCCGGGCAAAAATGGGTCGCTTACCAGTAGTGGAAATACAAGACCCTGCGTAAATATGATATTTAATAGTACACATATGTAAAGAGCTATCATCTTATGATACTCTTTGAATGCTTGTTGTTAATATATACTTTGAGTAAATTAACGGATTTTAACTAATTATTTATTATTTATCATTCCAAAAGTATTCACTTAATTAGTTACACACTCAATTCTATTTGCTATATTTAAATAACACAATTTCAATTTTGCATGACTATTAAAATACACATAATAAAAATGCGTGAATTTGAGACCGCACATATTAGCCATTTGTCAAGAATGCATGAAATTAAGATACTGCAAAATACAATGATTTTACAGTATAAAATTAATTTGAGGCGCTTCATCGGAAAACCGGGCTTAATGCACGTGCGTAGTGTAGCAGGGACGACACTTTCCGCCTAATGTGGATTTATGTTTAGAAGAGACTTCCTTGAAACAGAAAATACCATAAAAGCAGAAAGTGTCATCCTGGATCGACACATTACCCATGCATTAAGCCTGGTTTTCCCACGACATGCCTCATATGTATAAAATACACAATACTGAGTTCCCCTACTTGAAGCCTTATTGAACAACATTTATTTGTCTTTAGTAAAAGACAACAATCTTGATCAGTAATTCACATGACATCTTGCTGATGTACAACCAAAAAAGGCATTCACCAGACTTGTCTACATAGCAACAAACCTGACTATGTAGCAAAAAAAGGATGTACACTCAACAATACTTATAACACACTAAATAGAAATAAATTTTGTATTTTCATTATTTATAAGAATTTCGGCTAGAATTGCCAGCTATCATTTTCTTAGTTATACATTCATTTGTTCATACCAAAATATTGGAAAAAATACGAAAGAATTTCGTGTTTACCATGCCTCAGCTGAAATTCTTATAAATAAAGAAAATACAATTTCAGTTTTTTGTTGAGTGTATGTTTAAAAACAAAACACTAATTATGTTTTACACCTGTCGACATAGTGAAATAAACACTACAATCAAGTGGATTCTGGTGATTTTATAACAACAACATCTTAGACATTCTATCACAGTCTGTACAGGATTTCAGAATGACAAATACAATGTTTACAAGCACGTTGGTTGGAATGTACAACACACTTTTTAAACAATGACTTAAACAACCATGTGCATTCATCACTTTTTTGTGCCATTCATTTCTCCTACACCAACTAAGAAATACAGTCAAGCATTTATTAGGATTTGATTTCTACGAGCCTGATTTACTTTCACATAAAACATCATAAATGAAAAATAGTAAACAGCAAAGTTAATGTGACAGTTCTAAATATTATATTCAAAGGTAAGTTAAAATGCAAAAGCAGAAGTGGATTTACGCACCTATGCTTTGTGTTTTAATTCTGAAAATTACAAAGCCTGTAAAATCAAATGTCAATAGTGTGCTGCTGGTTATTAGACTGTCATGTTATTCATTGGGTAGGGATAAAAAATAATTTAGGTGTGTCATGGGAAAATTGGGTTAAATGCATGTGAGTAAAGTGTCGTGCCGCATCAGCCTGTGCAAAGGCTAATACAGGATGGCACTTTCCGCTTTTATGATATTTTTTGTTTCAAGTAAGTCTTTTCTAAACTTAAGTCCACTGTATGCAGAAAGTGCCATCCCGGTTAAGCCTGTACGGACTGCACAGAATAATCCGGGACGACACTTTACGCACATGCATTAGGCTTGGGTTTCCCACGACACGCCTCAATTAATTTTGTATTCTTCAAAGACAGCTTTCAAATATGCGAGTTACATATAGGCATTCCTGCAAATATCAGTTTTATTGATATTATTTAAAATTTCACATATATTGGTGATGCTATAGGTTATTGTTAAATGTTAGTAACGATAATAAATCATAATATTACAAGTAATGTTATCCAATATGCTTAAACATGACTATTCACAACAACTCTATTAACAACAAATCTTGACGAATTCGGAAGTTCACAACCTGCATTAAAGACATTTATTCTAATGTTTCTGTTATAAATAAAATCATTTGTGTAAAGGTTATTTGCTAACACCAACACTATCAAATTGAAACACGACAGAAAATTCCACTTTAGTCATATACAATATACAGAATTGGACTGCATTTCATTTTGTATTATATACCGGTACGTTATTTTAAGTTATATGTGATGTCCACCTTCTAGTTACAGATGTTTCCACAAATGTCAATCATATGCAAATTAATCTAGTGCTTTATCCAATCATTGCTCTCAGACTTCACTAATGTCAATCATATGCAAATTAATCTAGTGCTTTATCCAATCATTGCTCTCAGACTTCACTAATGTCAATCATATGCAAATTAATCTAGTGCTTTATCCAATCATTGCTCTCAGACTTCACTTGTTTAACTGTCAACCTAGTTTATCCAAGAGAGCATGTGGTGATGCCCTTAATTCTTTCACAATAGCTGGGGAGGAGTTTCATGTCAATCATAGGCAAATTAATCTAGTGCTTTATCCAATCATTGCTCTCAGACTTCACTTGTTTAACTGTCAACCTAGTTTATCCAAGAGAGCATGTGGTGATGCCCTTAATTCTTTCACAATAGCTGGGAAGGAGTTTCTTGTCAATCATATGCAAATTAATCTAGTGCTTTATCCAATCATTGCTCTCAGACTTCACTTGTTTAACTGTCAACCTAGTTTATCCAAGAGAGTATGTGGTGAAGCTTCTGGACCTCCTAACTCTTTAACAATAGCTGGGGAGGAGTTTCATGTCAATCATATGCAAATGAATATTGTGTTTTTACCAATTAGGGACCGTATTCACCAATCCATTCTTAGACTAAACAATTAAGATTAAAGAAATATAAAGACTATTATTATACCTCATTTCGTTTTAACATTGTAAAATCCCATACACCCACCCGTGCATAATTTTAATATGTCATGGCGTTGGAAAGAAATACACACCGAGCTGGGTATAATTTTTAATATACCCTGCGCGTGACTAAAATATACCCCGCTCGTGGGCCTAAAAATAGCGATTCGGGTTTTCCGAGAAATTATTAAAATGTATTTAAAAAATGTCGATGAGCGCTTGATTTTCCAACAATAAACTTTACTTTACAATGTACAACTAGTTTGTTCTTTGAATTACAGCATTTTTGTTCGGTATAATAAATTAAATACATGTATCACAGGCATGTTGAGGGGTATAGTAAATATTGCCCCCCTCGAAGAGTAATGTCAACCTCGGTCTTCGGCCTCGGTTGACATCACTCTCCTCTGGGTGCAATATTTACTATACCCCTCAACTGCTTATGATATTTATATATTATTGACACTGTTTTGTTGCAAAAACTCTGTAATTTGCATTAGACTTGGTATAGACGAACATCAACTTTAATATTCTTTATTAAGAATGATTTATTAATGACAAAAGCAACATTGGTACCCCGTAAGTTTGCGAACACACACACATTATTTCTGGAGTCCAAGTCTGTTCTTTATTCTCAAGTCTATGTAATAATGGGTTGGTGAATACGGGCCCAGTGCACTCGGCGTTCACGTGTTTAACTGTTAACTTAGTTTATCCAAGAGAGCATGTGGTTAAACTTGTGAACCTCTTAATTCTTTAGGTTAGATACCAGTAATTCCAATTCCCATAGGGTCTCATTATAAAATGACAAAATTTCGAAGCATTTTTCTAGACCTTCCTTTATTTCAGATTGTGCAAGCATGGTATGAATTTAAAGATAAATCTGTCCTCTTCCAAAAATTGCAATAAAAAAGATATGTCATCTTACTTCTAAGAAAATGCGTCTCACTTGAATGCAGGCACCGGTAGAAAACAGGGTTTCGGCAGTCATATTTCAACAAACGCCCCACACCACAGTAAATACACACCAAAAGTTCACTTTTCAAGTTAGCCTCCAATGAAATGCACCAAAATGTTCCAGACACACACGGGATATAAGAATGGCATGTCTGAGATGGCTAAATGGCTTTTATACCAGAAGAGAAAAGGAACTCTTTAGTAATAGGCACTACTTTCGAATGGACCGCTGAGGGATACACAATGATTTACTGGTATTCTAACCTTTAACAATAGCTGGGAAGGAGTTTCAAATGCTAGTGGTCCAATATGGAATGGTCTATTAAGGTACTAGTTGACATGTAAGCATGTATAACACATTCTGACCATTGTATGACCCTGCATCTAAATGAATGATCTGAGATCATTGGCAAACTGTGCAATATTAATTAGCACATCATTGCGGGGACTTCTGTAACACCTGGGATTTCAATGCAAAATTGTGTCATGTGCAAACAATCAATACCAAACATGTTCATACCATATACAGGTACGTCTGTAGGTTTTGTCTAGCCATACATGTCTATGAGGCAATATTGCATGCATGTTGCAACAGATGTGTGGTAAACTTGTTTTCTGTGTACACTTGCAATACTATCACATGAATGATTTATCATTATATAAAGCAGAAATTGACAGGCAAAATTGAACACACCAAAAATATTCACTGCATTTAACAACATCACACTCGCAGCACTTGTAATAAAGAACAATATGAAAACAAAACAAAACAATGTCTATAAAAATCAACAACACATATTTCAATTTAAATGAAAACAAAATGCAGAACAACTTATTATTAAATATCCCAGTTAAGAAAGTTACTTAAAGACGTTCGCAACAAAAAGAAAATAATTGGGTGAATTTCTCCTTTTGCTTAATTATTTCTTAATTGTATATTGGTTAAAATATACTAATTTCAATCAATTAATATAAGTCTTTGTAAGTCATCAAGCTCCAGTCAATGGTTAAAAGTTAATAAAGCATTACAGTTAACAACAAGAGGGCCAAATGGCCCTGGGTCGCTCACCTGAGTTTCATTAGTCGAACAATTTTCCATGTGTTAGATTTTTATACGGATATGGATATACTGATACGGATTGATGGAAATGCAGCCTTAATCATCATCGTTTTAAAAACTTAAGTGACAACAGACAATCAAAATTTTGAAGTACATATTGAAATTGAAGCTTTTTCTTCAATTTGACCTAGTTTTTGACCCCACATGACCCAGATTCGGACTCAGCCGAGACATCATTGGGAAAAATGTTCAGACCAAGTTTCATGACGATTGGGCAAATAATGTAACTAACTTCTAGAGTGTTAACAATCTTTTTCTTCAATTTGACCTCGTGATCTAGTTTCTGAACCCATATGACCCAGATTCGAACTCGGCTGAGATACCAGCAAGAAAAATGTTCTGACCAAGTTTCATGAAGATTGGGCAAAAAATGTAACTTCTAGAGTGTTCATAAGCTTTTCCTATAGCCACATAAGCAACACTGACCACCCCCCTGGCGCCCATGTTTTTCACTGGACCGGACCATTTTTGAACTCGGCCGAGATATCATCAGAACAAAGAGTCTGAGCAAGTTTCATTTGATTGGGCAAAAAATGTGACTTCCAGAGTGTTCACAAGCCTTTTCTATAGCCATATAAGGAAAACTGACCACCCCCCTGGCGGCCATGTTTTTCAACGGACCGGAACCATTTTCAAACTTGACCGAGATATCATAAGAACAAATGTTCTGTGCATGTTTCATGTTGATTACGCAAAAAATGTGACTTCTAGAGTGTTCACAAGCTTTTTCTATAGCCATATAAGGAAAACTGCCCCGCCCCCTGGCGGCCATGTTTTTCAATGGAGCAGAACTATTTTCGAACTCGGCCAAGATATCATAAGAACAAAGGTTCTGAGCAAGTTTTATGTTGATTGGGCAAAAATTGTGACTTCTAGAGTGTTCACAAGCTTTTTCTATAGCCATATAAGGAAAACTGCCCCGCCCTCTGGGGCCCATGTTTTTCAATGGATCGGAACCATTTTCGAACTCGGCCAAGATATCATTAGAACAAATGTTCTGGGCAAGTTTCATGTTGATTGGGCAAAAAATGTGACTTCTAGAGTGTTCACAAGGTTTTTCTTCAATTTGACCTAGTGACCTAGTTTTTGACCCCACATCTCGGCCGAGATATCATTGGGACAAATGTTCAGACCAACTCGGCCGAGATATCATTGGGACAAATGTTCTGGCCAAGTTTCATAAAGATTGGCCAATAAATGTGGCCTCGAGAGTGTTCACAAAGAAAATGTTGACGACGAACGATTCACGAAGCATGACGGACAAAAAGCGATCACAAAAGCTCACCATGAGCACGTTTTGCTCAGGTGAGCTAAAAACACCCTAATATGTAATGTATTGCCAAACAAATTAGTTTAAAAAGATCCATTGAATACCTACATTCTATTTTGGCAATTTATATGTTGTTTACGCGAACACGAAACATGAAAAAAGCTACACAGGTACCCTATTTAAAGTCCAATATTTCCCAAACAAGTTTGGTGACCCATTCTATTTATTAATGTTTTGGTGTAAGTATACACTGGTGCATGTATGTGCGAAAAATTAAGAAAATCTGTCGTTTGGAACAAATATATTGATGCATAATAAATGACGTTTCAGTCAGTATTATTAGTACGCATTTGACCTACTTAAATGTCCAGTCAAATTAATTATTTTAACAGTCAATTTAGGTAAAGCGTTTTTTTAAATTACCAAAAGACAGTTGTATATTGCCATACAAGGTATGTAAAAACATATCAGTTGAAAGAACCATGACCTTGTTTGAAAAAAACCTATCCTATATACTTAAAACATTAAAAATTCAAACTGAAAAAGGGGCTTCGACAGGTACCAAACTGAAAAAGGGGCTTCGACAGGTACCGCATTCAAAACCCAGTATTTCTGGAAAAAGGCCGGTGACCCCTATTTTTTAACACTGTTTTAGTTTCAGTATACAATGACACATGTATATGGAATTTTTTAACAAAATCTGTCGTTTAGAACAAAAGATATTTGTATACTTGATTATTTATTGATGTTTTCAAAGGCATATTAAATGCATAATTAACCTCATTAAGCGTCCATTAAAAGTCATTTTTTAAATGGTAATTATAGATCAAGCGCGTTTTATCATTAAACTGCACTTGTATATTGTCAAACCAAACATTAAAAAAGATGCATTAAAAAATCTACGTCCTTGTTTGAATATGAACACTTTATCTAATAGAACATTGCTAGTCGCATAAATTGAAAAAGGGCTTTGACAGGTACTGTATTTAAACCCCAATATTTCCGGAACAAGGCCAGTGACCCCTATTTTTTAAGACTGTTCTAGTTTTAGGATACTTTGACACATTTGTGCAAATTTTTTAGAAAATCTGTTGTTGGAAAAACAAGAGCTGTCGGAGGACAGCGCGCTCGACTTTTCTTGTGCTTGTCAGAGTTACTGGCATTTTTTTTATAAAACAAGAAATATGGAAATTCAACAAAAAACAATTTGTTCTAACAAAATGCATTAAAGTCAGCACATCAATAAAATTTTTAGTAAAAGTGACCTTGACCTTGACCCCACCCACCACATATGCAATCCCAAGCAAGGTCTCGATATAAGATATCTATGTAATAATTTTTATTAAAATATCTCAATGCATTCTTAAGTTATTGATCGGAAACTGTTTTTCTGTTTTTAGTTACAGTGACCATGACCTTGACCCCACCCACCCCATATGCAATCCCAAGCGATGTCTTGATATAAGGTATCTATGTATAAAGTTCATTTAAAATATCTCAATGCATTCTCAAGTTATTGAGCAGAAACTGTTTTTCTATTTTAGTAACAGTGACTTTGACCTTATATGCAATCCCAAGAGCGGTCTCGATATAAGGTATGTATGTATTAAGTTTCATTAAAATATCTCGATGCATTCTCAAGTTATTGAGTGGAAACCATTTTTCTGTTTTTTAGTAAAAGTGACCTTGACCCTACCCACCCCATATGCAATCCCAAGCGAGGTCATGATATAGGGTATCTATGTATAAAGTTTCATTAAAATATCTCAATGCGTTATCAAGTTATTGAGCAGAAACCGTTTTTCTATTTATAGTAACAGTGACCCTGACCTTGACCCCACCCACCCCATATGCAATCCCAAGTGAGATCTTGATATAAGGTATCTATGCATTAAGTTTTATTAAAATATCTCAATTTCTTCTAAAGTTATTGAGCGGAAACTGTTTTTCTATTTTTAGTAACAGTGACCATGACCCCACCCACCCCATATGCAATCCCTAGCGAGATCTCGCTATAAGGTATCTATGTTTGCAGTTTCATTACAATAGCTTAATCCATTCTCGAGTCAGAGAGTGGAAACGAAAAATTGAGAAACTAGCTTACCGAAAAAGCTGTCCATATAGCTTATATGTCAAATTTCTAAGTGTAAAAAGGCCCATAATTTTGACAAATTTCAAACTAGAGTTACCATACTTGGCCAATAGGTTCATTTTAATGTGGGGAATAAATGTTTTTAAGTTTGAATGAAATCCCTCAAGCCATTCCTGAGAAACTAGCTTACCGAAAAACTTTAACCTGGCTCGGACCCGAGTAGAATAGCTTGCTTTTTCTTCAAAATGTCAAGCTAAAACTGAAAAAAATTGTTGCGAACATCTAGTTTAGTATGCTTGGGTACAACTACCAGCATTTGATATACAATATTATAAACTAGTAAAAAAAACAACAACAAAAACATGGATATTCATATACGTCAGGGAATCCAGATCAAAATAGCAGGGTGTTGCACACTGTTCCGTTATTGTTCCCCTATCATGACTCTTTGGTCGGGTCATGATGGAACTGTTGCATATAGATTTAAATTTCTTTGATAATGTGAGGATAATCCATTTACTGAAAATAGGGGAATCATGTTTTTCTGTATGTATAAACACTCTGCTATCGTCTATTTTTAAATCATCTGATTGACCTGTATTGACTCACCTATGGTTATAGTGATTCTAACTTGCATATAAACAGACTGTAGAGGCAATGTTTAAAAACACTAACTTGAAGCACCTAAATATATAGCATGAAATTAGCTATTTTTAGACGATAATTACAACTTCCACCACCTAACCATTTTGTGCAGCAACACTGTATAATCTTCAGTGATTTTTTTCCTTATTTAACAGGGTCTGGTCAAAGGACCCATTCCCAATGCCAAATATGGTTCGAGGGGTGTCGTGTGAAAACCAGACTTAATGCATGTGCGTAAAGTGTCGTCCCGGATTTGCCTGTGCCGTTCCACACACGCTGATCCAGGACGGCACTTTCCGCCTAAAGTGGATTTATGGTTAGAAGAGACTTTCTTGAAACAGAAAAAAACATAAAAGCAGAAAGTGCAGGGACGACACTTTACGCACATGCATTAAGCCCGGTTTTCCCACGATGCGCCTCGTTTGTTTTTCAAACTGGAATGAAAAAAGTCCTAAATCTGAAGTGAAACAAACCCTAAATACATTGGAAATGTGAATATAAGTTGTAAATCATGTATTATGGATTAACACCATTAAAATACCCAAACTCCTGGCAGCAGTTACCTCCCCTATTGGTTAACGGTAACCACTGCCATCACAAGTAAAATCCTTTCAGATCTGGAAGGATTACGTGTTTGTAGCTTTTACTTATTTAATGCAACTCAGCGCAATTTTCTACATAATTGGACATGCGTTATATAGCGTTTGCAGTCAATAATGAAAAAGGAAAAAGAAAATAACTAATTAAAACCATAAATAATATCTAGAAGATTTAAATCGATCATCATCACGTGGTTTGTTATGACGGCAGGGATTTGATTAGAGCTATGCTCGGAACCAGTCAAATCTCTGACTCACTGATTAAATCACTGATTAAATTGCTTTCTTAAATGTTTTCCAAAAAGCAGGATTTCATGAAGTGAAATTCCCAATTTGATGAGTACCAGACCCATTCCCATAGCACTGAAAAAAAAGAGATGTTTTCCAATATAGTGTGTAAAAAACTAGCATTAGATGTACATGTAATAATGATTTACCATAGAAAACACATGATATAAATGGTATATCGATTTCCTCTCCCAAATATACAATTTTCTTGATATCAGCACATTAATGGTAAAAGCGTTACTGCTAACTACAATATCTAGCTTCCAATTAAATATTAAAACAAACAAGGGTGACACAGCAAGCCCAATCACATTTCACATTTGGATATGACATTTGCACATTGGGGTTTCTCTCCAATACCAGCTAATCAATTACATGTACTTTGTGTCTGACATTGGTTAGAAAAGCTTACCGACACAGTATTCAAACTGCAAAAGACATTTTAACAGGTTTTAGTTCAAAACAGAACATGCTAATCTTCAAAGCAATTGCTAAGGCTAAAAAAAAAATTCTGTGTTTCGGGCAACTCGACACTACCAAGGAAAAACCCCCGACCCTAAAGTTTTAAGCGACAATTGTTTTCCATGAAATCCATATTTGTAAAATTTTATATAATGTTTTTTGACTGAAATGTGTCTTTAAACAAAAAGTAGAAAAAAACAACTACTCAATCGCAAACCTACCTAGATAATTTCAATGTTTTTTGACTGAAATGTGTCTTTAAACAAAAAGTAAAAAACAAACAAACACCTCAATCGCGAACCTACCTAACTTTGAGACCGTTGCCCAAAACACGTACTCTTTTTTTTGGGCTGAAGTGGGTGTCATGATGCAATAAATGAAGTGATGTTCACTTACATTTGATCGGTACGGCTGAAGCGGGTGTCATGATGCAATAAATGAAAATCAACATGTGCTGTTCACTTACATTTGATCAGTACTTAAAGCTGAAAAAAGATGCTTTATTAATAAATAATGCATAATTTCATATATATTTTTAAAACTAAATTATTTTCAAGTTACAGAAGTAAATTTAAACAATTACAACCAACAACAACAATCAATAACAGATAGGCTACAAAACTAAATCCCACCAAAAAAATTCCAATATTATTAATGTATATAACAACATCTATTCGCTGCACTTAGCATGAGAAAACCTATGCTGACTACTAATAATATCCCACTTGAATTTATCACAAACTATATTACTTTCTACCAGGATACACGAATGTATATGAACAATGGGGCTGCAACAATAAGACACAAACCATATTGCAATTACTGCAAGACATTTCTATTTTCTGCAAGACATTTCTATTTTCTGCAAGACATTTCTAAACAGTTTGCAGAGATCAGTAGATAAATTAATTAACATAAAAAGATTCTTAATTTTGAAAAAAAGTCTACTGTATTGATAGTCATGTTATCCCATTTTTTATGTAACAATTATACAAGGATACTTATTTTTTCTGCAATTTACACATACAATGGATTTTTATAGTAGTGATTTAATATCAATATATTGCGATGTCAGATATTGTATTGCAATTCAATAAGAAAAAACATATATTGCAGTACAATCCGATCTTTTGAGTATCATTGCAACCCCAATGAACGACCCAATAATCATAGATAAAAACATCTTTACAGACTATGGTAAGTCTTTTCCGTGTTGGCCTTGTAAAACTTCCAGCCAAAGAAAGCGATCGCCACAACGCCCGTGCAAAGAATGATGCCGCCGATGAATGAGGCTCCGTCAAAATGCTGACCGTGCTCTTCGCCCGAGTTCGCGCTGGTTTCGGGTGCCTTTGTAGCGTTTGCGGTGTCCTTGGTGGTGCTGGAGGGTGGCAAGGTCGTAGGTGCAGCAGTGCTAGGTTTAGGGGTCAGGGAGGGGGCTTGGGAGGTTTCGGGGTTGGCAAAACCTGCAGCAGAAGACTGGGTGATAAGGATAGTAAGCATGTATATAATGCTGAGGCAAAATATGGTTGACAGTTTCAGTTACAATATACCACACAACTGGTAAGTTTCGCATATTGAAGTTTTTGCAAATGTCTCGAAAAATTATATTTTCTTGTGTTATTGTTTGCTACTTTTCTATTAGAAATATAATTTTGCAACCTTAGTTTTCAAATTCGTGAACATTTCAGCAAGAGTATTCAATAATACCAAACTGCTTGTCAATAATCTATGACTGACATGTAATACTTTGTTTACTGTTAACTGACATGTGCACAACTTCAGTAAGGCCTAAAAAAAAAATATGTTTGTTTCAGGTGACCCGACCTACCCTAAAAAACTGCCCCGACCCTAGAACATTTTATTGGGTTTGTCAGATTGATTTTTTTTTTTTTTTTTTTTTTATTTACCTTTTTCAATAATTCAATGTGTTTTTGGATAAATAAGTGTTTTGTTTTGATAGTATCCACTTATAAACAATGTTTAAGGGTATTACTGATATGTTTTGATTTTTTTTTCAGTTTTAGAATCTTCAAGTTGACCATTTACCAAAAAAAAAAAACTCCCTACCTACCTACCCTAATTTTTTTGAGCATGTAACCTGAAACAAACATATTTTTTTTACGCCTAACAGAGGTGTGATAACATACTTAAATCATGCACCAAACTTACATGTAACTGTATTTACGAGTGGTACATGTATATAAGAGGCGTGAAGGGGAAAACCGGGCTTAATTCATGTGCGTAAAGTGTCGTCCCAGATTAGGCGGACGAGACTTTTCGCACATGCATTAAGCCCAGTTTTCCCACAACACGCCTCATAGATAATTACCATAACTATTAGTGGCTATTTTATGTGTTATATTATCAACCTTGAATACAGCGAAAATTATATGACAATTATATGAAAATTATATGAAATTATATGACAATTATATGAAAATTACCAGTCATAGGGTAATATGATAGAGTTGCATGAATACAGTTAGGTTTAAAAAGGTCAGTGATCGTACTGTCAAATACTAAAATTTGAATGTTTCAAGACTCCAGAACCTATATACAAGATCATACAACACTGTATTATGTGAACTTAGAATAAGACATCAAACATAGAATGGACATTACTTTTGTACTTTTTTCACATAAAAGTGTGCATTTCATGTTGTTTATGTACGTCTGTTATATTCTGTCAATACTTTTGGTCTAATTAGCATTTTTCCAACACTTTTTCATTAAAACTGATTGTGTCTTTGGTCATTTTTACTGTGTTTATAAACTGTGTTCATGCACGCATGGACACAGTTTCATTATTGGTGTGAAAATTTTGTAAAACCATAAAAGTATACAGTTTTGTGGTAAAATCAATTTTACTGATGCAGTTATATATGCAGGTGTTTAATGCACTATTTACTCTGCACAATTCTTAAATTACAAATGGTAAACTGCATATAAAACATTGGTGTAATAAAACAGTTTATTCCATGTTTGACGTCTTATTCTAACTTTACATAATAGTGTGTTATACAAGATCAAATAGCAAATGTATAATGTCATAAAAACTGTTACTTGGAGCAAATCATACTATGATCTGGTGCCCATTCCTAGTTGGTTATCAAAACAATATTGGAGGCGTGTCGTGAGAAAACCGGACTTAATGCATGTGCGTAAAGTGTCATCCCGGATTAGCCTGTGCAGTCCACACAGGCTAATCCGGGACGGCACTTTCCGCCTACAGTGGATTTATGTTTCGAAGAGTCTTCCTTGAAACAGAAAATACCATAAAAGCGGAAAGTGCCATCCTGGATTAGCCTGTGCGGACTGCACAGGCTAATCCGGGACGACACTTTACGCACATGCATTAAGACCGATTTTCCCACGATGCGCCTCATTGTAGTATTTTAGGAAACATGAATTATATATGTATATATGAGAAAAAAAGAAATAAATAATTAATTTTTTATATTATAATATTTTTATTTAAATCCATATAATAGGACAAGTTGTTTCAATGTTTCTGAATTGGATGTTTGCATGGAAACAGGTTTAACAGCCATTTCTCAAAGAAAAGAGTTAAGACAGAAGTGTGAAATCAAATTCCATTATGCAGCATTAACTAGGAAAATAACAAGAGCTGTCAGAGGACAGCGCGCTCGACTATGCAAAGTATTTTAGTTGGTACATATTTTGGAAAGGGGAAGGGGCATAAATTTGTTGAAATACAAAGCTGAGTTACGGCAATTATTTCATGAATTTATTCTAAGTTTCAAGTGAATACTGTACGTAGTTTAAAAATTAAAAGACATTGGAACAAAAACTTGTAACCCCAAAATCTATGTGAAAAGTGGGCATACCTCTGTCAAAATACAAAAGAGTTAAGGGGATTGTTGCACCTGATGATGGAGTTTATTACAAAGATGTATTCCAAGTTTTAAGTGAATATCTCATGTAGTTTGGAAATTATAAGAGTTTTGAATAAAAACTTAACACTGAAAATCTGTGTGAAAAGGGGGAAAAACTCTGTCAGAATACAAAACAGAAGTATGTGGATAGTGACACCAGATGCTGTAGTTGATGACAAGTGAATAACCTATCAAGTTTTGGAGTTGTACAACTTGTGAATATAAACTTTAACAAGAAAACCTATGTGAAAAGGGGACATAACTCTGTCAAAATACATAACAAGTTATGGGGAATGCTGCACTTGATGCTGGAGTTGATGACAAAGGTACATTCCGAGTTTCAAGTGAATAACTTGTGTAGTTTTGAATTTATATTACTTTTGAAAATAAACTTTAATCAGAAAATCTATGTAAAAAGGAGGCATAACTCTGTCAAAATACAAACCAGAGTTATGGGGAATGGTGCACTTGATATTGGAGTTGATGACAAAGGTATATTCTAAGTTTCAAGTGAATAACTTATGTAGTTTTGATGCTACAAGACTTTTGAATACACACTTTAACCAGAAAATATCTGTGATAAAGGGGCATAATTCTGTCAAAATACAAAACTGAGTTATGGGGAATGTTTCACCTAATGCTGGAGTGGATGACAAAGGTATATTCCAAGTTTCAAGAGAATAACTTATGTAGTTTTGAAGTTACAAGACTTTTGAATATAAACTTTAACCAAGATCAGACACGGACGCCGACGCCGGGGGTAGCAGGAAAGCTCACCTATTCTTCAAATAGTCAAGCTAAAAATCACAATAATCACATGTATAAGAGAAGTTTGACTAAGCTTATTGCTCATCAACATGTAATTTCTGTACAGCTTTTTCCAATTTCTCCTGCTCGTCAGCCACCCCTTCCACAATCTCTTCTGCCTGCTCGCTTTTCTTCTTCAGACGTCGATTCTCACGTCTCAAGACTTTCAGGTCTTTTTCCATTTCCTTCAAACCCTCAATCTGTTTATCTAGTTTCTTTTCAACCTTAGACAAAGCTTTTTCGACTGCATCGACACTCTTCAGCATCTGATCCTGATTCAATTTGATGTCAGACATCATGTCATGGAGGAATTTCAAAGCCGTTCTAACATTATCTTGGAAAGTTTCATATGTCTTGCTATCAACATAGGCATACTTACACATGTTTTGATCGTCAGAGCATACAGAGGTAAGGTCAACATTTTTTCCATGGCAACCTGAAATATATTTGTAAAAATCCTGTTACCAAGAAACAAACTAAAACATTATTGGGGTAACAATTATAGTAAAGAACCCTGATTAGTTTGTTTTAATAAAGTTTCAAACAAAATATTCATGTAATAAATTATATAACCAAATTAAATGTTGAGCATGACAATGGCAAACACCTAAACTTTACCTGACGATGATTCATTGTTATACAAATGTTTTTTATAGTATAATTATTTTAATTATGTTGAGAAAATGAAAACAAAAATGAAAATGATTAAAATGTAACACACGATGATGTCATGAATATTTAACAATACCTAATGATAATTATGCTGATCACTATGCTGATAATTATAACGGAGAACAAGTATAATTATGAAGACAGTGATGATAATGTTTCTGATGATGATGAATAGGAGGAGGAGGAGGAGGATGACCATCATTAACAAAACAATGAAAGTTTGAGGTATTTTTAACATCAGGATTTAAATGACGATAATGATGATGAACATAACGATGAGAACGATGATAATGAGTTAAACTACCAGTATTAAGATGATTATGATGACGACCAAAATAGTTCGGGTGATAATGCTGATGAATTTGATTATGATGAATGCGATGATGATGAATGCGATGATGATGAATGCGATGATGATGATGACGAAGTATGAGCAGACAGCAGTCATGCCTGTATGTGGTTGGCTTGTGGCCCTGTCGGTACAGTTGATGTAGCGGCAATCGATGGATCCACAGCAAGTGTCCTCGTCGGTGATGGCTGCACATGGGTCCTGGGACAGGATGGTTGGTGTGAGACCTGGGAGAGAGCAGATTGCGATGTTGAACAAGGAGTAGGGCAAGGAAATAATGTATTTATTGAATTACTACAAAGACAGACCTTATATTAACTGGAGGATCAGAGGGACAGGGACTTATGCCACTAGTAACATGAGCTGTCTCAGGACAGCGCGCTCATCTATTCAATCACTTTGTCAGAGTTATGGGCCTTATAACTACAAAAACGAAAAATATTGAGCGGAAACCGTTTTTCTATTTTTAGTAACAGTGACCTTAACTACACCCACCCCCTATGTAATCCCAAGCGAGGTTTTGATATAAGGTATCTATGTATGAATTTTCATTAAAATATCTCAATGCTTTCTCAAGTTAATGAGCGTACCAGTAAACCTTTTTTCAATTTTTAGTAACATTGACCTTGACCCCACCAATATGCAAACCCAAGCGCGGTCTCGATATAAGGTATCTATGTATTAAGTTTCATTAAAATATCTCAATGCGTTCTCATGTTATTGAGCTGAAACCGTTTTTCTATTTTTAGTAACAGTGACATTGATCCCACCCACCCCATATGCAATCCCAAGTGAGGCCTCACTATATGGTATCTATTTATGAAGTTTCATTACAATAGCTCAATCCGTTCATGAGTTATAGAGATATCGAGTTCTTGCTCGCAAACCTTAACCTGACTTTTCTAAGTACAAAAAGGGACATAAATCTGCTAAAATGCTGGTTAACACCTACAGGTATGGGTCTTGGCCAGTGACCATATATAATGACCATGAAGGCTGTGTGAAGTATCAATTGAATATCTGTAGTAGTTATAGAGATATGCAGTTGTTGCATGCAAACTTTAACCTGATTTTTTAAGTACAAAAAGGGGCATAATTCTAGTAAATTGCGATCAGAGTTATGGACATAGTCAGTGACCTCACATAATGACTTTGAACACATGTGCGAAGTTTCAATTGAATATCTGTAGTAGTTACAGAGATATGGACTTATTGCACGCAAACCTTAACCTGAGTTTTCTCTTGCTCGCAAACCTTAACCTGACTTTTTTAAGTATAAAAAGGGGCATAATTCTGCTAAAATGCTGGTCACAGTTATGGGTCCTGGCCAGTGACCTTATATAATGACCCGAGGCATGTGTGAAGTTTCAGTTGAATATCTGTAGTAGATATAAAGATATGGACTTGTTGCACGCACACCTTAACCACAGCATTACACCAACGCCGACAAACCGGTGAGTAGTATAGCTCGAACTATTAAGTGAATAATCGAGCTAAAAACATGTCTTACCTGTACTAAAGCTGAGATCCCAAGGAGACCCTTCGTGCAGGACCCACAAAAGTTACTCACCGTACCATACCGGGACGTTTTACATCAATATGAACACTTCGCTCGAAATACAGAGACATTCTGAATATTTGATGTTTTAATGTATTTCAATTTGGTTCTTTTTTATTAACTTCACATGAAAATATTGTGTATGTCACAACATTTTTAATAATTTATTATACAAGTTGGAAAACTTATTTTAAATATTTATACAGTCATGGTTCAAGGACTTAAATGTATCTTACACATTTGCCAATGAAAAAAGAAAGCTAACAATCTTTTTTTAATAGTCAATTGCTGACTTAGGCTCATAGACTGAGAACTGTCAACTACCGGGTACATAGGGCTATAGCTATCAAGTTTTCACCTGTGAATCAAACCAACATGAGTGTATTACTGATTGAAGTTAGCTGAGGAAACAATTTGAGGTGTGTCGTGGGAAAACCGGTCTTAATGCATGTGGGTTAAGTGTCGTCCCGGATTAGCCTGTGCGGTCCGCACAGGCTAATCCAGGATGGCACTTTTCGCCCACAGTGGATTTATATTTAGAAGAGACTTCCTTGAAACAGAAAATACCATAAAAGCGGAAAGTGCCTCTTTTATTGACCATATCTGCAGCAGCTGGTGCCTGTTCAATTCTGTATATCTCTTACCTTAGCAGTCAATCATTTTGTACACAATCAACTCAAACTCCAATACACCACTGCCGATAAATGCCTCCAGGTGTTACCATTCAAGTCTGCTCTTTGCAGTCATTACCATTTCTGGAAAATTCTCACTTAGTCACAGTCCTTATGCTTCATTGAGTCAATGTACAGTCAAACCTCGTTATTCTAAAGTTGTTTTAAAAACAACGACAGAAAATGATGTGATAAATAGAATACTGGGTAAGTATTGAATAACGTTGAGTTTATTTGCTCTGCACGAAAACATGAACCACGAGCCTTGCGGTTTTCTAAGCCTTACCTACATGTTGTATTCTCTATAAATTGGCGAGCAAAAATTGCTTGAAAAATATTACAGAAAACATCCCTAGTTAAATAATAATCATAAAACATCAACAACGTTGGCTTTGTTGACAACTGTAACACTATCCATAACAGCCAATCGAGAATTGTTGTATCTAATATAGAAATGTTAAGCAGATTCAACGGTTTCACACTCAACCCTCGAAATGGTTTTGACAGCTACATTTATAGAATTTACCACACTATATCACATTACCAGATTTATGACATATATTTATTTGATCTTGGTGCTGGTTTCCATGGATACAATATCAGAATAACTTGCTAAGTGACAAAAACATCATAACTGTATTAAATTCTTTCTCCACTTTGTTTAATTTAATGGAAAGGCGCTTCACCATAGTTAACCCAAGTTTTAGTTTAAATAATGCAGTCATTTATAGTCAATACAAAAGTTTTAATCAGTCAAAATCCGCAACATATCCTCCACTCATTAAAAACAAGAGGGCCATGATGGCTCAAAGCGCTCACCTGAGAACTGGTACAGATGAAGACCATACTGTTGTGACAGGTTTGAAAATTAAGGTATTTGAACAATACGCAGAGGGGGATAGGATCAATTTTGATTTAAAACATCTGTTAGTGCAATGGGCTAACTAACGTATGAGTTGGGTAGTGGATGTGCGTTTTTTTGCTAATGGTTCTCAAATAATTTTTCTCTATATTCTCACCTGACCCTTTTTCATTTAGTGATTGACAATTCTGGAAAATGCAGAAAGAGAAGATTTTGATGTCTTTTTTTACAAAACAGTTTTGGAGAACTAGTTGCAATGTGATAACTGCGATATCTGTGTTATAAGGTAAAGTTTTGCTTTTTCTTTGATAATATTCTGTCCAATGACGATAAATGATGTTAATGCAGGCTCTGAAGACTTCAATGTTGCATGTAAAAATAACTGCATGCAAGTCTTGCAACTGTTGGAAATCAAATTTTATCAATCAATTTTCATGGTCATGCGCAAACTGTGTAAGTATGGTCAACATTGAATCAAAAATCGTGTGTGCAAGCCAATCATTGATAAATTGTTGATGTTTTTTTCCAAACACAAGGGGCAATAACTCTGGTTTTTCTGGCCTGATCATGCTTATAATATTTGACTACACATGTAGTCTTACGTTCATAGACAAAACTGTACATGATTGGTGAATATTGGATGAAAAATGAAGTCTCGATTCTGAATAATGTCCATTTTTGCATATTTTTTTCACAAAGTGCAATAACTCTGGTGTTTCTGGTCTGATCTTGCTTATTTTACACTTCACCTTTAATCTTATGGTCATATACAAACTGTGCAAGATTGGTGAAGATTGGATGAAAAATGAAGTCTCTATCCTGAATATTGTCCATTTTTGCATATTTGTTTCACAAACAAAGGGCAATAACTCTATTGTTTCTGGTCCAATCTTGCTTATATTTGATTTCAACTGTAATCTCATGATAATAGACAAACTGTGCAAGATTGGTGAAGATTGGATGAAAAATGAAGTCTCTATCTTGAATAATGTCCATTTTTGTATATTTTTTTAATAAACAAAGGGCAATAACTCTGGTGTTTGAAACACGATCTGGCCCATTTTTGGCATCTGCTGAGATCTGATAGTCATACACAAACTGTGAAAGTTTCATTAAGATTGGATGGAAAATTAACTCTATACATTGGAAAAGGGCATTTGTGCACTTTTTTTGCATGAAAAAGGGGCAATAACTCTGGTGTTACTGGCCTGATCTGACCCAATAACAATCCCATCCGAGACTTTATGGTCATACACAAACTGTGCATGTTAGGTCAAGATTGAATAAAAAATGTAGTCTTTATCGCGATTATGGTCCAAATTGTTGACGGCATACGGACAAGGTGCTCAGGTGAGCTTAGTTACACTAGAACTCCGCCAGTCTGATATGGCATAACTCAAGTACTCTAAGAGCAATTATGCTGAAAACCAAATTTAACTTTCCTTTTATGTCTGATAACACTTCCCTTAAGTTTCATAATGATTGCACAAAAGCTTCTCAAGTGATTGTCTGCACAAGCCTTATTTGAACTATTTTTTAAAAAAGGGGCATAACTCAAGTACGATAAGAGCAATTATGCCGAGTATCAAACCTCACCTTTCTTTTATGCCTACTAAGACTTCCATAAAGTTTCATAATAATAACACAAAACCTTCTCAAGTTATGGTCAGCACAAACTGAAGGGGATGCTACCGCCAACAATGCCGCCACCGCCACCACCGCCAAAAGTAACCTCTATAAGTCACCTTTTCAGGGGACACAAAAACTAAATCAGCATGTTCAAAATTCTGAAATAATGTACTGTACATACTAATTCTGCAGTAGACATGCTTTTACTATTTAAAGAGATAAAAATTCACAGAGAAAACAAATAATGCATGTGTTGCATTAAGTAAAAATGGTACATAATTTATATAGAGTTGCTAATTATTCACTAATAGTGCAAGTTTGGTGAAAAAAGAATGTTAGGAGTCCTAAAAATATTTGCTATATCTGGCAAATATTTGTACCTTTGACAATTAAGACACTTTATCCTTGTTTTTCTATCGGAGTGCCACACCACTAAAGATAACATCACAATTTAGGCCAAGATATGTTTGTAACACGGTCACACCTGCAGTACATAATGGTATATATATGGCAATACAGCTGAACTTCGCTATCTTGAAGATACTAAATTCAAATTCACAGATTATGTTGAAGTGGAAAAAATGTCCTCCTTGTCGTACTTCTTATTTTATGTAAAATATTGTATATACTCGAACTTTCAACTCAAATTCTGATTATATTGAAGAGGTTTTCTATCCCAACGCATATACACACTTATTTCTATTTGTTAATGTGGGATTCGTCGAAGTGCAGACACCTGTGGCGAGTCATATCGAGCCACGATATAAGTTTGTCCCACATTGCATTTTCATGTAAACACTGCATTCTGATTGGGGTCATACCCTGCTGAACCGGCTGTGTATGCAAAATACCTCTTTATTATTCATGACCATACTACTGTTTCTTTCTCTATTTGCGAAATGACTTCATTGTTTTGCGTGAACCTTTACGATTTTTACTTTCATTCACTATTTGCAAAATGACATCATCGTTTTGCACGAACGTTTACGATGTATATACCAACGTTCGTAAACAAAATGTCTGATAACAAAAGATTTATGGGTTGCCGGTGTTGCAGACGATAAAAATTGTTAACGCATATTGGGAAATTTGAATTGTTTTTACTGGAAAGTCAACTTCAAAATGATCTACAGCAATTTGAAATGTCTGACGAGATATATATTAGAAATGTCGTTCGACAAAAATTAAACCGACACTAAAACGAGGATTCCTACGCCGGAGGTTAACGTCAGTTGTGACCCGTAGACAGTTAAAAGTAAAGTTGATATCTACCTGTAGCTGTAATTATAAGAATTGAATACCATTTTTCTTCATTTCATCAGTGTATGAACTGTCAGGGAAATTATGCCTGTGTATGCAATTTAGGTGTCATTTTCCTGACAGTTCATACACCAATGAAATGCAGATAAATACTATTCAGTTCTGAACTAATCTACATATGCATTCAAGACAGACTTCAAGACCTGCCAAACTTTGGATACATCGAGGTCATTCCAAATTGCTGGCAACTCCGAGATAAGGTCTGTGCTTTTATACACGAACGTGGCACTGTGGTCATTTACGTGTGATACTGCGATTACGTAATGGTAATGTGGCAATATACTAGCTCACAAACTCTTACACATATCATTAGGCCGTGGGTCCGACACACTGCACTTGCTGTGGAGAGTGGCGTCCAGTTTGTAGCACACTGAAACACAAATAAACCATTTCATTATGATGATCAATCTGACAAAAATCTGTCAACCTGTTCTGGTGAAAAATGAATCTCAAAGAAGGTTAACCTGCTTATTTGACTTACTGACCTAGATTTCCATGCCACATAACCAATATTCAAACATGACTCAGATTTCATAACGGCAAACAAAGTTTCAATCTATTCAAATGAAATATTGCATAAAGCTCCTACAGTTGTTACAAACTGTTCATGCTTGTGATAAATAATTGTTTTTTTTAATAACAATAAATAACAAACATGTGAAAATATTATAATGTTATATAATGTCAGAAAACCCATCATCTACACGTCATCTTTTTAAACAGAGCCCTGTACAAATGCTGACCGTTCACATAACACAAGTCATTCAATTAAAAAACTCTGCTCCATTTCTTGATTTGCAATGATATTTAAATATGTAAACATGCTGTTTTTTTCTTTTATCAATTAGCATTTATTAATTAATAACTAACTCTAGATCTTGATTAAGAGAACTAGCTTTTGTAATTCTTTAATACAATTAATATTTTCAATCATGTTCTTTAATAAATCAAGATACAACTAAAATACAGACAATTTAAAAAAAGTAAAAACTCAACAATATATTAAATGTCTTACATTTGACACTCTCCTTGCTTGAGCAGTTCACATACTTGCACCCTTCATCAGCACAGCAGGTCACCTGGTCGGTATGGTTACCACATTCGTCGACGACCGCTGGTGTTGTGGGAACAATAGTGGTTGCTGTAATGGTAAAGGAAAGACTGTGTGTGTTTGTGCAGGAATAGTCATCACATAATGCTGCCTTAGGGCAGAAGGACTCGAAACCTTGCATCAACAGCAGGCATATAAATTTACACTTGCCCACCTGTTAGCTTTTTGCAGCTGGGCAACTGGGTCCGACTAGGAATGAGCCTAGTTTGCTAAATGCATCTTTTGGAAAGTTTTCTCATATTACACATTTGCATTGGTAACAAAACAATTACATCCAATGTAATTCCCTTTAAATGCTTTTCATTATCTTCATTGTAACATGTTGTCCATCATAGAGTGATCATAAAGTCATGTCACTGAATTATTTATTTAGGAAAAAAGCAAGACAATTTTTTAATCAACCCACCAACAATAGCCAGTGTACCGTAAAAGCGCTATATTTTCGGACACTGTAAATTTTAGGACACCCTCATTTTTAGCCAAAATATTAATTTTTTTCAGTATATATTTTCTGACATCCTGATTTTAACCCATAATTAATTAATCTAAATTTTCGGACATTTTATACGACAGTGGTATTTTAGCAGAATTCTAACCTGTTCGCATTAATCTGTAGACACATCGCACATGTGTTTTTACAACCGGATGAAGGTCATAAAACCTGACAGAAGAATGAGTGGAGGTGGTGAAACGTTACATAAGCGTTATTAGGTAAAGACCCATGTGCCAGAAATAATGGGTTTACCCGATTGTGTATACCGGTAGTGATTTCATATATTAAATATGCCAATTACTATTAGTGCCAGTTATCAATTCAGGTATCTACGGTACTATGCCCCTACTCAACACGATAAGAGTAACAAGCAGGCTCCAGTTTTATCGCACCCTATCACAAGTTGCACAAATGTTTTGAAGGTGTTAAAGACAATCGTTTAAGATTTTTGGATCAAGAACAAACAACACATTCATAATTTGCGTCTTTTATTGAATTAAATATGGGTAAATAATATACGAGATGTTAATCTTTGAACTCGGTCGATAAAAGACAGTCTTGGTGTGATTTTCTGTAAAACTAAATTGTACGTATATGAAATGATTTAAAATTAATTGCAAACATTGCTAAAAATTAATAATACTATACGTCGTGGTATTAAACAAGCACGCGCAATCATTAATCGATACTATCCGTGTATATTTGGCAAAAAACTTTATACACCGGACAAATCCAAACGTAATTGCAATACGAGTGTCTATAAATTTTCGGACACCTGTAATTTGGGAATATTTTTGTGAATCCAAATTTTCGGACACGAAAATTGTTAATTATTTTTCAGTGTCCGAAAACATAGAGATTATACGGTAACTGTATTGACACCTACATGTAGGGTATTTCCCCAAGTATTTATTTATGAAAAAAGCAAGACAATCTTAGAATCAACACACCAACTATAGCCAGTGTAACTGTGTTGACACCTACATGTAGAGTATTTCCCCAAGTATTTATTTAGGAAAAAGGCAAGACAATTTTAGAATCAACACACCATGAACTATAGCCAGTGTAACTGTGTTGACACCTACCTGTAGAGTATTTCCGCAAGTATTTAGTTAGGAAAAAAGCAAGACAATTTTAGAATCAACACACCAACTATAGCCAGTGTAACTGTGTTGACACCTACCTGTAGCGTATTTCCCCAAGTATTTAGTTAGGAAAAAAGCAAGACAATTTTAGAATCAACACACCAACTATAGCCAGTGTAACTGTGTTGACACCTACCTGTAGAGTATTTCCACAAGTATTTATGTAGGGAAAAAAGCAAGACAATTTTAGAATCAACACACCAACTATAGCCAGTGTAACTGTGTTGACACCTACCTGTAGAGTATTTCCCCAAGTATTTAGTTTGGAAAAAAGCAAGACAATTTTAGAATCAACACACCAACTATAGCCAGTGTAACTGTGTTGACACCTACCTGTAGAGTATTTCCCCAAGTATTTATTTATGAAAAAAGCAAGACAATTTTAGAATCAACACACCAACTATAGCCAGTGTAACTGTGCTGACACCTACATGTAGGGTATTTCCCCAAGTATTTATTTAGGAAAAAAGCAAGACAATTTTAGAATCAACACACCAACTATAGCCAGAGTAACTGTGTTGACACCTACCTGTAGCGTATTTCCCCAAGTATTTATTTAGGAAAAAGGCAAGACAATTTTAGAATCAACACACCAACTATAGCCAGAGTAACTGTGTTGACACCTACCTGTAGCGTATTTCCCCAAGTATTTATTTAGGAAAAAGGCAAGACAATTTTAGAATCAACACACCAACTATAGCCAGTGTAACTGTGTTGACACCTACATGTAGGGTATTTCCCCAAGTATTTATTTAGGAAAAAGGCAAGACAATTTTAGAATCAACACACCAACTATAGCCAGTGTAACTGTGTTGACACCTACATGTAGAGTATTTCCCCAAGTATTTAGTTAGGAAAAAAGCAAGACATTTTTTGAATCAACACACCAACTATAGCCAGTGTAACTGTGTTGACACCTACCTGTAGAGTATTTCCACAAGTATTTATGTAGGGAAAAAAGCAATACAATTTTAGAATCAACACACCAACTATAGCCAGTGTAACTGTGTTGACACCTACCTGTAGAGTATATCCACAAGTATTTATGTAGGGATAAAAGCAAGACAATTTTAGAATCAACACACCAACTATAGCCAGTGTAACTGTGTTGACACCTACCTGTAGAGTATTTCCACAAGTATTTATGTAGGGAAAAAAGCAAGACAATTTTAGAATCAACACACCAACTATAGCCAGTGTAACTGTGTTGACACCTACCTGTAGAGTATTTCCACAAGTATTTATGTAGGGAAAAAAGCAAGACAATTTTAGAATCAACACACCAACTATAGCCAGTGTAACTGTGTTGACACCTACCTGTAGAGTATTTCCACAAGTATTTATGTAGGGAAAAAAGCAAGACAATTTTAGAATCAACACACCAACTATAGCCAGTGTAACTGTGTTGACACCTACCTGTAGAGTATTTCCACAAGTATTTATTTAGGAAAGAAGCAAGACAATTTTAGAATCAACACACCAACTATAGCCAGCGTAACTGTGTTGACACCTACCTGTAGAGTATTTCCCCAAGAATGTTCTAATGATATCATTTAGCTCATGATTTCAAGGCTGGGCTCGTAGATTTTCAGGGAGGCGAGTCTGTTTGGCTCGTGACCCCTGATTGTTATTTTATATCCCTGTATCAGTGTGGTAAATTTTTTATATAGTGCATATAGTGATTCTGTCCCATATGGTCATCGCCCCCAGAAGACTTGTTCGTTATGAGGGATAAAGCGGGCAACTCTTGGTCTTTTAGAGCCCAGTGTGAATCATCTGTTTACTCTTTACTTCGGTTTAACGTCTCATGCGAAAGCAATCAACATTGTTACATTTTTTTAATGTATGATCATGTGAAAAAGAAAATTTCAAAAAGAAAATTTAAACACATAATGGTACAAAAATGTTTCATTATTTCCTAAAACATTAAACCAGCAAATGCATGCAGCAGCATTGCAATAGCATACATGTACGTTGCATTCTGCTGTATTGCAGAACTATTATTTGTAGAACTAGTACCACAACAGACGTTGATCTTTACAGAACTAGTGAAACATCTGCAACAAAATGCCTGAAGGTAAAAGAAAGAATGTTCAGGTTTGCCAACAATCTGGGATTCTGAATTAAAAATTCTTATTTCAATTAGCCTCGAGCGTAAAATGCTTGAAAACATGGTTGTTAGAAACTTTGAATGACAATGAACAACAATGGCGTTGTCGCTGGTCATTTTATTGTAGCATTACATCATCTTTCATAACACAATCGGATGTTTTCTTTCGAGCCAAAGCACAATAAATATTAGCTTTTTTTAAAGGCCATTGATAATAACAAACTTGAACTTTACCAATTGCATAGATATCGACAAAGGCCCTAAATAAAAAATAGGTTGTTACGTATAGCATTTCACTATAAGTATAGCATCCCACTATACATTTTGCATCCCACTATACGTGTAGCATCCCACTATATGTATAGCATACCACTGTACGTATAGCATCTTACTGAACGTATAGCATCCCACTCTATGTATAGCATCCCACTGTACGTATAGCATCCCACTCCATGTATAGCTTCCCACTCTATGTATAGCATCCCACTCTATGTATAGCATCCCACTATATGTATACAATGTAGCAACCCACTCTATGTATAGCATCTCACTATACATATAGCATCCCACTCTATGTATAGCATCCCACTCTATGTATAGCATCACACTGTACGTATAGCATCCCACTCTATGTATAGCTTCCCACTCTATGTATAGCATCCCACTCTATGTTTTGCATCCAACTCTGTGTATAGCATCCCACTATATGTATACAACGTAGCATCCCACTCTATGTATAGCATCCCACTCTATGTATAGCATCCCACTCTATGTATAGCATCCCACTCTATGTATAGCATCCCACTCAATGTATAGCATCCCACTCTATGTATAGCATCCCACTCTATGTATAGCATCATGTATAGCATCCCACTCTATGTATAGCATCCCACTATAAATTTCAGCAAAATGAAAATGAATACACTTAATAATAATATAATCAACTATAAATTGTTAATCATTCTATCTGAACTACCAGTATCTCTACTACCAGTACATTACCAATAAAGCATTGCATATTATTAATATTAATATATTATATATTACATAATGAACCAATATACTTTTCAAACAATGGCAATTAAAACAATGGCAATTACATATATATTTCAACTTTAAATTTGCAGTGCCTTGACACAATATTGTACAAACGCAAAAGAAATGACACAATTTTTTTATCTGATATATTCCAGACAAAAATGAGAAATACTGACCTCCGGAACTGACATAAATAACTGACATAATGAGAAATACTGACCTCCGGAACTGACATAAATGACTGACATAATGAGAAATACTGACCTCCGGAACTGACATAAATAACTGACATAAAGAGAAATACTGACCTCCGGAACTGACATAAATAACTGACATAATGAGAAATACTGACCTCCGGAACTGACATAAATGACTGACATAATGAGAAATACTGACCTCCGGAACTGACATAAATAACTGACATAATGAGAAATACTGACCTCCGGAACTGACATAAACAAATCCACAAAATAAGAGCAATTTGACAAATATTTCCATTTTGTCTGGATCTCGCTCAGAGCAGTGTAAACAAGCGTCATTAACTCCAGATAACCACAGATGGTTCTGACGTTGGACAGTGAAGAACGTAATAAAGAAACCTACAGCTACACATCCGACTATCAGAGTTTAATTTGCCAATAACTGAGATTGTATTTCCAGTATACACACCATGCACACACAGATATATCAGGTATCGTATTGAGCTGTCACGTAACATCTACTGCGCTACTACTGTCATTATATTGTCACAGCAATGAACACTGTGCACAAATAATGTTGTTCATTATGGTTTCAAAAATAAAATATATGGAAGTCCAGCAGCTGCATCATAAAGTTGATGAGGATATTTGTTTAATGCAGTTGTAAGATCGTATTTTATTTTATTTCATGAGTGGTCGTAGAAACAATATTTAGTTTCTATGACCACGAATGAAATCAAATATGATCTTACACTGTATTAAACAAATTTTATTTTTATTTCATGCTTTTGAACGATACATACAAAAAGTGCCACTCTTACTGCGTCGTTGTAGCTTAATTATATTTGTATTGAATTTTATTATGTTGTTTTTTTCTGTTGTTAAAAAAGGCAAATGTTTACACAGACGATTACGGCATTCACATACTTTCCAAAAATAAACATAAAAACGAAGTTAAAAGTAGTTCCATATAACCAAGAGTGAAATGATCAAACCTTATCATTTCACTCAACCTAGAGTGAAATGATCGCGTTATCATTCACTGGTATTCTCCACTAATTCACAGCATAGCATGAAATAAATGCCTGTATTGGTCTTTAAATACTGGTACTTGGAACATAATTATAGCTGTGAATAATCCGTAGGAAATAATTATACAGCAAACAAACACAATAGAGACATAAACAAAATACTGACATGTATATAAATAAACTGATAACAAATCCCTATTCACAATTTCAAAATATCTATAATCAGTTTCATGACCCCCAACCACACAATCCACATGAATGAGGATTAGACATTTAGAAATGTTATTTTTTGTATACAAAGGGCCACAACTCTGTGTGAATTTTTAGATTGCACCAGTTTTACTAGCGTAGTAAGAATGATGTATACAGTAAGAATTAAAACAGTAAATGATTAAATGTTTCTGTGGTGTATGTAAAAAGTGATGGACAGAGGAAATCTTAGATAGTTAAACTTAGGCATCAGTCTAGATAATTATACCGTACAAAAAAAGTAAAATAAAAGTTATTACGTATTCTTTGTACCGTAAACTGCACAAAAAAGTTTAGCTCAGAATAATAATTACAATCTGACCCTAAAACAAATCTTTTATTTAGACAAGAGAACATATCTTTATTTATTAACAATATAAAAGACTTGTCTGAAAGCATTTTTATTGTAGCTTTTTAAACTAATAAAGAAACCAAATTTGTGATGTGACTCAAGTGTGCCAAATTTGTTATCTTTAAATATCAAATGGAGCATTATTAAATAAATGTCACGAAATAAAACCCTATTGCGCTACCATTTAGAAATCTAAACTACACAATGCACCTTTTGATACATGCACTTAATGTTCTTGCAAATTTATTTGTTAACATTCTGTCAGCTTATAGTAAGAAACTATTCACAAGAAGCATGTAAAATGCAATACGTGTGATAGAGAAGGATTTGAATCTTATCTTAAATGAGAGCAGATGTCCCAGGATTTAATGATGTTATGTTGCGACAGCAAAGGCAAGAATCCCAAAGGACCTCATACGCTCCACTGGATGAAGTGAGGAGTTGCAGAAGGGAAAGGACCCTTGAGTGACCATCTTGTGCAGTGGACTGGAATCATTTAACTCACTTTTGGCAGAGGACCTCACAAGGAACAATTTTTGTCAAGTTTCATCTAAGTTGACACATTGGCTTCAGAGGAGATTGCATTAACACTCACATTAACACTCACAACTGACAAATATTCTATTTTTAGCCCTGGCAACCATCTTGTGCAGTGGACTGGAACCATTTGAGTTACTTTGGCGGATCAGGATCATCTGTCAAATTTCATCAAGGTCATTTCAAAGGAGATGTCGTTTGAAAACTAGAGCTGTCTCAGGACAGCAAGCTTGACTATTCATACCTCTTTGTCAGAGTTATGGGCCTTGGTCAGTGACCTTACATAATGACCTAGAAGACCTGTGTAAAGTTCCAATTGAATACCTATCTGTAGTACTTCCAGAGATATGTAATTGCATGCAAACTTTCACCTGAATATTTCTAACTTTCACCTGAATATTTCTAAGTACAAAAAGGGGCATTATTCTGCTAACATGCAGGTAAAAGTTATGGGCCTTGGCCAGTGACCTTCTATAATGACCCTGAAGACATGTGTGAAATTTTAATTGAATATCTGTAGTAGATATAGAGATATGAACTTGTTGTACGCAAACCTTAACCAGAACATGACGCTGATGCCGACGAACTGCTGAGTAGAATAGCTTGCACTATTCTGTGAATAGTCAAACCAAAAATTATACAAACACACATGTGCACACACACACACCTCAATGAAAGCATGAGGGACAAATCTTCATGGCATACGCTAAATGGATGCATGGATGGATGAGTGGATGGAAGCATGAGAAGGAAGTAAAGTATAAATAAATTTACATTGTAAAAATAACCTCAAATTATATTTTAAGCTCTCTGTTGTACATGCTGATGAAATGTGCAGCAAAAGGAATGAATAAAGTGCATTTTTGACCAGAGAAGTGTCTCTATAGCCGACACTCCCTCCACCATCCCATTACTGCCACCCCCTACACTGCGTTACAAGTAGCAGCAACTGTTTCCTTCAAGGCCGGTCTCATTAAAATCACATTCTAACACTTGGCAGATACTAAAAACTTTCCACTGTTAAGATCTGAAAACCCTATAGTAGGCCATTGTCAACATTATAAACAACAATACCAGGAATCTTGTAACTGCTCTTTACTAGTGACATTAAGTTAGTACCTATCTGGCGTATGCACCTAATATTATACACTTGTAACAATTCTGAAATGATAAATGTGACAATTTATTTTCTTATTGTCTACATCAAATATAACAAAGATTGCACATGGTATTTGCTGATTTTTCTACAGATAAAGAACAAAATTATCATTGTTAAACTAGCCTCTACCCAATAAACAACGCAAAAAGTAGTCCCAATTTTGAGCGGAGCATAGTAAAATGTGGCTATCATTAAAATTGCAAAAATATTTGTCGGATCATGTTAGAGTCAAAATAGTTTTTGCATTATCATTGTTTATTGGCCAATAAACAACTCTTTGTCGTTCTGATGCGTAGCTATTAAACCACTCAGGCTAATGCCCTCGTGGTTTCATTCCAATGCATCAGAACTCCAAATCGTCGTTTTCTGCCTGATTAACAACGATAAATTGAAAATTATTTCTTAAATTAAACATACAGCATTAATTATGAGCTCAGTAGAAACAAGGACACCATCACCGAGCAGACTCGGGACAACCAAACCATAGAGCATCTATCAGGTTAAGCTTTTTATGTGGGCATCATCGCATGGTAACATGCAGGGAAGCATCATTCATATAAACAGTCCTTACCTTGACTTTGCCATTTGAACTGAATAAACACAGATAGAACTATTATATTTGTACAGGAACATTCAAGTCAAAGTGTGAGAATAAGTGAAAAGATGTATATCTTTTCTTTTGAGATTATTTATTACACACATGATCAACAGGCATTTTAGAAAGAAAAAATTCTTAGTGCATCTACCAGTGACTGGGAAAGGATTTTTCCATGTGAGATAATATCTCATCTCCACAAAAATCTATGGGCTTTTTACAAATCTATGGGATCTCCACTGGTGTTTTATATGGGATTTACATCAATTACATTTTGTGAACATCTCACTTTCATTCGAGAAAAATACACCACGCAGACGCTCGCGCTTACCGTTCAAGGTGTAAAGAGTGTCTGTTGATACTGATGTGTGTAGTACATTTTTATTGAGTGCATCGGGATTCGTTCCGTTATGGCCATCGCCACCAGAAGCTTTGTTAGTTGGGTTACGGGGGATAGTGCAAGATACAGGAGACGCCCCGTTCCAGAGGCGACCCTGAGTCTTTCAGTGCCCGGTGTAAAGCACCAAGTACACTGCACCTTGGTTTAACGTCTCATGCGAAAGACGAGTTAGTAGGTTAGGGTGTAGCTGGGGCTTGAACCTGCAACACCTGGGTTGTGAAGCCAGTGCGTTACCACTAGACCACAGATCCCAGACTTGATATTGATTTTTTAGACTGCCGAATTAATATTATGGATATAATTTCACCGCAAAGTGATGAAACTGCAAAATGGACCGAGCATTGTGCATTGTACGGCAGCGTTTTTTTATTCGTTCTCAAAAAGTTAAGTGCGACTTAAAATCGCATCGGTGAACATTTCTTTGCAATTTTTCTAAATTTTATGCGCAAATATCGCATTTCGCATGGGTTTCCCAGTCACTGATCTACTTCATGGCATTTGCTTTAAATAACTATGCCATCCTTAGAAATACAGCATGTAACAGATTGATACCCCATGGTATTTTGGACTATTTGGCTGAAAAATCAACAGAGTCTAGCCAGGGGGAACTATGATCTTACAAATCAACATATTCAGAGACTCTCGATTACAATGTTCTAGTCAATAACACATACATACAAAATGTACTCTATTGTTTCATATTCTTCCATTTTATTGCCTTGAAAGTTGGACCTATGAATTCACAGACTTATGCCCTCCTTGCAAAGTCAAGTGGATTTTCATCCCCTCACTTCGCTTAAAGCAGCAGTCCAGAAATCTGTTAATAAAATTAAAACTTTGCAGAATTCGTTTCTAAAGGACATCTTCAAAACACAAAAAACAAGATTCTGTGTTTGATAAACACATATGCCCCCAGTTGGTGCTGGGTAGCCCATTTCTTAGTCCAAATAAGGTCAAGGTCAAAGTGAAGCTGGGTGATATGGGTGGATTGGGGATGGTCATAAGCAACAACTGTGTAAGTATCCAAGTGTTGTAGCCAGCGGTGTTGGTGCTAGACAAATGGTAAAATGTAGTTAACCAAGAAACAGCCCATTTGAATTATTCTAAGTGCAAATTAGGTCAAGGTCAAAGTGAGGTTGGGTGATATGGGTGGATTGTGAATGGTCATAAGTAACAACTGTGTAAATATCCAAGTGTTTTAGTAAGCGGTGTTGGTGCTAGACGAAACGGTAAAATCTAGTTAACCAAGAAATGGCCCTTTTGAATTATTATAAGTCCAAATTAGGTCAAGGTCAAAGTGAGGTTGGGTGATATGGGTGGATAGGGAATGGTCATAAGCAACAACTGTGTAAGTATCCAAGTGTTGTAGTAAGCGGTGTTGGTGCTAGACGAAACGGTAAAATCTACTTAACCTTGTCACGGACGGAAGGACAGACTATATGCCTCCTGCATCAAGATGCTGGGGGCATAAAAACCCATTTAAATCGGGAAAATAATAACGTTTTAGTAACTTTTTATCGTATAGTTATATGTATGCAATAGCTGGTGATGCCACTGGGGTAAAAAAGCATCTACATTAGTGTACATTCCATTTGTTACAAGAGTTTTCGAACATAGACATGATAAAATGCCTTTCATAAATAAGAAAACAGTTTTCAGTCAAATAAATGTCATTAAGGTTCATTAGAACTAATGCCAATTTAAGATGTATTGAATTATATTCTATGGACTGCGGCTTTAAACTAAGATGGCAAACATTTACAATAATGCAGTATCTGTACTACTGATAAATTAAGGACTTGTTATTGTCTGAATTTGGACTTTATTGATCATGTCACTTCGTGAAAAAAACATGCCATTTATTCCCTACTAAATGTTGCGTCCCATTTATATTGATACCCAAACCACCCTGCTTAATTAATTCCCTGAGCCGTGTTGTGGGAAAACCGGTCTTAATGCATGTGCGTAAAGTATCGTCCCGGATTAGCCTGTGCAGTCAGCACAGATTTATCCAGGATAACACTTTCCACTTTATGGTATTTTCTGTTTCAAGGAATTCTCTTCTAAACATAAATCCACTGTAGGCGGAAAGTGCTGTCCCGATTAGCCTGTACAGACTGCACAGGCTAATCCGGGACGACACTTTACGCACATGCATTAAGACCGGTTTTCCCACGACGCCTCTCCCCTTTTTTTGCTTAAAAAACTCAAAAGCATGCCAAAAACCTGAATTTGGAAATCTGTCAACAAAATGTTTGCAAAATGAGCTACACAGTCTAATTATGTTTCTATATTCTAATATATATGACAGAACACCCGAACTGGATCTTACATTAAAAAACCCTTTGGGTAAATATAAAGACCCCAGTGGCATTAATTAGGAATTAAAAGGTAACACATAACTGTTAAAATTTGGGTGTCAAAGGGTTTGTGCCATGTAACTGTCTAAATACTGACAGGGCAAGGGTACTGGCTGAAAAATGTCATGGAGGTAGGGCATATGTCAGGGGCTCTGGGCGCATATTATGTATGGGTACCAGTTGAAAAATGTCATGGCGGTAGGGCATATGTCTGGGGCTCTGGGCGCATATTATGTATGGGTACCAGTTGAAAAATGTCAGGGAGGTAGGGCATATGTCTGGGGCTCTGGGCGCAAATTATGTATGGGTACCAGTTGAAAATGTCAGGGAGGTAGGGCATATGCCTGGCAGCATATTATGTAAGGGTACATTGAAAATATGTCAGGGCAGTAGGGCATATGTCTGGGCACATATTATGTCTGGGAGGGCACGTCTTGGAAGGCATGTCTGGAAGGGCACATGTCTGGGAGGGCACATGTCTTGGACAGCATGTGTTTGGGAAGGGACATGTCTGGATACCTATTTTCTCATTGACAATCTTTTTCTCCTTGACAATCTAACATACATACATACTATGCTTATATTGTATCTCATGTATCAGAATACATATATCTCAACTTACCTGGTTTCTGAATGCAGAATTCCACAGAGCTGTTGCTGTTGATATGAAACCCCTCTTTGCAAGTGCACTGTGAATTCGCACACTCAGAATTAGGGTCCAGTGCAACACAGGTGGAAGCTTCTTTACAACCTGCAACAAGTAATAAGGACATGTAACAAAAGCACCGCCTATGGGTGCTGAACACTTGATTTTCTCGTATGTTGATAGTATTCTGGCCTCTTGTTAATATAATGGGTTCATCACTGAGATGTAGTGTGTTGAATTTCAATACCTCTTATAGATATTGAAATTTGACCAAAAGCCAAAATTCTCAGTTTAAAAAAGGGCAATAATTCCACCAAAATCCTTGATAAAGTTACCTCATCTTGTCTACAAAATGGGTTTATGACTGTGATCAAGTATTTTGAGTTTCAAGTCAATACCTCTTACAGTTACTGTGAAATATGACCTAAAGCGAAAATGTTAAGTTGAAAAAGGGCAATTACTCAAACGAAATCCTTGATAGAGTTACCTCCTTTTGTCTACAGAATAAATTCATCACTGTGATCAATCACTTTGAGGTTCAAGCCAATACCTCATACAGGTATTGAGAAATTTGACATAAAGTGAAAATTTTAAGTTGAACAAAGGGTAATAAATCCAACAAAATCCTTGAAAGTGTTACCTCCTTATGTCTGCAGAATGGGGTCAGCACCATAAACAAGTATCTTGAGTTTCAATTTAATGTCTTTGATAGTTATTGAGAAATTGTATACTTAACCAAAAACATGTCGAATTATTCCAAGTTGTAAGTCCAAAAAAGGGCAGATAGCTCTGGAAAAACATATCACATGGTTACTGCCTTGTTGTAATGAATTACTATTTTGATAGTGAACCAGTATTGAAAGTTTCAAATGGATAGCTCTGATAGTTTTTGAGAAATGGACTCTGACTAAAAACTTAACCAAAAAACTTAACTAACGCAGATGCTGACGCAGACGACAGAGCGACGACAATAACTCAACTTTTTCCATTGAAAAGTCGAGCTAAAAATGCTGAATATTTGAAAATTAAGACCATTAACATTTTTTATAAATGTTTTTCAACACTTGACCACTAACATTTTTACATCAATTAATATTAATACTAAAATTTATTATCAGCAAATGCATTGCAAGACATTTTTGTAACAACCGTTTTTATCTGCTAATTTTTTAAATTGACAAGAGATTGACAGCAATAACAGAGAGTTATTCTGAGCTTTCTCTCAAACCCAAGGTGCCTACTGGCACTATTGAAAAAGCTTCAAACGATAATCGTCACGCAAGTTGTATTTAATTGAAAATATCAGGCAAAATCTTGAATGTAAAATTAAACAATTTAAGTGCACAAAAAAAAAATTTGTTTGTGTTTCTATGTAGAAGCTATTTTCCTACTAATGGCAGTGCAGCTGGTATCGTGTTTGTTGCCCGGAGCATAGATGGCAGCACACTGGCAGGAGGCCTTGGCGATGTTATCGGGCGTGTTGGCGCTGGTGTTGCAGTATGATCCCGGGATGTCCAGGCATTCTCCACCCACCTCTCGACAGAAGGCACCTATACCTAAAGAAAGTTGATACAAACTTGAGTGATCAATAAATGTTAAAATGTCTACAAATCCACATATAAATTTATCACTTTGAGGATAAGTTTCTCACTTAATCACTGAGAAATTTAGACACTGATTTGCACAACATAAAAAAGTACATTGTCCAACAAAATATACCTTATGCATTTAATGAAGGTATAATTTGGTAGCAGAAAAAATTATATGGCTTTGTCTATGTGATAGATATTAATGTACAAGTAATACTTTAAGTGTTATATACATGCATTAAAATGCATGTTGCTGATTTAGTAAAATACAGTAAACTCCGCTTGTAACGATATTGAGTGGACCATAGAATTTATACCACTATATCCGAATATCGTTACATCCGTAAATATGAGCATGGGCATACAAGTTATATAAGAGAGATGCAACGCCGATCATTTAACATACAGAATTATGTATAATGAAAGATAATAATGCTGCTTTAATGCAATCAATTGTTGACAATTAAAAAAATCAGGATTATTATCAAAGGTCACTATAATTATTTCATTTTCAGAATTTTCACGATGTGAGTTCATGTATATAACGTCCTAATAATAACGTTTGATGTAAATTCCGTTAGGGCGTTACTACTGTCAGAATTTTTACAATTTTCCATAGACAGTATAACAACCCGACACCGTGGTTAATGGCAGATTTGCTACATCTATCACTGTTTCTCACACACTGAAATAAAAACTGAACACAAAGGACAATATGATAACAAACTCATTTCATTCTATACATAACAGACTTGATGCACACATTTTCTCCCAACAATTTTCACAAATAAATCATAGGATCAGTCCTCCGAGGCTAGTTTTAATCGATTATGAAACCAACTGATTCAAGTCGACCCTAGAACTGTTTACCTGCATGAATGTTTTTCACACCTATTACTCACTCCAAATATCGCAATAAAAGGGGAATTTTTGGGTCGTAAAATCAACATTGTTATACCTGAAACTTCGTTATATATATGATATCATTATGATATCATTATGATTATTATATATATGATATCATTACAACCTATGTTATATCAATTGAATCTATATAGGGATCCGGATGGGACCTTGGACTCAGCATCGTTATATGTGATATATCGCTGTAATATCGTTATATCGTTATAAGTAGAGTTTACTGTACAAACACTGAACAAAGCATTCCAAATGCATGCTTAACATTCATATACCAGTCATCAATGTACACGGACGTCCAGACATGCAATAAAAGTATTAAAAATAACCTAGGTATTCTAAAAACATGACAGACTGCCGCACAAATACTGAAAATTGTTGAGTAACTCAACACTAATATTCCACATAATGTTCCCCCCCACTAGCAATGTTTTTGCAACCAAACAATTTATGATTACTTATATTTCAACAAATTATTTAAATAATGGGCACAATATTATGGATGCTATAAGCTGGAGTAACATATACCTACACTGAATATAAAAGGTTCATGGACAAGAGATAAAAATTCTTGATTCTGAATAAGAACACAAAGGTTGTGACTAAACACAGGCCCACTATACGAACACCACATGACGCAGACGAGCAAGCTGGGATGCACATATTCATGGAACAAACAGTTTACGTATACGGTTTCTAGCACAACCACATCATAAGGCCATGATGCAAAGATTACATTAGGTTGGGTCATGTAGCTAACACCATTTTCTATGGAGTTTGAAGTAAACAAACAACAATAGGGATTAATGGTTGGTTTTATCATTTAGAATCATTATGCTGAAGTGAAATACATGTAGTGCTTTATTTCATATTACGTGGACAAATTATGTAATTTTTTTAAGTAAAGTCGGTAAAAATGCAAGTGAGAACCATTATAAACATGTACGAGGTGATATGGGTAAATCAGATGATTTATAAACAGATGATTACAGCATGCTTTAAACAGGAAACCATAATTCCCGCTATTTTCAGCAAATGGTTAATCCCCTCATTATCAACAAAATTGAAATGGGCTATTTATAAAGACATAATTGTTTTTATTTTATTGTTTATAATTTGTATGAGTGGAGACATTTTGTAAGATTATGTTTCTGAAATTATAAATAATGAGGGGGGGAACTACCAGTATACACAAGAGGGCCATAATGGCCCAAAGCGCTCACCTGAGTCTGAGTACAATGGCGACCATTAGGGATGCAACCAGCATTCTTGGTACTTTTAAAACCCATTTTGCATGGCATTAACATATAGGGGCGATACAAAAAAACATGGAAATAATTCTATAAAAATACATAAAGAGCTTATGATTGGATACTACCATCTTTTTTTCACATACCGCTATATGTTTGAATTAAAGTAATTAATTATTTATTAACACAAGTACACAGACTGATTTGATGTCAGTTCAACTTTGCATATCAGTGATTGACATATTGTTCTGTATTGTTGTTTTCAAAAATGTTTTAAATGTTTTTGCAACGAAGTCCATAAGCAATTATAAATCTTTACGGGTTTTAAAACTGGTACATACAGTGACACTCTATAGTTACTACACTCTACGAAAACTTCCTAAATATCATCATAATGGCACCATATAAATGTATCAAACCAAGCAGATTATTCAGGCTTTGCGTCTAGCTCAGTTGTTAGAGCGCTATACTCTTAATCAAGGGTTCTTGAGTTCGAGCCCCAGCCCGGCCACATAACTTGTGGGGGGATTAGTCGTAAAATAATTTCTACGACCATTCCCCCCCCTACCTCTGATTTAAGTAGGGCAGTTGTCAATTACTGGCATAAGTATGTGCACTTGGTACTGGTAAACCACTTACATCGGCTTAGTTTGCCCAGAAAAAGTGTGAGTAGGTTAACTGACAGCGATTATATCACTGAATGACTGGTAAATAAGATGAAAAATCCAAACAAACAAACTTTCCAAATGTACTCTTAGGAGAAGGAAATTTCTAGGTTACATAGGAATACTTATGTTAAAATTAACAACCATCCAACTATCAATATTGTCAGATTAAATTATAAATAACTAAAACCTTTTAGTTGTTTTGCATAAAAACTTACTAATAATTTTGAGTCAATGACACCCACTGAGACAAACTTAGGAAAAGGGAAATTTCCATGTTATATAGGAATACTCATTGTTAACATTAAGAACCATACACCTATCAACATTGTCGGATTAAATTATAAATTAACTATACAACCTTTTAGTTGATTTGTATAAAAACCTACTAATAATCACACCAATTTTGAGTCAAAACAGTGTTGAAGTATTTTTCAATTAAGGAAAAATAATAAATCAGCTTCAAAAATCATGTAATATAATTACTTGAGTTTCCAAAATCCCAATTTAAATGTATAAGTCAGTCCAAAAGTTAAATGATTAAATGATACTGAATAAGTTCTTAACTAAACAGTCCAAAAACTACAGAAAATAATTAACCCTTTCAGGCACTAGATCACATGATAATTATCCTATATTCTGATTGCTTGTTTACAACATGAATTTTAGCAATTTATTGTTGTTTACAGCTTTTTCCTGACTGGATGCCAAGACCGACAGTGGAAAAATTTACTGCTGCACACATAGCCAAAATATAGGTCAGAAGCAGGCTATACATGTATTACTATGTGTAATGATGCTGATCTAAAATAGAAGTATCATGTTGACTCAGAGTGATGAATTGATTTTAATGATAAGCAGACTCCACTATCTGGGTTATATCTGTGACTAAAGGTAAATAACACATTTATGGCACTTATCTTCCTGATACTGCATTTATCTCCCTTTACCAGGTTAGTTATTCAGGAATAGATGTATTTGGGGCAAAAAAAGGGACAATAACTCTGGTGTTCCTGGTCCGATCGGGCCCATTATCGAACTCGTCCAAGATTTTATGGTCATACACGAATTGTGCAAGTGTGGTCAAGATTGAATAAAAAATGTAGTCTTAATCGCGATAACGGTCCAAATTGTTGACGGCATATGGACGACGGACAACGCCGGAGAGGTCCCGTATACCAATAGCTCACTGAGCACTTCGTGCTCAGGTGAGCTAAAAACATGACAATCTTGCCATCATTTATTGAGACAAGACAAGCAGACTGCGACATGAACATGACAAAAACATAATTATATTTTAGTACGATTTTTTTGATTTTTTTTTCTTATCTAGCACTGTAACACACCCTACAGGACAACGTGCTAAGATTACATGAAGGTTGGAGAATGCAATACTCATTCTCCATGATCTGTATATATTCCTTACCACTGACAGCTCCTGTATAGTAAAGACTGCATTTTAACACTTGTTTACACTTCAACATTTTTGTTACGCTTGCTATACAAGTAATATCAATATCTTTGGTGCATTGCATGAGTGCCTTTTAACTGAGGATTGCTGGTTGAAATCTTTGCACTGCCATTTTTTTACTGATTTATTTTTGTTTTGAATAACCTTGGTCATCTTATGCCTTTCATGAAATACATGTAGTACCCTTTAAGAAATCAAACCAAATGGATAGAAAGAACATTTTGGTGAATAACGCCTGTAAAATGATTTCCAGTATTCCAATAAAAGTGCTGAAAATAAAAACAACAAGATTCTGTGTTTGATAAACACACATGCTCCCCATTGGTGCTGGATAGCCCATTTCTTAGTCCAAGAAATGACACTTTTGAATTAGTGTAAGTCCAAATTAGGTAAAGGTCAAAGTGAGGTTGGGTTACATGGGTGGCTTGGGGATGGTCATAAGCAACAACTGTGTCCAAAGGTTGTAGCAAGCAGTGTTGATGCTCGACGAAACGGTAAAATCTAGTAACCAAGAAACAGTCCATTTAAATTATTCTATGTGCAAATTAGGTCAAGGTCAAAATTATGTTGGGTGATATGGGTGGATTGGGAACGGTCATAAGTAACAACTGTGTAAATATCCAAGTGTTGTAGTAGGCAGTGTTGGTGCTAGACGAAACGGTAAAATCTACTTAACCTTGTCACAGACAGACGGAAAGACAGGACAATCACTATAAGCCTTCCGCATAAAGATGTCGGAGGTATAAAAACAAAGAATTTCAAATATTTTGTAATACTCCCCATTTTAAGGTTAAAGGACATAGATTTTTAATATCCATCTGGTTTTGGTACAATTTAAAAAACTGCGAATGCATGTATGGCATGGGCTGTTATTGCATAAAACTCCTACTAAAACTTAAGAGGTATTTCAGTGAAAAAAAAACAAAAACATTACAAAAACTAACTTAGATTATGAAATGAATAATTTATATTCACAACATTCACATAACTTCTGGAAGGAATTGCCAATTCTGGCATTTAACATGCAATTTTAACTTGTCCAAATTTATTTTGAATTTGTCCAAAATGAAAAACAATTTATGGTGTAGAAATCATACTATTATTGTAGCCATATGTTAAAATATAACAAAATATCATCATGTAATGTAACCGTTTCAAGACATTTATACAAACAATAATTCTTATATTTTTGAAACCACAAATGCATTGTAAATAATAAAAATATTAGTTTTTTTTTTATAATTCTGGAACTTGCCCATTCGGCCAGACAGGGAATTACTTTAACTTGTCCGGGTAGATTTTATTTGTCCTGGGCTTCAAACGAGTGGGTTATGTAGACGACAGCAGAAACAAAGGCTGTCCCTACCACCACTTACCTGTTGGACAAACAATGTCGGGGATTCCGGTGCAGATTCCAAACTCCCATGATATGGCATGGCAAGCTTTAAATAAATACATAATATTATACTGTCATTATGAAATATACATTTTATACAAAAGACTCTGCTGAAATACCAAAAATATGACATACCACAAGGTCTGGTAACCTCTTAATAATTAATGACCTTGTACACTGCAGGTCCATTATATCGCGATTCGCGGGGTCCATGGATCGTGATCGCGGTATAACCGGATCGCGATATAACTTGTCAGGTCATTCATGTACATATGGATATACATGTATACTGGCCTATTTTCACGATCTCAAAACATACACATAATTAACTCACCTTTTGCTTGGTTGATAACATCCACAATGTGTTATATCCATATGTAAAATATTTCATTTGTAAATAAAATATAATATTATTCTTGTAATTAATTTCAAATTGCGTATAATAAATTCCAAATCCGAAACGCATATCCGAAGTTTAATGTTCTTATGACATAAACGCGAATCCCATTTACAATTAAACTGCACATGTATTTCGTGTAAATCCTTTGTTCTACTAGAAATGCGCACACAAATTATGCTGGCATGTACAACTTCACATCATCCTCATGGAAAGCGTGGGTGTATTAATTGCCGTATAAAAACTTTGTAGCGCAAAGAACATTGAGATCTTTACTTTTGAATAAGTTTCATATCGCATAACAACAAATTTGGTTATCTATATCACGATGTGCAGTTAGCACTTCCTCTTAAACAAAAAAGAAACAGAAAAATGTTACGCTGTATTGATAACGTTATTGTCGTTCAGATAGGTCAGTATTGATCTATGACATACGATTACTTTACACACCCTCCACGTGGATGGCGTGTAATTCGGCTACTAATTAAAGCAACAGCAGTGACAGGACGTTGTCATGGGTGGCGCGCGCGATGTAAGCAGAAGACGTTCAACTGTTACACTTAGATGCTGAGCGGGTCAGGTTATTTTTTGTCGCACTACACGAGTGTGAATGAAAGAGAAGCGATGTAGGTGCAAAAATCCAGACAAAACTGGATTTGATTATGAACGTCCATTAATAGTAAAATATTGAAGTACATGGGAAAAAATCGGGATCCATGGCCAATTGGCGATATATTGGATATTGCGAAATAACAAATAGCGATATAATGTATCTGCAGTGTACAGTTTTACTGGCTTTATTTGAGGTCTGACAGACTTTCACAGAGACTGATACAAAATAAAGTACATTTTTCGGCGTAGCTGTCTCAGATCACTTTTGACCTAGATTTCTTGCGATAATTATGCAGCGGGAAACTTGAATGCCAATAGAATTGGTCAAATTTTCTAATTTTAGGGAATGCTAACATATAACAATGGTTAAATGTATACCAATAACTGTTGCATACTTTTGAGGACTAAAATTTACATAATGGTTTACATAAGAAGTTAAAATAAAGTTATAAACATATCTTTGACATACACTCTAGAACTGAACATAATTATAATTTCACTCATTGTATGTCATTATCAGAATGTTATATTCATTCACATAATGAAATAACTATTTTGTTTAGCCTACATAATCGGCGCGTTCTATAAATAGCAATTACAATGCTACAATTCACGGGGACCACAGTCGGTCACAACGTACAATGTTGCCTGTTGAGATCAAATCACGTTGGCTAGTTAATAGTGTGAAGGTTTCTAGTGACAAGCACAAAATATAAAGTGGTAATTTCTGGAATTTTTCTAATAAATATTAAAGCAAAAAAATATTAGCAAATACGATGGAGCTTATATTTCCTGTTATTTTATCATTGTGTAAAAATATTATTATACGTTGTAACTGATTTCGGTCCACATGAATTAATTCTAGTGAGTACAATACACTTCAGCAGGAGAGTGAATCATTCTAAAAATAGAGCATGGTAAAGCTGTGTTTATACACATTTATGTTAGTTACACATTCAAGCACCATGTCGTCTGCTTAAAGGTCAGGTTTATTTTCCTGTGTTTTTTCCACGTCAAAATCAGCAGAAACATCAAAAAAATTCCCTAAAGGTTGAAAAGAAACTAATGTAATTATGAAAAAAAGAGAAAACGCAAGTTTGTGCCTTGTGGCTGGAAGACTTTGAATTTCTAAGATATGATGAATGATATGAGATACAGTCGCAGGTGACACCCCTTCTAGTCAGTGTTTGTGTCTATAAATGTTTGTTTAATAAATATCGTTTTAAACACTTAATTGTTGTTGTGAAATATTGTATAATTACATTTGAAGGTCAGGACAAGTAACTTTTTGGGCAGGACAAGTGACATTTTGGGCTACTAGTCCGACCGGACAAGTGGTTGCAAAAGTTAACGTCAAGCCCTGTAATGATACATATAGTATATTACTGTTAAACATAACTATGTACACTTGTCTGATACATGTAATAATTTTCATTCATTACCGCTATTATTTTCTGACAATGTTAATTTGTTAAATTTGCCTGAAAAATTCATGTATCAATTATGTTTACGTAAATTACTAGTATTTAGGTTATTCATGTATCACTGGTGAAAACATGGCGTGGTAAATCATTGGTTTATTCACGGTACAGATATTAATAATGATTGAGTTTTTTCTCAAATTAATTTTGGGGCCGGTACGTATTCTTATGGTGTCCGAAAAATCTAGTGTCCGAGAAGTCTCCTTAGTAGGGACCGAAAAATCTGGGGTCCGAGAAGTCTCCTTAGTAGGGACCGAAAAATCTGGGGTCCTACAAGTCACGTAACCGATCGTCTTGGTTCTCTTGTATTATATATAGGGCAACAAAATACATCTCAATATTAATTTCAATGCAGATTGTATTTTTTAAAGACATTTCTTGTTTTACAGTTTCATAAGTTCACAGCTACTACAAAACATGCCTCTAGGTAAAAAATATGACAATCAAGTCTAGTTAACCTTCCAAGTTAATCAAGGCCTGTTTACCTTACAAGTTAATCAAGGCTTGTTTACCTTCCAAGTTAATTAAGGCCTGTTTACCTTCCAAGTTAATCCAGGCCTGTTTACCTTCCAAGTTAATCAAGGCTTGTTTATCTTCCAAGTTAATCAAGGCTTGTTTACCTTCCAAGTTAATAAAGGCTTGTTTACCTTCCAAGTTAATCAAGGCTTGTTTACCTTCCAAGTTAATCCAGGCCTGTTTACCTTCCAAGTTAATCAAGGCTTGTTTATCTTCCAAGTTAATCAAGGCTTGTTTACCTTCCAAGTGAATAAAGGCTCGTTTACCTTCAAAGTTAATCAAGGCTCGTTTACCTTCCAAGTTAATCAAGGCTCGTTTACCTTCCAAGTTAATCAAGGCTCGTTTACCTTCAAAGTTAATCAAGGCTCGTTTACCTTCCAAGTTAATCAAGGCTCGTTTACCTTCCAAGTTAATCAAGGCTCGTTTACCTTCCAAGTTAATCAAGGCTCGTTTACCTTCCAAGTTAATCAAGGCTCGTTTACCTTCCAAGTTAATCAAGGCTCGTTTACCTTCCAAGTTAATCAAGGCTCGTTTACCTTCCAAGTTAATGAAGGCTCGTTTACCTTCCACGTTAATCAAGGCTCGTTTACCTTCCAAGTTAATCAAGGCTCGTTTACCTTCCAAGTTAACCAAGGCTCGTTTACCTTCCAAGTTAATCAAGGCTCGTTTACCTTCCAAGTTAATCAAGGCTCGTTTACGTTCCAAGTTAATCAAGGCTCGTTTACCTTCCAAGTTAATCAAGGCTCGTTTACCTTCCAAGTTAATCAAGGCTTGTTTAACTTCCAAGTTACAGCACAGTAAATGACGATGCATACATTGTCAAAAGCTTAGTTTAAAACAATAATCAAATAAATAAACAAATGACACACTCCACTTACTTGTATGAGGAATAGGTTTGTTATGGTAAGGAGTAGTCCAACACGACACCCACATGCACCCTGGCTTTTTACAGCAGGCATCACTGGGATAAGCCTTATTGCATTCTGTTTCATCTTGAAATGAAAAGAATAAGTGTCAGATCATTAAATGAGGCGCATCGTGGATTTATGTTTAGAAGAGACTTCCTTGAAACAGAAAATACCATAAAAGCGAAAAGTGCCGTCCTGAATTAGCCTGTGCGGACTGCACAGGATTATCCGGGACGACACTTTACGCACATTCATTAAGACCGGTTTTCCGACGACACGCCTCAAATGTTTTAATCACGCATTATATGATGGCTAGTCAATAAAAGTCACATCTGTGTATAAATATATAGGCCTCTTTTAAGGTAAAAATTGTTATGGCTGAAGCAAAACTATGATATCTGATCAGATCAGGGCCAGTAAATATGCATTTTTCTATAAAAATCATGACAGAGATCTTATATTTTTTCTTCAAACTAGTGGTTTTTAATTATTTCATTCAATAGTAAAGGCTGAACTTGCATATTTAGGCAAAGAGCTAGAGCGAAATATCAGGGTGTTGCACCCTGCTCCATTTTAGAATCCCCCTGCTGCACATCTGAGTCGTTCAACACACAAATGATTAATATCTTTTGAAATTTAACATATTTTTGCAAATATTGAATGAAAATGAAAAAATTATGCTAAACAAGAGGGTCCTGTTGGCCCAAAGCACTCACCTGAGAACTGGTACAGATGAAGACCATACTGTTGTGACAGGTTTGAAAATTAAGGTATCTGAATAATACGCAGACGCGGATAGGATCAATTTTGATTTAAAACATCGTTTAGTGCAATGGGCTAACTAAAGTAAGAGTTGGGTAGCGGATGTGCGTTTTTTTTTTGCTAATGGTTTTCAGATCTTTTTCGATATTCTTACATGACCCTTTTTCATTAAGTCATAGATAATTTTGGAAAATGCAGAAACAGTAGATTTTGATGTCTTTTTCACAAACAGTTTTGGAGAAGTAGTTGCAATGTGATAATTGCGATGGCTGAGCTAAAAGGTAAAGTTTTGCTTTTTCTTTGATAATTGTCTGTCCAATGATGATAAATGATGTTAATGCAGGCTCTGAAGACTTCAATGTTGCATGTACAAATAAGTGCATGCAAGTCTTGCATCTGTTGGAAATCACATTTTATCAATCAAGTTTTATGGTCATGAGCAAACTGTGTAAGTTTGGTCAACATTGAATCAAAAATCGTGTGTGCAAGCCAATCTTCGATAACTTGTTGATGTTTTTTTCCAATCACAAGGGGCAATAACTCTGTAGTTTCTGGCCCGATCATGCTTTTATTCGATTTCACCTGTAGTCTTACATTCATAGACAAACTGTACACGATTAGTGAAGACTGGATAAAAATGAAGTCTCTATCCTGAATAATGTCCATTTTGGCTTATTTTTTCACAAAGGGCAATAACTCTGGTGTTTCTGGCCCGATCTTGCTTATATTTGACTTCACATTTAATCTTATGGTCACAGACAAACTTTGCAAGATTGGTGAAGATTGGATGAAAAATGAAGTCTCTATCCTGAATAATGTCAATTTTGGCATATTTTGTTCACAAACAAACGGCAATATACCCTGGTGTTTCTGGTCCGATCTTGCTTATATTCGACTTCAACTGTAATCTCATGGTAATAGACAAACTGTGCAAGATTGGTGAAGATTGGATGAAAATGAAGTCTCTATCCTGAATAATGTCCATTTTTGCTTAATTTTTTCACAAACAAAGGACAATAACTCTGGTGTTTCTGGCCCGATCTTGCTTATATTTGACTTCACATTTAATCTTATAGTCATAGACAAACTTTGCAAGATTGGTGAAGATTGGATGAAAAATGAAGTCTCTATCCTGAATAATGTCAATTTTTGCATATTTTGTTCACACACGGCAATAACTCTGGTGTTTCTGGTCCGATCTTGCTTATATTCGACTTCAACTGTAATCTCACGGTAATAGACAAACTGTGCAAGATTGGTGAAGATTGGATGAAAATGAAGTCTCTATCCTGAATAATGCCCATTTTTGTATATTTCTTTAATAAAAAATGGGCAATAACTCTGGTGTTTGAAATACGATCTGACCCATTTTGGGTGTCTGCAGAGATCTGATGGTCGTTCACAAACTGTGAACGTTTGGTTAAGATTGGATGGAAAATAAAGTCTATACATTGGAAAAGGGCATTTTTGCACTTTTTTTGCATGAAAAAGTGGCAATAACTCTAATGTTACATGTGTGATCTGACCCAATAACAATCCCATCCGAGATTTTATGGTCATACACAAACTGTGCAAGTTAGGTCAAGATTGAATAAACAAGAGGGCCCTAGGACGCTCACCTGAGACCTTGAGACCCAACAGGAATTTGCATCCCTGAGGCATGGCTTATTTTTATCCAGGGGCATAATTTGAACAATCTTGAACAAACCTCTGGGCCTTGCAGTTTCAGGTAAAGATTCAAGACATTTTGCTATTTAAGTTTATATAAACCATGTGACCCCCGGGGTGTGGCCAGTTCTGACCCCAGGGGCATAATTTGAACAATCTTTGTAGAAGACCACTATAGGATGTTACATACCAAACATAAAACCTCTGGGCCTTGTGGTTTCAGAGGAGAATTTTAAAGTCATTTTGCAATATATTCTATATAAACCATGTGACCCCCGGGGCGTTGCCCGTTTTGACCCCAGGGGCATAATTAGAACAATCTTTGTAGAGGACCACTATAGGATGTTACATACCAAATATGAAACCTCTGGGCCCTGCGGTTTCAGAGATTTTTCAAGTTCACACTTTTTAAATACATTTTTAGCTCTGGTGACCTACATATGCAGCGGACCGTATCGATTTGAACAACTTTGAAAGAGGGTCACCCAATGATCATTCCTGTGATGTTTGGTAAAAATCTGCCAAGTGGTTTTGGAGGAGATGTTGTTTGAATGAAAAGTTGACGATGGACACACGGACGATGGACAACAGGCGATCACAAAGGCTCACCAGGAGTACTTTGTGCTCAGGTGAGCTAAAAATGTAGTCTAAATCGCGCTAACAGTCCAAATTGTTGACGGCATACGGACGACAGACACTGCCGGAGAGGTCCCCCATACCAATAGCTCACTGAGCACTATGTGCTCAGGTGAGCTCAGAACCATAATTAGAAGGAACAGACCAATAAAAACTCTGGATTTATGAAGTTATTAGAAAATGTGACTATGTCAACAGACTGGTCCAGCTTTCCAACCTGCTTCTTTTTAACAGCACCCTGTAGCTTTTGTGATCCTAGATCTTGCCCTATATCATATCATTTATGCAGTGGAAATGTATGGAAAAAAATCTCAGATACTCAGCAATTTAGCAAGTTCAAATTACGTATTTCAAAAACATTTAGAATGCAAGAAGAAACGTGACCAGTATTTATCACCTGCCAAAAGGGTCTGTGTTCTGATTTTTTGTACTGGACGTCATACACAAGTTTACTGGCTTTGTATGCAAAATTTAAAGGAACTTGAAACTATTTGATTTTAGTGATGCCTATAGCAAAAAACAGTTCTTCGAAAAGTAACACCTAATTGCAGCCCATTAACATGTTTAACCTTACTAAACGTATCTCTGTATATGGGATACCTTGTCCTGAAGTCCTGAAATGGGACTTGTGCACTGCGACACTTTGTCTTAGTCTCAAGTCTTAGGCTTAGCTAAAGCCCCAGTCACACTGAGTCGTAGGACTTTCGAGTCGCAGGACTCTTCAGGTTTTTGATGTCTTTGCCTAAGTCGCAGGAGTCCGACAAACACAAAATATTACTACGTCCTGCGTTGGTCCTGCACTGGTCTTGCGTCGACGCAAGTTGCATTTAAAAACAACGTAGGTCAATTCAGTCGTAGGTTGGCGTAGGTAGTCGTACGTTAAGAACGCAGGACCAAGCAGGTCGACGAAAGCCAACTTACGTGGACGTAGGTTGTTGTTTGCTGCTTAAGTACGACTACGCACGACAACCTGCGTCGACTTAAGTTGTCTTGTATTCAGGCGTACTACTTCACGCGGTACAGTCTCCTGACAAATATTCGTGTTAATTGTTTGTTTCTGTATTTTGTTGCACAATTTAGTTCAGCAGCTTTTCCTGATTGCCACAATGAAGCAACAATCATAACCCTATCCCTGTGATTCAATGTCACATGATATCTGGATTTGGGCTTATCAGTGCCGCTAAATGCAACATGAGAAGCCAAATAGAGGATCATGAAAAATGATGTTGCAATAACCTCTCAACATCAATTGCTTTAGGCAACAATATTAAATTTTAAAACGGAGTTTAGGAGACATATTGCATCTAGTAAATAAGGCCCATTCCCACAATAGTTATGTCGACAAAGTTTACTGAGGTACATAGAAACTCTACATACACGTAATACAAACCTGTACGTAACATTGACGGTATGGCAAACATAATAGCATTATTGTCTTCAAAGTTCGAAGGGTGTAAGGTTCCGCTAAATATGCAATAGTAACCATATAAGATTTGTTGAAACTGTAGACAGTAATATACGATCAAATGTCTGATTTGTTTATTGAACTGTACGATTATCTCTCCATAGCGCGGCAGCAACAAGTTTAATATTACCGTCCATGCAACGTGTTTTCGGACATGTTAAGAATATTTTTCAACAATGAAGTACCGGTATATAACGTTGGTATGTTGCGTAGTTGTAATTCAGTTATACATGACTTAAAACATTCTTGGGTCGATGTACGACAACAAAGTAAATCGTACGTTGATGCAGGAGCTCTGTCTTGCACTGTCGTATAACCACGCATGTTCACGCAGGTGTACGTTCGACCTATGTCACGTCGACGTACGACTTCGCAGATGTTAGATTTCTCCAAAACGCAGGACATGACATACAACATCCTAAGTCCCAGCAGGTTAACGCAAGACTATGTAAGAATCTTGCCTCCAGGCGGGAGGTTTTTGATTATGTTCAAAAACCAGTTAAGACTGATTTTTTTACTCGAGACATCGCACGACATTACAAAACTACGTTGGAACACGCTGGACACGGTCCGGATTTGTAGTTGTAAACCTGTCTTAGCTGCATTGTGACTGGGGCTTTAGCATAACTTGTAACTGCTGGGCGTATACTGAGCTACTTTTTATACAGGCAATATAACTGGGGAAGGACCATTTCTGTGGTGGAAAATAATCCTTCGTCTATAATCTCTATATTGTTCTGACAGGATTTTGATAACAACTTTCATGTCCCGAAATTAGCTGGTTGTTGTGAAATGATTGCAATAAAAGTTACATACCTGGGCAGATAAACCATTCCTAAATAATGTTCCATAAATATTTTTATAACGACACTTTCATTTTGGATGCATGAACGGATTAAACCTACACCTGTGCATTTTAAAATAAATCTCAATAACCCCCGCTGTGCATCAGTGTGTTCAATTTTAATGATAAATCTTCTGAGTAATAAAGTTGAAGCTGTACACAAGGCAAAAAAACGGAAGTCTGTTTGTTTGTTTTTGATTGTTAGACCATTTTTAACAGTATTTCAGTCATATCACGGCGGTCAGTTAACCTACTCACACTTTTCCTGGGCAAGCTTAGCCTATCTAAGCTGTTTACCAGTACTAAGTGCATATACTTATGCCAGTAACTGACAACTGCCCTACTAGAATCATAGGTAGGGAGAGAATGGCCGTATAAATAATTTCATGACCAATCCCCACACAAGTTATGTGGCTGGGCTGGGGTTCGAACTGAAGATCCCCAGATTGACAGTCCAGCGCTCTACCGACTGAGCTAGCCAGGCCCCGCAATGGCACTGTACATAAATGTACTAGATGAATGCGCAGGTTTAAATCTGAATTTATGCATGTCCTAGGCAAATTTCTGCATAATTTATATTAAGCAGTTTAGGTGTCATCAACGTAAACTACATCCATGGATAACTTTATTGTTGCAAAACATAGCAATTGATATTAAGCAGTTTAGGTGTTGTCTATGTCAACTACAATGGCGGTCTGTACATAAATGTAGTAGATGAACACGCAGGTTTAAATCTGAATTTATGCATGTCCTGGGTAAATTTCTGCATAATTTATATTAAAGCAGTTAGGTGTCATCAACGTAAACTGCATCCATGGATAACTTTATTGTTGCAAAACATAGCAATTGATGAAAAATTTAACTTTCAGGTTTGTACCACATAAAAGGTCCTTTGCCGATAAGACGTTCCAATGAATTTAGCCCTATATAAATGAATTTAGCCCTACATAAATAGTAACACTAAATTTGTTGCACGTCTTATACATAAGATTAGGGCTTAGCTTAGCCCTGGCAAGGCAGTGAGTGGGAAGCATTGCCCAACATCCTCCAGGGCCTTCCCCAGGCCGTTTCGGTGCAGGGTTCGCTGAAATTTTAACTTGAACATATCCTGGGCGCCTAAAATTGATGTTGCGCTTAAAAAATCACCTGTGGCGCATGTATTTTATCATTTAATTAGCTGTGTTGACTGCAGCAGACCGACCATTCCTGCTGCGAAAGCTAATCTCTTACGTCACATTGGCCGTTTTTCACAGAAACATGTTTTTCCGAGAAACATGTACACCCATTCAATCAAGTCTGTGAATGATCAAAGTGAGTGTCACTTCGCCGAAAGTTTTAACGATTTACAGTTATTCCTAAGCTGCAATCCATCACCGTGAAGCACTGCCCTGTAGGCGGAGTTTCATTTCGCAGTAAAATCAATGTAAGCCAAGAGAAACGCTATGTTTATCTTCGCTTTGGATTGACATTACGATTGAACATTGGCGCAATAGGCATGTATCCACACACAAGTAACGCGCGTCCATGCGTATAATCGACCATAAAAAGATTGCTCACTCTTCACGTATTTTATAATGTCCTCACTAATTTATTTGACGAATTTAATAACTTAACTAATTAAACTGCGAAAGATCAGTCAGAAACACACTAATATGAAACCGTAATCGGAAAAGCCTATCCAGTGTTACTGTTTGTAGTAGTTTCGTAAACACAAGCTGTATGATTTATGTACCCGTGTTTTCTACAAAAGAGCGCGAAATGTCTGCTGACAACCACGAAGTCCTTTTTTCAGTTTGTTTGATTCGCAATGTTCCGTTCATATTCAAACAAGGATGGAGATTTTTAAATGCATCTGTTTTTAATGTTTCGTTTGGCAATATACAAGAGGAGTTTAATAATAAAACGCGCTTTATCTATAGTAACCATATAAACAAATGACTTTTAATGGACACTTAATGAGGTTAATTATGCATTTAATATGCCTTTGAAAACATCAATAAATAATCAAATATACGAATATTTTTTGTTCCAAACGACAGATTTTGTTAAAAAATTCCATATACATGTGTCATTCTATACTGGAACTAAAACAGTGTTAACAAATAGGGGTCACCGGCCTTTTTCCGGAAATATTGGGTTTTGAATACAGTACCTGTCGAATCCCCTTTTTTCAGTTTTGATTTTTTATCAATGTATTACAGTAGAGGTTTCTTCAAACAAAGTTATGGTTCTTTCAACTGATATGTTTTCACATGTCTTGTTTGGCAATATACAAGTGTATTTTGGTAATAAAAAATGCTTTACCTCTAATAACTGTTAAAATAATGAATTTGACTGGACATTGAAGTAGGTCTAATGGGTACTAATAATACCTTCTGAAATGTCATTTATTATGCATCAATATATTTTGTTCCAATCGACAGATTTTCTTAAATTTTTGCACATACGTGCACTAATGTATACTTACACCAAAACATTAATAAAAAGAATGGGTCACCAAACTTGTTTGGGAAATATTGGACTTAAAATAGGGTACTGTGTAGCCTTTTTCATGTTTTGTGTTTACGTAAACAACGTATCAATTGCCAAAATAGAATGGAGACATTTAATGGATCTTTCTTTAACTACTTTGTATGGCAATACATTGAATACATGGTATTTGATTATTATAATGCTTTATGAACCTTTAACCATTGACTGTTACTAAATGACTTACAAAGATTCATATTTATTGATTGAAATAAGTATATTGTAACCTATATACAATAAAGAAACAATGCAGCAAAAGGAAAAATTAACCCAATTTTCTTTTTGTTGCGAACGTCTTTAAGACCACCCTTTCTGGAAGACCAAAACACAAAGTAATACATTTAACCTTTTAATTCTGCCAAAAAGATCATGTACTCTTCAAAGTAATTAAAAAAAGGCCACAAAAATGTAAATACATGTATTAAACAACATGCAGTCTTGATGAAAGGTGGTCTTTCAATGCAGCTTTTGCTTTAGGAACTTTTTGGAATACTAATTGTTCACTCATTCAAAAGAACTCAAACCATACATTGAATACAACAACTATCATGGTAAAATGCTGAACAATGTTTAAGTATTGATCAGAAAATACTTGAAAAGAACATAGTCTTGTGATGATACGAAAATCTTTTCTGACAAATATGAACAGTAACAGTATCATCAAACATTAACAAATTGAATACTGAATAGGCCATCTCAGGCAAAAGAAAAAAAAATTAAAAACTGCAATGCAAAGCAGCACAACACAACTTTAAAGACTTCTTGGCCGAGCATCTTGGAAACAACCTAACATGAGAAAGAATTTCTGTCTTCAAAAGCCACCGTCTCCGCTGTCTCTTTTGTCCTGTATGAACAGAAGACTAAAAAGCAAAGCATATCTTTCAAAAACTTGAGCAATCCTGAAATTAATATATGCAAAAGCAAATCATGCAATACTTTGGACAAACATGTATATGCAAAACTGTAGCAGCTTAACTGCATAACTCGAAACCGAAACAAAGGACGGGTAAACTGACAGGGGTATACCTTTGAAATGACAACACCTTTAGAAATATTGTTTAAAGTAAACCAAAGCATCATGTATGAATTTATTTTGTAAATGCTGTTATTAACATCATTTTATGAAGTACTTCTAGTATTGCGTTTAATTTAAAGCATGCAGAATACAGTAAATGCTTTTACAAGAACTATGACCTGGGTTAGGTGACTATAGCAAATCTGACAGCATTTAAGTGCACACACAGGTTATAAACATATACAATCTGCACCATTAGCACATGCCTAATAGATATACCAATCAAGTCACACTTACTGCGTGTGTGTGTGTGTAACAGGGTATTCACTACTAATCCTATTGATATTTTACTGACCACTAATCCAATTAGAGAGTGAGAAGTGTCAGTGTGAGTGAGTGATTGGTGAACTGTTTTTACTAATGTCTGCCCATGCTTTTATAGTGAGATGTTTATAATCAATAGGTGTAATAGATTTTTCTACTTAGTGCATTCACTATTTGACTTTGTTCAAGATAGGTCTCTGTATGGCATTTACCATTTGCCAATAAGTAACTTATATTCCAACTATAGGGGTTGGTCACTGGTGAGTGTATATATATTATTACATAAATTGTATTGTATTGAATTGTTGATATATTTTTATGTAATACTTGCCCTAAATTAATTAATATGTATTACAATGAATTATTGAAATTACTATTATTATCATTGTAATATGTTGTATAATAATAATTGTTATTGTTTCAGGCCATCATTGGGATCATACGATCATACATAATAAAGTATATAATTATACCCACGAGTGTTTTTTTTATCACACCCTGCTACAAATGGCGTCCCACGTTGGACATCCCCATTGGCTGATACCGGCGATGACGTGTAAATACCGCCGCCATTTTGATGGGTGGAATAGTTGGGAGAATTGTGTACAATTAAAACGTAAACACACCAAAATTGATGAGAAAACATGTAAATAGAGTAAAAGAGGAGCCGCCGTCTACCATCTTCACTAACAGTAGGCACTTTGTTTGTATATTTTCGGTGTTGTCAACATTTACGTCAAATTTTTCTCCTATAAAAGTTGTTCCAAAAGTGTCTTTTTCGGACATGCCAAATTCGGGTGTTATTTGTAAACCTTTTTCTGGGGTTTCTGACATCCGTGTACAATAATGGTCGTGCAAAGTATGCTACATTCATACGATACTTTTTTCTTCGGATGACTTTAAATTGAAAATATGATTTTCTTCGCCAATAATTTGATTACGCATCAAAACCATGTTGCCATTATTGTCATTGAATTTAGTGCTTTTCCCTTTTCAGACGTTCTTACTCTGAATCAAGTTAAAGGGATGTGGTTCGTCACCACTGACACTACGTAACTTCTTCAGCTGCCTGTTCAACCATTGTTCACAGGTCATTATTGGTTTTCATTCGGTTTCAAAACAGCTTTTTACAGCTTAAAGGGACTATGTCAACAAAAAGGGCCTCAAGGCTCCATGGCATAATGTGTTTAAAGTTTAAACAATACTCAGTTTATGAAGATATGAATAATGTCATTAATGACATATCTATGGCTCGGTGCAAATCGATGCTACATAACAAATATTTAGCATATACTTAGCAAAGTTTTGCACTGAACCATGATATAATAATGGTTAAAATAAGGTATTTATAAAATATGTTTGTTCGTTTGGATTTTTCGCCATTTTTAACAGTATTTCAGTCATATCACGGCGGTCAGTTAACCAACTCACACATTTCCTGGGCAAGCTTAGCCGATCTAAGCGGTTTACAAGTACTAAGTGCACATACCAATGCCAGTAACTGACAACTGACCTACTTGAATCAGAGACAGTGCTTGCATTGTTCAGGTACAGTAGTGCTGATTGATGCTTTTGTTCACTGCGGTTTAGAGAATGGCCCCAGCTCGGCAGTCACATCAAAGACTTTTGAAGTCAAACCGACACCGTTGCTAAGGACATTACTAACATCTTGCAGATTTAGAAGCCTGGTTAATTTATGACGTCGCGCTTTCACTCTTCTCAGTCGTAACAGGAGTTATTGTCAATGACTGTATTTTTTACGGATTTTATTGTTTGTTCAAATTGGAAATATGATTGCAAGGTAATTAGGAATTGATGCAATGATTTTCTTTAATGAAATAACTATGAATTTAATATGAAATAAATATGAAAATATAACTAAACGAGGGCCCTAGGACGCTCACCTGAGACCTTGTAACCCAATTGGAATTTGCATCCCAGAGGCATGGCTTATTTTTATCCCAGGGGCATAAGTTGAACAACCTTGAACAAACCTCTGGGCGTTGCGGTTTCAGGTAAAGATTTTTTAAGTCATTTTGCTATTTAAGTCTATATAAACCATGTGACCCCTCGGGGGGTGGCCAGATTTGACCCCAGGGGCATAATTTGAACAATCTTTGGAGAGGACCACTATGCAATGTTACGTACCAAATATAGGAAAGCTTTGGGCCTTGCGGTTTCAGGTAAACATTTTTTAACTCATTTTGCCATTTAAGTCTATATAAACCATGTGACCCCTCGGGGGTGGCCAGATTTGACCCCAGGGGTATAATTTGAACAATCTTTGGAGAGGACCACTATGCAATGTTACGTAACAAATATAGGAAAGCTGTGCGCCTTGCTGTTTCAGAGGAGAAGATTTTTAAAGTCATTTTGCTATTTAAGTCTATATAAACCATGAGACCCTCCAGGCGTGGCCAGTTTTGACCTTAGGGGCATAATTTGAACACTCTTTGTAAAGGACCATTATGTGTGCGGTGGTCATGTGATCAATACATGAAATCAATATTGTGGATATTAAAATTATATTTTAAGACTATTTTAAGGGATTCAATCTGTGTGTTGTGTTTGTTACAATGGAAAGTTGTGATGAGGAATGTAGTGGTGTAAACGGTGATAAAGGTGATTTTGCCGTTTGTGAGGATATACAGTTGAAAAACCGATTTGTGATTTCGAACAAAGGAGAAAATGGCGGGGAAAATGGCGGGAACTGGAAAACCGTGACAAAGAAACGAAAGAAGGCAAGTAGTAGTAGTAGTGAGAGTTTTGCTAGATTGTCTACAAATGAAAAGTTGAATTGCATATTCGCTCAAATAAACAGAAACTTTGAAAGATAAATGATGTAGAAGATGAAAAGCATGCGTGTAGGAGAGACGTTCAAAATGTAAATAAATACTGTAAAGAACTTGAAAATAGAATTAGTGAAATGGAAGAAATATGTGAGAGACAGGTGCGGATGTCCAAATTGTTGGGCTATAAATCAATAGATATTGAGGCCAGAAGTATGCGGAATAACCTGATCTTCTATGGTATTACAGAGAGGCTTGCAAATAACACTAGCGATAAACATTTAGTGCTTCGTTTTTTACAAAACGAACTAGACATTGATACTGAGGAAATATGCATAGAACGGGCGCATAGATTAGGGCGAGTTTCACCACAAGCATACAGAGATGGTATTGACCAGAAAAGACCGTTAATCGCTAGATTCAAAGACTACTGTGATACAGAAATGATAATGATAAAGGTGTATCTCCTTAAGAACACTAGATTTGGCATCGACAGACAATATCCAAAGGAAATCTCGAATGCAAGATCGACGCTGTACAAGTCTGCGGAGGCGGTTGATGCCAGGTCGAAAAGAAGAAATGTGCAGTTGCGTTACCCGGCCAGATTGTGTATCGATGGAAGGTGTGTGAAAGATATGTTTCCGGACTGGTTTCAGGTGTTAGGCACAAATAGACTTAATGGAATACACACGTCGGTACCAAAGAAAGCTGAGGATGGTGCTGCCGCGACTTCGAGATTATATTCAGCTGAAACAGACATAGACAAGGTCGAAAACAATGTGTTTACTGAGGACAGTGGCGATGAGTCAACATCACAAAGTAGACACGCCCACTCAAGACTGAACAATCCGGAAAATGGGTCAAATACATGTGACAAAAGAGAAATTGTAGACACGAGAAAGTCAGAAGATATCAACTGACCGGAGTGTGTTGCAATTCACATCTTGCCTTGAAATTTCACCTAAAATTAACACAGTGACACTTCCAACAACAAGAATTCCAACGAACGATTACACTAAACACACGACGTCTACTGGATCTATCACAACGGGGAAAACCAACATGAGGAGCAGCACACCAAGCGTGAAAACCAACGATTCCAGTGATAAACAATGCGTAAACCGTGAAAAAAATAGCATGGGACGAAATAAACTTTCTGTGGGATCCCAGAAAACAAAATCGAGTAATTATACGGGGAATGTTAAACGAGACAGAGCGAACGAAACCGGAGCGGCGTCGACCAATCAAAAACCGGCAACGAAGAGTCAGTAGGACAGCGGTGAGGTCAATAATGAGATCAAGGTGTGTTTATTAAATGTGCAAGGACTTGTTGGTAAACAATATAATAAATTGGACACTATTGAAATGCAATCATTATTTAAAATGTATGATATTTTACTGTTCACTGAGACATGGTCTAATGATGCGTTTAATTATAACGTTGAAAATTTTACTGCATATATTTTACACAGAAAAGTTATACTGAAAAGTGCAAAAAGATATAGTGGTGGAATTATAACATATATACATAATAGGCTTAAAAATTATGTTCAATTTGTTAAAAGTACACACGATTGTATGCAATGGATAAAGATTGACGGCAAATTGTTTGATTTAAAGAATGATGTATTTTTGTGCTTAGTGTATAATGCACCAAAAGGCAGTGGAAGACAGTACCTTGTAGATAACAGTGTTTTTGAATTAATAACAGATGATATTCTTTACTTCAATAATGTCTATAGTGAGTCATGTGAATTCTTTATATGTGGTGATTTTAATGCCCGAGTAGGTGATAGGCCAGATTTTGTTTCGTATGACAATGTACATGATGTTGTGGAAAATATGTTACCAGATGATTATGTTCAGGATAGTTGCCTACCAAGATGTAATTTGGATAAGACTGTTAATGAAAATGGGAAGTTTTTATTGGATTTCTGTAAAATGACAGGTCTAAGAATATTGAATGGTAGATTAGGTGCAGATAGCAATATTGGTAAGCACACATTTGTAAGTTCACAGGGTTGTAGCACTATAGATCTTGTACTTAGCAAAAGTAATATGTTTCCTTATGTCCAAACTTTTGAAATATTAGATCCTAATATTTTATCTGATCATTGTATAGTTAGTCTTAGCCTTAAATGTACAACTATAACTGGTATAAATGTTTGTGAAGTTCACACACAGTTAAATGATGAATATTATTTTGAAAATGATGTCAATAAATTACCATACATCTATAAATGGGATAATGACAAAAAAAATGAATATATTGATGCATTAAACTGTGACAACATAAAAAATACATTTGAAACCCTTTGTGTTAATATTGTCGAGACTGGAAATATTAATGAATTGGACACTTATTTAAGCACTTTTTGTGATATTATTAAAAATATTAGCTCACCATTATTCAAAAAGAGTTGTGTGGATAATGCATGTTTTATCAATAAAGATGCTGTTTACAAGGATGCTGAATGTAAAAATTTAAGACAAAGTCATTATAAAAACATGAATATGTACAGAAATTTTCCTTCAAATGAAAATAGAGAAAATATGGTAAAAGCTAGAAGTTGTTATAAAAGCACTATTAGAAAAAAGAAATATGTTTATGATAAAAATCAATCACAAAGACTAGAAAATGCCAGGCTAAATAATGCAAAATTATACTGGAAATTGTTAAAGAATACTAGTGTAAAACATGATAAGCAAAACATAACAAGTAAGGAGTTTTTAAACTACTTTAAATCAATAAATGACCCAAATTCTACATTTTACCAGCCTGATGAAGATATTTTGTACTTTCAGGAAAGATATTTAGATGGGGAACTGAATATTATGTTTAATGAGTTAAATATACCATTTACTGACCGGGAAATTTTTAATGCATGTAAACAAATACACAATGGTAAATCTGCTGGACCTGATTACCTAATTAATTAGTTTTTTAAATTTGGTATTTATAGTAATAGTTTCTTAAAAGTTGTGTGTACCTTGTTTAATAAACTGTTTGAGTGTGGATATTTCCCAGAAATTGGGTGTGAGGGTTTTATTGTGCCTTTACATAAAAAGGGTAATAAGGATGATGTAAATAACTACAGGGGGATAACATTATTAAGTACTTTTGGAAAATTGTTTACCGAAGTAATTAATAATAGGTTGAACAGTTGGGCTGAAAAGTATCATGTGTATATAGAGGCACAAGCAGGATTTAGGCAAAATATGGGAACTATTGATAATATATTTGTATTACATGGTATCATTAATCATATTTTAAATGAAAAAAAGAGATTGTATGCTGTATTTATTGACTTTACTAAAGCATTCGATTATTTGGTAAGAGATATCATTTGGTACAAATTGTTGAAGCTAGGCGTTCGAGGAAATATTATTAATGTTATTAAGTCAATGTATACAAATGTTAAATCAAGAATTAAATTGGGTAATACAATAAGTAATGAAGAATTCTCTTGTTTTTTAGGAGTTAGACAGGGTGAGTCTTTATCACCGCTATTATTTTCCTTTTATCTGAATGACTTAGAAGAACATTATATGTTAAATGGCTTTAATGGTATTGATATTGGTATGTTGAAATTGTTTTTGCTTTTATATGCAGATGATATTGTAATTATGTGTGAATCTGAAGAAGAATTGCAGAAAGGCTTATGTTTGTTAGAAGAATACTGTGAAAGATGGAAACTATGTGTAAACTCAGCTAAAACCAAAGTCATGATATTCAAAAAAGGGGGTCAGTTAAGGAGAAATATTAAGTTTTTATATAAAGGCCAGGAATTAGAAATTGTTAAAACCTTTTCATATTTGGGAATAGTTTTTACTACAGGTGGATCATTTGCAAGTACTTTCGACACACTTGCAGGTCAAGCTTCAAAAGCTGTTTTTAAATTAAATTCATACTTTATTAACTTCCCTTTAATCTCTATACAAAACAAGCTACAATTATTTGATCAGCTCGTTTTACCTATTTTAAACCATGGATCAGAGGTCTGGGGCTTAAATGAGTCTATGACATTAGAGAGGGTTCAATTAAATTTTTGTAAAAGGTTATTAGGTGTGAAAATCCAAACCCAAAATAATTTTGTATATGGAGAACTTGGTAGAACATCCTTGATAACCAAAAGAGCTGTTAATGTTATATTGGTTAAAAATTATTAAGATAGAGGAGCACAAATACGTTAAGCGTATGTATTTACATATGTATAGCACTTTAATGAGTAGACCAAATACCCACTCATGGGCAAAATCTGTATGTAATCTTTTACAATCTTTAGGTTTACATTATTCATGGATTAACCAAGGTGTAGGTGATGAAAAGTGTTTCTTATGTTTAGTTAAATCTAGAATAACTGATGCTTTTATACAAAACTGGATGACAGAACTAAATAATTCATCAAGAGCAAAAAATTACAATATGTTTTGTAAATTTGAATTTCAACCTTACTTAAAACATGTCAGTATTAATAAATTTAGATATAATCTTTGTAAATTAAGAGTTTCTTCACACAGGCTAGAAGTGGAATCAGGTAGATGGCATAAACCTGAACCAATACCTTTCCAAGAAAGAAAATGTCAGCATTGTAATGTTATTGAAGATGAGTTTCATTTTATACTAGAATGTTCACTATATACTGATATTAGAAAATTGTATATCAAACAGTATTACTGGAAAAGACCCAATGTACCAAAATATATAGAATTAATGCAGTCTGACAATGCAATTGTTAACAGAAACCTAGCTATGTATGTTCTTAAAGCATTTACTGAAAGAAATATGTATAAATATTAGTACGATTAACATTTCTGCTTTGCACACTTGACTTCTCGCTTTACCTAATGAACTGTATTTTGTTTTATTATATAATATTATATTATATATTACTTATTATAATATTGATAGTATTATTATAGTGAAATGTATTCTAACAGCTAGTAATTTACTTATAATTAATTGTATTATACAGATGACCACCGTGTATGTATTTATTTACTTTTGTATATCATGTATACTCACGGACTGTATGTCTATTGTATATTGAATAAACCATTTATAAAAAGAGTACTATATGAACACGTACTCGCATTACGCAATAAATGTTGGAAAGTCATTATACAATGTTACATACCAAATATGAAACCTCTAGGCCTTGCGGTTTCAGAGGAGGAGAATTTTAAAGTCATTTTGCTATTTAAGTCTATATTAACCATGTGACCAATCGGGTGTAGTTTGTTTTGACCCTATGGGGTATAATTTGAAAAATCTTTGTAGAGTACCACTATAGGATTGTTAAATACAAAATACAAACCTCTGGGCCTTGCGGTTTCAGAGAAGAAGATTTTAAGAAGTTTTGCTATATAAGTTTATATTAACCATGTAACCCCCTGGGCGTGGCCAGTTTTGACCCCAGGGGCATAATTTGAACAATCTTTGTAGAGGACCACTATAGGATGTTACATACCAAATATGAAACCTCTGGGCATTGTGGTTTCAAAGGAGGAGATTTTAAAAGTCATTTTGCTATATATTCTATATAAACCATGTGACCCCCGGGGTGTGGCCCGTTTTGACCCCAGGGGTATAATTTGAATAAACTTTGTCCAGGACCACTTAACAATGTTACATACCAAATATAAAACCTCTGGGCCTTGCGATTTCAGAGGAGAAGATTTTAAAAGACATTTTGCTATATATTCTATATAAACCATGAGACCCCGGTGCGTGGCCAGTTTTGACCCCAGGGGCATAATTTGAACAATATTTGTAGAGGACCACTATAGGATGTTACATACCAAATATGAAACCTCTGGGCCTTGTGGTTTCCGAGATGATTTTGCTATATATTCTATATAAACCATGTGACCCCCAGGGCATAGCCCGTTTTGACCCCAGGGGCATAATTAGAACAATCTTTGTAGAGGACCTCTAGAGGATGTCACATATCAAATATATAAGGTCTGAGCCTTGCGGTTTCATAGAAGATTTTTAAAGTTTTCATTTTTGAAATCTATTTTTAGCTCTGGTGACCTACATCTTCAACGGACCGGAAAGATTTGAACAACTTTGAAAGAGGTCCACCCAATGATCATTCCTGTGAAGTTTGGTGAAAATCTGCCAAGCGGTTTAGGAGATGTTGTTTGAATGAAAAGTTGACGATGCACACACACACACGCACGACGGACAACGGGCGCTCACAAAAAAAACACATTCCAGTGGCATTTAAGTATGTTAATATTATATGTGCTAAAATCGTCTTAATAATAATAATAACAGTATCTTTTGAAATGAAAATAAGGACTGCTAAATATTATTATGAATATTTTTATTAATTTAATAATAATAATTAATAATAATAAATTATATATATATAATATAAAATAATTATTATAACCCTGCCCTTTTTCGCGAAAAGGTCCCCCCGTCCTTTCAGGCCCCCTGCCCTTTTTTAGTCTTGCTAAATCCCTACCTTAAGCAGAGCATTATGCCGATTAACAGGCAAGCAGTAGAGCTGGGACTAATGTTTATATATGGGAACTTTTAATCTGGTCAAAGTGTAAAAATGACAATAGATTTTTACTATTAACACCTATCAACTGGTTACGAAGGGCATAATCCATTTCTACAAAGATTTCATAGTTTATAATGTTCATTAAAAGTTTGGTTTCAGCGTACCAATAACACACAGAACTATACTGTTCTACTTCTATAACTTCACATCTAATAATAACAATGAACACTTCATTATACTCCAACACTACCCACTACCAGTATGTAGAGGGATACATAGGAATAAAATTTTATATGTTCTCTGGCTGGATTCTTGTGTCAATCACTATCTTCCGTCTGATGGCCATATCATCCATGACCAAACAAGCACGGCAACATGAAAAGAAAAAAATATTGTTAAAGTAATTAGTATGTTATTTATTTAAAGCTACCAACAAATTTACAGTAAAACAAACAATTGTTAACACAATGTACTAAATTAAATATTTAATAAATACTAAGCATAAAGACCATGTACATTAGTCAGTACACAAAACGAAAAGCTAAGTAAAATTCTGAATTTAAAGTAAAAGATACAATACTTATACATGTAGTATGTTTATGGAATATGACCCAAGGTATTGTTTACTGCTGTTGGATGTTTTTTTTATAAAGATTTCATTGCTAAGGAGTTATTTTCAGTGCTGAAAAATGTCAATGAAAAACATCCCACACAATCATCATATTGCTTGATCAAAATAATGAATTTTGTCTGATATATATGAAAGGAAGTATTAACGTATAAAAATATTCACACAAATAACTGTAGCTTTAACTTCACCAAAAAATAACAAAAAGTGAAAATCATAAGTCAGAATTAATGAAATAATAAACAGGTTCAAATATTTCAGAACAATACACACAAAATCATAATGCTGTGGATTGAATGACTTTAATGGTATGGACTTATATCAATTAACAAGTTATATACCTATTTACAACAAACATACCAGGGCTCTTACTCCAAAATTGGAGAAAAGGGCCGGGGTCGTGGCAAAGTGGAATTTTCCTGTTGTTTTTCGGATTTTTCTATATTACAATACATTTTGTATATTAGACTTTGTTATAAAACATACATGAATTGTTTTGCCAAAAATAATTAATTAGGTTATGCACAAACCTGGTTTGATGAAAAATTGCTGGGACTGTTCCTCAATCTTAGTCCTCAATGTTAGTCAATTTTTGTCTGATTTTGGTCAAGTTTTTTTTTTCAAATAAAGCTTACATTCTGAGGGGATTTCAAGGTATATATTGGGGGAAAAAATATATACTTTTTATGCTGGGAAATGGGGCCTAATTTCGGCCCCAAATTCAGTAAAATGAGAGGCTTGCATACCTTCTCAAAGTTCTTGCTGCATGAAGGCTAAGTTTTGTTTCTCTCGGTAGGCTGCGGCCGAGTGGAATGCAGGGTTCAACGCAAAATACCGCTGATCCTGCATATACCAGACTGAATTAGTCGACTCGACTCTAACTGGCAGGTTTCTTGAAAAACTCACATGGACTGTCTGTAAGTGGAAGCATATTGCAAATTCAATTTAATGGAATGAGGTGCTATGATGATAGTAATTATGAGACAGTGTCCCAATAAAGATATTTACATTTACAAGTAGGCCTACTGCATCGACTTTAACAAAGTTTCACAGCTTTCAATGGAAAACAAGTCAAATTGTAAGGCTCATACTGGCGCAGTGCCTAAATCCGCCACTTGCCTAAATCCGCCACCCCATCCGATTGAGCGTTTTTTTACCCACGATTTCTATTTTGTTAATCTCGATCAATTAGATACTTTCCCTTTACAACGCTGACGATTTTTCATCTTGATTTGTGCATACATGTATATTTAATCCAATTAGTTTTTACATAACCCCTAAATGCAAACAAACTGCATGCCGGGAATCTATTTCATACTGTGCATGCGCAATTTTGAGGCCCCGCATGGTGTCCATGATAACATTAAATTATTGTGTTTTAATATTATGTCCATGTGAGCATGTGCAGCATAAAAATAATCATTATTTATTGGCATTACATACAACAAAATGCGAAAAAAAACTGCATATTAAGAGCGCAAATGTCTCGCCACTCAAAACCCTCATTATTTGTCCCACGTGCATACAGGGCCTCAGTTACAGAGCTATTTTTAGAAATACAAATCAGTATTTGAAGAAATTGGTACATTGTATTAACAACAGACAACGAGCTGCTTAATATAGCAAATTAAATAAGAACAATAGACAAATGTGGAATAAGCATGTCGCAGTTCCTGATCTACGATTTTCACCAAGCAACTTCCGATCACTGTGATTTTGTTATAATACTATAAAATGAACCTTAAATAAACAAAAGTGGTAGTTTTGCAAAAAGAAGTCAATAGAAGTTGCTTTGAAAACACAATTCATAAACAATTATTTCCGAGCAATTTGAACATTTGAAAGAGGGGTGGCGGATTTTGGCACTCCCATGCCCATTTTTTTATAATGTTTAGGCCTTCAATCTCAATAAATATTTTTTATTTGCAAAGTATTTGAAATGTAACAAAAATAGGCCCGCAAATGCGCATGAAACCTAACTTTAATGATGTGAATTTTTATGTCAATCGGTAAACAAATTTTGAAAATATCGTAAAAATACCCGCCTAATGTGGTGGATTAAGGCACTGCGCCAGTAAGTGTTATATAATCTAGGAATTTTCGTTGGAATCGATAACACGTTGACAGTCAGTAGCAAATACACGATAACTTGCAATGAAACTGAAACTGAGGCTGAAAGGCCTTCAAATAATAATCAGAATTTTAACATTATGGCATTTTACATGATTTAGGCATGTCGCTTGATTTAGGCATGTCGCTTGATTTCTATTATTTAAACCTATAAAAATCTTACCTGATGCAGCAAATGCCTTGGCTTGAATAGTATTACTATTCATATCGTGAAAAGAACCGCAAGCAAATCACTGAACGCAATTTGATTTGGTTTTGACAACCGCCGAGTTCACATCGGCTGCCATCTTGTAAATAACTAGCACTCAACAAAATGGCGGACGTAAATCACACTGAAAGTCACGTGACGTCCTATCCAGAAATAGAGATCAGCGATTATACACATGTCCGAATCACATGACTATCATGAGCTAAACAAATTATATTACAACCATTAGACTTACTTGTTTGGGCGTTCACTATTACGTTGATAGCGAATGTTATAACAATGCTCAGTATTATGTTTCTTACTGCCATTGTTCGACTACTGACGTGACAGTTTTTCCAAAACAGTATTGACAAACAATAATTCAACTAGTTTGTGTTGTCTTTCGGTTTTACCAGACCCTTGCAAACACCTCAATGTGACAAAACATTTTACCGTAACGTGCAGTGTATTCTCGGAATCGGACCGATTTCCTATACGTTCTTAGAAAAAGATAAAGAGCGAAATAGCAGGATGCTGCACCCTGCTCCTTTTTGTTCAACCCTGCTGCCCCTCTGGGCTGGTCAACACAGAAATGTTGAATATCTTTTAAAGTTCAACAACTTTTTTTGCAAATATTCAACTACAAATGAAAAGACTATGCTTAACAACCATATTTAGAAGCACTGGACTCAAGAAAACCCTGGATTTAGCAAATTATTAGAAAACGTCATCAAGCTGTTCCAGTCCCCCCCCCCCCCCCCCCGCTCCATTTTATAACACCCTGTACCGTTTAGATCGATCTAGATCTTTCGCTACGTTCTGATAAACTTAAAGTAAGGCATCAATTACATTCACATTGTTGTTTTATGGTGGTGTTATTATTAATAAAGACAGCATCTTGGTTCTATGGGTTATTAAAAAAAGATTAATTTTGACAGGGGAGTATAGCAGAGTGGTCAGCTACAAGTGGGCGGTGTTTATCAGTACCATTAATGGCATAATAGTTCTGATTCTATATTCATTTATTTGCCAAAATAACTTGATCAAAATATAATTATGATTAAGACATAATGCAGTCCATGATGGGGATTAAACTTAAGCCCCATACATTGAACTCTTCATTTAATAATTGATTTGTTGTATAACGTTTTAAAACCATCTAACTTTAGTGGTTAGCCGTTTTACGCTGTATGTTGAGATGTGACTGGGTAACTTCGTATGTGCGACAACAGTCCACATTTCTGTCCCGTATGACTCTGAGGTTTTATCCTTCGTTGATCAGCCTTTCCCTGAATGTTGAGGTGAGCTAAGTTCAAACATGATGCATCCCATAATTATTTTATCCGTTGGTGTATCCGGACAGTCACAGTCCTTGATTAAAACCTTAAGCTCTTTCACGAAATCTTCAAGACTTCCTCGTCGTGTTTGGTTCGTGATTCAAACTTGTATAATTATGTTCTATATGCGATTCGTACGCAATAAGCTTCAAACTTTTCAAGTAAGTTTTTGTCGCTTTTCTTCGAGCAATGTCTACTTCGGGGAAACTGTTTGTACTTTCTCGCCGACCGATAGCATAACGCTGTAAAAAGTAATTGCAGTAAGCTTCCTCGGAATTTCTGTAGTTGTCCTCCGAACACGAACTGGCAATGTTCCTTGAACCGCTTAATTGCATTTGGCATGGTCTTAGAATCATTGTCCATGGTTTGGTAAGATCGTGTATCCATCGTTTTAAAATGAATATCTCTCACAAATATATCCCAGAAATGGTTTATCATTTACAATGAATCCTGGTATTGATTAAACAAGAACTTTCACTGTCAGTGATAATAAATGCACCCACATTGATATTGATCGGGTGAATTGTTTCATGATATGGCTCAACGAAACCACCAATAAAGTGTTGGAAAACGTACGTTCAGCAATTGTCCAATTATTGGCCAGCTATGGTTTAACAACTATTGGTCAGTTTGACATTGATCTTTGGTATGGGGATCCTCTACTTGTCATGACCACCATACCAGCCACATTTTTGCTGTTTTGTAGTTATTTCGCGGACAATGTTTTCAACTTAATTCAGTTTTTAGATCTACTGGTAAGTTTGACCATGACCTTTGACCCGAGGATCCAATAATCAGTAGGGATCTTCTGCGTGTCATGATCACCTAACAAAACCATAAGTGATGTTTCGAACCTAGGCCTAAGGGTTCCATAGTTATTGCCCGCACAATGTTTTACAACTATTGGTCAGTCTGGCCTTGATCTTTGACTCACAGACCCAATAATCAATAGGGATCCAATTATACTCACTACAAACCTACGTACCGAATTTTACGAACATAGGCCTAAGGGTTCCATAATTATTGTCCGGTCATAGCTTTACGACTATTTGTCAGTTTCACCTAACCAAATGACTTTATAATTGATAGAAAACCTCCACTAGCCATGACCAACCTACCTACAAAGTCTGAAGAACCTAGACCTAAGGGATCTGTAGTTATTGCACAGAAATGTTTTGCAATTATTGGTCAGTGTTTACAACTATCTATCTGACCTTCTACTGGTTATGACCACGCTATCTACCAAGTTTAAGGAACCTAGACTTATGGGTTCCAATGTTTTACAGTAACTGTTATTGTTGTTTTTATACTCTTTTGGATAGTTGATCTTGAACTTTGACCCATGATTCCAATAATAAGTCGGGATCCACTACTAATCACGACCAGCTAACATACCAAATAATTAAGAAGATCTTAGGCCTAAGAGTTCTGTAAGGGTTCTGTAAAATGGACAGACGAACCAACGGACCGACATTTGCAAAGCAATATACCCCCGATTGATATTGATATGGTGTGGGGGGGGGGGGGTATAACTGTTTATTTATTATTTAGTACTGTACTCTTGACACCATTGTTTTAGTTAATTTGTATGAGCGTGTTACTTTTATTGCGTGAGGTCCTAAACGACATTTCAGACATGTACGTGTTGATGCAGAAACTCCAGTGAATTTTAAATTATTTATAACTCTGATTCACAATCAGTACTGAGTAAATACTTAACACAGAAGTGTTGAATAAACCTGGGAATTGTGAATACATACCAAAAGACCTATAAAGATAACATCGATTTCTATCAACTGCATTGTATACTACACAAACATGTGCTTCACACTTTAAGGGCGAGTGTCAATCAAATTATAAGCTGTCACATATGTAAGAGTTTTATTTGCATAGACTTATATGTAGTACGTCAACGTTTATATAACCGTATTAATGTCAACCCCAACAATTAGAGTTGCTTTATTGTCATTACATGATTACCATTATTTCTCACTGCCATTAATGGGCCTCCTCCTATCTAGTTCTATGTTGTCTCATATATGTGCTTGTAATGAATCCACAGAAATGCCAAAACGTGTTCTACTTTAATTTAAAGCCTAATTAAAATAAAACAATGATCTTAAAATGTTTTAAACCGAGTTACAATTAAATTCATCATATCAAAGCGACTAAACAATCGTAATGTATTTAGACTTGTACTTGTCAACGTATATAAATTCGTCGGTATCAAATTTCGTTCTTTCTTTAAAAATGACCATTTCGTTGGTACTTGATTTATTGGATTTCATATTTTGAAAATAAAAAAAACATCCACAGTTTGACATCACTACTCTGTAAACTACTAAGTCCGTCATTACGTAATCATGGTCACCAAAAGATGTAATAAGCGACGTACAGGTAGTTGTTGAACATGCTCTTTACATAAATGTCTTAATTGCTCTTAGTCAGCTTAGAAGTAGACTTGCTGGATGGTATAAGATGCGTCATTTATTCGTCATCAATTCGTCTTTCCACGAAGTCCACGAAAATTAGTGTCCCACGAGTAATTTCACATTATATAGTCAGACAGTTGTGCATTTGTAGATGGCTTTCGTTCGCCATCTTTGCAAGCAACACACGAATTCAGTCGATTTAAAAATAAATAAAAACACCACTGAAGTATATACGAGGATTTTATTACAAAATGTATATCAAACAAAACGATTGTAAAATTATAACATACATAAACACATGATAACGCGTGCCGCATTATTAATTTCGTCCATTGTCATTTCGAAACAAGGGCTTTTGCACGTTATGGTTCTTAACACATCTGTCGAGGAAACTCAACACATTACCAATATTAATGGGAAGACATCTGAACGATACGAAATAAGTGACTAACACAATTTACGAGGTATTTGTATATAAACATTTTAAACAAATGACGTAAATTAACAACACATTGCTTAGCATCATCCTGTATAAAAATTACATGAATAGCCAAAAGCTAAAAAACTGTCTAATACAAAATATTAACTAGTTGAGAACCAATAAAATGTAGTGTCAACGGCAAATACCGACCAAAATGTTGATTATTTTGTGCAGTGATAGCGGTGCTCTTCCAACATCTTGACTTTGTTTATTGCATATATTTTGTTAAATCAATTAAATTGGCTTTAATAACGGACAACGTCCGATAGTAGTTTTCTAATAGTTTACACATTTCAATTTGTTTGCGCGAATCCGCTTGATATTGTAAAGGGTTTTCGCAGGAATCGCTTTGCAAGGTCCAGTCTTGAAGAGGTATGGAGAGGTCCAATGTTTTCATCCCGATTTCTACATGGCACGCGAAGCTCATGATTTTATTTTCTATGTTATCTAGCAACGGCTTTAACTCGACAAAAAGGTCAGAAGGCAGCTCTAAAATCTTTCGGAAACAAGCTGATGCTGCTCTCGATACGCTGTACGCAATATAAAGTTCATCTGAAATTTAATCAACAAATGAAACGATCCAAACGTAATTAGTAAAAATAACGCGCCCCCAACATATTTCAACAAGAAATTCGAAATATGAACCTGTATTCATACATTGGGAATACCTGATTCGTCCCAACAGGGTGGTGTTCTTGTGGTGCAACTGCAAAGTTGTCATCTGATCTAGCAGTTGCGCACGAAAAAAATGTCCCGTGTATCTGCAACGAACGCAATATACATTGTATGGTGGGAAATAAGCAACACATGTGTACATACATGTTAGGCGCTCTCTAACATTTAATCTCCGTTAAAATACCTTAAATACATATTTATTCAGTAATGTTGTCAAGACCAAAAACTCCACACCGATTGTATATAAACCGAAATACAATAGGGTGTGCATTTTTAATTTATTACTAGTATTGTATAACGAAATTGATGACTGGTATATATCAGTCTCACGTTAATCAGTATAGTAAGTGGACCTGTCATGTACAAGAACAACACGGTCTGCGCTTACCAGATGTATGGTACTGTTGATCTCATGCACTATTCCGTCCGTTTTACGAGCAAGATCAGATAGTACGATTCGTATGTCCATGGATGAAACTGGACTGTCATCCGATTTGACTTTGCATGCTGATGACCACGAAGCGTCAAGAATAAACCCAGATAAAAATTGCGTTGGTAGCAGAAGCACGCAGCACAGAAAATAGACGATAGAAACTGAAAATAAATAAACATGAATACCTATTGATCAAGAAAACATACATTTTCTACATTAATGTTATGAGATGCCATTGAAGGACATGACGTCTACTTTGTCGGTGAATCCAGATATGATATCTAGATATCTTCACTCTTAAGACACAGTTGAAAATAAACCAAACACTGCTTGTATGTTTTCTATTAAACAACATATCGATCACAATTTTATATTTTCTATTATTTATGAAGTTGCTTAATTCATTTTATCATATTATAATTTACCATCTACTCTATTTGTTTCGACCAGCATCGTGTTTTTAACTTTAAATAATTATTAGTTTGATTATTGAATACATATTATATGCATATACTGAATATACATGTAAATGTTTAAATTAAACTTATAATATTGTTTTCTTGTCCTTCATTTTAAGTATTAAGGAGCCCCTTTATAGTAAATGATGCCAAATTAAACAACATGCTATCTAATATTTCAATAATTGATTATAGACACAGTTTTATTTCAACCTTGGTCCCGGAACCACTTATTTGATGTGTGTCGTTTGTTTGTTTGCTGAGAATAATAAATTTTTAGAATGTCTTCCAGCATAATATATACATTTAGAAATTGGATTTCTACTCATACGGTCATTGGGTCATTGGATGAAACCGAGAATCAAATTTTGACCAGAATTTATGTTGTTAATTTTTTCCTGATTTTCATATAAATTGGAATACTTTGTGTTTCAATTCATAAAATTCTGACAAATTCAATACCAATAGCGCCTATTCTTTATTTCTAACATGATCCATTGTCTATTGGCATAGCGCAGTATCAGTTGATAAACAAAAAGTCCCCTCTTGTACACCACTTTAAAGAAGATTTGATACTCGAAGATAACTTAAGTTTCGGATTGCCCTTTTCAGAGCTAATGATTATGATTGTATTTGTCACCACAAAGAACATATTATTTAAAAATAATGGAAATGTCTGCGATTTCGACAGTGATATGGATTTGGTTACTAAAGCTGACTTAAATGACTAAATAAATAAACTTTCTTAATTTCAAAAACATGTTTGTTGCAATTACAAAATAACGCACAATATTAAATTTAAACATAACTATAATATAGAAAAATATATATCAATATTAATATATATTACCAGTACAACAGGAGATGTGTGTTTGTTTTTGCGATGTCACCGCCTGTTTCTTTATTAAAGCTTTCGTTTACTAAGATTAGCAGTGCTGATGGAAGTTCCATGTCCTACGCTGCCAAGCCCTGGAATAAATTTTTCCTTTGACGACTTTACAAGGCGACATTTCCTTGCAAAACCATGTCTAATGCTCATGGCGAACGTATTCCTTGCAAACGAACCCATCTTGGTACGTCATATGGGCCCTTTATGGGACCCACATACATGGTCATGCACATATCAGGCCCATATGGATCCTGCAAGCAAGCCTTTATCGATCAATTGTCATTTGGCAAAACTCCGCAAGCTGTTGCGATAAATCCGAATCTTAATCATTAATACGTTTATTATTGTAATTTCGTAAATATTTCCATCGATTTCTCCACAGAGAACACCTGAAAGCTTCGTCTTCATTCCACAATCTTTTGTCAGTTGAATTGATCTTTACGACATCTTAAAAAATAAGAATCTTTAAGCATTTATTTGAAAAGTTCAACCGAACAAGGAAGTGTTGTAGGAGAAAATGTGGGAGCGTACTCGAGGGTGTGATAACAACTGTTCCGTTATATGGTTCGACCACTTAACCGTTGGCCGACTTTCTTCCTGATACTAGAGTCAATTGTGCTTCAATTTCTATACGTTGGAAACTAGCGCATATGTCTTTAAATCTAAATACGGTTTAATATTGGTGTTAATAGCTTGCTCCGTAAGAGATTTTCATAATATTTGTGAAATGTAAAAGTTACCATAGAGATGTTGAACTTGTCTGTTTAAAAAAATTAATTTTATATTTGGAAATAACTAATATTTGTGCAGTGTTTGCTCAGATATATCTGATGCACTTTTAGTTCCTGGCCCCTAATCACAAAGTCCGTAGTAAAAACCTATGTAGAAAAGTATGTTTTCTTTAAAATTATGAAATTGAGTTTCTTTTTCGTATGCAGGACATTTTACATAAAAAAGTAAATATGGTTCTTATGTCGCCTTTTGTGAACAGAACTCATTGCACTTCACATAGAAAAATGAATTTGAAATTGTTACGGAAGTACAACTATAGCTGTAAGTTAGGAGCTTTGTGACTACTGGCCCACGGTCCAGTTGCTCAAAACGTCAATTGCCTTCTCAAGGTGTTACAAGATTATGCAAGAATTAAGGTTTAATTTAGATTTTACAAACGCATAAAACAACATGCATACGAGGGAAACAACTATATAGTTCACATATGCTTTCTAATTAGTTTTAATTCTAGTTAGTGCGTTGTTTGCATTATCACTGCGACGAAATTAAACGAAGTTGTTTTTAATTTAAAGCACAAAGAGATAACTAAACAAAATGAAGATAACAACCTACACCTAGAGATATGACTGGTTTCAAGCATAGCTCTACAAAATTCAGGCAGACACCTCAAATTGCCCATGACCATAGTCAGATCACATGCTGTAAATTAAAATGGTGGACGATACCTTGTGAGAAACACTGTTTTTGAAATGATTACACATGATATTCTTCGTTTCAATAATATTTAGAATGTGTCATGCGAATTCTTTGTGGAAATTTGAATACTAGAGTTGATGATAGAAAAGATATTGTTTGGTATGACAATGTTCATGCTTGTGTCGAACATGTGCTACCAGATTGTTATATACAAGATGACAGTTTAAACAGATGTAATTTAGATACAAAGGTCAATGGATATGGACAGTTGTTATTGGAGTTGAAGAAAAGTTGAAGACAATGTGCAGATAATAATATTGAGATATAAACATTTCTTTTTAGACCTAATATTTTATCTGATCATTATTGTAAGTATAAATGATTTTTTAATGTACCACTATGTCTCATATAAATGGATATGTCGAATACACACATGGCAATAATGGTAATCGATTGGACAATGATGTAAATACATTTCCATAAATATAGACATGAGCTGATGGGAAAAAAAACAATGATTATACTGACGCATTAAATTCTGAAAACATTAAAATGATTTGATGATTATGAACTGCGATGTCATTTCAAAGGTGTTGTCTAATTAAGAGGATTGCTTTGAAAAACATGCCGCTTAACGTTGTTATAAATGTTGTAGTGTAAGAAATATTCAGTATGCACTGTGAAATATATTAAGCTGTCAGCATTTAAAAGCACAGCATTGCATTGAAAAATCAACATATTACGATCTACACGAATATATTCCATTTCCACAAAACAATATATCGCTCGGCTCGTTAAAAAGACTCGTTCGATAATTTAGAAAGAAAACAACTAAACAATTGCGTATGAAACCGAAAGACAATATAATTGCATATATCTTAATAAGTGAACCACCGTAATCAGTTTTATCAAAACTTGAGTGTATGTGTGCTGATAACCTTGCCCTGTGATATACTATTATAGTATCGGAGTATACTATCAGAAAATCTTTTGTACTTAAAGAATGTATATATTACTGAATCTCATATCTGTGTCTTGATAACAGTGACCTTCCGTATATACTATTATGAATGATTCTGCGTTTATAATATGTATATTACTACTGATCACGTTCAAAAATATTTAACGATTATTTAATACGTTATATTTATATTAACGCTATTTCGTAAGAATTCACGCAAAATATACGAATGTCATTGAAACATCAGGAATGAATCCAGACAAGGATTACCGGTATGTCAGTTTAAAGCATAACCACCACAAGATATATGCGTGAGCAACTGCAAATAAACAAAATGAATGTTCATAATGCTATAATAAATAAGGGTTAAAATTTGAAAAAAAAGCATTATATGGTTGTGTGGTACCATCGAGAAGGACTATATTGTTACTTTTAATGAACAACATGCACACACATGGTGACATTCAGCTTGTTTGTTTTTTGCAATTTAACGACAGCTTTCTGTTGGACGTTTGGATACTCGTGCAAATTATAACTTAAGGTCTTGTGACATTTATTTCATGTCACATTTCCATTTTGTCATCTACATTTCCCACCAAAAACCTGATGCATTTGTTGTGATCAGTATCAGTATATGTTACCTAAACAACTGCATTATTTGTATAATTATTATAAAGGCTGTTATGGGTATATCGGTCATTTAAACGTTGAGCATGCCATATATATAGTCGGGGTACCTGCTAAATGAACGGCGTTGTATCACCAATATGTGTGACTAATTAATATGACGTACACGCGTTCAAAGTATTTCACTATTCATCATCAATAAATACGTCGGTTATATAATATTTTGTTTTCTCGTTCCCAAACTTCCACACAATTTCATATTTATCCGCGGTCAAAATGTCAAATCGAAATTGGGACAACGTGTTATTTTTTTAATTATTGGTTCCATAGTAGAATCGTATTCCTAACATGCTTCGTTACCAGTTATTTGATTGGCTTGCAGTTCAAACACCTACATGTCCAAATACATTGTATACATGTACGTATTGAAAGTAAAAGTTTACGATTGCTGCCTCACACCTGGAGGATACCATTAGCACACGGTTACTTTCGGCTATTTTTGTTTCTATTACAGATACCTATGAATTAATATTCTATTGTTTCAACTAAACTCACTGGCGATTTCAGTACTAGTAGTAGTTATCTTTTATAACCCTCGATATTATTTCTGTACCACGATATGAGTATTGAAACACAACGTCGATAAAAAAACTAGCTTGAAGTTTTGATAGTCGTTGATAACTTGAGTATTCGGAATAATATTTTACCAGTTTTACACAAGGCTGTATACATCTAAGCTTGTTATATGTAGCTACATTAGGGTATTAATGTTTTAGCAACGCGTTGTTCTATAACTTTAAAATGACAACATTTGTGAACGTAATATTATTTATTCGGAGTAGTTCTTTAACTCAACTTTTGACCTTTCTCAACATCCAATCAAATGTTGTGAGAATTTCCCGCCAGTAGTCGCGAATGAATAAATCCTAACTTTGCATCGGCTAGTTTAAAAGCAATCCCCACCACGGCCTGTAAAAAATTGGCTCCATTTCTTTTCGGAGTTGAATGGAAAAATCAGCCAATGTGGAAAATCCAGACATAACTCTTTATTTTGTTTACGTTTTTGACTAATTTCCAGTTCTGAGCTCCCTACTCGGAAGTTGCATTGGCTCAATTTTCATTTTCAATTTACATACCAGTGTTTACAGGCCGAGTAACACGACCTTGGGAAAATCCTCCGTTGATGTCGCATATTCGATATGCAACATTCCGTAGAATACACTCGCTGACTAACCTGCGCCTATTAATAGTATGGACGTCAACATAACTGAATCGTTCTAACAAGCATCCAGAGAACCATGGACAATAAGATTAATAAGGAATGGAGAATTACTTATATTTATAAACTTACCATGCATGTTTATTTGAATAACGGTTGGTAGATCTATTTATTAGGAATTATTTAGAATTGCATTTTCTCTTATCTTCTCCTGTAGAGGCTATTCAAAACATAAATAGATGTTGCATCTTCCTATAAATAGACACTGGCGGAAGCTTCGGACATACGTAATTCAATTTGATTTAAATTTTGTATTTTTACTTTATGAATGTATGAATGCATTAAAACTATAATAGTTATACACAAAAACGCTCGAGACGTATTTTCCCAAAGGTATATAAATTTAATTCGCCACTATTATATATAACTTAACGTTTTTGTGAACACAAATTGAAGTCAAATTTTTATATTTAATTGCGATGAATTTTCCCTGACGTGTGTTTATGTGTTTTTATTGGGCACACATAGTATAAATGCTTAATCCATAACAAATTTGATAAACGCTCATATTCAGTATCGTCCTTATTTTCTTGGAATTAATGTAACTTAAAGTAAATTCTGATTTGCCTGACAAGTAATGTATTAATTATTTAGATACAAAAATCACTGACGAAAAATATGAGGCGGTAAGATCAGTTAATTGTACGGACATTACATAATTAAGATATCTTAAACATACGAACTTTTCATAGCTTCCCGGCGCCTTATGATGCTCTGCATCATTGTTTTTTCTTGTGAAATACTGATGTTTCTACCAAATTCTTGTGTAGAGACGTTTCAATCTACTAATAAACATTGTTTTTTTATATAGACTATGAATAAATGCATTGTAGGCTAAAATAATTTAATCATGAAAAACGCTTCAAATAATATATATGAGGCGTGTCGTGGGAAAACCGGGCTTAATGCAAGTGCGTAAAGTGTCGTCCCGGATCAGCCTGTGCAGTCTTCACGGGCTAATTCAGGACGGCACTTTCACCTACAGTGGATTTATGTTTAGAAGAGACTTCATAGAAACAGAAAATCCCATAAAAGCGGAAAGTGTCGTCCCGGATCAGCCTGTGCGGACTGCACAGGCTGATCCGGGACGACACTTTAAGCACATGCACTAAGCCCGGTTTTCCCACGGCACGCCTCAATTATATTTTGTTGTCATTGTAAAATGCTTAGTTTTACTTTGTATATATAAACATACTGACGTTGATGAGCAGATGAGTCTGACTTATTTGGGTTATTCAAGTAGAACTGATTTAAAAAATGGGGCAGTTCATCAGTTCATTGCTTTGACATGAAATATATATATTTTTTTATTCATGTAGGATATTCAATTTACATTCTTTACAAACATTTACAATATACGCCGAATATCTTTTCTTGTTCTTTATAATGTTGAAGATACTTACAATGCAAATGAAGAAATAAATAAAGGAATATTTATAGATGTATATGATAACAATGCAACAAAAACAACAATAACAAACACGAACACGTACATTCGATCTAAATGATACTGAAGATCGCGTTTAGAAGAGTTTCTAAACACTACGCCTATGTACAAAAAACGAAACATAAACACACAAACCATAAAATATCAAAATTAATATTTAAAAAACTTATCAATACTTATCTTCCCAATAATAATAGGTCTTTTGTGATCAACCTTTTTAGATTTGATCTTCTGTTTCTTTTCAAAACTTTGGTTTTCTATGTTCAGTTCTTGTGAAGTGGTCCAGGAAGTTTTGGCTTCTTTTCACATATTACGGACAGCAGTTTCGATTGTTTCGACATCTTAAATATACATAAAGAAAAGTTCATAATACGCATAAAACTACTATTATTACATCTAAAACAGGGAAATATACAGCAGGAAATAATGTATAGATCAGTGCTCTTCAGGTGAAGATATGAGGGCATGGTTATTGTCTGACCACTTCAACTCGGATCGTCTGGTCGAGAAGGATACTAACTGAAGCGTCAAATATGTGTTTACACAGAACATAAATTTAAATGTTTCAAATAAATATAATTGAAGATCTAAAATTTAACGTTTTTCATATGCTTAATTAATGTTGTTAACAGCTTGGCCCATAACTCTTTCAGATCTATTTGTGAAACGTGAAATGTGGTGGTAACGATGTACCGTATACAATGTTTATTGAAATTATCTTGTACTATAAAAACAACTTACATATTCGGTAATATCTTTTAAATGAGCAATGAGGCCCATTGTTCGCTCAGATATATCTAATGCGCTATACGTTCTGCTCTCGTTCACGACGCTAGGTTTGTCGTCGACGATGTGATTGATGGTGTGACAGTAAATAATAATGCTATAAATGTTTTTGACCCAATTAAAATTAAATTCATCACACTGACTGCGGTAAAATCTTAATAAATACGTGTACTTAGTATAGTAAGACAGGTGTGTGTTGGTAGTTTGTTTTCTTATGCGAGGCTTGCAAGCAACTCTAGAAACTCAAGAACACATTCGATATAAAATAAAAACACCACCACAGCAATAAATACGAAGAGTTTTATTAAAAATGTGCATAAAAAAATAATATCTTCGACATATCTGATAGCAAAATAAACGCAAATAACAATAAATATATTTTGTCAGTGAGACTTTCCACAAATTGGCTGCTACATAGCTTCGTTCTTCACACATGCAAAGGAACATCCACGAAATTCCACTGATATAGAACATACATCTGAACGAAAAATGTGTGTTTGTCACTACTTACGAGGTATTGTATAAAAGCACTTTTTAACAAACGGAAGAACATGCACAACACATGACTGAGTATCTTCCTGTATACCGATTATATGAATAAACAACAGTTAAAAAGCTGTCAGATACAAAATATTTGATAGCAGAGGAGCAATACATGCACCTCCAACATCTAAACTTTGTTTATTACATATATTTTGTTAAATCAATTAAATTGGCTTTAATAACGGACACCGTCCGATAGTAGTTTACAAGTAGTTTACACATTTCAATTTGTTTTCGCGAATCCGCTTGATATTTTAAAGGGTTTTCGCAGGAATCGATTCGCAGTGTCCAGTCTTGAACAGGTATGGAGAGGTCCAATGTTTTCATCCCGATTTCCACATGGCACGCGAAGCTCATGAGTTTCTTTTCTATGTCATCTAGCAAAGGCCTTAGATCGGCAAAAGGGTCAGAAAACAGCTCTAAAATGTTTCGAAAACAAGCTGATGCTGCTCTCGATATGTTGTACGCAATATACAGCTCATCTGAAATCTAATGAACAAATGAAACGATCAAACGTGATCAGTAAAAAGAACGCGCCCGAACATATTCCAACAAGAAACTCGAAATATTAACCTGTAATCATAAATTGGGAATACCTGATTCGTCCCAACAGGGTGGAGTTCTTGTGGTGCCACTGCAAAGTTGTCATCTGATCTAGCAGTTGCGCACGAAAAAAATGCCCCGTGTATCTGCAACGAACGCAATATACATTGTATGGAGGGAAATAAGCAACACCTACATAAATTTCAGACGCTCTCAAATACTTCCGTTAAAGTACCTTAAATACATATTTATTCAGTAATGTTGTCAAGACCAAAAACTCCAAACCGATTGTATGTAAACCGGAATACAATAGGGTATGCACCTTTAATTTATTACTAGTATTATTGAACGAAAATGATGACTAGTATATATCAGTATCACGTTAATCAGTATAGTAAGAGGACCTGTCATGTACAAGAACAACACGGTCTGCGCTTACCAGATGTATGGTACTGTTGATCCCATGCATTATTCCGTCCGTTTTACGAGCAAGATCAGATAGCACGATTCGTATGTCCATGGATGAAACTGGACTGTCATCCGATTTGACGTTGCATGCTGATGACCTCGAAGCGTCAAGAATAAACCCAGATAAAAATTGCGTTGGTAGCAGAAGCACGCAGCACAGAAAATAGACACTAGCAACTGAAGATAAATAAAAATGAATGCGTATCAATCAAGAAAACGTACATTTTCTACATCGATGTATTCCAGGACCATTAAATGACGTGACGTCTATTTTTTGTCTGTAAAGCCAGATCTGATATCTTGATATCTTCATTCTTAAGACACAGTTGAAAATAAACCAAACACTGCTTGTATGTTTTATATTAAACAAAATACCGATCACAATTTAATATTTTCTATTATTTATGAGGTTGCTTAATTCATTTAATCCTATTATACCACCTATTCTATTTGTTTTCACCAGCATCGTGTTATTGAATAATAATTAGATAGATTGTTGAATTTATCTTTGTGAATTTTTGTATTTGTCATATTAATTTCCAGACATGTCATTCCCGGATTTACCATGGTACCAAAATGACAAAGACACTTTCCCAAATTAATCCTGTTCCCCATAAACTAATACGGCTTATATAAAATGTATATCTATTATAAACCAATATAGTGAATATTAAAATAATAATTACATCAATTTATAAGTATATACATATAATGAATCAATATGCTAATGTTAAAATTAAAATTAGAATATTGTTTTCTTGTCCTTCCTTTTAAGTATTCGTGGAGTCCCTTTATAGTAAATGTTGCCAATTAAACAAAATAAAACCTAAGATTTCAATAATTTATTCTACACAATTATATTCCAACCTTGGTCCCGGAACGACATATTTGATGTTTGTCGTTTGTTAGTTTGGTGAAAATAATAACATTTAAGAATGTCTTCTAGCATAATATATGCATCTAAAAATTGGATTTCTACTCATACGGTCATTGGGGCACACTTCTATGAAACCGAGATTAAAATTTTGATCAGTGTTTCGTTAGTTTATTTTTCCTGATTTTCAGATAAACCGAAATACGTGTTTCAATTCATAAAATTCATAAAATACCAATAGCGCCAATTCTTTATTTCTAACAGGAGTAATTATATATTGGCCTAGCGCAGTATTTGTTGATAAACGAAATGTCCCCTCTTGTACACCACTTTAAAGAAGTTTCGATACTTGAAGATAACTTAAGTTTCATATTGCCCTTTTCAGTGCTAATGATTATGTTTGTATTTGTCACCTGAAAGAACATATTATTTATTCGAAATGCCTACGATGTCTACAATGATACATATGGAGTTGATAACATTAGTGTACGTACTGTTTTACTTTATTTTATATGTATAGGCAGCATATACAATACGAGGGTTGGGCATGAAACTGCTGTATCTGCCTAACATTTCTATATTCGATACAATAGTTTTACGCTCAGCTCTGGATTATATTGTGCTTGTATTTCACAACTAAATCACGACATAAGATAGCGTATGTATTGAATTTTAAAGCTGATTAAGTAAATCATCTGTTCTAAATTTCAATTGCATGTATGTTGCAAACTCAAAATAACGCAATAATATTAAAGTTAATCATAAAAGTCAATATAAATATAATTTATTATATAACCAGTACAACTGGAGTTTTGTGATTTTTTTGCGATTTTACCTTGTGTTTTTTCTTTTCAAAGCTCTATCGGTTACTACGATTAGCGGTGCTAATAGAATCTTTCCTCTGACGACTTTACCGGGCGACAACTCCTCGCAAAACCATGTCTAAAGCTCATTGCGAACGCATTCCCTGCAAACAAAAAAAAAAGCCCATTTTGGTATGTCATATGGGCCCCTGCAAGCAAGCATTTATAGATATCGATCAATTACCATTTGGCAAAACTCCGCAAGCTGTCGTGATAAATCTTAATCTTAATCACTAATACATTTATTAGTGTTATTCCGTAAATAATTCAACAGATTTCTCCATCGAGAACACATGAAAGCTTCGTCTTCATTCCACAATATTTTGTTAGTTGAACTGATCTTTTCGACATCTTGAAAAAATAAAATTTTCTTTAGCAAACATTTGAAAAGTTCAGCCGAACAGGGAAGTACTGTAGGCGATAATGTGGGGGCATACTCGAGTGCGTGATAACAACTGTTCCTTTATATGGTTCGACCACTTAACCGTTGACCGACTTTCTTCTTGATACTAGCGTGAATGGTGCTTCGATTTCATATACGTTGGAAATATTTTTAACTAGCGCATATGTCTTTAAATCTAAAAACTATTTAATATCGGTGTTAATATCGGTGTTAATAGCTTGCCCCGTAAGAGTTTTTCATAATATTATTGACATGTGAAAGCTACCGTAGAAATGTTGAAAATTGTCAAATAATCTGTTTAAACATTTATATTTGGTAATAACTAGTATTTGCGCAGTGAGACCTGGTGTTTGCTCATATATATCTGATGCACTGTTAGTTCTGGGCCCGAAATCACGAACTCCGTAATAAAAACTTAAGTACTTTTGCTTAAAAATGATAAAACATTAAGTTTCTTTTTTGTGTGGTCATTTTACAGAAACAATTAATAAAATAGTAAATATGGTTATTTTGTGAACATAACTTATTGCATTTCACATAGAAAAATGAATCTGAAATGAATCTGAAAGTTTTACGGAAGTACAACTACAGCTGTAAGTTAGGAGCTGTGTGAATACTGGCCACGGTCCAGTTGCTCAAAACTTCAATCGCATTCTCAAGGTGTTACAAGATTATACAAGCATTAATTAGCTTTAGATTAGAACGCACAAAAGAATGCATGCGAGCAAAACAACTAGTTCCCATATGCTTTCTAACTAATTTTCATTCCAGTCAGTGCATTGTTTACATTTTCCATGCGATAAAATGAACCTAAATTGTTTTAAATTTTAAGCAAATATAGATACCTAAACAAGTATAGATAATGACAAATAGACTGTCACGTTTCTTCTTCCAACCTCCACCCAGAGATTGGACTGGTTTTAAGCATAGCTCTCATAAAATTAGACACCTCAACTTTCACTTGACCATAGTCCGATCAAATGCTGCAAATTAAAATGTTGGACAATACCTTGTGAAAAACACTGTTTTTGAAATAATTACACGTGAAATTTTCTAGTTTAATAATATTTATAATGTGTCATGCGAATTCTTTGTGGAAATTTGAATGCTAGAGTTGACGATAGAAAATATATTATTTGGTATGACAATGTTGATGCTTGTGTCGAGCATGTGCTACCCGAAAGTTATGTACAAGATTCCAGTTTAAAAAGATGTAATTTAGATCCAAATGTCAATGAATATGGAAAGTTATTGTTTGATTTTTTTAAATATTAGGATTAAGAAAAGTAAATGGTAGACTGTGCAGAAAGGTAAATGTGCAGATAATAATGTCGAGAAATAAACATGCGTTATTAGACCTATATTTTATCTGATTATTATGTTGTAAGTTATAACTGATTTTTTAATGTAAAACATGTCACATATAAATGGATATACCGAATACACACATGCCAGTAATGGTATTCACTTGGACAATTATGTATACATAAATATAGACATAAGATGATGGAACAACAATAATTAGATTGACGCATTGAATTCTGAAAAACATTAAAATAAACCTCGACACACTTTTTGGTAATATAGATCAGACGCAAAACAATATTGATATCATCAAATAATTGAAACATTGTTCTAATGAAAACTTGAGATTTTCCTTCATGGTACACGTGTACATACAGATACTATTTGAACAAAGAAATCTATGTTTCTGCTAAATTTCAAACACATAAAGTAGAAAATGCTGAACGTACCAATTCATAATTATATTTGAAATTGTTAGAGAATACAACTTTAATGAATGACCCTATTTCTACATTTTCCCAATGGGCTGAACATTGTCATGTATATATAGAGTCTCAGACTAGTTTCAGGCAAATCTGTAATAGTTTAATTTAATTTAATTATGGTCTCATTAATAAGGTATTGAATGACAAAGAAATAAGAAAGTGTGCTGTACGATTTGTTGACCGGGCGTTAGATTACCTCGAGAAAGATATTATTTCATGCAAATTACTGAAATTAGGCGTTCGAGGAAATATGATTACCCGGTAATATTATAACATCGATGTATTTTATTGTGAGATCAAGACTTTAGTTAAGTTATACAATCAGTAACGATGATCTCTCATGTTTATAAGGAGCGAAAGATACTGTACAATAATTTTACGCCTGAATCTGAGGGCGAGGAAAAGAAAGGTTTGATGTTAGAATATTGTGATGCTATGTGTTACTTCAAATAATACAAAAGTTATGATTTTCAAAAAAGCTGGACAGTTAAGGAGAAATATTAACTTTTCATAAAAGCCAGGAATTAACAATTGTTTAAACGTTCACACGTTCAAACGTAAAGGAATTGTATTCACTACAGAAGGATCGTTCACACGTTCAAACGTAAAGGAATTGTATTCACTACAGGAGGATCCTTTTCTAGTACTTTTGAAAAATGTTCAAGTAAAGATTTGAAAGATTTTTAAAATAAAAATAAAATGTTACTAGGTATTCTTTAATGTCTATACCTACTAAGTTTTACTACATGCTACTGTTTTACCCATTTTAAACTATGTCTCAGAGGTTTTGTATATGGAGAGATTTGTAGAACGAAATTGCTAACCAAACGGGCCGTTAATATGATATATATACTGGTTAAAATATCGTTGATGTATACTTTTTAACAATTTACTAAATTGTAGAAAGTTACCAATTAACGCAAACACTGCTAACAAACGTCACGTCAACAATATTGGCAACAACAACAGTTACACAATGTACACAAAGAACAATGAGGGCCACAGATTGTTTCAAATTTGTCAGATTTGGTGTGTACGTCTGAAACGCTTGTATTAACTGAATTCAAATCAAATAAGTGTGCATTTATGTACTTCTTGTGAACAATCAATGTTGCACCAGTATATTAGTTTTGCATACCCATTGCAGATGCGAATGCAACTCATTATCCGTGGGTAAAATGCTATATTAAGACTCGCGCAGACGCGGAAATGATTATAAATTGTTTTTGCAAAACACCCTTTCCTATCATTTATACTATTTTGATCAAATAAGCACTAACTGCATTTTGAGAATGACATACTGTGACAGGATATTTTTTAATTTGTTTAATTGTTAGCTTTAGATTTACAACCAGACATGTTTTACTGCACAGAAAGAATCTTTTAAGACGAAAGTCCTACTACAGTAGTATTAAAATTGTAAGGGCGACCCACATTTCTACAAAATTGCTTGCAATTTTCAACGAAATATTTTTTTACTGGAAATAAACGATCTCAGACATAGCAAACAATTGTAAATTTTAATATTATGGCGGAGCTTCGATGAGTTGGTACCATTCCCCAGCGATACAAATTTATTCCACAAGTGATGTTATTTTTAGTATGTATTTGTGACCATCAGTCAATTATTTTGCAGTACATTAATTGATGATTATGAACTGCGTTGCTATTTCAAAGGTCTAAATAAAGGATAAAATTTAAAAAAAAGCATTACGGTATTTTGGTACCATTGAGCATGACGTGTATTGCTACTTTTAAAGGTCTTATGACATTTATTACATTTCACAAATCCATTTTGTCAGCTAAAATTCCCACCAAACATGTGATGTATTCGTTGTGATCAGTATTTGTATATGTCAACTAAATAATTGAATTATTCGTATAATAATTATAAAGGCTGTTATGGGTAAATCGGTCATTTAAACGTTGAGCAGGTCATATATATTGTCGGGACACCTGTTAAATGAACGGTCATGTGCGACCAATATGTGTGACTAATTAATTATGACGTACACGCGTTCAAAGTATTTCACTATTCACCATCAATAAATACGTCGGTAATATAACATTTTGTTTTCTCATCCTCAAATTTCTAAACAATTTCATATTTATCCGCGGTCAAAATGTCAAATCGAAATTTGGACAACGTGTTTTTTTCAAAAATTGGTTCCATAGTCAAATCGTATTCCTAGCATGCTTCCTAACCAGTAATTAGATTGGCTTGCACTACAAATCCCTACATGTCCAAATACATTGTATGCATGTAGAAAGCAAAATATCACGATTGCTGCGTCACACTTGGAGGATACCATTAGTACACGGTTACATTCGGCTATTTTTGTTTCTATTACGGATACCAATTAATTAATATTATATTTTTCAACTAAACGCACCATCGATTTCAGTATCTTTATATAGTAGCAGCTATCTTTATAACCCCCATAGAATTCACGTGAGGCTGTACCATCATATCAGAAAGTAAACGCAACCTCATAAGAACAATAGCTTGATGAAGTTTTGATAGTCGTTGATAACTTCGCAGATTTATTTTACCATTTCTATCCATGGTCCTATGGTCGAAAGCCTTGTGGGTATATTAATGCTCTAAGTTCTAACATAAGATAGTAATGCGGCGTTCTATGACTTGAAATTACATTTGTGAACGTAATATGTTTTATTCTTTTTTGGAGATACTATAACAATGCAAATGAAAAAATAAATAAAGGAATATTTATAGATGTATATGACAATGCACCAAACAACAATAATAACCACGAACACGTACATTGTATCCAAACAATGCTTAAGGCCGTTCTAAGCACTAGCCTATGTACAAAACAGCGCAATATGAACACACAAAACACAAAATATCAAAATAAATAAATAAATCAACACATTTATGATAAATACTTATCTACCCAATAATAGCAGGCCCTTTGTGGTCCGCTTTTTGAGATATGATGTCCTGTGTGTTTTCAAAACTTTGGTTTTCTATGTTCAGTTCTTGTGAAATTACATTAAAAAACGAATAGATTTGGCATATACGGCTGCTCCAACTCTGGCAATCGCTGGTATCATTTTTTATCCCGGATGATGCGCGCTGGCTAGTTTTGTAGACGCCCATTCCCTGCAAACCAATCTCCACGGCACAGGCTGTGCGCTGTATCCTTTGTCGAAAGTCCTCCAGTCGTTTCGATAAATCCGAGTCGTATTCATTTATACATTTATCATTGTAATTTTGTATCGTGGACGCAAAACCGTCCAGTTGTTCGAGAAACCTTACATAGAATTCGATAGCCTGAAATGTAGACGTGAATAGTTTTATTAATTTTAATTTCTTCAGTTCCCTTACATTGAAATATATAATCCATGGTTATTTAACAGCATGGTAAAATAATACTAATCACGTGAAGATGAAATGGTAACTAAGGATTTACGATTAAGTAATGTCAGAATCTAGGATGTATTTACATGTATTACCCGGTAATCACTTATTGATGACCTCTCCGATATAACCGTATCAACTGGACCAGGGAGGTTTGGTTTCTTTTCACATAGTATCGACAGTAGTTTCGATTGTTTCGACATCTTAAATATACATAACGAAAGGTTTATAATACACATCAAAAACGAGAATTATTTGTTCTTAAACGGGGAAATATATTGCATGAGATAATACATATGTGCTCTTAAGGACAAGATGGTTACTGTATATAGGATCTTCTTGTCGAGAAGCATAATAACTGAAGCGTCAAATATGGTTATACATTGATTATATATATTTTTATGTTTCAAATAAATATTTTTAAAGATCTACACTATGACTTTTTTCATTTGCTTAATAAATGTTGTTAACAGCTTGGTCCATAATTCCTTAACTCTTTCAGATCTTTTTATAAAACGTGAAATGTGGTGGTAACAATGTAGACAATGTATATTGAAATTTACTTGTACTATAAAAACAACTTACATATTCGGTAATATCTTTTATATGAGCAATGAGGCCCTTTGTTCGCTCATATATATCTAGCGCGCTATCAGTTCTGCTCTCGTTCACGACGCTTGGTTTGTCGTCGACGACATTGCACGGGGGATGACGTTCTGGATGCGTTGGAGACGTAACGTCAAGTATCCTTGACGTGGAAAATCCAGCTACGAACTTGTGGTTTGAGAATAGGACCGAGCTAATGGCCAGGAATATTTGTACTAAAAGTATATATTTAAGTGTTATTATAAGGATAATATGTACGAATATCCATAATGTCACATTTATCATGACATAACATACAATGGTTCTACACACAAACTGCCGATAACTCATCTTTGATGTTATTAAAATGAGTAAAAATGACTATCAATTGACACAATCAACATTATTTAGCACAAAGCAGACATCGAAGTATTAAAAGATTATCTACTGTAGACTCTGTAGTACTATATTACCTTTCACCATCTTGGCAAATGTTGAACATTGGCTCTTGTTCATAATACTTTAGAGTTGATTTTGTACCTTTCAAATGGCGTTAATAGCTTGGCATATGTGTTCTCGGCTTATATACTCTTACCAGTACCCAGTATTTTTAGTTTCACAAATTTTAGACGTTTTAAAAAATATCCCTACCAACTGAGGGAAACTAAAAGTGATTTCTTGTGGAAAGTCCCAACTAATAATTACATTTGTCCTCATTAGTGACACAATCAATTACTACAATCGATAATATGAGATAATAATAAGAGTATATGCATTGGTACGTTGAGTAATTGGTTTCGGTGCAAAGAACAATCGGACAGTAAAATTAAGATTAAATTAAGATTGTACATGTATTATTATATTTTTATTGCAGAATGTTCATAAAATGTATGTATAATGCGTCAAATAGTAAAACCTGTTTAATAGAATAGATTTTTTTATTTATTTATTACTTTTTGATTGTTAAATTATTGTATTGTTTTTAGGTATTTAATTTTGTATATTGTATTCTCCTTTTTGACATACGTAAGGATAAAGTTTTATAATCTTTAAAACTGTTATTTTGCTTATCTTCGAACTTTTTTCCAAACAGCTTGTCATGCTGTTTAATAATGCTGCCATATCAAATGACATTATTTTGACAAACAGCTGGAAATGATTTGATTGATCAAGTGTATGATATTTATTATGTACTTATTGTTGATATTTTTGGCATTTAGCCCCAGATGTTTGATTTAAAGATATTCCGGTATTCATTTTTTAACAATTGTTTCTGATATAAATTGTACACATTATTTGCAAATATATAAATATGATAGCTGCATGATAGATATATAGTAATGTTTTGTCGCTTACTTCAAGTGTATTTCTTATCACTGGCGACGGTATAATTTCCCTACAATCTCATTAAAATCATCTCCAGTCTGACGCTACTACCGTAATTAAGTATTAGGACACTTAAAAATAATAATTCTTTTTTATTGTCCCAATATTAAGGGACATAAAACAAAACAAAAATCTCCAAATTGTATCCCAAAATTTATGGCCAAATATGATACAATCTATTCTCCATATATCTTTGTCTGGAACCAGTTAATAAATTTTATGTCTTTGAGATAATAATCGCTTACTTAAATATATATAATAATTAATTATAAATAATTAGAAGAATTTTTTTAGTAGACTGATGTTAATAAGGATTATTTTTTGCTGGGGACTTAATGGAAATTAATTGAGAAGCTTACTTAAGAAGACCATGCTCCAGTAGAGTACACAGTTTGCACCATGTGTTAACTAAACATTCCCCTGATGGTATACATTATGGTGTATAGATACGCCAGTGCAATATAGCATGTCACAAGTAGCTATGCAACCAGCGTTGTGGCAGGACTTTGATGTTTTTACGGTTATAACAACATAAGGTGATTTTTTTTAAATATAAAGCTTTGATAAACAGCATTCCTATTGAATGGAAACAATTATTACAGCAAAGCCACATCGAGTATTCCGCTCCAGAATACATGTTCACCAACATCACAGAATCAACCAAATTATGTAAACTAGTATATGGAAAACTAGTATTAAAAGAAAAACCAAAAGATTTTAAACAAATAAATAAATGGAAAGTATTACTAAATTTGGAAGAAATTATTTCAAAATTAATTTTCACTCAACCTTTAAAATTATCTATTGATACTAAATTGAGAAGCTTTCAATACAAATATTTAATGCAAATTATTCCGAACAACACCTTTTTGCATAAATGCAAAATAAAGTCTTCAAGTCTGTGTGATTTTTATTCAATATATCCTGATTCAAGTATCCACATGTTTTGGGAATGTCAATACGTACAAATATTTTGGAAATGCCTTCAAAAATTTATACAGGACATGTTGGGCATGGGAGATATGCTAGATTTGAATTATGCTAACATATCATTGTGTAATATTCAAACTGTTACTAAAATGAATTCATACTGCATTAACTTTATAATTTTGTTTGCAAAAGTTTATATATTTAAATGTAAAAATGAAAACAGTGTGCTACAAATAAATATGTTTAAAAATGTCCTCAGAAAACGAATAAAATTAGAAGAAACAATCACACGTACAAAATAAGTATGAACATTTCCTGTCACGCTGGACTCATTTTATTTCATTCTAATCTTTTTTACGAACCTATCCATGTTAAACTTAGCAAAAACTTTTCTTCTCTTCATTATACAAGGGCATATTATTATATATATTGTTGTATAGATAAAAATTTCTGTGTAAAACACACTTTGTACTGTAAACTGATTTGATGTAACATGTATATTGTGGTTTGAAAAGAAATAAAATTGGAATGACAAAAAAACTAAACAACATATGGTGTTATTTTGGTGTCCCAATTTTTAGGGACACAAAATATTTCAACTTTCATATGTGTCCCAATATTAACGGGCGCGAAAAATAATTATTTTGCCAAAAATTAGGAGTGTCCCAATATTTAGGGTGTCCCAATACTTAGGGTAATTACGGTAAATTATCCGCTGACTGGGTCTGATGACTTCGCAGCAAGGATCACGTTCAGATGACTTTTTAGGGGCCAATAAAACTGTTGCTTCAAAATCTTGCGGTATAACTTCATATATAAACCACAAATACTATGCACGAAATTAACGTGAAAGTCCTACTACAGAAGAATTAAAATTGTAAGGGCGACCCACATTTCTACAAAATTGCTTGCAATTTTCAACGAAATATTTTTTTACTGGAAATAAACGATATCAGACATAGCAAACAATTGTAAATTTTAATATTATGGCGGAGCTTCGATGAGTTGGTACCATTCCCCAGCGATACAAATTTATTCCACAACAAGGGATGTTATTTTTAGTATGTATTCGTGACCATCAGTCAATTATTTTGCAGTACATTAATTGAAGATTATGAACTGCGTTGCTATTTCAAAGGTCTAAATTAAGGATAAAAAAATGCATTATGGTATTTTGGTACCATTGAGCATGACGTGTATTGCTACTTTTAAAGGTCTTATGACATTTATTACATTTCACAAATCCATTTTGTCAGCTAAAATTCCCACCAAACATGTGATGTATTCGTTGTGATCAGTATTAGTATATGTCAACTAAATAATTGCATTATTTGTATAATAATTATAAAGGCTGTTATGGGTAAATCGGTCATTTAAACGTTGAGCAGGTCATATATGTATAGTCGGGATACCTGCTAAATGAACGGTCATGTGCGACCAATATGTGTGACTAATTAATATGACGTACACGCGTTCAAACTATTTCACTATTCATCATCAATAAATACGTCGGTAATATAACATTTTGTTTTCTCGTCCTCAAATTTCTAAACAATTTCATATTTATCCGCGGTCAAAATGTCAAATCGAAATTTGGACAACGTGTTTTTTTTCAAAAATTCGTTCCATAGTCAAATCGTATTCCGAGCATGCTTCCTAACCAGTAATTAGATTGGCTTGCACTACAAATCCCTACATGTCCAAATACATTGTATGCATGTAGAAAGCAAAATATCACGATTGCTGCGTCACACTTGGAGGATACCATTAGTACACGGTTACATTCGGCTATTTTTGTTTCTATTACGGATACCAATGAATTAATATTATATTTTTTCAACTAAACGCACCATCGATTTCAGTACTAGTAGCAGCTATCTTTATAACCCCCGATAGAATTCACGTGAGGCTGTACCATCATATCAGTAAGTAAACGCAACCTCATAAGAACAATAGCTTGATGAAGTTTTGATAGTCGTTGATAACTTCGCAGATTTATTTTACCATTTCTATCCATGGTCCTATGGTCAAAAGCCTTGTGGGTATATTAATGCTCTAAGTTCTAACATAAAAGATAGTAATGCGGCGTTCTATGACTTGAAATGACATTTGTGAACGTAATATGTTTTATTCTTTTTTTGGAGATACTATAACAATGCAAATGAAAAAATAAATAAAGGAATATTTATAGATGTATATGACAATGCACCAAACAACAATAATAACCACGAACACGTACATTGTATCCAAACAATGCTTAAGGCCGTTCTAAGCACTAGCCTATGTACAAAACAGCGCAATATGAACACACAAAACACAAAATATCAAAATAAATAAATCAATCAACACATTTATGATAAATACTTATCTACCCAATAATAGCAGGCCCTTTGTGGTCCGCTTTTTGAGATATGATGTCCTGTGTGTTTTCAAAACTTTGGTTTTCTATGTTCAGTTCTTGTGAAATTACATTAAAAAACGAATAGATTTGGCATATACGGCTGCTCCAACTCTGGCAATCGCTGGTATCATTTTTTATCCCGGATGATGCGCGCTGGCTAGTTTTGTAGATGCCCATTCCATGCAAACCAATCTCCACGGCACAGGCTGTGCGCTGTATCCTTTGTCGAAAGTCCTCCAGTCGTTTCGATAAATCCGAGTCGTATTCATTTATACATTTATCATTGTAATTTTGTATCGTGGACGCAAAACCGTCCAGTTGTTCGAGAAACCTTACATAGAATTCGATAGCCTGAAATGTAGACGTGAATAGTTTTATTAATTTTAATTTCTTCAATTCCCTTACATTGAAATATATAATCCATGGTTATTTAACAGCAATGGTAAAATAATACTAATCACGTGAAGATGAAATGGTAACTAAGGATTTACGATTAAGTAATGTCAGAATCTAGGATGTATTTACATGTATTACCCGGTAATCACTTATTGATGACCTCTCCGATATAACCGTATCAACTGGACCAGGGAGGTTTGGTTTCTTTTCACATAGTATCGACAGTAGTTTCGATTGTTTCGACATCTTAAATATACATAACGAAAGGTTTATAATACACATCAAAAACGAGAATTATTAGTTCTTAAACGGGGAAATATATTGCATGAGATAATACATATGTGCTCTTAAGGACAAGATATGAGGGCATGGTTACTGTATATAGGATCTTCTTGTCGAGAAGCATAATAACTGAAGCGTCAAATATGGTTATACATTGATTATATATCTTTTTATGTTTCAAATAAATATTTTTAAAGATCTACACTATGACTTTTTTCATTTGCTTAATAAATGTTGTTAACAGCTTGGTCCATAATTCCTTAACTCTTTCAGATCTTTTTATCAAACGTGAAATGTGGTGGTAACAATGTAGACAATGTATATTGAAATTTACTTGTACTATAAAAACAACTTACATATTCGGTAATATCTTTTATATGAGCAATGAGGCCCTTTGTTCGCTCATATATATCTAGCGCGCTATCAGTTCTGCTCTCGCTCACGACGCTTGGTTTGTCGTCGACGACATTGCACGGGGGATGACGTTCTGGATGCGTTGGAGACGTAACGTCAAGTATCCTTGACGTGGAAAATCCAGCTACGAACTTGTGGTTTGAGAATAGGACCGAGCTGATGGCCAGGAATATTTGTACTAAAAGTATATATTTAAGTGTTATTGTAAGGATAATATGTACGAATATCCATAATGTCACATTTATCATGACATAACATACAATGGTTATACAAACAAACTGCCGATAACTCGTCTTTGATGTTATTAAAATGAGTAAAAATGACTATCAATTGCACAAAATCAACATTATTTAGCACAAAGCAGACATCGAAATATTAAAAGATTAACTACGGTAGACTCTGTAGTACTATGTTACCTTTCACCATCTTGGCAAATGTTGAACATTGGCTCTTGTTCATAATACTTTAGAGTTGATTTTGTACCTTTCAAATGGCGTTAATAGCTTGGCATATGTGTTCTCGGCTTATATACTCTTACCAGTACCCAGTATTTTTAGTTTCACAAATGTTTGACGTTTTAAAAAATGTCCCTACCAACTGAGGGAAACTAAAAGGGATTTCTTGTCAAAAGTCCCAACTAATAATTACATTTGTCCTCATTAGTGACACAATCAATTACTACAATCGATAATATGAGATAATAATAAGAGTATATGCATTGGTACGTTGAGTAATTAGTTTCGGTGCAAAGAACAATCGGAAAGTAAAATTAAAATTAAATTAAGATTGTACATGTATTAATATATTTTTATTGCAGAATGTTCATGAAATGTATGTATAACGCGTCAAATAGTAAAACCTGTTTAACAGAATAGATTTTTTTTTATTTCATTACTATTTGATTGTTAAATTATTGTATTGTTTTTAGGTTTATAATTTTTTTAGATTGTATGCTCCTTTTTGACATACGTAAGGATCAAGTTTTATAATCTTTAAAACTGTTATTTTGCTTATCTTCGAACTTTTTTCCAAACAGCTTGTCATGCTGTTTTAATAATGCTGCCATATCAAATGACATTATTTTGACAAACAGCTGGAAATGATTTGATTGATCTAGTGTATGATATTTATTATGTACTTATTGTTGATATTTTTGGCATTTAGCCCCAGATGTTTGATTTAAAGATATACCGGTATTCATTTTTTAACAATTTTTTCTTATATAAATTGTACACATTATTTGCAAATATATAAATATGATAGCTGCTTGATAGATATATAGTAATGTTTTGTCGCTTACTTCAAGTGTATTTCTTATCACTGGCGACGGTATAATTTCCCTACAATCTCATTAAAATCATCTCCAGTCTGACGCTACTACCGTAATTACCCTAAGTATTAGGACAAATAAAAATAATAATTCTTTTTTATTGTCCCAATATTAAGGGACATAAAACAAAAAAAAATCTCCCAATTGTATCCCAAAATTTATGGCCAAATATGATACAATCTATTCTCCATATATCTTTGTCTGGAACCAGTTAATTAATTGTATGTCTTTGAGATAATAATCGCTTACTTAAATATATAAAATAATTAATTATAAATAATTAGAAGAATTTTTTTAGTAGACTGATGTTTATAAGAATTATTTTTTGCTGGGGACTTAATGGAAATTAAGCGAGAAGCTTACTTAAGACGACCATGCTCCAGTAGAGTACACAGTTTGCACCATGTGTTAACTAAACATACCCCTGATGGTGTACATTATGGAAGAATGGAAGAATAGTAAAGAATTAGAACAATTTGTTTAGTAGACTGATGTTTATAAGAATTATTTTTTGCTGGGGACTTAATGAAAATTAATTGAGAAGCTTACTTAAGACGACCATGCTCCAGTAGAGTACACAGTTTGCACCATGTGTTAACTACACATACCCCTGATGGTGTACATTACGGTGTATAGATACGCCAGTGCAATATAGCATGTCACAAGTCGCTATGCAACCAGCGTTGTGGCAGGGACTTTGATGTTTTTACAGTTACAACAACATAAGGTGATTTTTTGAAATATAACGCTTTGATAAACAGCATTCCTATTTAATGGAAACAATTATTACAGCAAAGCCACATCGAGTATTCCGCTCCAGAATACATGTTCACCAACATCACAGAATCAACCAAATTATGTAAACTAGTATATGGAAAACTAGTATTAAAAGAAAAACCAAAAGATTTTAAACAAATAAATAAATGGAAAGTACTACTAAATTTGGAAGAAATTAATTCAAAATTATTTTTCACTCAACCTTTAAAATTATCTATTGATACTAAATTGAGAAGCTTTCAATACAAATATTTAATGCAAATTATTCCAAACAACACCTTTTTGCATAAATGCAAAATAAAGTCTTCAAGTTTGTGCGATTTTTGTTCAATGTATCCTGATTCAAGTATCCACATGTTTTGGGAATGTCAATACGTACAAATATTTTGGACATGCCTTCAAAAATTTATACAGGACATGTTGGGCATGGGAGACACGCTAGATTTGAATTATGCTAACATATCATTGTGTAATATTCAAACTGTTACTAAAATGAATTCATACTGCATTAACTTTTTTTTTTTAAATAATTTTGTTTGCAAAATTTTATATATTTAAATGTAAAAATGAAAACAGTGTGCCACAAATAAATATGTTTAAAAATGTCTTCAGAAAACGAATAAAATTAGAAGAAACAATCACACGTACAAAATAAGTATGAACATTTCCTGTCACGCTGGACTCATTTCATTTCATTCTAATCTTTTTTACGAACCCATCCATGTTAAACTTAGCAAAAACTTTTCTTCTCGTCATTATACAAGGGCATATTATTATATATATTGTTGTATAGAAAAAAATTTCTGTGTAAAACACACTTTGTACTGTAAACTGATTTGATGTAACATGTATTTTGTGGTTTGAAAAGAAATAAAATTGGAATGACAAAAAAACAAAACAACATAAGGTGTTATTTTGGTGTCCCAATTTTTAGGGACACAAAATATTTCAACTTTCATATGTGTCCCAATATTAACGGGCGCGAAAAATAATTATTTTGCCAAAAATTAGTAGTGTCCCAATATTTAGGGTGTCCCAATACTTAGGGTAATTACGGTAAATTATCCGCTGACTGGATCTGATGACTTCGCAGCAGGGATCACGTTCAGATGACCTTTTTAGGGGCCAATCAAACTGTTGCTTCAAAATCTTGCGGTATAACTTTATATATAAACCACAAATACTATGCACGAAATTAACGTGAACTTTGGATGTTTACCCACCTAACGTACCTCTATATCCAGTGTTATCCCCGTGAAAGTTAACTGTAAATGATTTATCAGCTGGAAATGCATTACTTTTCAAAAACCGTGGCCAAACATTGCTGTGAAAACGGCAATTTCATTGGGCGCAACAGGGCTGATGTTTTATTGTTCGGAAGGTCATTTGAACGTGACCTGTTATACGATGTCTTCAGATCCTAACAGTGTAAGAATCTGATTTTAATGAGATTGAATTTCCCTATTTCTGAGTTAAGTGAAAGCCTTTTATTCATATTATTGACATATTGTTGAGCTTTTTGCGATTATAATGGCAGAAATAAAAAGTTCAGGGTTCCACATATAAGATAAATTGCATAAATGTATGTCGTTTTTACTTGAAAACCTTTGATACGTGAAAACATGTTGCGTATATTTTTAAAACATTTGCTTACACCAGAGGTCTATTAAGTATTAACACATGTATAGATCGATCACTTGTTTCTCGTTTTCAAGCTATTTCTATAAACGTAGAAAGTTTACACGACATTTAAAAATCCAACCGTTTAGAAATGCTTGAAAGTTATTTAACATTATGTACCCGTAGCTTGAGTAAATTGCTCCAATCATATTGACCAAAAACGGAAACTTTCGAACAGAAATTATCAAGCGTATATGCTCAAAACATTTAATCCCTAGCTTATAATATTTGACTGTTCATCTTTTGTTAATGAGGTGTTTTGCGCGATTTCCATGTTGTATGATTAATTATTGACCAAGTGTGAGGCTTGCTGCGACTTGTCTCTGCTAGGTTGTAGATGAATGCGCTACATATTTTACGAAACGTTTCTCTGAAACTACAGATGTATAGACACTCTGTGCGTAACCTTTAGGGATTTATGCATCAAAGCTATTGAGGAATGTGTCCCATCCAAGATGACCTCACCTAAATACAGCCCTTGGTAAACAGAAAAATAAAGCGCGTTTCCCGTCAGAAAAAGAGAGCTTACCGCTAGACCAAACAAACCAATAACAGCCAAAACATCGAACTCTACAAGAGCCTCCAGAAGCGCTCCAAGCATGAACGTAAGAGAGCCTACAACACCTACGTTCGCGACATCGCAACAGGCGACAAGGGTGGAAAGAAATTATTCTCCCACATAAAGAGCAAGCGCTGTGATAGTTCTGGTGTGTCCCCGCTAAAGGAGTTGCCCACAGCTGTCAAAACCACCGAAGCAGGTCAGGACAACCACAATCTGAAATCCAACCAATCTCTATTGGCGTGGAATGTGTACGAAAACTGCTTAATGATCTTAACTCCACAAGGCCACCGGCCCAGACGCAATCCCCACACTATTGCTAAAAGTAGTCGCTACAACGTTAACACTAGTCTTCAATGCATCGCTTCGACTAGGCCGAGTACGTACCAGAAGAATGAAAGATATCATGTGTCACTACAGTCTTTAAGGAGACCGCAGCGTGCCAGCAAACAACCAGCCTATCTCACTGACCTCAGTGTGCTGCAGGACATGGGAGCACAATATCAACAATCAGGTCATGGCACATCTGGAAAAATACAAAACACTAGCCGACCAACAACATAGCTTTCGTCGAAAACGTAGTTGTGAATGGCAGCAAATCATCACACTACAAGTGATCATATCTGCCCTTGACGCCGGTGAATAGGTTGACGCGGTACTGCTTGATTTTGCTAAGGCCTTCGATCGCATCCCACATTAGCGATAAAGTTGCACCACTACGGCATCAAGGGACCAGTCCTCAGCTGGATCCAGAGCTCCTTTATTAGACGACACCAACAAGTCCTGGTTGTGGGGCCCTGCTTTTCCACAGCTTCTGACAAGCTGTGTATTCCACAAGGCACAGTGCGTGGTCCACTCCTGCTCCTGCTATAATTATGTAAATGACTTACCAAGTAAATTAGGCACAAACACCAGACTCTTCACCGATGACAGCCTCCTTTACAAGAAGGTCAGGTTACGAGATGATGCTACAGCGCTGCACATTTTGCAGCGCTGTAGCATCATCTCGTGACCTGACCTTTTGCTTTGATGCACTGCAACAATGGGAACGAGACTGGTTGATGTCATTTAACCCAGACAAATGTGAAGTCTTACACATCACAAAAAACGTAGAGCGACATCATCCCAGTTCTCCATCCATGGAAAACCTTGGGTTCTTGCAAAAACGGGAAATACCTTGGGGTGATAATATCGGACGACCTTTCTTGGAAACCACAAGTAGACGCTATCACTAAGAAGGCTAACAGCAGCCTAGCATTCCTGCGAAGAAACCAATCAGTTGTCCTGTTGATACAAAATCACGTGCATACACTGCTACCGTGCGAGTGTGCGACCAATATTGGAATATGCTTCCACAGTCTGGGACCCTCATACTCATGTATATATCAACCAGGTCGATACTGTCCAGCGTAATGCGGCACGCTTTGACAAAGGTGACTACCACACGACCAGCAGCTTTTCGCAGATGATTGCCGATCTTGGCTGGCAGTCACTTCAACAAAACGACATCCCCCGTCCAGCTACCGCCGCATCAGGGCCATCAGTGTCAGGTTCGTTGTACCATTCTGCAGAACGGATTACCTGCGTTGTGCATTCTTTCCATCTGCCACAAGACTTTGAAACCAACTGCCAGATCCAATGGCCACAGCACCCAGTATTGATGCCTTTAAGAGTGTGCTGTTATGGATTAAAGAACTGCTCATAAACAGTAATAACTAATTTTAATTTTAACAAATTTTAAACTGCACATAAGTTTGCGCCACGTCACGGTTTTGCTCTTTCGCCTGTACGATAATATCCTAGAGAGGGTTCATGCACAAATTTGGAAGAAGAAGAAGAGAAAGAAGAACTGGTTAAACCGGGTTAACTCCCACCCCCGCTTCAATGTTCCAAGACGGCAACCCCAGTTTAAAAAAAATATTTTAATATTTTGTGTTTGTTGCCTGAAATAAAAATCCCGTAGTTTGGGAATCCGACCCTCCTGCTGAGCCGGCTGGAGTTTCATATATTTTACATGCAATGCTAAACAATCCCACGATATACAAACCTTTAAAACCCTTTAAAATATGTAGAATATTTTGAAATATTTTATAAATAAATATATGCGATATTTTTGTTTCACCTAGATCTACTCTACAAATTATGGCCAAGAGAATACAGCTTGTTGAAAACCATTGTAAGATTTATGGTGTAGATTTTGTTTTGCCTTGCAAAATTCATTAGATGTAAAATCCGCATTTATTTACTGCTGTCAAATCATTTTCTTAAGTGAAAATGTCAACAAACTCTAACTATACTGTCGTTGAATATTACGCCGAACATGAGCGATACAGATGTGGCTATTGTGGAAATGCAGATACCAACTATTCACACGGTAATTGTTGCTTTGGGAAGTCCAGTGTCCACACTTGTAGAGATAAATTTATCTATTACAAAATTCCCAGTTACAATTAAACAAGGATATCGATATCGATCTGTATCGAAGCAGGCTTCTGTATATCTTATTGATTATTATTATTTCTGCTCAATGCCAGTGTATATAGCTAAAACTTATATTTGATTTCCTTACTTGTATTTATGGAGCTGTTAACCAGGTATCTAGTTATCTCGGCACTTGGTTATGTTCAACCCGTAATCAAGTGTCACTTCGGCACTCAAGTTTGGCCATTTTGGCATGCACAGTTAGTAAATTTGGCACTAGTAAATTAACACATCTTTAATTGATGTTCGATCAGTTTGCAAATAATGTGCACATGTTAACTTCTTAAAGATGGGCGTGAAAAAAATCAAAGAAATGTTCAAAGGGATGTTTCAAAAGGTTGTAAGATCATGTCATACTAATTTTCTAAATTTATCTTGTTATTTATGGAAAGTAGATACGCTCTTCATTATGGGAGACAACGCACTACTTATTTTTAACAAACATGTGAAACATTTTCATTCACAGGGGTGTTCAGTAATACAAGCAGGTGTTATGAGGTATGCATGTTTGACCAAACACATTAATATTTATAAACTTGAAATTTAAGTTTAAACAACATTTAGTTAAGAAATCAGCAAAAAACAAGTAGTCAATAATCCCACTGTTAATAAAATATAAACATATTGATTATTAAAGAAATTTATTGCAGGAATATCTATTCCAAAAGATATTATTGTTTCTGCCTATAGAAAGCTTATGTTGAAGAGGTGTGCTAAGAAGGAAGAAGAATATGCTAAACTTCTTTGAAACAAGAGAGAATACAGAAATGAAATTATTAAGAGGAAGAAAATCATCTTAAAACAAACAACAACAAAGGGTGCTAAATAGATCAAGTGAGTTAAAGAGTGGAAATAGAAAAGCAATAAATTAACTGTCCTAGGCAGAATCCTCTTTTGAGTGTGAAATTGAAATTTTGAACAACTACTTGTTTAAAAGGTGTCTTTAATTGACTTTGTACATTGAATCCGCTCTTGGCAGATTTAGTATTAGCTGTGTGCCAGATAAATATATATCAGCATCGGATGGTTGTTGTCTGAAAGCACAATAACTGTTGAAAGTGCATCAAAATTACAATAATTAATATATCATTAATAGAACACACGCAAGTATATTACAATTTTTTTTGTTAAATACATCCCGTACTTATTTGTCAGTGGAAGTATAATTGAATATATTAGTATGCATACTAATTCATGTGTTTAACAGCAACTTTTTTCAGAATGCTTTGTTTATTTTAATTAATGGTTAAGTGTTTGGCAATACGTGCACAGGTGTTCGGAATTAGATGCATGTGTTCAGTAATACAAGCAGGGGGATTTCGATTTCTGAATGACGTATCTCACCATAAAATGCGCATACATACGCTTCTATAGCACTGAACTGTTATATAATGATACCATTACATGTCAAGTTGTGCAGATAGAGATACAAGCTTGTATTACCGAACAGTATGGTTTTACACCTTAAGTGTTCGGTAATACCCGCACCCGCTCTAATGTAAATGCTGAAGTGTCTAACTGTAAGTGCCGAAGTGACAAATTGTAAGTGCCGAAACGACTCGCTAGTGCTGAATTCACCAGGTGCCGAATTCAGCAGGTGCCAAGTAACTCACATTTGTTAACCAAGATGTTAGAACTTAGTACTGAAGCTCTGAATCCAGAATCCAGTAATTTTATTGCTTGAATAATAAATGCATTTAATCTTACCTTATACCAAACACAAATAACTCTGCTTGTAATCAGATCTGCAACGATTCAGCCAAATAACTTGCTTCAATTTCATTTATAATTTAGTTGAATATTTTTATTTAATTCAGGCTGAAATTAATTTTTTCAAGCTTGTTTTTTTTTTTTACAATGATAAAGAAGACGACTAGTTGTCAGTACAATAATCTTCATTATAGACAACATGTTTGAGGCATAAAACACGGTGCTCATACTTTGATTGCAATCCATCACAACTAGTGTCATGTAACCTCAACCATCAGATGGCATGATGGATTTACATGATTAATCAGTACACAAACTGTAATATTACTAAAGAATTTTATAACAAAATATTCAATACATAAAAACAGAATCAAATCAAAATTTGTTGGTATATCATCTACAATAAAATCGGATAATTTCCCATTGTTTTATAAACGCATCGAAAGAATCATTGCAGCTGTACTTGTTATTACCGAATCCCTTTATATAATCAGTATACTTTATTGTAAAAGTAAGGCATACATTTGAATTGTAGTTTTGCAATCCGAATTAATTTTATTGCTCTAAAATGCATTTTATAATAATTTACTACAAACCAAAATAATAAATAAGGGATTTCAGGGGATTTCTGTAATTCGGCTATTTTGGTATTTCTGCAGACCAGAACTTCAGGACTTCACAGCATTTGGTGTATCACTAAAGTGCAACAATGCCCACCATATTTTGTGAATGTTGTCTTCATAATTGCATTGTTGTTGCCCTTTATATATGCATTATTCTGATGTTTGTCTGTCTATGCCATAAAAGTACACCAGTGGAATGAATTTTATGAAACTTAGCATTACTTGTTATACCTCAATGTATAATTTATTGTCTCATTGCAGGTATGTGTGCACATTCTATGACAGTTCAGGATTATCAAGATCTTTTAGACAGAGGATGGAGAAGGTAGGTTTTTTTAAATATCCAGGTGGCATTACAATGAAATTTGATACACTTTAGTGTTTGACAGCTGACACAGTTTGGTTTGCAACTGATGAATTTTCTTTATACTTGCAAGGCTATAAAAGAATGTTTTGTTTGGGGCTGCGACGCCATATAGCAAGGAATTAATCAATAAATATATCTCTAATCGGATTCTTAATAATGACATTCAGTATTCATATCACTCAAAAAGTGGTGATTTTTTTTTGACACAGACAGTTTTATTGAGTAGATATGATCATATTTGTCATAATAGAACAATGGAAAGTGTAAAAAAAAAATTGGAATAATTAATGTCAATGTTATAAGAACCTTTAATTGTTTGTTTTTACCCCAGGAGTGGCAAGTATTGCTACAAACCAACGATGAAGCAAACCTGTTGTCCGCAATATACCATACGCTGCGAAGTGCTAAACTTCAAGCTACGGAAATCGCACAAAAAGGTTCTGAAAAAGGTCAACAAGTACTTGATTGAAGGCATCAAGCCTTCCAGTGAAAAGGATGATGACGATCCCCCAGGTGATCTGGATGACTTCGTTGATGGTGAACAGCAGTTTGAACAAAATCCTGGCACTCAGGCGACAAACGCAGATCAGGAACAAAATGCAGGAGAAGACTTTAAGATTTCTGAAAAAGAACATAAACTTCCAAGAAAAGGTTTGTTTAAACTTAAATTCAGTAGTATAAATAATATTCAGAAGTTAGATGGATAGATAGATTAATTGATCGATTAATTGATTGATTCATTGGATTGATTGATTTATTAATCGATCGCTCGATCGATGGATTAAAACAAACAAGTTTACAACACATGACAAATTCAATTAAAGAAACAATGGTACAATTAATGTGTGATTCTTAAAACTATCAAAAGCAATAACACTTGAATTTACTCAACTACAATTGTATATTCTAGATGAACAGCTATTACAAGGCAAGATAACATTTGTTTGAATCAATTAATGTAAATAAATAGATGGGTGCTAGTCATAGTGTGTAGTTTGTTTGTTTGTTGGGATTTTTCGCCAGTGTGGTCAGTCTGTGTCCGGCGTCTGGCGTCAACTTTGTACTTCAAACAACTTTTTCTCTGAAACCACTGGGCGGATTTTAACCAAACTTGGCAGGAATGTTCCTGGGATGCTACTTTACCAAATTCCTTCAATTTATTAAAATATATTGAACATTCTGGTTGTCATTGCAACCAAAAGCTTAAAAACTGGAATACTTAAAAAATCTTCTTGTCAGAAACCACTGGCTGGATTTGAAAATATTTTTCACAGAAATGCTCCTCTACCAAATTCCTTCAAGTCATTTTGATTTGTTAAAAAACATGGCCACCAGGGGTTGGGGCAGTTTTCCTTATATGGCTATATTGAAAACTTGAAACATCTTCTTGTCTGAATCCACTGGCTGGATTTCAAAATAATTTCACATAAATGTTCCTTGGGTGACCCTCTATCAAATTCCTTGAAATCATTTTGATTTGTTAAAAAACATGGCTGCCAGGGGGCGGCACAGTTTTCCTTAGATGGCTTTATTGAACACTTAAAAAATCTTCTTGTCTGAAACCACTGGCTAAATTTCAAAATAATTTCACATACATGTTCGGTGGGTGACCGTCTACCAAATTCCTGGGTATCATTTTGATTCGTTAAAAATAATGGCTGCCGGGGGACGGGACAGTTTTCCTTATATGACTATATTGAAATCTTCAACAATCTTTTTGTTAAAAGCCATTATGATGCTTTACACTCAGGTGAGCAACCTAGGGCCATCTGGGCCCTCTTGTTAACAGTATTTCAGTCATATCACGGCGGTCAGTTAACCTACTCACACTTTTCCTGGGCAAGCTTAGCCGATCTAAGCGGTTTACCAGTACTAAGCGCACATACCTATGGGGCCAAAAATAAAATTATGTTTGTTTATCCCCTTTTTTTTAAACAATTACATCGAAAATAAGCTACATTTGTGTAAAATTGAACTATCATAGTAATTTATTCAATGATATGTAATATAATAAATAACAATATGTACATGTATAACAGACTAGATTAGTGTTGTGCCGATTAATCATTTCGTCGATTAATCAACGACTAATAGGTAGTGATTAATTAGTCGATTAAGATTTGAGATTAGTCGATTAATTATAGATATATATGCATGAGTTTTCTTTCTTTTAAAATTTCCAATTCCTCTTTTTAACTTGAACAAGTGATCCGATTTATTTGTATGTCAGTGACCATATAATATAATTAAATAACACACATGCACATATAATATATTAATTGTTCAATACAATAAAATGTATACATTTATATATTTTAATATGATTTGTAGAACTAATATTCGTCTCTAGTGAAGCTGTTATTTCTTGATTACAAACAAAGAAGTCCATGATGGCTCCACTCAGTATTGTTAAAGATGGAGATCTTACTTTTTGTGAAAGGTTTGAACAAATGTTATAAAATGTAAACATAAAAATAATAAAATTATGGTCTTCGTATTCATTTGTCTAGCTGATTTGCTGTCATATTTCTTTAGCTGACCATTTTACCATGCTTATCAAAAACAAAATAATTGCCATTAATGAGTTGGGACCCAGGTCATTATTAACCGATAGCAGATCAAATTAAAATAATCGTGAGAAAATCAGTGTTTTTTTTCAGAAACTTTAAAATTGCAATGGGTAATAGCAAAAGGCCCCACCCCCCCCCAGACCACTGGCCAAATGGCGTAGATTTAGATAAAAATCGCTTGTTTTATTTGATAATGACAACCCTATCCAGGTATATGTTCTTTCCCCTGGTATCCAAATTTTCACACTCAGAGTCAAGCTGTATTGTCATCTACACTTCCTATATTCAAATTTGTCTGAGATCTGATGGTCATCAACAAATAGATGTTTGGCACCGATTGGGTGGAAAATGAAGTACCGGTACCCATCCTGCATTAAGTCCATTTTTTCCCATTTATTATTCCCCCAGCGCGAAGCAGGAGCGGGATTCTAGGAATGCCCTTTGTCTGTCCATCCGTCTGTCTGTAACATTTTCGTGTCCTCTCCATATCTCCTACCCTTTGAAGGATTTTCATGAAACTTGGCTCAAATTTTAAGGTCATCGAGACGATGTGCAGAAGGCATGAGTCAGTCACGCCGGCTCAAGGTCAAGGTCACACTTGAAGGTCAAATATTCGAGCCTCCATTTCGTGTCCGCTCCATATCTCCTATACCCTTTGAAGGATTTTTTGAAACTTGGCTCAAATGTTAAGGTCATTAAGACGATGTGCAGAAGGCATGAGTCAGTCACGCCAGCTCAAGGTCAAGGTCACACTTGGAGGTCAAATATTCGAGCCTAGATTTCGTGTCCGCTCCATATCTCCTATACCCTTTGAAGGATTTTCATGAAGCTTGGCTCAAATGTTTAGGTCATTGAGACGATGTGCAGAAGGCATGAGTCAGTCACGTCGGCTCAAGGTCAAGGTCACACTTGTAGGTCAAATATTTGAGCGTTCATTTCGTGTCCGCTCCATATCTCCTATTTCTTTTGAAGGATTTTCATGTAACTTGGCTCAAATGTTTAGGTCACTAAGACGATGTGCAGAAGGCATGGGCCTTTTATGCCAGCTCAAGGTCAAGGTCACTCTTGAAGGTTAAATTTGTGAGCCTCCATTTTCGTGTCCGTTTTTTTGTGTCAGCTCCATATACCCTATACCCTTTGAAGGATTTTCATGAAACTTGGCTCAAATGTTTTGCTCATTGAGCCCATGTGCAGACGGCATAAGCCAGTCACGCCAACTCAAGGTCAAGGTCACACTTGAAGGTTGAATGTTTGAGCCTGTGTTTTCATGTCCGTTCTATATCTCCTGTGCCTTTTAAAGGATTGTCATGAAACTTGCCTCAAATGTTTATCACATTGAGGCAATGTGCAGAAGGCATGAGGCAGTCAAGCCACCTCAAGGTCAAGGTCACACTTGAAGGTCAAATGTTTGAGCCTCCATTCTTTTGTCTGCTCCATATCTCCTATGCCCTTTGAAGGATTTTTATGAAACTTGGCTCAAATGTTTATCACATTGAGGCAATATGCAGAAGGTATGGGGCAGTCTTGCCACCTCATGGTCAAGGTCACTCTTAAAGGTCCAATGTTTGAGCCTTCATTTTCGTGTCGGCTCCTTATCTCCTATGCCCTTTAAAGAATTCTCATGAAACTGATTAAGGTCAGTGTGATGCTTCAAAGTCACCTTTAAAATCTAATGAAGGATCACGGCGGCGGATATAGCTGTCCTTTGGACTGCCTTGTTTTCACCCAGGCAATAACCCCATTGTGTATTGCCAGATCTGGTCCATTTAAGACTCTGCTGTGATAGTATACGTATCTTGTCCAACACAAACTGTGTAAAAAAAATTGATCAAAATTTGATAAAACTAATTCAGTCACTGTTTTAGAATTTTAGCATTTTCTTTCACAAACAAGGGCTCATAACTCCTTAGTTCCAGCTATGATCTTATTGCCACATATACGACAAGTCTCTGCATAGGAAATGACCATTTTTGTTATACTTTGTCCATCGAACAAAGGGTTATAACTTCGATGTTCATGTTTTTTGTGTTGGCATATATCATATTATTATACCTCACTTGATTATTTCTCCATATAATGCATATAAACTGCAGCGGGCAACAATTTTATATGTCGCCCGGCAATGTCGCCCGCTACCGCTATGTCGTACAATACGCAAATGATAGGGATTGTTCGGTATAATAAAATAAATATTGACTTCCTTGAGGGTGACAGTGCGTCTCGTCAACCCTCGACAAACACTGTCGACCGAGGCTTAAGCCTTGGTCGACAGTGTTGCCTCCGGTTGACAATACCCACTGTAACCCTCAAGGAAGTCAATATTTATATACAGTGTAATGTCACGCTCAAACTGAAGTATTTGTCTAGATAGCATGAAAAATGAAGTATCTCTGTTTTAGTTTTTGTTTTGTTTTAAATAAATTCTGCATTTTTGTACCCAACACACGATAAAGATTTGTAGTGTTTGTGTGGTTGCTTAACTTTTCAATAATTCATATATCTGATATGTATCTTGTCAATAGTCCAGCGCGTTAGTAGGATAATGCAGTTCACAAACTGTATTTACAAAAACATGTTTCCTTTATGCCTATTTCCTTCATAATTGCTATATAAATCAGACACATATTTATTGCAAAACTCAATAAAACAATATAAATCATTGAAACGTTGCAGTCTAGGGTGTATTTCCTTTACTTTCAAGAATCCTGATTAATCGGTTATTTAGTCAGAACTTGGTACTGATTAATAGACTAAAATTTTGGACACTGATTAACAACACTAGACTAGATTAAATGATTGAAAATTATTGTCCAAATTAACAAATACATCCGATACTCTCAATACAGCAGTGTTCAACTGGCAAGTGTTTGTCTGTTTGCTTCACATGCACGCTTCAATATATTCGTACCCACCGCGTCATGTTCGTACCCACTGCGTTTTCGTACCATTTCTTACTCGGACCAGGAAAAAAAAATTACCCCCCTCGGAACCCCCAATTTTTGTTCGGGTCACAGCAATTTCGGTGGGTAGGTAGGGAAGGGGAAACAAATACAATTTTATTTTTGGCCTGACAGTAACTGACAACTGCCCTACTTGAATCAGAGGGAGGGGGAGAATGGCCGTATAAATAATTTCACAACCAATCCCCACACAAGTTATGTGGTAAACTAGGATAGCCCATGAAAGCTTGAAAGCTTATTTCTGATGGGGTCCTTGCAGTTGTAAATCTTTCAAGGTCCATTATTAAAAGACCCTTGAGCTGTAAGATTTTACTACCATGTTCATCTGTGTCAGGGGTTAGCTAATACACAAAAAATAATGTGTTTCAATTAAGACAATGGGTTGCCAAAATGTGTATGTTAAATGTTCGATTTCATCAGATCAATTTTTTTTAAAGTGATATTTTGTGTTCACAATGAATTTGTTCAGTGTAAAATAATAGGAATTTACAACTGCATCTGGAATAAAGAAACTCCCACTGAACATGTCTGAAAGGCGCAGTTTCACAGTTGACTGTGAAAAATAATTTTCTGAAACTGACTTTTCCCTGTTTAATAATACATTTATTGCACATATTTCAAGGTTTGAAAAGCGCATTGCTTGTGCAATGTTAAACTTCTGATGAATGTCTGCTAGTTTTTTAGAAAATATGGCTACCTGGTAGACATACCCTAGTAATTTCTTTACACTAAAAATGCACAATAAATATCCATATAATTATGTTTTGCAACCAAAACATCATAACAGACAAAACATAGATTAAACGAATTTCTGTTTAAAACTTTCATTTTTAGAGAAATGTTTTGTCCAATCCCAAACTGTCAAACTGTCCCTTTAATGGGGGGGTGGGGGGCGTATCAACAGTAGTTAGCAAAAATGCAGACAGCTGTTTAAACAAGACATGTTCCTATTTATATCAAATATGAGGCGCGTCGTGGGAAAACTGGACTTAATGCATGTGCGTAAAGTGTCATCCCGGATCAGCCTGTGCAGTCCACACAGGTTAATCTGGGACGGCATTTTCCGCTTTTATGGTATTTTCTGTGTCAATGAAGTCTGTTCTAAACATAAATCAACTGTAGGCGGAAAGTGCCGTCCGCTTTTCCTATGACGCGCCTCATATGTTGTTTGAGTATCAACAACATATTGATTGAATCGTTAAGAAAAACTATGTAAAAAGACAAAAACGTTTTTAGGATACATGGTTCCTGTAAGAACATCTATACATCTATAAAATCGCCACTATTACACAATGTTTATCAATGTTGTGCGTTATGATACATTACATCCTTAAAATTCATATGGATTTTCTTACTACTACTTATTGTCCTGTGCCCCCGAAAGTGGCATGGATGAAAACTGTTTTATACAATAAACAAATACACATATGTATTTATTATTTGTATACATTAAGAAGACCACCATAATTAAGAATGATTCAATATTAATAAATTTAATTCTCTGTAAATGAATTGTGTTTTTGCTAATGTGACAGTAGATCTACCATCGATAGGCCACTTTAAAACATTATGAAACTAGATGTGTTTATCTTTGTATCTCAGTTGAATAAAGTTATAACTCGGTTAATGCAACAACAGTTATTGTTTTATCACAGGAGATGGACCGGACCCAAATAAACCGCCATGTAAAAAAGCCAAGGAACTTCGACATGAAAAAAAGCTGGCAAAGTTGGCCAGTAAAATGGAAGGCACAACCCCTTCACAGGTAAAAGGTTTAAGAGATCCATTAATTCATGCTGTGTGGTTAACGTGTGGAAAATATCCGCCAATCACACAATTTTACTGTGGGTAAACTATAATATTTCATCATTGCACTCTGGGTTATTTGGGAATGACTTTGTAAATTTTAAAGTAATTTTTAATATCAGAAGTATGTAAATACATGTGTACACTAGTCAGAAGTGACTGCATATGTCAACTTTTGTATACAACTGCGGAGGAAATTTAAACTTCAATAAAAATCTAATTTAATGTTGGCTTATGGAAAAATATGTCTATGACCAGTCAAAAAATAGAATACTGGTGTAAACTTACTGAATACATAATTGAATACAGTACGCTTTAAATGCACAGATATCCTGTATGTCTTGTATGTCTGGTTTATTAAGAGACATGATAAACGGAAATATTTGTTTACGATTTTTTTTAATTGTATGGGTACATACATATACTGGTAATAAATAATTGCTCGCAACTGCTTATTAATCAATATATGTTCAATAATTGCTCGCAACTGCTTATTAATCAATATATGTTCAATAATTGCTGGCAACTGCTTATTAATCAATATATGTTCAATAATTGCTCGCAACTGCTTATTAATCAATATATGTTCAATAATTGCTCGCAACTGCTTATTAATCAATATATGTTCAATAATTGCTCGCAACTGCTTATTAATCAATATATGTTCAATAATTGCTCGCAACTGCTTATTAATCAATATATGTTCAATAATTGCTCGCAACTGCTTATTAATCAATATATGTTCAATAATTGCTCGCAACTGCTTATTAATCAATATATGTTCAATAATTGCTCGCAACTGCTTATTAATCAATATATGTTCAATAATTGCTCGCAACTGCTTATTAATCAATATATGTTCAATAATTGCTCGCAACTGCTTATTAATCAATATATGTTCAATAATTGCTCGCAACTGCTTATTAATCAATATATGTTCAATAATTGCTCGCAACTGCTTATTAATCAATATATGTTCAATAATTGCTCGCAACTGCTTATTAATCAATATATGTTCAATAATTGCTCGCAACTGCTTATTAATCAATATATGTTCAATAATTGCTCGCAACTGCTTATTAATCAATATATGTTCAATAATTGCTCGCAACTGCTTATTAATCAATATATGTTCAATAATTGCTCGCAACTGCTTATTAATCAATATATGTTCAATAATTGCTCGCAACTGCTTATTAATCAATATATGTTCAATAATTGCTCGCAACTGCTTATTAATCAGTATATGTTTAATAATTTGATAAATAAGATTTAACCAAAATGACCATATCTTAACACGATTGTGTGACTCGTAGATGATATCAGGGAAAAGCGTAAAGCTTCCTTAAAGCCAATACAATTATATCTTAGCAAAGCGTAAAACCATTTTAATAGCTTGAAGCTATTTACAGACGCATGTTATAACCCAACAGCTTATCAAAGCCGACCCTATGACTATGGATTGTCATGATGATCTTGTTTGATGTGCCTTACACATAAATTTATATATATCATCCCTTGAAAGCCAGAAGGTGTCATCAGCATCTGTACGAAGATGGCTGATAGCCCCTTCTGGCTTTCAGTGGCCGATATCACTTGTACAGTAATGTCGAAAATCATAAACTGATTCAGCCATGGCCTCCAGAAAATGATGTGTACAATCATGTGAAAAACAAAAGAAGATATCAATAGTCTGCCCAGACGCTGCACAATTGATTGGATAGTATTTTTAAGATATCCCTCGGCTTACTTTATCTGCAAAACACCAGATAATGCCCAAAATATGTTACTGCCTTAATACATAGCTAAGTGTATTTTATCACAAATCAAAGTCACCCCTTTGATTGCATGTTCATTGACTACTTTTAGACTTGTAAGGATATGTATTTTACAGCCAGAACATTTTAGTTGTATTCAAGACCTTTGTAATGGCTGTGTGAGAAAAATGTGTTGCCAGTCAGTGACTCGAACGTGAGACCTCTTGCTTACATGTATATTGCTCTCCCATCTGAGCTAATGAGCTCTACACAGCCTCTACGCTAGAGTGACCATATTCATTATTTGCCATACACTGATTTTTATGACCATATTGGGGCCGATATATGGCCCCATTCCCCTCCTGAAATGTATACATGTTTCCCCTATTTTTGCCAAAAATTCCCCTCCAGGAGAAGGAAAAACATTTCTGCATCGTAACCAAAACTATAAATAAAGTTGTTTAAACCTCAAGTTTTGTACTTGATATTGATTTCTTTTAATTTCATTTATTAGAGTGACAATTGCTATCAGTCAGTAAATGGTAAAATGGATACAAGTATTGAATCCGACTTAATGATGAGTTGTAAAATTTCCCCTTTTCCTACAAAAGGACGCGATTTTCCCCTCCAGAATGGCCAGCCACCATTTCCCTAAAGGGGAAATTAAACACTGCCATATGTTTGGATTAGACGAGGTCACTTGATCAAATGAGCACCTATTGTTTATTACCACAAGATTGCTGTTTAGATTAATTATGGGCCAGATCAGACATTTATACAGAGTTAATTCAAAATTAAAAAAAAAAATTGTAGGATCTAAATAAAAAAGAGACATATTTTTCAGTATAAGCAATACTTTGACAGGTTCTGAATGGTCTTAAGTTTGAGCATGCATTCCATAACGAGTCAAATCATGCTGTTTGAAACATAGTTATTGTCGCTTTTTGGTTCAAATTAAATGTTATTGTATTATTGCCAACCTGCATAATTATGATGGATAGAATCTTCATTTTGCTGTCTGATGGAGCAGATTGTATACGACTGTAAGATTCAGCATATGTAAGGATTGGTATAGCTCAGACACGTTAACCTGACCCTGGTGAACTCTACTAACATAAGTTGCGCCCTCGAATTGTTTCCTTTATTTATACTTGGTTAAGTTTGTGCATGTGTTTTACGTGTTTAATGATACCATAACTGTTTTTTCAGCGGGGTATTTTTATCGATTTAACTCTATTCCAATGTGGAAACTAATACATTCATCGTAACGGATTTGTAATATATTTTGGATCAAGGGTCAGTTTCAGGTTAATGTGTCCGAGCTATAACAGCTTAATTATTGGTCATTTTTGGCGAAAAAAAGCCATGTTTTGAATTTGCTGCAAGCTTCCCTGTTTACTCCATTGGTGGGATTTTTTATCCTTCTTTCAGTTTGGTAACTAGTCCACATTGAAGAGTTGTGAACTATTTAGGAGATATATTTTATCCGAAAACCTGGGCAAATCTCAATTGGTTTTTTTTTGTGCCGGACGTGTTAGTGTTTCTAATGTTAGGATTTTTTTATGTATTTCCCATGTCACCTTTTGCTCATGGTCAGAATTCCCACCCACGCAATGATGTTGACCTGGCATTGCAACAATCTGTAAATATTTGGTTTCATTGTTACTGCCAATTATGCACTTAAAACACTCATGGAAATGTTGAAGGGTATGTTTGTATTACAGATATGTTGATAAACTTTTGAGATTAAATGTAACCATTTGATAATTTAAGTAGACGTTGTCTTTATTGAGATATTTTGAGTCCATTGTCATGCAGAATTTTTATTTCCATTCATAAGTTTCGGATGAAGACTTCAGGTCAATGGACAAATTATGTTAAGTGGGGAAAAAATGAATTATTGAAACCCATTATTTAATAGGATCGAAGATTCTTCATCAGTCTATGCGGTTTCAACTACAATTGAGGTGTATCATGGGAAAACTGGGCTTAATGCAGCACATGCAGTCCACACAGGCTAATCCGGGACGGCTTGTTCCGCATTTATGGTATTTTCTGTTTCAAAGAAGTCTCTTCTTGAAGGGGATATATACGATTTCCTTTTTTCATATTTTGGAACAACACAAATGAAAGGATGAATATGATCGAGGAAAGTTAAAATAAAATAAAAATAAACAGTTATATGTACCATATTTCATGTTGTTTTTTTAATGAGCTGGAGCATAACAAACAATTTATTCCTAGCGCTACGCCGATACCGACACATTTAATCGTATTTGTGGGAGCAACAGAAAACGTGTCCATATGTCGTATGAAGACATCTGCAAAGAACTTAAGACAACACGAAGCACATATTGGGGATTTCCCATTATTGTACATGTCTAATTTACGTGAAGGAGTTTTCTACTGGAAGACGAAAAATATTTTAACGTGTTAAGCTCTAATTTCGAGGATTTTCGAATGTCAGTTCTTCTGAACTTTTATTCTAGTTTGTTATTTATCATCATTGTATCGGTTTAATTTTACTTTCATATGTTTCTATAAAAACTTGATGAGATCATACATACCCTCTTTAACGTAAATCAAATGTAGGTGGAAAGTGCCATCCCGGATTGGCCTGTGTGGACTGCACAACACACATGCATTAAGCCCGGTTTTCCCGTGACTTGCCTCAATTTACGAGATTGTAAGAATAGGAATAGTTTCATCTTGACAATGTTACGAAATATCCTGGTCATAAAGAGCTGCAAACATTTCCTGCATTAAATGGTTGATGCCACAGGCAGATCGGGGATGGCACTTTACGCACTTGCATTAAGCCTGGTTTTCCCACGACATGCCTAAAGTAATAACGCATGCTTGAGTAACTTTAGAGTGTTATCAACCATTTAATGCAGGAAATGTTTGCAGCTCTTTATGACCAGAATAACTCGTAACATTCTCAAGATGAAACTATTTATATTCATGCAATATTGCATGTGTTTCTGGTTTGAATAATGTTTAAGACTGTCTGTCAGCCTACACAGAAACTCCCTAATTTAGGTTGTAATGGAAGACCATATTTGAAACATGACTGCTATTATCAATTGGTGAAGGTGTAAATCTTTAAGGAGTTGCTCACAGATTTTGAAACTTTGTCATTACACAACTTTTGCAACTATGTTTATAAAAATAGTTACATGCATGCAACCAAAACAAAAGTTGTTTTCCATACCAACAACAAAAACAACAAAAAACAAAACATTAAACTTGCACAAATTTATTAATAAAGAAAATTAATATTTAATGATGTCAAGATAATAATAATAATAATAATAATAATACAAGTCAATAATAATAATAATAATAATCAGGGATCATATTATTTTTGGTTTTGCCGGTCTAAGACCGATTGGGTTTGAAAAAGACCGATTGAAATGACAAGCAATCGGTCCGACCAGTTTTCTTAAATTTCTCAAGTAACTATAAAAATCGTGATAATCCCCTGATTTCAATACACAGTACATACATTTTATGGCCCCAATGCACTGTAGGTGAGAGCTCCGGTTGATCAGTGATGCGTAAATGACCCTAGTCATGTCACTATGGATCGATAATTGGAGTGCTTTTGCTGTAGCTTGTTGACTGTGTTATATTACTGACACCGATCGGTCTCTGATGTCAATCTCAGAGTGTACTTCTCCATGATAAAATCATGTCCGGTTAATATAGAGACTGATAATAGCAGCTGCATGTAATCCTCGTGGAAAACGTGCATTTGCTGCATAATACTTTTATGTACTGTGGGCTATTCATAATGATATAAAATATTCATAGTAATATGAAATCTTACTAAACATAGTAGTAAAAACATAGTTCACTACAATTAAAGTTTATTTGTTAGTTGGCTTAATTGACGTTCATGACGTCACATAGTTAATTTTACAGTACAAAGTGACCATATTGTATTACTTTATATTTTAACTTAGTTCAGCAGAACTCATATAACAGACATAGAAATTAAAAGTTTATTGAAGATTAACGTATGGAAACTTTGTAGTTTCTACTTATAATTAAAATACACAATTTTGGGCCTACCTTATTTTTCGGATACACATAATTCAGATACAGAATGGGCGTTTTTATGGTACTTTTTGAATTGCATCATCTTTAAATTTTTTGTGAAGTTATAACTCCCAAAAGACACAGAAACGAAAATTTATTCAAGTCTGATGTGTGAAAACTGTGAAGACAATAGTTATACTTTAAAATACGCATGTTTGGACATTCACCATTTTTGGATACACAAAATTCGGATACAACATGATCGTGATTCATGGACCTCAGGACCGATTGACTTTCTAGAAAAATATGATCCCTGATAATAATAATGATAATAATTATAATAATAATTACATGCGTAACAAATTAAAATCCCAAATTACAAGTTTCATGGGTGATTTCCATTTGTTCATTGTTTTTGTTTCATGTGAGAACAATATAATCGGCAAAACCTTTTATGTGTGGTATATAACATTTATATGGTCATTTTCCAATTTTTGTAAAGCTGATGCATCCTCCTTTTCATTGATGGTCGATCATAAGATTTAACCTTACAGAAAGCGAAACAAGTATACTAAAGTGTACTTTGAGCAATACTACATGTATATCTATAAGTGAATGATTACACAATCTTTGCTACTAACGAACTGATATCTTCTAGCCAGTTTAACTTTCATTGAAACTCTTAATACTATGATGTATATGAAAGTCATAAAATAAGGGCCTCATTTTCATTCTATCATTCACACCTGCTCGATTGAACTAACAAAATTGTTTGTACATGTATGTATTCATGTTTAAAAGTAGGTCAAAATATGCAGCATCTGGTATCTAGTGGTTGTCTATTGAACATTAGAATAGCAAAGTTGTGTACCCTTGAATTAATATTAAGCTTGCCTGAGGTTACCTGAGCTACAGGCTGTATATGTCAAACCACTATTGCATGGTCTTTTTGCACCTATCAATATTTTACCCCAGGGGGGGAGCGGCGGGAAAGCCCAGGTGAATTTGACTAATTGTATTTTGGGGGATCTAATTACCCACCCTAGGGTCAAGCATTTTTGTCTAAAGCCCCTCAATGGGGGATGCTTAATTGCTGTATCAAATGGCACGGGGGCAATATTATCGGGATCTAAAATCCGAATAAAGTCTATTTCCCAGGACCCGGAATCATTCGGCGTGTCAAATTCCTGCCTGTCAGGAATCACTTTCCGTCTAAAGTCCCGTATATGCCCTCCGCTCCCCCCTGGTGGAAAATATTGATAGGTGCATATGTCAAACCACTATTGCATTGTATTTTCTTTCAATGATTTTTTACAAGTTGAGATTCATACTCGTCTCATAAGGTTAGAATAAAACTTGAGTCAGAATATTGTCGAAGTAATTTCGTGTTACTACATGTAGGCCCATATATATGTAGGTCCACTCTGAGTCAATTCGCATTAAACTTCACAAATCACAAAATAATAATTTATATTATGTTTGTTTGGCTTGGGCCATACTGTACATTTCAGTTGATTTTGATATAATATTGGACACAAGAAAGATTCAAATGAATAAACCAGGGCCCACATTCACAAACTCATTCTTAGACTTAGGACGTAAGAGTAAAGAATATTCGTGAACATGTTCTATTCTACTAACACTGTTAATTTGAATCTTACTAGATGTTCACCTTGGGAAATGCCATCATTCTTGATTTAGAATGATTTATTAATGAAATAAGCGACATTGGCATTCAGCATATTTGCAGATGCCCAAGTATTTGTTAATTGAGTCTAAGTCTTTATTCTTAAGTCTCAGAATGGGTTGGTGATTATGTGCCTAGTGCTTTTGAATCACACATTATTTGTGGCGCGTCATGAGAAAACTGGTGTTAATGCATGTGCGTAAAGTGTAGTCCCAGATTAGCCTGTGCAGTTCGCACAGGCTAATCCAGGACAGCACTTTCCGCCTACAGTGGATTTATGTTTAGAAGAGACTTCCTTGAAACAGAAAATACCATAAAAGCGGAAAGTGTCATCCCGGATTAGCCTGTGCAGACTGCACAGGCTAATCCGGGACGACACTTTATGCACATGCATTAAGTCCTGTTTTCCAACGACACGACTCATTTTAATTTATCACATTCTATACCTTGTTTCCCGTGTATTACAACCATTACGAATATTTCTACCGGTATCTTAATACGTAGCGTTTTCATTGGCTACGTATTATTTGACTGACCAATCGCATGATGTTATTTTGGTGAAATGATGTCGTCAACTTGAAATGACGTTACGTCAGTACAAAACTTTGAGAATTTACCAACTTATTTTGGTAAAATTAGAAGGGTTTTATTTCGTTTTAAAGCATGTGATAAAAAAGATCTGACACTCGTCATTATATACCATATTTTATTAAACTCGTCCAGGAAATTTGTTAGTAAGCTCGCCAAACAAAATTCCTGAACTAGTTTAATAAATTCTGGTATGAAATGACAACTTGTGTCAGAACCTATATATATTAAAAAATTCATGAAAGATGCATCTAAATTGCTTGGGGTTGATTTCAGAGTGCAGGGGCCAGCAGCAATAGAGGAAAGAAAGCAGGCAAGACACTTGAAGACTATTTATCCGAGCCCAGTAAAGCTGCAAAATGTGCCCACAAATTGGAGGTATATGTTCATACCATATAAAATGTAGTATAAATGATGTTACAAGTTAATAGCTTGTCTTACGAAAATAAAGCCACATGATTGTTGTGTGAATATTCATAAATCTCCTAGTCAGTGTCTTAACTCTGAAGTCATACTTTTGTTATACACTGAAATCAAGGTTGTTATTTGAATTTTTAAATATTTTTCCCCAAACAGACAAACAAGTTACTGGTAATGCTTTGTGAAAATAAATAAAACAAGACAATTCAAATAACCACTGGCTTGAAATGAAATTTTGAGATTAAAAAAGTTGTTACATTAATTTTGAGCTCTATGAAAACTGACCCTTATGTGTCTATGTTACATTAATTTTGAGCTTTATGAAAACTGATACTTATGTGTCTACTAAATGACTTTTATTTCTTTATACTGCTTACTTGTTTTGTTCTGTTCATAAAATGGGTATAGAATGAGTAAAAATGCGTATAGACTCACATTCGTATTTTGGAAAACTGAAAAAATACTATTGTACATGTGTATATTTTATGCCTCTACATGGACAGATCCGATTAGTTCGAACTAACCCGAGAAGTGCCGAGTTTGAGTCTGCACTGAAGGAATCCCATGAGGTGTACATGAAATACCAGATAGCAATCCATAAAGATGAGCCAGGCAAACCAAACCTGCAGCAATACACACGATTTCTCGTTGACTCTCCGTTGGAGGTAAATTTTTTACTTTCGATATAACAGTTATCATAATTTCTTATTTCTGTATCTGCAGATCAAATTAGTAAGGTCTGGCCCCCAATCAGGCGAGTTTCAGACAAGTTATTCCTCCTCGTACAAAGTGTACAAGCGCTATCAAATGGCCGTACATGGCGATGGTGAGGAGGAGTGTTCTAAACGAGCGTACGATGGGTTTCTTGTTGAAACACCTCTGGAGGTACTTTCTGTTCTTGGCATGTTAATCTTTAGATATAACTAATTTATTTTGCATCGTTGCTTTGCTTTTTGTTCTGAAACTTGAGCGTTAGTGTTCACCCGTTAAATGATTTCATTCATCATTAATAATAGATGGTTTAATTATATCACTGCTTTCAAAGTACAACAATACAAAACTAAGGTCTCTCTTCTGGGTGGAAGCAGTACTTGGAAATAAAATTAACCCATCGGTGATCACACTAAAAATGTTTCAAACGCATTTCGACAACCTACAAAAACATTTGGAGGCTTTGGATTGTATGCTTGCCTTGTGATCATTGTTAAGATCTGTGATAAATAAAATCACATCTTTAACTTGAAATTGTTATTCAATGTGTAAATGCAGAATATTGCATGTAAATACTATGTAGATCCTGGTTTATTAATAATATTTATTGCAATTTTTGTCTATATTCTGATTTTGTTCTCTGTAACTACTGTGGAATCACTAATTTTTGCGGTGGTCTAATTTTTGCGCTTTTCACGCTCCCGCCATTGCGCGAATATATGACCACCGCGAATATTTACAGAATATCATAGTGTAGCAGCACCTTGGGAGCTTACACGTTAGTTCAAATTTACGTCGGTAATCGTTGGTAAATATACGCAGATAGGCCAATATGTTAGGATGCAAATGTTTTTAATGAATGTTCTTGAAAGTTTTCTTCATCGGTTTCATTCTGATTAATGAATGCATATTTTTTAAATTAAATTGTGGGCGTTTTCGTACATTTAAATGCGGTCGTACACTGCAGATCCGCTATATCGCGATTCTCGGGGTCCATTTGTATAAATATACATGTATACACTGTAGCCCATTTTCGTGACCTCAAAACATAACGTAATTAATTTGCCTTTTTCATTGTTGTTAACATCCTTAATGTGTTATATTCATATATAAATTATTCAATTTGTATATTAATATAAAGAGATCTAATATTATTCCTTGTAATTAATTTCAAATTGCTTAAAATAAATTCGAAATCCGAAATGCCTTTCCAAACATTACTGTTCACGTGATGTAAACACAAATTCTATTTTACCAGTAAATTGCACCTGTATTCCATGTTAATCCTTTGTTCTGCTAAAAAAGCGCGCGAAAATTATGCCGACATGTACAACGTCACGTCATCCGCATGGTAAGCATGGGTGCATTGATTGCCATAAAAACACTTTATAGCGCAGAGTCCATTGAAATCATTACTTTGTATAAAAATTTCTTAACGCATAACAGCAAAATTGTATTTTGATAACACTGTTGCGCAAAGGCATGATTTTGAACACTCGTAATACAATTAGTAAAAGGAACATGAAGATGTTACTTTTCACAGGTTGATTATTTGAGTAAAGAATAAGCGCCCGCAATGTGGAGCCGAAAAGAGAACTTCAATCGGCACTTTATTAAAAACAAGGTGTCAGTTTGACATAACGTGATATGTTTTACCTATTGTCTCGCCTAAATATGCGACCACTGTTGTCAATTAAGAGCATAATCCGGTACTTATGATATATATTTATATGTGTTTATTGCAACAAACAAGCTGTCACAATAGGACCCTTCATTGGCGTTCGACATGGTTTTTCGTTTTATTGCATAATTGACACATACTTGTCATACGTGTAAAAACCATTCTCGTTTCTTTTTTGTTTTGTTTTTGTTTTTAAAAATCGTAGTTGCGCAAATTTAAGACCGCGTAAATATGTCCGCGATAGCAAGTGCGCGAAATTTGTACCTTGCAAATTCCATTGATTCCACAGTCATGTATTTAGGCAGCATATTTATTGTGATCCTTTATTCCACAGGCGGAGCACCCAGGAGGTACGTTGCGTATGGGGTATGGCTCTTTCCACCAACAGTACATTCTGGATGGGAAGATAATCTGCGTTGGAGTCGTCGACATACTTCCCTCCCTTGTCTCCTCCAAGTACCTGTACTATGATCCAGATTACGCCTTTCTCTCCCTTGGAACCTACTCAGCTTTAAGGTAAGTTAGTGGTTTGTTTGCTTCGATCAGCGATTTTTTTCACAGCTTTGGGAATGGGTCCAGGGCCCATATTTATAAAGATTCTTAAGCCATTCTTAACTTAAGTTGAACATGAGTCAAAATTAGAATTTGTGTTTAAAACACTATGCTGTGGAACATTTGCATGACTAATGCTAGATATTAATACACTTTGAATTATATTGCAAATTATGTGTCAAAATCTTCCAGAAATGCATTACTTTGTCAGAAAATCCAATAATTAAATTTGAGAATTTTAAGATTTTTCTTAATTTTCGACTAAGATTCTTTATAAATACCAGCCCAGTACCCATACAATTGGGAATTTCATGTGAAATCTTGCAATTGGGAAAAAGTTTAGAAAAAAAAATACTGGCAGTTAAAGGGCCTATTTCGTCGAAAAATTGGATTCCTATTACACTATAAATGATATTATGTTATAGAAATGCGCTTTATGAAGACATACGCATGAAATAAATAAAACATAATATAATACACAATAAGATACTTGATTTAAAAAAATTAGCAAAAAAAATTGAAACCCCAAGCATTGATGGAACTCACTACAGTACAGAGTAGAGAGCGCTTTAACCAAATGCGCTATCTTGCTCGGTAAGAAGTAGACTATGGTTATAGAAAATACAATTATGATGTCAAAATGTAAACCTGAAAAGGGCCAAACAAACAAGACCCATATTATAAACTGATTTTTAGCTCGACTATTCGAAGAATAGGTGAGCTATACTACTACTGTTGGCGTCGGCGTTCGCGTTTGAATAGGTTAAAGTTTTTATTAAAAAGTCTTGTAACTTCAAAACTACATTAGTTATTCACCTGAAACTTGGAACTAACCTTTGTCATCAACTCCAGTATCAGGGGTAACATTCCCCATAACTCTTTTTGTATTTTGACAGAGTTATGCCCCTTTTTCACATAGATTTTCTGGTTAAAGTTTATATTGAAAAGTTTTGTAACTTCAATACTACATAAGCTTTTCACTTGAAACTTGGAACTAACCTTTGTCATCAACTCTAGTATCAGGAGTAACATTACCCATAACTCTGTTTTATATTTTGACAGAGTTATGCCCCCTTTTCATGTAGATTTTCTGTTTAAAGTTCATATTCAAAAGTTCGGTAACTTCAAAACTACGTAAGTTATTCACCTGAAACTTGCCTTTGTCATCAACTCTAGTATCAGGGTCTACATTACCTATAAGTCTGTTTTTTATTTTGAAAGAGTTATTTACCTTTTTCACATAGATTTTCTAGTTAGAGTTTATATTCAAAAGTGTTGTAACTTCAAAACTACATAAGTTATTCACTTGAAACTTGGAACTAACCTTTGTCATCAACTCTAGTATCAGGGGCAACATTACCAATATCTCTGTTTTGTATTGTGACATGCAAACTTTTTACATAGATTTTGTGGTTTAAGTTTTTGTTCCAAAAATGTATAAACTATACTAGGCTTCACTTTGTATTTTAGCAAATTCATGCCCCTTCCACTATCCAAAATATGTTCCAACTGAAATACTTTGAATAGTCGAGCGCGCTGTCCTCTGACAGCTCTCGTTTATCTCAGAATGGATGCACTTTTTTTTCATGATATGTACTCTGTTTAACCATTATTATGTCAGTATTTATATCTGATTTTCATTTTTTTTTTTTAAGAAATTGCCCCTTGAGGCCCTTTTCGATGACATAGTCCCGTTAATTACTTAAGCTAGTGTTATATTGGTAGACCATCATATATTAATGGTCTTTTTCCATAACCATAGAAGTCATTTCATGATGAACAACTTAGATTCGCATGGTGGTGGTAATGCTGCTGCTGCTAACGCTGATGAACTTGTAAATTTCAGAGAGATAGCATTTGTTCGAGAGCTGCATAGACAGTCTAAGGCCATGCTGTACTACTATATGGGCTTCTATATACACTCTTGTCCGAAAATGAAGTACAAGGTAAGTTTAACTCGTAAACATGGTTACTGCATAAGGACCCATAGCTGGAAAATGGTCTATTTCCCACTAGGATGTCAGTAAAATAAAAATAAAAACTAAATGCCAGAGTATGAGTTTAGCTTGTGTATCTTAGTACCACAAGTGTTGGCTTAAAGGCCAAGTTTAAGTTTCACCCCCCCCCCCCCCCCTGGGGTATATTAGTCCTGTGTATTGGCACCCTGTTGTGGACACAGTGTGGACACAGTGTGGCAACCCTTATCAGCCGAGATCAGTACACCGCTGCAGTTGAAACAGTGCACTCAGCCATTGCTCAGTCATCTGAGAGAAAATATTGTAGATCAAGAAATTTTAGGGTGGACCAATAAACAAAATAGAATACCTCATGGAGAGGTCAGAAATTCCTTTAACTAGGCCTTTACAACCATTGGAATCTTCAGCACTTGAGGGAACTTGTTTAATATTAAGGAGTCATTTCATTTTATGATTTCCTACTTGGCGCTTTATAATAATTCTGCTTTGTTTTGGTTGCCCCTCTGACCTGGTCAACAAAGGAACGTTGAATTTATTTAATTAATATGGGGCTTGTCGTTTGAAATCCGGCCTTAATGCACATGCGTACAGTGTCGTCCCTGAGCAGCCTGTGCAGTCTGCACAGGCTAATCCAGGACGGCACTTTCCAACTACAGTGGATATATATTTAGAAGAGACTTCCTTAAAACAGAAAATGCCATAAAAGTGGAAAATGTCCCGGATCAGCCTGTGCTGACTGCATTTGCATTAAGCCAGGTTTTCCCACAACACGCCTCATATATATTTGCAATATTCAATGACAAAGGAGGTGGCCTTGTTTAAGAACTGTATTAAGACACATAAAAAAGAAAAAAGAAACAAGGATTTACCAAAGTATTAATCTGGCTTTCACCCTGCTCCTTTCTAATGTCTCCTTTACTTTTTTCTGATCCCAGATTGTTCTCTATTATACTGTGAATAAAAATGTCAATACACATCAGTATAATTGCTTTGCACGGTGTCTTATCGTAAACATAATTAAATGTTTCTAAGATACATGATAAAGATAGTTTGGGTTCAACTCTATTGAAAGCTTACGTTTTCCTTTACAAGGACAAGTAATTAATACAAAGTTTATTTTCTACTGGGCAGCTACAAAGATATTATGTTACCATCTAAAGAATAAAATACTTCGTTGTGATTGTTACCTCTGCCTAGAAGGTCATGAAGTTATCTGGTTGGAAATGGGCTAGTGAATAAATGATTAAATAATGGTGGTGATGTGGATCATTATCGGAATCTAGGAATCTCTTAACAGAATTCTTAATTAGTGTTAGATGGGGCAAGGGAGATAACCTAGTATAAAATTTAGTGACTGACAAGGGGAGTAACCTACTGGAAAACTCAACATTTGTAAAGTACCGTTACATTGTGCATATCATGGCTGCGCTCTTTGAGTGCTTTCTGGTTGTTGCAGTTAGAGTATGTGAGCTTCTTTTGTCAAACTGGGCCCATATTCACAAAGCTCCTAAGGGAAAATCTTAACTTAAGTTGTACATAAGGGAAAATTTCAGATCAAATGTTTTACGTGAAATCCAATGATTTCTTTACAAAGAAAGCTGCAATACTAAACATATCAGCAATATTAACATGTTTACAACATTTTAATGTATACATGAAACTGCCTGAGACTTACGAATTTTGAGGACTTTGCTTAAGTTTTCCCTAAGGAGCTTTGTGAATATGGGCCCTGAAGAAGTAATTGCCGTGATGTGGTATTTCTAAAGTGCGTGTTATCCATCCTTTCTGCTATGTACAGAGACTGTGCTCCTGAGGTCATATCCACAAAGCTCCTAAGGCAAATCTTAAGTCATATTTAACGGAAAATTTCAAATAAATTTGTCATTGTGAGAATCAATATTTTATCTCTGAAACATGGTAAAATAAGATGCATCTGTTGATTCTTTACCAGTTTAAAACCATTTAAGCCAATATAAACTTGCTATAAACCTGCCACTGACTTCAGGAATTTTATGATTTTAAGAAATTTACTTAAGTTTTTACTAAGGACCTTTGTGGATATGGGCCCTGATAACACTAAATTTGTTGTTTTTTTATGACCCACCATCAATGATGGGGGGCATATAGAGTTTACCCTGTCCGTTGGTATGTACGTATGTACATGTGTACGTATGTACGTGTGTACGTATGTTCGGATTCTTGTCCGGACAATAACTTTGTCCAGCATTGGAGGATTTATAAATAACTTGGCAGAAATGTTAAGCATAATGAGGCTATGTGTCGCGCGCAAGAACCAGGTCCCTAGGTTCAAGGCCAAGGCCACACTTAAAGGTCAAATGTCAAATATGAGAATTTAAGCCATGGACCCTGTCCCAAGCATAATTTTGTCCAGCATGGAAGGAATTTCAAATAACTTGGCACAAGTGGTAAACATGGTGAGATGAAGTGTCGCGCACAAGAACCAGCTCCCTAGGTTCAAGGTCAAGGTCAGACTTAAAGGTCAAAGGTCAAATATAAGAATTTAAGCCATTGACACTCTCTGGAGCATAATTTTGTCCATCATGGAAGGAATTTCAAATAACTTGGCACAAGTGTTAAACATGGTGAGGCAGTGTGTCGCGCGCAATAACCAGGTCCCTACTTAAAGGTAAAAGGTCAAGTATATGCATAAATGTTCAGATTCATAAGATTTATTGTCAGGACTAAAACTATTGATTGAAAATGTGTGATACCTCAACTTACTTCACAGAATAAGAGAATACATTAGCAGAAAGTACAATAGAAAAGGACAATTCTCCTTTTGTAAAATAATTTGTATGCATATAGACAAAGCGGGGACATCTAGAACAGGCTGCATAGGTGGGGGCATCCATGTATGTGGACACATTTCTAGTTGTAAAATGAAAGTCATTGTCATGATGCGGTATGTTTCTAGGGTGCGTATTACCCATCATACCTGCTGTGTCCAGAGACGTACGACTTCTACCCCGTAGAGAAGTGTGCGCCCATGTTGGACGAGAACAAGTACTGTCGCTTCGCAGACGATGATAAAAGTAAGGGCTGTGAGATTTAATATTTTTACATGTAGTACTTCAAGGTGGATATATTTATTCTTTTAAACCTTAGAATATTCCAACCAGTCTTTGTTACCGACTCAACATACACCACTTATCAATACTTAAACAACCTGCAGGTATGAATGAAATATAATAAGAGATCCACTTTGTCTCTCATGTAAGTTTATCCAAGTATAATTATATTCTTATGATTTCAAAAGACATGTTAACATATATATTTTGGGGTAAACGAACATGTTGACATTAGCCCTTCCTGGATTTTTCACGGCGAACAATATCGCCTTCGAATATTTCGACTAGGGCAATATCCCCTCCCAAACAGCTAGTCATTTTCTTCAATGTTTCAGTTTGTATGTGTTAATTTCTAATGAAAGAAAGAATAAAAAGAGTGCAAAATAAATTATTATGCTTTAGGTTAATGGTCATTAATTACATATAGTGCTCACCTAAAATGGGCAGTTATTCATGAAACTAGCACTTTTTATGTTTTCATAATTACATTTGCATTGGCTTCAATTGGTACACAGCGAAGGGGCTATTGTCCGCCTAAGCAAAAACTGGAAGGGGCTGATGTCCTACCCTGAAGGGGCTACTGTCTGCATTAGCAAATTTTCAGGAACAGGGATTTCAGTTGATTTTGAAAACCAAGAGTCAAATGACTTCTAACTTGAAATGTTGAGGGGTCAGTTGACAATTTCAGGGGTCAGAGTACTGAAGTCACAGGAATGTTGTATCTGCATGTATAGTTAAAGATGTGCAAATGTTAATTTGTGTTACTGTTATAAAGGATTAACACTTTGCAAAAACACCATCATAATCATATCAGTTTCTAGTGCTTTTGAAGCTGGTAAAGAGAAAACAGGTGCATCAAAATGATCCAAGGTAGATTATTTGCTAAAGTCAAAAATGAGTAAATTGCAATTTGCTTGCATCAAAAAGCAGGATTCTGCATCAGTTGAAATCCCTGAAGAAGGGGATATTCTGCAAGTGGCTAATGCCCTAGAATCATTTTGTTCTTCAGAGGACAAGAACGGGGACATAGATTTGGAGAATGTCATGGTGCTGTTTGAACGACAGGCGATGCCGTACACCATATATGTAGCACTGAACAAGGGAAAATCCGCCGACAAAACGGAGGTCACGGAGTATGCTGGCTTTGTCGGAAAGAAGTGTGCGAGTCAAATGCTGCTGTTTAGGAAATAGTTTGCTCATGCTGTGATTCTAGTATTTAAACGTAGCTGAACCATTGCTCAGTTACTGTGCAAATTGACCAATATCATTCTATCCTAAAATCACTGATATTTTGTAAAATGTTATTCAGAAGGCTTATCAGCCTATAGTTTTACTGTCCTAGGGATGAATATTGGATGGAACGAATGTTAATGTCAGTGGAACTTCAAAAATATACACATTAACATATCCAGGCAAAGGTAGTAAAAACAAGCTAGTTTATGGTTAAGAATGGTAAACGATGTGAAAATTGATGAACAGTGTATCTAAAGAAAATTGTTAGTGCATGTTTTTTTATATGTTAATATAATTTCACCTAGCAATGAGTGTGACACATATGTATTTCATGAAATTTATTTCACTGGAAATGTCTCAATTTAAAACACATAACTGGTACATTTTTGCTGTGATGTAAATTTTTGCTTGTTTTGCAGGAGTTAAATATTCTAGCATGACAAGCTCAGATTTTCCTAAAGACAAACAACAAAATTCACTGTTGTTAAACAACCAATAAACTTGACAACGCATTGAGATATTTTAATGAAACTTAATACATACTGTAAATTCTCGCGTATAGGATACCCCCGCGTATAAGACGCATCTTCAAATTCAGATCCTAATTTGTGGAAAAAAAAAATCTGCGATTTGAAAGTTTCTAAACATCAAAATTGCAAATTTCGCGTCCATTGTTTCTGATATAATTAAATGCAGGCCAGTGTGCCCATTACGACAACAGGCTAAACAGGCTGAACGTAAATTGTCCTGACTCAGTGCTTTTGTAAATGTCGAGTTTTGTGTTTTGTGGTAACTGTAGGTGTATAAAGCGTTTAAATGAAATTTATCATTTTTAGGCTGCTTTTCCATATGTCCGCATGCGTATCCGTATCCGCATCCGTATCCACGTTTTACAATGCGGACACGTTTTTCCATACATCCTCATTTACCATTAAATATTTTAGTTTTGTTCTCATATCAAAAGAGTAAAAATGTCTGAGACTTATTTAAACATATTGATATTGTCGACTGCAGATATTTATGAAAATATGAAAAAATATGTACTGGTGGTGATATGGGAACACTTCTTACCATTTATATCTACGACATCATCCATGATTCTGCAAATGTTGCACGTTATTATCGAGTTATAATACTTCAAATAATCTTATGGAAATATTGCGTTATTCTGATGTTTCTGGGTAATTTCTGCTACTGTGCAATAATGTATACACGTAAAGCCTTATCGTTTAACATACTTAGTTACTAATAATTAGATACCATGTCGTCCGCATCCGCACAAAATCGCTCACCGAGCGATTTCTTGCAGATGGTTTTTGCGGATTCACTTTGCGGATGCTGACTGTGGATATATGGAAACAGTCCAACTGTTTTCATCTTGTTTGATTTTTTGCGGAATCAGATTTGCGCCCTTATGCTGTAACAATGTGTTGTGTGTCCAATAAAACCAGTTTTAAGTGGTGTATCCTCATATTTGTAGCCAATACGATTATTTCAGTATATTTTTATCTGCTACAGACATACAATATCCATAACTTACGTTTTCTTTTGCACATTAAATGTAATTAACATGCACCTATTATTTGTTTATGTAAATAATGCAGAACTGCACAAAGATTCAATTAATCCAGTTTTGCCCTCAATATATGCGACCTATATAAACTGCAGTTCAACCTCCGCGCTGAGATTTGACTGGTTCTGAGCATAGCTCTAATGATGATCGATTTAAATCTTCTAGATATTATTTATGGTTTTAATTAGTTATTCTCTTTTTCTGTTTCATTATTGACTGCAAATGATATATATAACACCCGATTATGTGGAAAATTGCACTGAGTTGCATTAAATAAGTAAGTTACAAACAAGTAATTTTTCCAGATCTGGAAGGATTTTACTTGTGATGGCAGTAGTTACCGTTAATCGATAGAGGAGGTTACCGCTGGGAGGAGTTTGCCTGCAGTTAAATGCTTTCTCCGTTGTTTATTGACACTGAAAATATTTTTGTCGTGAAAATCGCCAAGCTGATACATTACACTAGATGTGCTTTCGCTGTATTGAGAGGTGTTGAGAAGTCTCAAGTGTCAACACCTTTAATTACACCATAAGTGCTAATTGTCTGTTTGACAAACACGGTCAGTTTTGCAAGTATCATCAATGACACCATCGTTAAATTACGGTAAATACCTTATATCGAGACCTCGCTTGGGATTTAATATGGGGCGGGTGGGGTCAAGGTCACTGTTACTAAAAATTATAAAAACTTTTCCGCGTAATAACTTGAGAACGCATTGAGATATTTCAATGAAACTTCATACAAAGATACCTAATATCAAGACCTTGCTTGGGATTGTATATTGGATGAGTGGGGTCAAGGTCAACGTAACTAAAAATAGAAAAACGGTATCCGCTCAATAACTTGAGAACGCATTGAGATATTTCAATGAAACTTCATACAAAGATACCTAATATCAAGACCTTGCTTGGGATTGTATATGGGATGAGTGGGGTCAAGGTCAACGTAACTAAAAATAGAAAAACGGTATCCGCTCAATAACTTGAGAACACATTGAGATATTTTAGTGAAACTTCATACATAGATAACTTATATCGAGACCTTGCTTTGGATTGTGTATAGGGTGGGTGGGGTCAAAGTTGAGGTCACTGTTACTAAAAAAATATAATAAATTCTGCTTAATAGCTCGAGAACACATCAATATATTTTAATGAAACTTCAAACATAGATTATCATATATATATGGAATTTCCATGTTTCTTGTTTGTTTTGTACTCAGTGAAGTCGTTAATGTCAAAATTTTATTAAAAAAAACAAACTTTAAAATTGCTCAAATTCGCAAAATAGGTCAATAGTAGATCTAGCTCGTGATGTGTTATAGAGAGAGAAGATACATTGTTATTCTTGGCAAGTCAGAAAACTGGTATAGTCATATTTTGGGGTCATATATTTATCATTCCACCTGAAATAAATGAGGCGTGCCATGGGAAAATCAGGCTTTTTTTTTTTTTTAAATCAGGGAAAATCAGGCTAAATGCATGTGCGTAAAGTGTCGTCCGGGATCAGCCTCTGCAGTCCGCACAGGCTAATGCAAGACAACACTTTCCGCCTCCAGTGGAATTATGTTTAGAAGAGACTTCCTTTAAACAGAAAATATCATACAAGCGGAAAGTGTCATCCTTGAACTAGGACACTTTACGCACATGCATTAAGCCCGGGTTTCCCACGACACATCTCAGAAATGTGTTTTGGGGAGTTAATTTGGTCATAGTTGACGAGTTGACACGAAAGTTACTTGCAAAATATTCTGAGTGTGTTTTAGTGGCAATTTCTAACCCTGGTCTGTCTACTTAACACGTTAGTGTACTTGATTTTAAATATTTTGTTAAGTTATTTAATTTTTACTGTACAGCTTTTTAGAATTATTGTATATTCATTGCAAATCTCTTCGTTGACTATTTCTATATACACAATACTTCTATTAATTTATAATGGATTTATGATAATGTATGTGCAAAACCATGTTTTTCTTATGCCTTACAGCGTATTCTGTATTAATTTTTTTACAAGAACATGATCAGTCATAATTTGATTAAATTTTTACTGATTTGTAACACAATATACGTGGAATGGTTTAAATGAATCATTTATTTTCATTTAATATTGTATTCTATTAATTAAAGTTATATTAAATGAGAATCTGGTCAGTTTTTTAGCTTGATACAATTTAAACAATGTAAACCTCGCCAATAAATTTATAAACTCTGCCAATGTGCTGGAGATTGAGTTAGCAGAGGTTAAAGGTTACCGCGAACATTTTACAATCTGTTGTATTTAACAAAATGAACTATTGTTGCCTGCATAATATTATGAAGTTACTTAATACAATTGTCATTCATTAGTTGAATTCATATTGGCCCTATTATTGTTCACTAACGAGGATATTATGAATTCAACTAATTAATAACATTATACTAAAAAAACAACGATGTATCACTTTATCATTTCTGTCTCGTTAAAAAAACTATTTACAGATTGGCAAATCAATAATTTTTGAAAATTTTGTCTCACATTCCAAAAGGAAAAGTATGTTTTTTATGACAAACTGAAATATCACTCCTGACTAATATTTATTGAAAACACAGGCTAATCCAGGAGGACACTTTCCGCTTTTATATTATATTATTTTCTGTTTAGAGGTAGTCTCTTCTACGCATAAATCCACTGCAGTACGCACAGGATAATCCGAGACGACACTTGAAGCACATGCATTAAGCCTCAAATATGTTTGTTATTTAAAAGCCAGGAACAATCAAAACTGCATGCCTGAAATTCCTTGTTTGAATGCTTCACCAACACAGCTTTTGAGTGAATAAACATGCAGTCGAAACCCGATTCTGCGAATCGCGATACTACGAAATGACGGGATACTAGGAATAATGCTGACGGTCCCATCCGTTTTCCTGATATGTTTAACAACTAAAGATGCGATACTACAAATTTGCATTACTAAGAAAGATGCATTACTACGAACAAAGTTTTTTCCATCATAATGTTTGTATTAAAATGTTAACGCGCTACTACGAATCATATTGTCAAGGAGACTTTCCACACCTTCTCAACCAAGATTTCACACCTCTGCCCAGTCAGACGCCTAACCAGTTTGTTTGCACCGTGGACAAAGATAGTTGTAAACAAATTAATTAACCATTTTAAGCCACATTAAATGATGCAGGGTGAGATTTGCGTTTGGCTAAATGACTCGTATATGTCACTGTGAATTTTATTATTGTGCGTGAATTGATTTTTTTTTTTTTATTCATATTGCAATACATACACAATTGTAATGTCAAATGCAATTACTTTAATAAGTGTGGTAATGTTTCATAAATGCTATAACTTGACACAAATTAACACTTAAGGTAAGAAAAAATACATTAATACCTTAATTTTTGAAGGCATGAAAAATGCGATACTACAAACAAATCAATGTCTCCCGTGACTATTTGTAGTATTTGTATTTGAAAGTTGTTTTTACAAATCTGACATTGCATATTAAATTCTTTTGTATTTTGTCGATTTTTTGTTTACTGAATTCAACCTTGTGATTTTTTAGCTCACCTGTGCTCGGTGAGCCATTGGTATAGGGGACCTCTCAGGCGTCGTCCATCGTCCATCATGCGTCGTCTGTATGCCGTCGACAATTTGGACTGTTATTGCGATAAAGACTACATTTTTTATTCAATCTTGACCTAACTTGCACAGTTTGTGTATGACCATAAAATTTCGGACGGGATTGTTATTGGGTCAGATCACACCAGTAACACCAGAGTTATTGCCCCATTTTCATGCAAAAGAAAGTGCAAATGCCCTTTTCCAACGTAAATACTTTGTTTTCCATCCAATCTTAACCAAACTTTCACAGTTTGTGTATGACCATCAGATCTCAGCAGACGCCAAAAATGGGCTAGATCGTGTTTCAGCAACAGAGTTATTGCCCTTTGTTTATTACAAAAATGGACATTCTTCAGGATAGAGACTTCATTTTTATGCCCCCCTTCAAAGAAGTGGGGGTATATTGCTTTTGCCTGTCGGTTGGTCGGTCGGTCGGATGGTGGCTCTGTCCGTACACCATTTCGTTTCCGCGCGATATCTAGAGAACGCTTTGACCTACGATCATTTAAGATGGTATGCTGGTTACTTGGGATGAAAGGAAGACGCCTATTCATTTTGAGGTCAACAGGTCAAAGGTCAAGGTCACCGTTGCTAAAAAAAGAAAAACGGTTTCTGCTCAATAACTGGAGAACGCATCGATATATTTTAGTGAAACTTTATACATAGATACCTTATATCGAGACCTCGCTTGGGATTGCATATGGGGTGGGTAGGATCAAGGTCAAGGTCACCGTTGCTAAAAATAGAAAAACGGTGTCTGCTCAATAACTTGAGAACGCATCGAGATATTTTAATGAAACTTCATACATTTATACCTTATATCGAGACCTCGCTTGGGATTCATATGGGGTGGGTGGGGTCAAGGTCACCATTACTAAAAATAGAAAAACGGTTTCCGCTCAATAACTTTAGCATCCATAAAGATATTTTAATGAAACTTCATACGTAAATACCATATATCAAGACCTCGCTTGGGATTGCATATGGGATGGGTGGGTTCAAGGTCACCATAACTAAAAATAGAAAAACGGTTTCTGCTCAATAACTTGAAAAGCCATCGAGATATTTTTATGAAATTTCATACATAAATATCTTATCTTGAGAGCTCTCTTGGGATTGCATATGTGGTGGGTTGGGTCTAGGTCACCATTACTAAAAATAAAAATTCGGTTTTCGCTCAGTAACTTGACAAGCATTGAGATATTATAATGAAACTTCATACATAGATACCTTATATCGAGACCTCACTTGGGATTGCATATGGGGTGGGTGGGGTCAAGGTCACCATTGCTAAAAATAGAAAAGCGGTTTCCACTCTATAACTGGAGAATGCATCAAGATATTTTTAATGGAACTTCATACATAGATACCTTATATTGAGACCTCTCTTGGGATTTCATATGGGGTGGGTGGGGTCAAGGTCACCATTACTATAAATAGAAAAACGGTTTCCGCTCAATAACTTGAGAACGCATCGAGATATTTTATTGAAACTTCATACATAGATACCATATATTTAGACCTCGCTAATTTCTTAACAATTGCACATATTCACAACTTGGCTGCAAGTCGGGGGGGGGGGGCATACATGTTTTACAAACATCTCTTGTTCATGTTGTCTGTGCACGTAAGAATACATGCTAAGTCGAAGATGAGCATGTTTTGGCCAACATCACCAGAGTTATTGCCCCTTGTTTGGAAAAAAACATCAACAAGTTATCAATGATTAGCTTGCACACACGATTTTTGGTTCAATGTTGACCAAACTTACACAGTTTGCGCATGACCATAAAAATTGATTTCCAACAGTTGCAAGACTTCCATGCAGTTATTTGTACATGCAAAATAGATGTCTTCAGAGCCTGCATTAACATCATTTATCATCATAGGGCAGAAAATTGTCAAAGATAAAGCAAAACTTTACCTTATAGCACAGCCATGGCAATTATCGCATTGCAACTAGTTCTCCAAAACTGTTTGCGAATAAGACATCAAAATCTACTGTTTCTGCATTTTCCAGAATTGTCAATTACTTAATGAAAAAGGGTCAGGTAAGAATATTGAGAAAAATTATTTGAGAACCATTAGCAAAAAAAAACGCACATCCACTACCCAACTCGTACTTTAGTAAGCCCAATGCACTAACTGCTGTTTTAAATCAAAATTGATCCTATCCCCTTCTGCGTATTGTTCAGATACCTTAATTTTCAAACCTGTCAAAACAGTACGGTCTTCATCTGTACCAGTTCTCAGGTGAGCGCTTTGGGCCCTCGTGTTTTTTATTTCTAGTAGACTTCTGTTAAATACTATGTTGCCGTATTAAATGTTAGTCAAATTACAATATTCTTTGTTGTATTGTGAGCTTTTGTGACCGCCTTTTGTTCGTTGTCCGTCAACATTTTCATTAAAACAACATCTCCTAAACCGCACGGCAAATTTTCACCAAACTTCACAGGAATGATCCTTGGGTGACCCTCCTTCAAAATTTTATCAAATCATTCTGCTCATCTTTATATGTAGGTCACCAGAGCTAAAAATAGATTTAAAAAGTGAAAACTAATAATTTTCTCTGAAGCTGCAAGGCTGAGAGCTTACATATTTGGTATGTGACATCCTCTAGTGGTCCTCTACTAAATTTACTCAAATTATTCCCCTTGGGTGAAAACTGGCCACGCCAGGGGGTCACATGGGTTATATGGACTTAAATAGCAAACTGACTTTAAAAATCTCCTCTGAAACCTCAAGGCCCAGAGGTTTCGTTTTTGGTATGTGACATGGTGTAGTGGTCCTCTAAAAAGATTGTTCAAATTATTCCTCACCCACATCGCATTGATACTGACTGGGTGAATTTATTCATGAACAGGGGTGTGAATCATTGGCTAGCAAGTGCATATATTGTCGTCTTCGAAAGGGGTCATAATAAGCAAGGGAACACTGTTAATTTAAATGTAAAGTAAATATTATTTATAGCTTGTTTATGTCCATTTGAAGGTAATGTTCATTCTAGCCTGTGGATATTCACAAGAAATAGCTATCCATCAAACAATTTTAATGACTGTTGGTCAGTTTGAGGTTGACCTTTGACCCAAGGACTCAATAATCCATAGGAACCCTCTACTAGCCATGACCGACCTAACTACCAAGTTTTACTAGGCCAAATGGTTTTTTGTTATTGCCTGGACAATGTTTGACAACTATTGGTCAGTCTGACCTTGACCTTTGACCCAAGGAGCCCATAATCAATAGGGATCCTCTGCTAGTCATAACCGACACACCTAAGAACCTAGGCCAGTCATCTTTCTCAAGAGACGTTAAACCGAGGCGCAGTGTACTAGGTGCTTTACACCAGGCACTAAAAGACCCAGGGTCGCCTCTGGGAAGGGGCGTCTCCTGTATCTTGCACTATCCCCTCTAACCCAACTAACAAGTCTTCTGGGGGCGATTGGCCATATGGGAGAGAAGCCTGGTGCTTTCGATAAAAATGTACTACACACACACACACGCACACACACACACACATCTAGGCGAAAGTTTTCTGTAGTATATTGCCCAGATTATATTTTATAACTGTTAGTTTGACCTTTGACCAAAGGACCCAATAATCTATCGGGATCATGTAGTAGTCATCACCAATCTGCATACCAATATTTACGAACTTATACAATAGGGTTCTGTAGTGATTGCCCAGCAGATGAGGATTTACGGCTATTGGTCAGTTTGACCTTGACCTTTGACCAAAGAACCCAATAATTAATAGGGGTCCTTCACTAATCATAACCAATCGTCCTACCAAGTTGGAAAACCTAGGCCAAAGCGTTCCATAGTTATTGCCCAGCAAGGTTTTTCCAACTTTTGGTCGTTCGACCTTGACTTTTGACCAAAGCACCTAATAATCAATAGATATCCTCTTATTTTCAAGACCAACCTACTATCAAGTTTTATGAACCCAGGCCTAAAGGTTCTGTAGATATTGCCTAGACAAAGTTTAGTCTACTGACCGATGGATGAACCGATAAACATTTGCAGAGGGGCTTAATAATAACCACTTCTTATCAAAAGCTGTAAGACTTTTATTGAACACAAAGGCACAAACTACATGTAATGTGGTAAGTAAAATGTTACAAGTTGATCAACACTGGGTATCCTTCAATAAAACAAGAGTTTTTCTATTTATACATCTATAATTACCTGTACATGAATACATATGAGGCAAATCATAGGAAAACCGGGCTTAATGCATGTGCGTAAATTGTCGTCCCGGATTAGCCTGTGCAGTCCGCACAGGCTAATCCAGGACGGCACTTTCCGCCTACAGTGGATTTATGTTTAGAAGAGACTTCCTTAAAACAGAAAAAAACATAAAAGCGGAAAGTGCCGTCCTAGATGAGCATTTGCATAGGCTAATCTGGGACGACACTTTACGCATGTGCATTAAGTCAGGGTTTCGAACGACAAACGTATACATTTAAGCTTTTAATGAATTGGTTGTCATAAAGTTTGCCGTTAACAATAATAAAATAATGAATAACAGCAGAATACTGGATGTTCTGTATCATTTTTATTACATGTACGAGCACATCAAGTCACTTAAACTTCACAATGTGACCATCATTACTTGATACAAAAAAGTTCATTTAAACACAACCGTCTATGTATTTTTATTACAACTACAAAATGGAAAGCCCTGTTTGTCGTTAATGCTTTCTAATACTATGCATTTTAATTTAATAGGAGTATAAAAAGCCCACACAATTTGACAATCAAAACTCAATTCACAAAAGTATTTGCAAACAATACCAGCATTGTACATGTATTGAAAACAACGACATGAAAGCACTATTTGCTATTAATGGTTATGAATTAAAAACAAATAATGCTTCGTAAACCTCTCACATGATTTAGCTTTCTGATTACCTCATATTGTAAGATCTCTTGGCTCCATGATGGCATTTTCCACGAAAACAAATACAACACTTGAAAATGACTGTATATGTACATGCACTATGCTACAGTCGGTAAAAATGCAACTGAGAATCATTATAATCATGGATGAATCGATACAGGTAAATCAGACGAATTGTAAATACAGACGACTGAAGTGTGTTAATAAACAGAAGATCATGATTCCCCCTATTATCAGTAAATGGTTTTTCCTCTCATTATCGACTAAATTTAAACCGACTATCGCTAAAAGTAGAAGATTACGTTTGACAGTGTGACTGGTAATTAAAATCGAAACTTCGTCACCTTTAAGATACTTATTTCATGTCATTTTATTGATGAACTGATATAATTGATGTTACTGATCTTTTTATCACAATATAATTATCAGGCAACATAAAATTACAGTTTGATCTTTAGTGCGAAACTATTTTAAGTCTGTACATTGTCCATTTATTTACCACAGTTTTTCACAAAGCCAATCATTATTGTTGACCGTACATTCATGTTTTTATCATCAAACATGTACGATACAATCATACAGGTAAAGAAACAGTTAATTACTCGTTAACGAATTTTGTTCGTATATTAGCCACTTCACCCATTAAACATAAAATTATACCATATTCAATTATTTTAATGGAAGGTCCAAAACTGTAATATTTATAGGTGCATTTAATGTAGCATATGGTAAACAAATATTTTACAAAATTGTCAACATTAGCTGTGATTTTAATTATTAAAATCTATCAAATAAAAACCCACAATATTTTATATTATTTATACCTCACCTTTTTGTTTTCCTTTTTTGAAATAAAAACGAAGCAATCAATAATTTTATATATCACCCGCTATGACGTCGTAGCGATAGACAGATTGATCGGAGTTAAAAGACGCTTATGAAACGGTGAGTTAATTACTTAGTGTTACTGAAGCGCATTATTTATTGAGAAGCCCTGTTTCGGTATAATAAAATTAATACTGCCTTCCTTGAGGGCTATAGTGCATTTTGTCAACCCTCGAAAAATACTGTTGCCCCCGGTTTCGCCTTGGGCAACAGTATTTTCTCGGGTTCACAAAATGCACTATCGCCCTCAAAGAATGCAATATTTATATAATGTTATTTATATCTGACTGTAATGGCTGGGTGGGAATACACTAGGGAAAGAATACAGATATCAGCAAAGAATGCAATATTTATATAATGTATTTATATCTGACTGTAATGGCTGGGTGGGAATACACTAGGGAAAGTATATAGATATCAGAAATAGAAAGACAGAATGGGAAATGATTGCAATAAATATTATAATATTGCACCAGTTATGGTTTGAACATAATCTTGACCAGGACTCGTCTTAACGAAGTCCCTTATGGAAAAACTTGAGTAAATTTCTTGAATTCATACATTTCCCTAAGTCTAAGGCCATTTCACATATCGGTGTTTTTACATTGAAATGTTTTAAACTAGTAATACATACTGCTTAGAAGTTTAGTATTTTACCATTTTGTAAACAGAAATCAGTGTATTTCACATATATAGTTTTGATCTGAAATTTCCACTTAAGTACAACATAAGATATCCCTTAGGAGCTTTGTGAATACCAGCCCGGGGATATTCATAAATCTTTTTAGGAAAATCTTAACTTATACTGAAATCAAACGTTTAGATGAAATTGTTAATGACAAAATTTGAAGTTTATTTTTTTAATATGGCAAGGTGAAATGCATCTTATCATTTTCTACTACCGGTATATTACAACAAAATTATTGAAACTCGACGCTAATTTGACTATGAATCAAACTGACAGAGAATTGATGAATTGTATAATGTTTTTTTAATGTACTTACTTGTTTTGACTAAGAATCTTTATGACTGCGGTCCCAGATCAAATGTTCAATGAAGGAATAAAATAAAATAAGAGAAACATCTATTGAAATACGATTTAACTCAGGAGCAATCCTATTAATATCAAATCTAAACGTCCGCTCCATTAGTTGTCACCAGTCAGTGGAAAGCATAGTAGCGTCTGACCAGAGATGATTTTAATGCGATTGAACTCAATAGTTTTGAACACAGTCTAGGCCAAGAAATACCCTTTTTTATCTATAATGGAGGGGCGTCGTGGGAAAACCGGGCTTAATGCGTGTGTGTAAAGTGTCGTCCCGGATTAGCCTGTGCAGTCCGCACAGGCTAATCCGGGATGGCACTTTCCGCTTTTGTGGTATTTTCTGTTTCAAGGAAGTCTCTTCTAAACATAAATTCACTGTAGGCGGAAAGTGCCGTCCTGGATTAGCCTGTGCGGACTGCACAGGCTAATCCGGGACGACACTTTACGCACATGCATTAAGACGGGCTTTCTCACGATGTGCCACAATATCATTTTCATAACTGATTATGTTGTGTTACAAACAGATTGTTCTCAAAAGGCCTTATCATGTAATATGTTTGTAACTTTCCAAAGTTGTAAAACTGTTCTTGTACGTTTAAGTTCATGTAAATAAATTGTCGGACTTTCATTTAATTCTTATTGTAACATAGACAAGTTCAGCAGACATGTGATTTTGATTTATATCCATATACTCTTTTTTTCTTCATTTAACTACCATATTCAATTTCAAATACTGCAATTTTGTTTATAATGGAACAGTTCATTAGCACTCTAAATGAAACAATTTTGTTGGTTTCAAACATTAATGCATAATTTCACAAAACAGTCTCCAGTTCAATTTTTGAACTGAGAAAACAAATTAAAACAACTTTTCAAGCACTATTTACCTATTTACATGCCATTAATCAATTTTTCATATGGTCCTAATTGTTTTGGTCCTAAATGTTTATATATTCGCAGCAACGACTATGCACCTAATACGTTGACAGGCTTACTCATGATTGCCAAAAACTGTAAAATCATTTTATTTTGCCGTATCTAAATTTCGCACATTCTTGCACAATCTTTATTGCCAGCATGTTTCTTTTTTATCATGTATGTATTTTATAATAATACTCCAAAGAGAATTTTTTATTTGCCGACGATAAATAATCAGTAAATCAATTTAAGTATAAAGATAACAGGTATTATTATAAGTTAATACCTCAATAAATATCATTAACTATATCAATAAAAAACAAATTTACAAGGAGTCTTAATTTCGCCCTGGGATCGAAAACTACATGTGAGCAAAATTTATACCACCTCGAAATAAAGTGATTTTACAGTAACTGAGTTTTTTAATTCGGTTAAGTCTATGATTATAACACTAGTTGATGTACTAGGGCAATATCCACAAAGCTCGTAAGGAGAGTAATATTTCAGTAAAAATTTCAAATAAAATTCTCTGTGTGAAAATCAATATTTTATAGTTAAACTATAGTAAAATAAGAAGCGTCTCTTGATTCTTTACACGATTGAAACCATTTAAGACAAAATCAACTTTCAAGGAACCAGACACAGACTCAAGGAATTTTCGGATTTTAAGAAATTTCTTAAGTTTTCACTTAGGAGCTTTGTGGATCTGGACCCTGGTACACGTTTATCCCATCATCTGGCTTGCACTGCCAACATTTATCCCATCATCTGGCTTGCACTGCCAACGTTTATCCCATCATCTGGCTTGCACTGCCTATATTCACCACTGTTGAATACTTTGCTTTATTCCAAAAGAAGAGGACAGAAAATGATGGTATAAACAGCACTCAAGATAGCTAGGTCAAATAAAAGTAAGTTTATCTGCTCAGCTGAAACCCTGTTCAGGTCTTCAAAGCCTAAATGGATAAATTTATATTTATTTTGTACTTATCTTTGTTTTTGATAAAAATTATATTCTAAACATCTTATATCTGCTAGTATAACTTCTGTAGAAACAACATGAAAGACTCATAAAAGAACACTCACATAATATGTGTACACCTAAGCTAATAATTGTTTTTTTTGTAGTTTTCTTTTTTTTTCAGAAATACCCCCTTTACAACAGAGATACATATTAAACTATTAATGCATGCAATAGGAAACAATGACACAAGAAAGAAACTTACACGACACAGTCATAAGTTAATAAATTAGGACTTGCTGGTAATACCTCAGTCATAGTGTTACGTTTTCGTCGCCCCGTTTAGCTACGTTGCACAAATTCGCAGGTAAGTACAAGTAGTTCAATGTGGCCATAACGCGCCTCAACCTGGCACAAGTTGGCAGGTAGGTAGTTCAACGTAAACGACAAATCTGAATTTTGAACATGTTTAAAATATTGCTGCGTTATACCACAACATACTTATACGTAGCTATACACGTGGCACAACTTAGAACAACATGGCCTTTACATAGCACAATGTAAACAGAACGAGAGTTCTGTCAGTTGCTATATTACGCTGCATTATTTGCTACCTTAAACGATACGCCATGCATCACTCTGGGTATTGTTACGCTTAGCTGTGCAATGTACTGCGTTCTTCCACAAAACACTACATAATGACACGTTTTGGTACGTCGTCAAATGTAATGGAAGCCTAGCGACAGCGCAGTAACCATGTAGTACATTGAGGCGCAGCGTAATTAAAATTAATGACAACAGAACACAAGTTTCAAATACATTCTAAAATGGCACTTAATAACATGACACTATTACTGGGCACTAATGCACAAGATTTATTTATCTTTGGCACAATACTGAAGTTATATGAGATTTACTGTTTGAAGGCATAAAACAGATATTCAATCTAAAATACTGGGCACAAATATTACTCTACAGGTAAAAATAGTTCTTCAAATCCTAACTTTTGCTTTAACAAAAATCACTTAAACTTGTTGTTATTTAAATTCAAGTACTGCACAAATGACAACAAATAAAAGACAATAATTATTATAAATCGTATAGCCTATAATTCTACTGCTAATTAGGAGTACAGCCATCTACATAATACTAATCATAACCTAATTAAATTATACCTATAATTGAGATCAAAGATTGGATTTTCAAAAATGGCACGAAATGTATATGTGGCATGTCGTGGGAAAACTGGGCTTAATGCATGTGCGTAAAGTGTCGTCCTGGATCAACCTGTGCAGTCCTCACAGGTTGATCCAGGACGGCACTTTCCGCCTACAGTGGATTTATGTTTAGAAGAAACTTGCTTGAAACAGAAAATACCATAAAAGCGGAAAGTGCCGTCCTGGATTAGCCTGTGCGGACTGCACAGGCTAAACCTGGACAAACTTTAAGCACATGCATTAAGCCCGGTTTTCCCACGACATGCCTCATATCTATTTAAATTAGTAATATACTAATAAGGCAATCTAACAATTCCAACAGAATTTTGTAAAACACTGACATTTCTTTGACAGAAATATTGCAATTAAATAATGCATATTATGCATGCTAAAATGCATTTAAAACTATTATATTTACTAACTTTCATTTTCACTTTGGTGAAAATACTTTTTATTTCAGTTATAAGACTTTTAAAATAAATATTGTACAAAAGAGCTATTTAATAGGTTAATTTTTATACTTTTTATTCAAGTAAAAAAATCACTCAATTGTGGCAAAGCATTGCCACAAAACCACACTTTAATACATGTAATTAAACAATTGTAAAAAAATTCCAATTTACTGGACAGTTATGTTGTATTTTTGAAAAACGACCACATGTCTTTCCTGCAAAATCCACAGCATTTGGTGAGAAGTAATTGTCGGTCAAAGGAGTGGAAATCATATTTTAATGTAAAATTTATGTACAATATACATTTGAGGCGCGTCGTGGGAAAACCGGACTTAATGCACAGGCTGATCCAGTACGGCACTTTCCGCCTAAAGTGGATTTATGGTTAGAAGAGACTTCCTTGAAACAGAAAATACCATAAAAGCGGAAAGTGCCATCCCGGATTAGCCTGTGCGTACTGCACAGGTTATCCGGGACGACACTTTACGCACATGCATTAAGACCGGTTTTCCCACGACGCGCCACATTTGTTGTCTCATACAACCGAAAAACACTAACAAAATGCTAAAGTAAAAAACACATGTAAGAAGATCCCATTCAAGAATAATAACAGTGCAGTCAACCTTGGAAGGTTTCATTAAATAGACCTTTTTAACTCCCACTAAATGGGAAATTATTTCTAATCATGGTAAATGTCAAATTATTAAATAATTTATGGAAACCACAAAGAGCAAATGCATGAAAAAAGAATAGGAGTGAAATCAGAATGATAAATGGTGTAGAAAAAACACTATATAAGTAACACAGATATAAGATACAAAATGAGACTATCTGCTCGGTATGAAAACAATTAAATCTATTTTTATATAGTAACATTATACTGTATTACATAATAAAATATATAAAGAAGTTACAGGATGTATATCAGTACGGTACACAGAACTTAGAAAAAAATGTAGTTTTTTTTACAAAACTGTGTATTAGATCTATATACGGATTATGCGTATTCAACATTTTTATGCTCGATACAGATATAAAAAACAACAACATCTGAAGTCAAAATCACTAAGAATATACCATCCATTGATAAATCAAAATGAATAAAACACAAATACTATGCTTCATTATTTATCTCCAACTACCACAACCACATTTCATCAATTTTCAATACACAAAGGACATCAAACAAGTATTAAAAAAAAATTGAACATCACATTTTACAGTATTTGGGCAGCAGGAAATGAAAATATCCATAACAACAAGCTTTCAGTTGATGAGCATGATCTACAATAGCCCCAAAACCTACCGCTGCTTAAAAACTGAACTAAAGACACTTTCTAGAAAGCAAGCCTGACTACATTTATCCATCTATTTCTTAACTGTTATAAATTCAGGGTTATGACTTGTTTAAGAAATAATTTTTCAATTTATTGTTGTTCATCGGCCAATAAACAATGATTTGGAGTTGATGCATAGGAATTAAACCATGAGGGCATTAGCTCGAGTGGTTTAATAGCAATGCATCAGAACAACAAAGAGTTCTTTATTGGCCGTTAAACAACGATAATGCGAACAATATTATGATTCTAACATGATCTGACAAATATTGGTGCAACTGTAATGAGAACTACATTTTACTATGCTCCTCTAAGAATCAGAACTACTTTTTGCTTTGTTTATGGGTTGTTAAACAATAATAATTTTGTTTGTTGTCTATAAAAAAATTAGCGAGTTTCATGTTAGAATGTTGTTTTGAAAGATTACGACCGGTAATTTACAACAATAATTAAGTATTACCAGCTTGACTCAAATTCACAAACACTGCTATGTCACTTTCATTGATAACAATGTCGGAATTCTTTTTTTTTATGTATAGGTGAACAATGGTCATTTTGTTTTTGTCACTAGAACAATCTATGAGTGTCGTGTTGACAGAGGCTAGCAATCTTTTAACATGAACAATTATTGGTCAATATTGGTTAGCAAGCTTTCATTTTGACCGACTTGCGTTCGCAGTCAATGCCGCCTTGTATGACCTGACGTATCTTCTTCTGCACTCCATTCTGACACGCATCAAACTCTGTCCATGGGCCGAAGAAACACCGCACTGAAAGGTTCGTTCATTCATGAAAAATATACAATTGTGATAACATTCTTTAAGGAAAGATCAGGGATCAGAAAAGGCATCACAAGGTTCTATGACAACAAATTCTCATCTTGATGTAAATTAAGAAATAATGTTGTATTTATCGGCTAACAAACATTGGTTGGAGTTCTGTTGTGTCCGAATTAAACCATGAGGTTGTTATATTTGAAATAAGCCAATGAAAAACAAGGCATATTGGAAGTTTTTATTGTTAGCAGAACAAGTAGCGCTTCTGAATCCAAGGGTAGGAATCACTATGATTTTAACGCATTTATTATTACGTGACAGTAAGAAGTGCCACTTTAAATATTGTGAACATTTCCCAAATCAGCCATCGTTTTGATGAAGAATGGGATTGGAATATAATATGTTTAAAACAAACTAAAAAAGTCGGGTAATTCACAGCTTCGTCGTAGGTTCAAATTTTGAGACTAAAAATCTTGGAAAAAAGTAGTCCACTATGCAGCATTCAAAGTCATTGATAAATGGTTTAATCGGGTCAAGAGCCTAGTAGAATCATGGACATATAATAATCCTAACATATTCATCTCGCTCATTGTCAATGCAAGTTAAGGTGTTTATTTTTGGTGTTTAAAAACGTATAACTATTCGTTTGACCATGCATTAAAACGAACAAAATGGGTCATGAAGCGAGCCAAAAAGAAACATAAACATTCTAATTCTAACCTTTTCGTCTCATTATCGACAACTCAAGTTAAGGTTATTTGTTGAGTGGGGCATGATTAATTATAATTATTTTATTACAATTCTTTAGTTACTTAATGTATTCATCACTTTGTCGTAATAATAATAATAAAGAACAAAATGGAATTCCAGTTTGTCAGTAATTATGCAGTACAGGTACTAGCAATGGCGGTCGGTTACACTCAAGTAACCTTATAAAAAAATTACAGTGGATTTGGAAACCGATAGTATGGCCGAGTGGTTAACGAGTTAGACTCTCAGGCCATCAGTTGGGGTTCAATCCGCATGAGAGGCAGGATTTTTTTTCTCATTTTTATTGATTTTATTTTTGTTTCACCGAATATAATGGTTTGTTACTCCAGATGCTTTATTAATTGAAAAAGAAGACATTTCTAAAAATATTATATTCTGGGAGTAACTTGCATTTAAAACATTTCCGGACATTATTGCATAACACCTTTGCTAATAGGGTTGAAAAGCTTGTATCATTGTCGTTGCATTCATAATAATGTTAAATACTTTTAATATTTAGCATAGTGTTTGATTTTCAAGGTTTAAATTGAGTTTTGTTTTCTAACACCATAGTTATTTCTCTTTGAAAAACTTTTACCTACTGTCTTCCACAGATATTGCCCGGTAATAAAACTGATAACCATCATTTTTCACTATATACCTGGTAGGTACATCCAGAGAATGTGTTGGACCAGGTTACGAAAATTTAATGACAGAATGTCGATATGTCATTAAAAGTAACATAATTATGTTTGTAGCCAAAAGAAAGACCGTGATATTGTACACCAGACCTAGAATTTGGCTCTCAGGTTTCTTGCCTGACAATATTTTTCATTTTCAATTGAAAGTTGTTTTGACAGGTTTTATACATTTAATATATAGTAATGTTAGCTGCTGTAAGCGACTGTCTAGTTTTCACACTGATTTATGTTTTAATTAGTGGCATACGTTTTACAATGGACCTCAATTCATCAGCTGTGCATATGACAACAGATACAATTCAACATGGCAGTATTGAGAGACAAAAACGAACCTAACTACACAATGGCGATATATATTGGAAAATCTGATTTTATTACGTGGCAATTTCTTTTTTAACATCGTGTTTGCTGGGTTCTGGCTTATTAACTAGAATTTTAATTCAGTGATTTTTATTTTCTTCACATAAGAACACTGAATGAGCTTTTATCACAACTATCATATTTTACCAATGAATAAAACATTTATAAGATTATAACCACTGTATTTAAAGTGAAATGTGATATGGCACACCTCTCTAATTGCCCAGATTTGTTCATGATAACGCATCAGGATTTTCACTTTAACTTATTACATGGTAATTTAGGTCACTTCATACAATTTGATTTTATTTACTGGTTCTAATATACAATTTTAATATTATTGTATTTTCAATATATTGGCAAAATATTCTGCAAAACACACCATAACTGGTCTTAAGTGCCTATTGTACTAAGTTATTTGGACGAGTCGATAAGATCCATCGGACGCTATGATATTGAACAGTGTACTAACATTTTAAATAACTACTAGTACAAATGGATGTTATTACAGTCATTGAATGTTATTCTTGATTTCTAATCAAAACTGTAGACAGATTTTTGTTTATACACAATCTCAATAAACCTTTTGAATCTGTTCTGTTTAATTTAAACTTGTGTTGCTATAAACATTTGAATGGAGTGAGTTGTGCCCAATGTTACACTATAGCGAACAACTGCAGTGCCTTCAGCGCTTTGATATGAACAGGTGAACAATAAGGTTTGAACTTTACAAAGGGTGGTACATGCAAAAATGCAAAAGTGACTGAAATATTTTAATAAAATTGCATAAAATGCATTGAGCTTATGCTTCATACAATAAAACAAATTTAAAATCATTTACATAATTATTTAATAAACTTGTACACCTGTATAGGTTTATAAGTCAACTAAAAGAATAAGCACACAACCTTGCCCATTTTTCTTCTTACACGACTTCTTGGTTATCTTCTCCTGTTTGCAGTTGGGGCCACCAGATATCAGCATCTGTGTGCGGGTACGCATGGGGTTCTCTGACGTGTCACACTCCGACCATGTCCCCACTCCGTACAAACATTCTAAAATGCCATTATTGACAATAACCAAGAGTGATTGATTTCTTTTTCAAATTTGTTATTGAAACTACAGCAAAATATACACACAGCAAATGTGGGATTTATAATAGCTTGAAATTTAAATATATTCAAACACTGTTATTTCGAGGTCATTGGATTAAACATTTTCGCGATTTTCTAACTTGAAACCCGTAACGGTCGCTTCACATTTTGCCTTTATCCACATATGCGACGGTAAATGAAATATAGTTCTGAAAAGAGTAAATAAAATACTTTTACAATAAACATTTTTATAAAGGGAACATGACTTGGTATGAAGATATAAATGCAAGCCTTTAGTTATTTGGTTCACCTTTTTGTATGGGTACACTGTTATACTGCTCGTGGACAGCTAACCGATGTGAAAGTCTTACGTTGACACCAATTAGAAAGTAGTTTTTATTGCCCAGAATGTCTTGCACGAACTTACACAGGTCGCACATCACTTAACTAAATAAGTGTTAATTGCGCCTATTAGCGAATAATGGCCATTATTTTGACAAGCTCACGCATCTTTTCAACGAAGGTATGAAAACATTGAGTCCCAATCAAGACCGAGACCTCGAATTAACAATAGGCAAATATGTGTGAAATGTCCATTTGGGACTGAAGTTTAGACTTTGAAATAATAATAATTCGATTTAAAAAGTGTGAATTAACAAGAGGGCCAAATGGCCCTGGTATGCTCACCTGAGTTTCATAAGTCAAACAATTTACCATGTGTTAGATTTTTATACGGATATGGATATACTGATACAGACTGATGGAAATGCGGCCTTAATCATCATGGTTTCAAAAACTTAAGTGACAACAGACATTCAAAATTTGGGAAGTACATATTAAAACTGAAGCTTTTTCTTCAATTTGACCTAGTGACCTAGTTTGTGACCCCACATGACCCAGATTCGAACTTGGCCGAGATATCATTGGGACAAATGTTCTGACCAAGTTTCATGACGATTGGGCAAATAATGTAACTTCTAGAGGGTTAACAAGCTTTTTCTTCAATTTGACCTAGTTACCAAGTTTTTGACCCCACATGACCCAGATTCAAACTTGGCCAAGATACCATTAAGACAAATGTTCTGACAAAGTTTCATGAAGATTGGGCAAAAAAGTGACTTCTAGAGTGTTAACAAGCTTTTTCTTTAATGACCTAGTGACCTAGTTTTTGACCCCACATGACCCAGATTCGTACTCCGCTGAGATATCATTGGGACAAATGTTCTAACCAAGTTTCATGAAGATTGGGCAAAAATTGTGACTTCTAGAGTGTTAACAAGCTTTTTCTTCAATTTGACCTCGTGACCTAGTTTTTGACCCCACATGACCCAGAATCAAACTTGGCTGAAATATCATTAAGACAATTTCTGACCAAGTTTCATGAAGAGTGGGCACAAAATGTGACTTCTTGAGTGTTAACAAGTTTTTTCTTCAATTTGACCTAGTGACCTAATTTTTGACCTCACATGACCCAGATTCGAACTGGGCTGAGATATCATTGGGACAAATGTTCTAACCCAGTTTCATGAAGATTGGGCAAAAAATGTGACTTAAGAGTGTTAACAAGCTTTTTCTTCAATTTGACCTAGTGACCTAGTTTTTGACCCCACATGACCCAGATTCGAACTCGGCCGAGATATCATTGGGACAAATATTCTGACCAAGTTTCATGAAGATTGGGCAAAAAATGTTCTTCTAGAGTGTTAACAAGCTTGATACAGTTTCAATATAGCCATAAAAGGAAAACTGCCCCGCCCCCTGGCGGCCATGTTTTTCAACGGAGAGCAACCATTTTCAAACTTGGCTGAGATATCATTAGAACAAATGTTCAGCGCAAGTTTCATGAAGATTCGGCAAAAAATGTGACTTATAGAGTGTTAATAAGCTTTTTCTTCAATTTGACCTAGTGACCTAGTTTTTGACCCCACATGACCCAGATTCAAACTCGGCCGATATCTTTTGGAAAAATGTTGTGACCAAGTTTCATGAAGATTGGCCAATAAATGTGACATCTAGAGTGTTAACGAGGTAAATGTTGATGACGCACAAGCTTTTTCTTCAATTTGACCAAGTGATCTAGTTATTGACCCCACGTGACCCAGATTCTTAGTTGGCGGAGATATCATTGGGACAAATGTTCTGACCAAGTTTCATGAAGATTGGGCAAAAAATGTGACTTCTAGAGTGTTAACAAGCTTATTCTTCAATTTGACCTAGTGACCTAGTTTTTGACCACACATGATCCAGATTCGAACTCGGCCAATATATCATTGGGTCAAATGTTCTGACCAAGTTTCATGAAGATTGGCCAATAAATGTGCCCTCTAGAGTGTTAACGAGGTAAATGTTGACGGTGCATGACGGATGACGAACGACAGACAAAAGGCGATCACAAAAGCTCACCATGAGCACGTTGTGCTCAGTGAGCTAAAAAGGTTATTTTAGTTCAAGAAGAAATAAATTCGAGACCAGAAAAATACTTCAAAATAGCGCTGACTTCGAAGTAATAGAGTTCGAAATAATGATGTTTAAATGTATTGCTAATTGTAATCTTATGTAACTGCAGACAGATGCACATGTAATTTTGTGTCACCTTACTCCACTAATACTAAACATTCCAGGATTTAATAATCAATTATTGATTATTATATATTTATGTATTTAAAAAGTCAAGGTGGTTATTTTTGTATGTTTAAGAGTTTAAACATTTTCAAAACATTCCTCCATTCCATGAACCATTTCAGATCAATGACAATTAAAACACACACACATACTTTTCCCCTTCTTGCCACATTTCTTGGACAGCACCCGATACTTGGGACATGTGGTCAGTGAGCCTGGCCGCAGTTTGTCCTCTCTGGTCATCTGGTCAGTCTCCTCATCACACTCTGACCACTCCCCGCTGTCAAACCGACACTCTGTAACAAGCAGGGCGATATGCAACTCCACGAGTCACACTCTAATAGCAACCTTGTAGCAAACCGACACTCTGTAACAAGCAGGGTGATATGCAACTCCACGAGTCACACTCTAATAGCAACCTTGTAGCCAATTTAATGTAACAACTGGGCCCATATTTACAAAGATTCTTAAACCATTCTTAACTTGAGTTGAACATAAGTCAAAATTAGCATTTGTGTTTAAAACATTATGCTTTGGAACATTTGCATTACTAATGCTAAATATTAATACATTTTGAATTATATTGCAAATTAAAGAGTCAAAATCTTCCAAAAAAGCATTACTTTGTCAGAAAATCCAATAATTAAATGTGAGAATTTTAAGATTTTTTTTCTCTATTTTCGACTAAGATTCTTTAGAAATACCAGCCCTGGGCCCACATTCGTCATCCCATTCTTAGACTTAAGATGTAGGTATATTCTTGATTATTTTTTCTGTTCTAAGAACACTGTTAATTTTAATCTTTCTTGGTACTCCCCAACTCTAATTTCAGCATTCTTTATTAAGAATAATTCATTAATGACATAAGCGACATTCATTCTCAGCATAGTTTGTGAACACAAAAATATTTTATTATGAGTCTATGTCTGGCCTTTATTCTTAAGTCTAACAATGGCTTGGTGAATATGGTTTGGTGGCATACTTCTACAGAAGATAATAAAATAATGTTCATGAAAGTTTAACAAATTTTCATGACAATTTGAAAAGCTTTCGTGAAAACTTTAAAAACTTGCGTGAAACAAAACTGCTTAAATAAAAAAAAGTCAAATAAGGGCCCACTACTGCATAAGATAATTAGAACTTGTTTTGCAAAATATTGTTACTTATCCCGGAAAATTAAGATTTTTGTGAAAAGTTAAGCTAATCCGGCAAGACCGCTTTTATTTTTGCATAAAAATATCAAAAATTTCAAGAAAATATTAAGCCTTTTGCGAAAAATATAACGATCTTTAAATAGTTATTGTATGCAATTCAAGGCACGAAGGTTAATTTTTCATTTAGTACTGTGACCCTTAGTGAAGTGGACAACAAAACGTTTTCATGAAAACTGCGTTATTTTCATGAAAAGTCAATAACTTTTCTTGAAAATTAGTCACATTTTCACTATAAGTATCTGGTTATTTTATGCAGAGGTATGCGACCATAATAAGGGCCCTGATGACGGCCTATACAAATGTTCAACTGTAACTTTCAATACTATGAAAGCAAGACTGTGATTGGTTGGCTGAAAGGTCACCATCAGATGACCTTCTACTGGTGGTCCTCAGATCCTAACACAGTGTTATGTTAGGAGCTGATTTCAATCAGATTGCCTTGGAGCAGGTATGTTCTATGTTTTAATCGCTGTTGTCATAGAGCATGCAGTTTTTTAACAACACAATTTCATATATGTCCCCCCACACAAACAAAAAAAAACAAAAAAAAAACAATTATTATAACCTTAAATTAACATTAGGGTTAAAACATGCAATGTATAATAATATGACAAACACTTGATTAAATTAATAATAATAATAATAATAATATGACTAAATTATCTATAATTTAAGCACACCTTTTGATAGACTTCACTATTATATGTGCCATTAAAGTTAAATTAATGTTCAGGCAGAAATACACACTTTTAGTTAATTTAGTTTAGCCAGATAATTGTCATGGAATGATTTCAGTCACTAAAGGGGAGAGGCTGAGTGGCGGCCCGGTTAGCCTAGTTGGGAGATCACTTGCCCTGTAAGCATGAGTTTCCTGGTTCACTAGAGAAGAGAGGTTGTGTGGCTGCCCAGTTAGCTCAGTTGGGAGAGCACTAGCTCTGTAAGCAAGAGTTTCCAGGTTCGTTAGAGAAGAGAGGTTGTGTGGCGGCCCAGTTAGCTCAGTTGGGAGAGCACTAGCTCTGTAAGCAAGAGTTTCCTGGTTCACTAGAGAAGAGAGGTTGTGTGGCGGCCCAGTTAGCTCAGTTGGGAGAGCACTAGTTCTGTAAACAAGAGTTTCCTGGTTCACTAGAGAAGAGGTTGTGTGGAGGTCCAGTTAGCCTAATTGGGAGAGCACTAGCTCTGTAAGCAAGAGTTTCCTGGTTCACTAGAGAAGAGAGGTTGTGTGGCAGTCCAGTTAGCTCAGTTGGGAGAGCACTAGCTCTGTAAGCAAGAGTTTTCAGGTTCACTAGAGAAGAGAGGTTGTGTGGCAGCCCAGTTAGCTCAGTTGGGAGAGCACTAGCACTGTAAGCAAGAGTTTCCAGGTTCACTAGAGAAGAGAGGTTGTGTGGCGGTCCAGTTAGCTCAGTTGGGAGAGCACTAGCTCTGTAAGCAAGAGTTTCCTGGTTCAGTAGAGAAGAGAGGTTGTGTGGCGGTCCAGTTAGCTCAGTTGGGAGAGCACTAGCTCTGTAAGCAAGAGTTTCCAGGTTCACTAGAGAAGAGAGGTTGTGTGGAGGTCCAGTTAGCTCAGTTGGGAGAGCACTAGCTCTGTAAGCAAGAGTTTCCTGGTTCACTAGAGAAGAGAGGTTGTGTAGCAGCCCAGTTAGCTCAGTTGGGAGAGCACTAGCTCTGTAATCAAGAGTTTCCTGGTTCACTAGAGAAGAGAGGTTGTGTGGCGGCCCAGTTAGCTCAGTGTAAGCAAGAGTTTCCTGGTTCACTAGAGAAGAGAGGTTGTGTGGCGGCCCAGTTAGCTCAGTTGGGAGAGCACTAGCTATGTAAGCAAGAGTTTCCTGGTTCACTAGAGAAGAGAGGTTGTGTGGCGGTCCAGTTAGCTCAGTTGGGAGAGCACTAGCTCTGTAAGCAAGAGTTTCCAGGTTCACTAGAGAAGAGAGGTTGTGTGGCGGTCCAGTTAGCTCAGTTGGGAGAGCACTAGCTCTGTAAGCAAGAGTTTCCAGGTTCACTAGACAAGAGAGGTTGTGTGGAGGTCCAGTTAGCTCAGTTGGGAGAGCACTAGCTCTGTAAGCAAGAGTTTCCTGGTTCACTAGAGAAGAGAGGTTGTGTGGCAGCCCAGTTAGCTCAGTTGGGAGAGCACTAGCTCTGTAAGCAAGAGTTTCCTGGTTCACTAGAGAAGAGAGGTTGTGTGGCCGCCCAGTTAGCTCAGTGTAAGCAAGAGTTTCCTGGTTCACTAGAGAAGAGAGGTTGTGTGGCGGCCCAGTTAGCTCAGTTGGGAGAGCACTAGCTATGTAAGCAACAGTTTCCTGGTTCACTAGAGAAGAGAGGTTGTGTGGCGGTCCAGTTAGCTCAGTTGGGAGAGCACTAGCTCTGTAAGCAAGAGTTTCCTGGTTCACTAGAGAAGAGAGGTTGTGTGGCAGCCCAGTTAGCTCAGTTGGGAGAGCACTAGCTCTGTAAGCAAGAGTTTCCTGGTTCACTAGAGAAGAGAGGTTGTGTGGCGGCCCAGTTAGCTCAGTTGGGAGAGCATTAGCTCTGTAAGCAAGAGTTTCCTGGTTCACTAGAGAAGAGAGGTTGTGTGGCGGTCCAGTTAGCTCAGTTGGGAGAGCACTAGCTCTGTAGGCAAGAGTTTCCTGGTTCACTAGAGAAGAGAGGTTGTGTGGCGGCCCAGTTAGCTCAGTTGGGAGAGCACTAGTTCTGTAGGCAAGAGTTTCCTGGTTCACTAGAGAAGAGAGGTTGTGTGGCGGCCCAGTTAGCTCAGTTGGGAGAGCACTAGCTCTGTAGGCAAGAGTTTCCAGGTTCACTAGAAAAGAGAGGTTGTGTGGAAGCCTAGTTTGATCAGTCGGGAGAGCACTATCCCTGAAAGCAAGAGGTCCGGGTTCACTAGAGAAGAGAAGTTGTGTGGAGGCCTGGTTTGATCAGTTGGGAAAGTACTTGCTTTGTACGCCAGAGGTCCCTGGTTCACTAGAGAAGAGAGGTTGTGTGGAAGCCCAGTTCAATCAGTTGGGAAAGCACTTACTGTGTAAGCAAGAGGTCCTGGGTTTGAACCCCAGACTGGTTGCAGTTTTCTCGCCATGTGGCATAATCTTGACAGCTTATTGAATAATAAGTTAACTTACGTTTTTTGCACTTTTTAGAATATTCTTTCACAGGGGTACAAGTTGCAGGACCGCTTTTCAAGACCTGCCTCCGTGTGATAGTGTTTGTGGTGAGATCACAATCAGACCATGGCTCCATCTTGTATCGACACACTGAAAAATAATACATCAATGGTGTGATGGCGGGAAAATTACAAAATGAGGTGTATAAAAGGCTGTACTCAATTTATGGAGAATAGAAAAGTTGTCTGAGTGTGATTTAAGGTTCGAGTTACTATGATAATGTTAATTTGTAAAAAAAATGTTTGTTACAATTATGCAGGAGTCATTTTCAAAATAGCTTTCAGATTTTCAACTATGGAACATTGAATGTCCAGATGCAATATTTCATAGCATGCAAAAAAACGGTTGCCTGTGTAATGTAAGACGTATAAAGCATTACCATTAACATTGTTTTTCCTCGATTTACATTTCTTCTCAACTGTTTCTGTGGGTGCACACTTGGCTGGGTCTCCCCTCTTAAGCGTCTTCACCATCTGCCGCATGTTCGTTGTTACGTCACACTCCCCCCAACTAGTGCGACGATATTTGCACACTATGTGGACAAAGTAAAAAGTAATCAGAAAATAAAGTGAGAGTATCCATGCAATACTTACTATACACACTGAAATGAACAATATGTTTATATTTAGTGCAAAGCAGTATACAATAATATTATGTTCACCGAGTAATGTGATAAGATTTTCTTTCTTTTTTCTTTTATATTACCTGCTATACTCTGACATTACAGTGGATAATTGTTTCCCATTGAATGGATGAATACACAGTATTTATTTACATGAAAGAAAAGTATAGATCTTTCAAAATAACCTAGACTGAATTAACAGGTCTAAAATTGCGTACAATGTGGCCGTAGGTGTCTGTCTTTGCATTTCTTTGTCTGTGTTTTCGTGGCATTACATACACTGGGGTCGCCCTCTATCAAGGTCAGGGTGCGGGAAACTGTGTTTGAGGCTGCCTCGCATGGTCTCCACGCACTCTTATCATACTTGCAGCCTGTAAACAAGAAATAAAATGTATAATATCGCTTATACTAGGATCGTTTTTTTAAGAAAATGCAATATACAGTCGACCCTCTTTAAAATCGCATTCGTTTGTTATAACGGAATATTTGACCTGCGACAAAAAAAAATGTTGGGAACGGATTATTTTTTATTAAACAGGTACCCGTTATAACAGAATATTCAGTTTCCGACTGTGACACAAAATATGCGGGAACCAATCACTAGAATGTGCACTCATCTGAATCGTTATAACAATATTCGGAACCCACGGCGCTCAAAATGTGTTAATTTGTCACAGGTCCTATTGATTTGCATAATCAAGTGTTATCAGCCGGTGTCACATGATTAGCCAGATATACAATAAAGGTGTGATAATCTGTTTTACAGCGTAAATTGAATAGACATAATAGTGAATGCCATATGATTACCATAACTATTGGTCTCGTGGATATTTTTTTATTAAATGGAATTTAAGAATTTTAAGAAACAAAAATCAATCAACTTACCCCCCATGAAAATAATAAGAAATGCTATTTTTTGTTGTTCCGAAAATAGTAAAACTTGTCCACAAAATCGGAATGTCGAAAAGATCTGTTTATCTTCTATAATTGCTTTACTTTTATTCTATCAGTTTATTTCAAGAATTTGCTAAAAGGGAAATTCGATTTAACAACATTTTTACATTCATTTGAAAACTGCTTTATAACTAGCATAAAAATTAGTACTGGTTAAAAAGTGATCAATATAACCCAGTATTTATTATATATATTGGCTAAATTGTAGGACAGTTCCAAATAAGAATATTTAAATTATTATTACTGTTAAACAAATATGCTGTAAAACAAGGTGTAAACTTTCCCATCATTGATGCATTGTTGCTTGATTCAGTGTGTTAGTAAGGATCATGCATGCTTAGAATAGCATCAAGGTGCTCGATAATTTAATTAAATGACATAAGTTGAACATTTAAACTGCCCAACATTATACCGGTAATAGATCTGTCAAAAGTTGGTTAGCAACCACTAGTTACTTCCCCTTCTCCTATAGGTATTAATAATTTGAGTCATTACATCGGAAAATACGACACATCACGTCAAAAACACTCTCATGTGATCTTATGAGTAGACAGCAGTTTATCAAGTAGTAATCAACAATGACAGGATAATCAACTCATGATCTATGAAATATTGGACATTTGTGAAAACCTCCAGTAAGGCCAAACAAGATATATCCTTTAAAAAACGATATTTGGCGTATGTTGTAAACGTTTGTAAAGAGTGTAAATTGAATATCCTACATTAATATTTAAAACTGATGCATATGGTGATTTGGTTTATAAATGAACAGTCTCATTTCTTCATAGATCGTCCTTCTACACGCATTTAATATTATTTTTCGAAAATAAAATAAATATATACATTTTCATTATCAAATAGCGAACTCATATTTTCATGTGGCTAACTCCTGAAACAGTAGTATGCAATGTTTTTATATTTGAAATAAATACAAAGGATAGCATTATTTCATATCAAAGCAATGAACTGATGACCTGTCCCATGTTTTAGATCAGTGCTACTTGAATAATCCAAATAAGTTAGACTCATCTGCACATCAACGTCAGTATGTTTATCTATACAAAGTAAAAATAAGCAATATAGATAATGATATATATATATTTGAAGCGTTTTTATTAAATTATTTTAGTATACAATACATTTATTCAGTCTATATAAAAACAATGTCTATTTGTAGATTGAATAGCCTCAACATGAGAATTTGGTAGACACATCAGTATTTCACACGAAAAACAATGATGCAGAGCATCATAAGGCGCCGTGAAACTATGAAAAGTCCATATGTTTAAGATAAACGCAGGTAAAGTAAAAATACCATTTAATCATATAAAATAACGACCCAGTGTCTATTTATAGGAAGATGCAAAATCTATTTATACATTGAATAGCCTGTACATGAGAAGGTAAGAGAAATTGCAATTCTAAATAATTATTAATAAATATATCTACCAGCCTTTATTCAAACTAGAGCTTTGTCACAGGAGTGGCAGCGGGCCCAGAATAGTAGCATGTTTGAAGGTGAGGAACAGTGTTTCTATTTTTAGTAACGGTGACCTTGACCTTGATCCCACCCACCCCCTATGCAATCCCAAGCGATGTCTTGATAAAGGTATCTATGTATGAAGTCGAATTACAATAGCTCAATTCGTTCTCGAGTAATTGAGCGGAAACCGTTTTTCTATTTTTTGTAACGGTGACCTGGACAGTGACCCCATCTGCCCCTTATGTAATCCCAAGCCAGGTCTCGATATAAGGTATCTATGGAAGAAGTTTCATTAAAATATTTCAATTCGTTCTCAAGTTAGAGAGCTGAAACCAAAAGTTGACTCCGCCTGAAAATGAAAAATTAACAAAGGGCAATAACTCCAGAATTATGAAGTGCAGAGTAACGGTTCTTGTGCACTGCACTTCTCCTCAATGAGATCTATCCACCTATGAAGTTTAAAGTTAATACCTCTTATAGTCTAAGAGTTATGCTCCAGGCAGAAACGAAGTATGAAAAATTAACAAAGGGCAATAACTCCAGACCCACGAAGTGCAGAGTACTGGTTCTTGTGCACTGCACTCCTCCTTAATGAGATCTATCCACCCATGAAGTTTCAAATTAATAGCTGAAACGGTTTTGAAGTTATGAAAGAAAAACATGAAAAATGTGGACGGACGGACAGACAGACGGACAGACAGGGTGATTACTATAGGGCACCTGCAAAAAATTTGCGGGGCCCTAATTAACATGCATGGTAAGTTTATAAATATACGTAATTCTCCATTCATTATTAATCTTATCGTCTATGATTATCTGGATGTTTGTTAAAACGACTCAGTGTGGTTGACGTGTATACATGTCTATTAATAGGCGCAGGTTAGTCAGCAAGTGTATTCTATGGAATGTTGCCTATCGAATATGTGATGTTAACGGGGGATTTTCCCAAGGTCATAATTGTATTACATGGCCTGTAAACACTGGCTTGTAAATTGAAAATGAAAACTGAGCCAGTGCAACTTCCTAGGTGGAGCTCAGAACTGGAAATCAGTCAAAAAGGTAAACAAAGTAAAGAAGTGTCTGGATTTGTCCACATTGGCTAATTTTTCCATTCACCTCCAAAAAGAAATGGAGCCATTTTTTTACAGGCCGTGGTGGGGATTTCTTTTAAACTAGCCGATGCAATGTGAGGATTTATTCATTCAAGACTACTGGCGGGACATTTTTCACAACATTTGATTGGATGTTGAGAACGGTCAAAAGTTGTGTTAACAGCTATGCCGAAAAAAATTAATTGTGTGTTTCGGGCAACGGTCTCAAAAAAGTTAGGTAGTATAGGGATTGAGATTTTTGTTAACTTTCTTTTTAAAGTCTAGCCATAAACGCCAAACGAATAACAAACACCTAACCGGCAATACTATTCATCCATGAAGAAATCCAGAATACTAAGCACCTTTTCGACACAGATTATTTAGTTAATCACGATCATCTTCCTTGAAAAAATATTAAACTGACAAATTCAGATTTCACGGAAAACAGTGATCTCTAAAAAAATTTAGGGTCAGGCAGCAGTTTTTCGCTAGGTAAGGTTGGGTTGCCCAAAACACAGAACTTTTTTGTTTTGGCCTAAATAGATGGGGTGGTGAACAAAAATTTAAACCAAAATCCAAAGCATTGTATGACTACAGTTTATGAATGAAATCCATAGCATTGTGCGACTTGACAGTTTATCACCTACCAAATAACTTTGAACTGTGAGCTAAGGTTTACATTATGACAGCCAGCAGTTTATCAAACCTGTATCTTACATTGACATATATTGGTATGTACTTCATGACAAACTGGCACACAAGATAACAAACACCTGAGTATCTTGTACACCAGTGCATGTGATATTGTTAACATAAGAGATCCACCTTTTTTGTAAAAAAAAAAAGGAAGAATTTATAGTTTTATGTCCCATATACAGTTGATATTGTCAATACGATAAAAGCAAGCAAAATAGAGCATCTTGCCGGGCACAGCATATGGTATCGTTAATATAAGAGATCCACCTTTTTTGTAAAAAACATTAGAATTTCAAGTTTCATGCCCCATATAAAAATGTTTATTGTGAATATGAAAGCAGCAAGCAAAATATAGCTTCTTGTCGGGCAGAGCGTGTGATATCATTAATAGCAAAATACAGCTTCTTGCCGGGCACAGCGTGTGATATCATTAATAGCAAAATACAGCTTCTTGTCGGGAAGATCGTGTGATATCATTAATAGCAAAATACAGCTTCTTGCCGGGCACAGCGTGTGATATCATTAATAGCAAAATACAGCTTCTTGCCAGGCAGAGCGTGCGATATCATTAATAGCAAAATACAGCTTCTTGCCGGGCACAGCGTGTGATATCATTAATAGCAAAATACAGCTTCTTGCCGGGCAGAGCGTGTGATATCATTAATAGCAAAATACAGCTTCTTGCCGGGCAGAGCGTGTGATATCATTAATAGCAAAATACAGCTTCTTGCCGGGCAGAGCGTGTGATATCATTAATAGCAAAATACAGCTTCTTGCCAGGCAAAGCGTGTGATATCATTAATAGCAAAATACAGCTTCTTGCCGGGCAGAGCGTGTGATATCATTAATAGCAAAATACAGCTTCTTGCCGGGCAGAGCGTGTGATATCATTAATAGCAAAATACAGCTTCTTGCCGGGCAGAGCGTGTGATATCATTAATAGCAAAATACAGCTTCTTGCCGGGCAGAGCGTGTGATATCATTAATAGCAAAATACAGCTTCTTGCCGGGCAGAGCGTGTGATATCATTAATAGCAAAATACAGCTTCTTGCCGGGCAGAGCGTGTGATATCATTAATAGCAAAATACAGCTTCTTGCCAGGCAGAGCGTGTGATATCATTAATAGCAAAATACAGCTTCTTGCCAGGCAAAGCGTGTGATATCATTAATAGCAAAATACAGCTTCTTGCCAGGCAGAGCGTGTGCTATCATTAATAGCAAAATACAGCTTCTTGCCGGGCAGAGCGTGTGATATCATTAATAGCAAAATACAGCTTCTTGCCGGGCAGAGCGTGTGATATCATTAATAGCAAAATACAGCTTCTTGCCGGGCAGAGCGTGTGATATCATTAATAGCAAAATACAGCTTCTTGCCGGGCAGAGTGTGTGATATCATTAATAGCAAAATACAGCTTCTTGCCGGGCAGAGCGTGTGATATCATTAATAGCAAAATACAGCTTTCTGCCGGACTGGGCAGAGCGTGTGATATCATTAATAGCAAAATACAGCTTCTTGCCGGGCAGAGCGTGTGATATCATTAATAGCAAAACACAGCTTCTTGCCGGGCCGGGCAGAGCGTGTGATATCATTAATATGAGAGTTTCATTAAAAAGTAAAAAAACCAGAATTGTCACGAGTGACGGATATACCCCCACAATATGGCCTTGTCACAAAACTATGGCATCCATTCGAAAGAAATTGACAGAGAGAAAATGCTTTAATTTGTGAATTTGGTGAATTTGTGAACAGTGTATTTGGAAAAATTTAATTTCAATGGGAGCCATAACTCTGTCAACATTTAGTGGTTTGTAGCCAAAGTTGAACTTGATCTGTATATTATGATGTCACACCTATGTACCAAAAATAATTTAAATATGTGAAGACATTCGTGAGTTACTGTCCATGTTTTTCGGGAATTTAAGTCAAAAAGGGGGGGCCATAACTGTGTCAACATTTAGTGGTTTGTAACCAAAGTTGAATTTGACCTGTATTTTATGATGCTACACATGTGTACCAATGATTATTTAAATATGTCAAGCCATTGTTGAGTTATAGTCAGGAAACCATGTTTTTAGGGAATTTAAGTCAAATAAAGCGCCATAACTCTGGCAAAATTTAATGGTTTGTAACCAAAGCCAAACCTGACCCTTATTTTATGATGCTATACATAAATTATTAGAAAAAGTCAAGCCATTCTTGAGTTATCATCCGGAAATCATGTTTTTAGGGAATTTTAAGTCGAAAAGGGGCCATAACTCTGTCAAAATGTAGTGGTTTGTAACCAACATCGAACTTGACCTGTATGCTATGATGTTACACATGTGTACCAAAAATTATTTGAATATGTCAAGCCTTTCTTGAGTTATCATCCGGAAACCAAAAACCAACAGACCGACGGATCGACAGACCGACGGACCGACAAGCTCACTCCTATATAAACTCCCTAGGCTTCGTTTGAGGGGGTATAAAAACATTAGATTTTATAGTTTCATGTCCCGAATGAAATGCTAACAGATAATGTCATAATTTATGGTAACAGGAGGCAAAGTAGCGTATTGAAACTCATATAACCATTCAGTCTATTATTAGCTTTTGAATCAGTATGTACCCTGAGGTAACAGTTTCGTATACAAGCCTACTGATAAAACTTTATTTATAAACATTGTGAACACTTTTAATATTACAAGTATTAAATATCTTTGAAATGACATCCCCATTTTGATCATAAAAACATACTTATACTCAAGATATATTTACAACTTTGGATATTTGCATTAGATGTGTATTATATTATTTACTGTACTGAATCTTTGTGGACACTTTAAAATTGCCAATTTGTCAAAAAGGCAAACATAACTACCCTACCTTAATAGATTAATTTGTTCAACCATTTAAAATGTAACCATAACATAATTATTTATTTTCTGAAATATCAGCAAATAATAGTTATTTCTATTTGTCTTTCATTATGATTTAACTGACTGAAGAAAAGAATCACAGATTTCAACTTATCACCTACCTGTTTGATTTTGTGGCTTCTTTTTCTTCTTTTTATATCCGCAGGGCCTTGTCTCTGTTATTCTTGGCTGACAACGACCTTTCTTCAGGATCATTTCTCGAGATTTAAGACCTGTTTTCGGGTCACACTGTCCCCATTTACTTGCTCTCTTGTACTTGCAATTACCTGGAAAAGTTCCACAAAATGTTTAACCTGCTTTATGCGTAACAGAGGAAGAAAATGTGGTATTAACATAATAGATTTAAGAAATAATTGTTGACTTAATCATTGAGTTGTTTGTCAGCTAATAAACAATGATTTGGAGTTCTGATGTGTATGAATTTAACAACGAGGGCGTTAGCATCAGAAAGACAAATAGTTAATTAGTAGTCGATAAACAACAATAATGTGAAAATTATTTTGATTCTAAATTTACCTGACGACAGATCTGCAATTAAAATGCGAACTATATTTGACATTTTCTGAACTTTTTTTCGGGTTGTTTATTGGAAATTAAACAACCGTAAATTGTGTTCTTTGTTTATAGAAATCTCTGCACTTGTCATGGTAGAATGAACCTTTGGCAACTGGTGGTCACGATATATGGAGAAGCTGATTAATTTACTTTAAGTATTTTAAAGCACTACATTTTAATCCATGAATGAAGTTGAATTTAATGACTTTTCGTTCATGAAAGAAATAATTTCCAACATTTTTTCTGTATCAGGAATATCAATATACTGCTTTATATGTATACATGTTGTTCTTTCCTTTTTTCAAATCGGTGACAAAAATTGTAGAATGTCAATTTGTCAATTCATAAACTTTCATTTTAAATGCACTTACAGTTACTATACAATTTGAGCTGAGTTTGACTTCACATAATTATGTAATGAAGAGCAAGGAAAGAAATATAATTCACTATGTCACAGAAAGTGCAGTTCAATGCCTGGAATATTTGGTTTGTAGACAAAAAAACATAGTGTGGTAACTTGATATATAAGAAGCTGGGAAATGTGTAAGAACCATAGCGCTCTAAAGTTTCTTATTTCAGAAAAGGATGAACATGGCACATCAAGTCATATCAGATGGAAGTTGGAAAATATGGACAAACTTTTAAGGCCCTGATGTTTTCGCTTGCAGATTTTCTCGATGGTCATTGTGGGTAGGCAGGTGCTCGGATCCCCTCTCTTCAGTGTCTTGACCATGACCTTGATATTAGTGGTCGGGTCACACTCCCCCCATCTCCCTTTCTGGTATATACACCCTGCAGTGTGAAATACATACACTAAGGAATGCACATTTCTTATGTTTTTATTAATCTACAGCAGTGGCATCTTGGCTTGAAAATAGAGAGCAAATTACTTTCAAGATACTGAACTCCAGATGGGCATCAAAATGTGTGTTTTTTGTAGTTATGCCTAAACGGTAAAAACGTGGGTAAAAACATCACTATTTGTATAGAACACGATCAAATACAGTCATAAACTGTATATTTCACTGCAAAATAGAAGTTGACTAAGCTCGCACTTTCCTTGAACCCGGTATTCCTGATAACAAATATGGCGGCTTTCCCCAATACAAGCATATGATTTAAGTGTGCACATGCGCAACTCGACAAAACTAAACTGTCACATGATTATCCTAAATATAAACGGCGCTATTTTTAAATTACTCAATGTATTATAGCGTATGCAAACGGTATAGATTTTAGGACGATAGAAAGGAGGAAAACTCCATAAAATCATTGTTTTTCAGGTAAATAGAAACACATGTGTCTAATTTTTTAATGTGTTCTATACAATTATGTAAGAAAATCTTGTATTTTTGACAAATTCATTTCGTTTTTACGATTAGACTATCTAGAGTTCTGTCCCTTTAAGACTTGTACAGTGTACGCTGAAATACAATAAAGCAGCCAATAGAGAAATGTACAATTATCAGATACATATATGTGCTGCATGTTCTTTAAATCATAAATACCTTTCGATGACTTTCTTTTACGTTTACAGACTTTCTCCACTGTTTGTGTCTGCGGGCACTGTGAATCACCGGATTTCAACGTCTTCACGATCGACTTCTTGTTGGTTACTGGATGACAGTCACTCCATGTTCCACGCTTATATCTGCAGCCACCTGTAACATATTAAACAAAACATTGCAGAGCATGTGTTACCATTAAACAAAACATTGCAGACACCTGTGTTACCATTAAACAAAACATTGCAGAGCCTGTGTTACCATTAAACAAAGCATTGCAGAGCCTGTGTTACCATTAAACAAATATATTGCAGAGCCTGTGTTACCATTAAATGAAATATTACAGACACCTGTGTTACCATTAAACAAAACATTGCAGAGCCTGTGTTACCATTAAACAAAATATTGCAGAGCCTGTGTTACCATTAAATGAAATATTACAGACACCTGAGTTACCATTAAACAAAACATTGCTGACACCTGTGTTACCATTCAACAAAACATTGCAGAGCCTGTGTTACCATTGAACAAAACATTGAGCTCTGAGTTACCATTAAACAAAACATTGTAGACACCTATGTTACCATTACACAAAAGATTGCAGACACCTGGGTTACCATTACACAAAACACTGCAGACACCTGGGTTACCATTAAACAAAACATTGTAGACACCTGGGTTACCATTAAACAAAACATTGTAGACACCTGGGTTACCATTAAACAAAACATTGTAGACACCTGGGTTACCATTAAACAAAACATTGTAGACACCTGGGTTACCATTAAACAAAACATTGCAGAGCCTGTGTTACCATTAAACAAAACATTGCAGAGCCTGTGTTACCATTAAACAAAACATTGCAGAGCCTGTGTTACCATTAAATGAAATATTACAGACACCTGAGTTACCATTAAACAAAACATTGCTGACACCTGTGTTACCATTCAACAAAACATTGCAGAGCCTGTGTTACCATCGCACAAAACATTGAGCTCTGAGTTACCATTAAACAAAACATTGTAGACACCTATGTTACCATTACACAGAAGATTGCAGACACCTGGGTTACCATTACACAAAACACTGCAGACACCTGGGTTACCATTAAACAAAACTTTGTAGACACCTGGGTTACCATTAAACAAAACATTGTAGACACCTGGGTTACCATTCAACAAAACATTGCAGAGCCTGTGTTACCATTAAACAAAACGTTGCAGAGCCTGTGTTACCATTAAACAAAACATTGCAGAGCCTGTGTTACCATTAAATGACATATTACAGACACCTGTGTTACCATTACACAAAACATTGCTGACACCTGTGTTACCATAAAACAAAACATTGCAGAGCCTGTGTTACCATTACACAAAACACTGCACACACCTGGGTTACCATTAAACAAAACATTGTAGACACCTGGGTTACCATTAAACAAAACATTGTAGACACCTGGGTTACCATTAAACAAAACATTGCAGAGCCTGTGTTACCATTAAACAAAAAATTGCAGAACCTGTGTTACCATTAAACAAAACATTGCAGAGCCTGTGTTACCATTAAACAAAACATTGCAGAGCCTGTGTTACCATTAAATGACATATTACAGACACCTGGGTTACCATTAAACAAAACATTGCTGACACCTGTGTTACCATAAAACAAAACATTGCAGAGCCTGTGTTACCATTAAACAAAACATTGAGCTCTGAGTTACCATTAAACAAAACATTGCAGAGCCTGTGTTACCATTACAAAAAACATTGCAGAGCCTGTGTTACCATTAAACAAAATACGGCAGACACCTGTGTTACCAATAAACAAAACATTGCAGAGCCTGTGTTACCATTAAACAAAATATTGCAGACACCTGTGTTACCATTAAACGAAACATTTCAGACACCTGTGTTACCAATAAACAAAACATTGCAGACACCTGTGTTACCATTAAACAAACATTGCAAACACCTGTGTTACTATTAAACGAAACTTTGTAGACACCTGTGTCACCTTTACACAACACATGGCAGACACCTGTGTTACCATTACACAAAACATTGCAGACACCTGGGTTACCATTAAAAAAAACATTGTAGACACCTGTGTTACCATTACACAAAACATTGCAGACACCTGGGTTACCATTACACAAAACACTGCAGACACCTGGGTTACCATTAAACAAAACATTGTAGACACCTGGGTTACCATTAAAAAAAACATTGTAGACACCTGGGTTACCATTACACAAAACATTGCAGACACCTGTGTTACCATTAAACAAAACATTGTAGACACCTGTGTTACCATTACACAAAACATTGCAAACAGACTCCACTCTTGATAAAAATAATAGTTAGCAGAAAATCAAATCCACAAATGGGGGACTGACGGGGAAAGGTTTGACTCTGTAGTTTGACCCTTGGGACACAGTATCAGGGTTTCCCACAGGCCTGTATCGCTTTTCAGGTCAGACATGCCTTCAAAGCAGTAAGTCATTTGCTGACATTCTTAAATAATGCCGCATGCTTTAATTTTCAAAGCCATAACCCTTAATCCCTTTATCTTATTACACAGATCTTTAATCGACGGGCCATAAACTAACGCCATATTAATCAATAAGGTCGCACTTCCAACAGGGTGATTGACAGGTGACTAAACAGGGTAGTCCCGCCCACAACGATCTCATTAGCCAATCAAATACGGCGATTTTAAGGGCAGAGTATATACCTTATTTGCAACTTGAACACTATCTGACAACAAATACTAGCGCTTGCCAGGAAATTTTCAAACATTTCATTATTACATTTACCTTTTAATTTTACCCCGGTATTTCTCTAATCGTTCCACAATTTGAAATTCAAAAATATTAAAACGAATAATGTAATATAGAGCCTCATTTTTAAATACAATTTGACGTCATCAAATGTCATTTTGTTCAAATAAACATTAAATATGCAATTAAGCACATGACCAGTCCATGCTTGTTTTTCTTGTGCAGGGCGACATAATCTTCACGCGCTTTTGACGTAAACACGCTTTTTACATGGAGATACATGATCGTATTTTATGCCGATTAAGAACCGCGTATTCAAGTATTAAATAACCAAGGTTGCTTTTTCGGTTTTTAATCTCCGCATGTAGTATAACTGATAACGATTTATTTTTTTTTCCAATTAGACAACAATTTATGAAATAAAGTTTTTGAAACAACTAGCGGTCATGAAAGAATTTCAAGGCAGATAAAGCTAGGCTTTTTGAGTGGTGTAGAGCATTGCTGCTGTTTTCATTCTGGTGGGGTCGAGCATTGCGGCCGATTTTAGGTCACCGCCGGAATATAGAGCAATGCGATTGAATTCGGGCAGGTGGGGTTCGAGCATTTTGGCCAATTTTGGGTAGGTGTTGTCGAGCATTGCGGCCGATTTCGGGGAGGTGGGGGCAGACGATGCATCTGATTTTGAGAAGGTGGGGGAATGTGAAGCGGCCGATTTCGTGGGGGGTGCTGGGAGGGCGGATTGCAACAATCTCTGATCTCTTTTTTTTGCAAGGGAGGAATGTCGTGGATGCTGACATGCTTTCAAGAATCCTGCGGGAAACCCTGAGTATAACAATTCTCAAGAAGTCTTCAATAAAGCAAAATAAAGTATTGAACATATATTTTGCAACATCTATTAAACAGGACAAAAATAACAGTAAAAATGAAAATTTCTATGTTAAAACAGCTGAATAATATATAAGTACTGCATCATACATGAATTTCATATGCATTTCATTATAATCATAACTTCATAATTTTCACTTTACATCAATAAGGAAAAACAAAACAGATGTAAAATGTAATGGTTTTCACAGAGATTTTATATTTAATATTTGAGGCGTTTCATGGGAAAACCGGGCTTAATGCATGTGCGTAAAGTGTCGTTCCAGATGAGCTTGTGCAGTTGGCACAGACTGATTCGGGACGACACTTTCCGCTTTTATTGTATTTTCTGTGTCAAGGAAGTCTTTTCTAAAAATAAATCCACTGTAGGCGGACTGTGCCATCCTGGATTAGCCTGTGCGGACTGCACAGGCTGATCCGGGAAGACACTTTAAGCACATGCATTAAGCCCAGTTTTCCCACGACACGCCTCATTTAAAACTCTTATTTAATGTAACATAATGTTTATGCTTATGTATATTTTATTAGTCTCACACTGCCAATGTTAACACAATTAAATTTTCATCTATATATTAGCTACTGTGAATTCGTTATAAAAAACAGTGTCTAAATTTTGCGCATTATTGAAAAAAAACCCAGCTTATTTACACGCTCATAAATTCACACATTTTTTATTTTCATAATATTAACATTTTTAATAATCGTGCAAAACCAAATGAACCTGGCGACTTAAGTTCTCGCTCTGTTTGGACCGTGAAACACGTGAAAATGAGACCACCACGGAATAAAACGATTTTACAGTAATGCAATTCAAACTACTGCAAGGAGGCAATTAATTCCTGAGTTTCCCAACGTCTTTGTTTACCAGTCTTACTTTTTAAGTAGTTTCATGTTGCCCAAGGCTTACATTTTCAAGTATGTTTTCTGGATAGAACTGGAAAGTTTCTGTTTCTGAGAAAGATATCCAGAAAAGATAGTTTCTTACCCCATCAGCCAATTTAATGAAATTAAAACACTTAATTTCGACAGCGTGGAATAAATCTACCGTATTTTACATGTCTACATTTTCAGACATCCAGGAAATTGAAAACTATAAATATTTGTGTGCTTCACAGTTTAAGCTTACTTTTTGGAAAATATTTTATTTATCAGAAATGTTTTCAGATATATCTTTGGGTAATACAGTTTTTACACATAACAAACAGTAAATAAATTCAGTTTTTACACATAACAGTAAATAAATGAGAAAAACAATGAAAAGCAAGAGGGCCCTGAGGGCCTCAGGACGCTCACCTGAGACCTTGTAACCCAGTTGGAATTTGCATCCCTCAGACGTGGCTTATTTTTATCCCAGGGGCATAAGTTGACCAATCTTGAACAAACCTCTGTGCCTTGTGGTTACAGGTTAAGATTTTTAGACTGTTGGTGCAAGCCAACAGGATTTAGTAGTAGTATTCAGAAATCGGTCTTAAGGGAAGTACTTCTTTACTCTGCAGGCTACGAGTCAGTAAATCGATAAATTACTGTGTTTCGCTCGATGAGCAGTGAGGCTTCCTGTTATCGATGCTACTTTCTATAAATAGATGACAAGATATAGATCCGACTTAAACACTAATAAACAACAATAATACTCCAGTTATTCGACATCTACAAGTGAGTTCATTTCATGTCTATTTACATAGATATGAAAGCATATCTGCTTGTGCTGTTTGCTGGTTAACTGCGTCTGTATTACATCATATTGCGTAAGTTTAACAGCTGAGTATTTACTCATAACATTTAGTGGAGCAATCATAATCACTCGATTGACAATTGCTATTGTTTTTGAAATATGCAGAAGAATTGTGGAAAAGCATTGTACTTCTAAAGAGAGTTTAGAATGTTTTTTACTAATTTAACTTATTTTTAATTAAATTCGTATTTACCGAGCATAATGCTTGTGATAAAAAGCACTGAACACTGATTCGAACTTATACAGTTCATCAACTATTTTTACCCGTTGTAGATTGACTTGTATGCATATAACTCTGTTTGCTTTTGTTACAGTTTGCACACAAAAATATTTGCCTTCCAAGAATTACAAAAAAATAATGATAAATAGCATTGAATTACACACGAGCTATATAAGTTTTAATTTCCAAAAGACAGTGGCTTGGATTTCTATCTTCAATTAGGTCAATACCAACTTATACCAATTAATTTAAGTATGGTTTTCGATATTTGTTTTGTAGAAATGATATAACAGGCAGGTGACTTACTTCAATAAATGTTCCTTATAATAAAAAATACTCTCACAATTCATTTGCTTTTACATGTAGTTTCTTTTCTCGCCAACAGTCTTTTTACGCTGTCAGTGTTTTGATTAAAGTCATTTTGCTATTAAAGTCTATATAAACCATGTGACCCCTCAGGGTGTGGCCCGATTTGACTCAAGGGGCATAATTTGAACAATCTTTGGAGATGTTACGTACCAAATATAGGAAAGCTGTGGGCCTTGCAGTTTCAGAGGAGAAGATTTTTAAAGTCATTTTGCTATTTAAGTCTATATAAATCATGCCACCCCCGGGGTGTGACCAGTTTGGACCCCAGGTGCATAATTTAAACACTATTTGTAGAGGACCATTATAAGATGTTTTACATACCAAATATGAAACCTCTAGGCCTTGCAGTTTCAGAGGAAAATAATTTTAAAGTCATTGTGCTATTTAATTCTATATAAACCATGTTACTCCTGGGGTGTGGTCAGCTTTGACCCATGGGTAATAATTTGAACACTCTTTGTAGAGGACTACTATAGGATGTTACATACCAAATACGAAACCTCTGGGCCTTGCGGTTTCAGAGATTTTGCTATTTAAGTTTATATAAAAACAATATGACCCCTGGGGCATGGCCAGTTTTGACCCCAGGGGCATAATTTGAACAATCTTTGTAGAGGACCACTATATGATGTTACATACCAAATAAGAAACCTCTGGACCTTGCAACCCCCGGGGCATGGCAAGTTTGACCCCAGGGGCATAATTTGAACAATCTTTGTACAGGACCACTGTAGGATGTTACATACCAAATATGAAACCTCTGGGCCTTGTGGTTTCAGAGGAGATTTGTAAAGTCATTGCTATATATTCTATATAAACCATGTGACCACCTGGGCGTGGCCTGTTTTGACCCCAGGGGCATAATTTGAACAAACTTTGTAAAGGACCACTACAGGATGTTACATACCAAATATGAAACCTCTGGGCCTTGCGGTTTCAGAGGAGAAGATTTTTAAAGTCATTTTGATATATTTTCTATATAAACCATGTGACCCCCGGGGCATTGCCAGTTTTGACCCCAGGGGCATAATTTGAACAATCTTTGTAGAGGACCACTATAGGATGTTACAAACCAAATATGAAACCTCTGGGCCCTGCAGCTTCAGAGAAGAAGATTTTTAAAGTTTACACTTTTTAATCTATTTTTAGCTCCGGTGACCTACATATGCACCGGACCGTAACGATTTAAACCGCTTTGAAAGAGGGTCACCCAATGATCATTCCTGTGAAGTTTGGTGAAAATCTGCCAGGTAGTTTAAGAGGAGATGTTGTTTGAATTAAAAGTCGACGACAGACGCACACACGCATGCACAGACAAACGGATGCACAGACGAAAGACAACGGGCGATCACAAAAGCTCACCATGAGCACTTTGTGCTCAGGTAAGCTTAAAAAACATACACTTTCTGACATTTTGTCAATAAATATTATAATCTCAGCTTCTAAAATTTCAGACAATCAAAAAAGTTTTGTTTTTTTTTGTCAAGACAAAGGAATGATAATTTTATGGTATACTCTGAAAGTTATTAGGTTTATGTTTTCATACTATCCTATTTTATATTTTATAATTTGACCATGCCTTTCATTATTTGTAACAGGATAATATTTTACAAAACAGGAATAATAGATTGCTTGGAAAGTATTAATTTAATTCTGGAATGGTAACATAAACCACCCACTCCTGTAAGCATAATGCCAGACTAGACAAAACTTCCTCTGTTCTAAAATTTACCTAATATTCACCTTTTTGCAACAAACTGAGTATTAAATCAATGCGCACAAGACAAATGCCGATATTAATGGTACTACATTCTGGAATAATCTGGGGATTTATATTAACTATAACATGCATAAGGGAAAATTAGGGAATTATTTAACATCAACTACAGAATTCATAGCATTTTCAATCATTTCAACTTTTGAAACTGGTATATATGATAGTTTGCTTATTTCTACAAAATTGTATAACATTACTTTCAGGTACTCAAGTTTCTGATTAAACCAGTCCAAATTGGCAGCAAGGGGTTTGGGTTTGATTTGTAGAAAAACATGACGCATCCCAGTCATTGCAATGGTAACATTTAGATGCATAACAAAAAAGAACTTACTTAATTAACCTTAATTGTAAGCTGAGTGTAAATTTCATCATACCTCATGGATCGGGTATACAGGTGTTCATTGCCCTTTAACATGTGTTGGGAAGAAATACCAGGGGTTGTACTATGGCATCTTTTCAATGATAATAAAACAATTTTATCTTTACCCAGAAGGTGAAATGATAGCGTGTGTTCAGCTGCATTAAAAGATAAATAACTTGTTGCTACTTAATGAAAAGATAAGTCTATTACCAGAAGAGATGGAACATCAATGGTAACAACTGAAGTTATTAAATGTTTAAGTTCAAGAAGTAAACGTTTGGAAACACATGTCGAACAAGAATTATAAAAAAATAAACAGCTTCTGTTCTTCAGCAATAAACCTGTGCAAAGCAGTACTAACATTTAATTCTGCATATATAAGACGACATACAGTATGTGCCTCCAAAACATTCCAATCCTATATATACAGATACATGAATGACTACTGCTATGAACAAAACACAAAAATGAACACAAAAATGCTTAATGACCATTAAATACACAGACACTTAGTGCTGATAAAAAACTTGCCAACCTTATGCTGTTTACAACAAGAATATCGGTAGAACTGATGGATGCTCCCCGATTCCCGCGATGCTGCTTTGACCTCTAATTGTGGCTTTAATGTTTAACCTATGGACCTGATTCATACAAGGACAAGCACAAATTCAATGTTGACCTCTGACCTGGTTTATGTGCGCAATTTGCCACCTCATTGTGGCAAACATTTGCTCAAACAAGTAAGTGTGACAGAATGACGGCAACAATTTCGGAGAGCAGAATAAAGTATTCAAACACAGACCAATTGACACATGCCTTAAGGCCCTGTCACACTGTGGCAAATTTGAGTTTCGAGTTTTGTACGAGTTCTGGCGAGTTATAACTCGCCATTAAGTGGACAAGTTGGTCGCAGAATTGTTTCAAGACGACATTTGTTCAAGTTGCCTTCAACATATTAGTATGATATGCGTACAATACCTTTTCGACAATCGAAGACTTCGAGAATGTACTATTGGTCATGGACGTAATTCCGGCCTGTACGTAAATATTCGGCCACCCTTCAAAAAGCGTTTTTGCGATAGAGATTAATATTGTTTTAAAACAATTAGCAAAAGAACTTTCTATAGCAACAGACTTCTACAGATTTCTCGATTCCAGTAAGTATATCGTTATTTACTTTTGAATTGAAATCTCAGTATCATAACAGGAAATATTGAGTCACATGGGGAAACTGACGTCATCATACGCACGCACCGAAAATATGGTGTTGCATGATTACAGATTAAAATTTATTATTTCTTCTAACCGTTAACAAATTTTCACAAGCAAATTTGACGAAATAGGAAACACCCGCTTCTGTTTAAAAGATCACATCACTATTTTGCCCAGACATGTTTTCTCTTTAAATTCGGTTATCTCAGATTTTCTTACAATTCTCGCTGAATTTAATACCAATATCATCGTAAACTCTAGGCAGCCCCGGTAAGTTTATGTTGTAGCCTTCTTCAGCAAAGGGGTTACTGAAGGTATCGAGAATATTCGGCCCCTAGATTTATCCGGTCCCAGTTCTAATTAGCAATTCAGTAGACAACTCGGCCCCTTTGACAATTCGGCCCTCAGACGTATCGATTAAGTATTATGAATGATATGTTTGTTATATCTCAGAAATTTATATTCATACTAATAATATCTATATTTAATTCAATAATGTATTCTCTATTTTATTCATATCAGTTATAACTGTTTACTTACTCACATAAAACGCATACACCCGCACAGGTGAAAATTCACAGCTATACACTAAGATTTTCAAATTGAATTATCTCCCTTGAATAGAATTAAAGGCAGTTTAAAGTTATTTATAGCTCACGTCACCCTTGGCTTCAAAAAAATCAAACTTGTTTACTTTATTTTTGACATAAAAATGACGTTTAAACAAAACAAACACAATATAAACAAGCAAAAGAAAGAAACGAAACCATTTGCAGTTCACCATTGCCAACATTGGTTAAAATTATACAGAATTTAAGGGGAGGGGGGAGGGGTACCGGTGAAAGAAAGTCGTTTAGGTAGGATATTTTAGTCAAAATTTTTATTTTTTTAAACCTTGATCGTTACTCTTCAGATAAGGATAGTTATTAAAAAAAACTATTCTGTTATAAACATTGCCGAGGATACTAAAAAGTGGCCGATTATTTACATACATTTGAGCTAGGAAAATGGACATTTTATACGTTGTTTATTTCCATTTATTTAGTTACCTTACACTTGTCCATTTTGATTTAAACTGACACGTTATATGAGTTTCAAACCCAGGATTATTGATGTGAAGTTTAATTTTGATCAGTTGTGTACAACGTGAGATTAAAAAAAACAACCACCAAAGTGGCCGGAATTACGTTCATGACCAGTAGTGTGGATGAGTCTGTATGACTTGTGATGACATGCTCACAACTAGATGTCACAGGCAAGTCTCCCAAACTCGCAGCAAACTCATGTAATGTCGTAGAACAATAATATACAATGAAATGCTAAGACAACGGAAGACATGTCTATGGAATGTGTTTGAGAGTGCGCGAGTTTCCTTCAACATGTGTACGAGAACAAAAAGTCACTGAGAAGCAGTTTTAACGGTTTTAAATTCTCACCGCTACTTGGCTAGTTTTGATGACATAAGAAGACATCACTGTGACATAAAACAACATGTGTACAAGAATTACACAACACCAGGCGAGTTGTGGCGAGTTACAACTTGCCAGAACTCGTAGCTCAAATTTGCCACAGTGTGACAGGGCCTTTACAAATAATTTTGGTTAATAAAACAGTCGGTTATGAAGGTTCAGTCTGGAATCACGGAAAAAAGGCATTTGAGATCGGCAAGTCACGTTATTATGTGATAATACTGCCCACTTTGATTCATTTTTCCATTTCCAAATGTATTTTTAAAATCGTTTAATATTTCATTTTTCCAACAAATTGTTGTGAAATTACTTTCAGACATTAAAGTTTAATGTTCAAACCAGTGCTAACTGGCAGCATGAGGAGTTGGGGGCATCATTTGCAAAACAAGTGTAGTGCAGCCACATGCCGCTTTGCTCCTGATCTTTCCCAGTTATTGAGATCATAACATGCTGACACCGGGCAAAATGAAACAGAAATTGCTACAAGAGACTATGTTTACGAGAAAGTGATCTACTTTAGCAATATTTGTGATATAATATTATATAAAGTTTCTCAGAAATTTAAAATCCTTTTTCCATCATATATATATACCTTATCTGTAGTATGTTAATATAAATATCTTAATTTCAGACTAATAAATATTATTTTCCCCCATTAAGGCCTTTTTTCTAGACCTAGTTTCTTTACCTTAGCTGACTGAACACCATACTTATATAATATTCCATTTATTATGGTTTGAATATATGGTATTTGAATGTTGAATACAGTACGTATTCATAGCAGAAAAACAACAGCTATATAATAAATATAGAATATTATGCTCGTATGGTGTTCTGAGAACATGTTTCAGTCGAGTTGGTCGTGTGAGGTCGTATCGAGAGGCGCAGCCTCGAGTGCGATGCTACTTGACACAACCAACAAGACTTATACATGGTCTCAGAACACCATACTAATATAATATTCCATTTATTATATACCTTATCGGCATATTATTCCTTAAAAAAAGCAAAACGAATCACAAACTATTTTATGTCACGTAAAGAATGTTTTTCGCGGGGATGAGTTGTGCATTGATGACGGCATTCTATGACGTTATTTACAACTTGGTAAAACATTAGCTCCGAATGGATTTATGTTGCTTTGTTAAGTGGATAGTATAATTATTATTTCATTTAATTTGTGTTGGATTAAATACACAATTAATCACCATCGCTGTATGTTATTCTCTTTTGCCTTTTGAAGTCATAAATAATTATGCACTCCGATTATTTCAAAACATTTTTTTTTTTTTTTTACATAAAAAGTAGTCCGGCTACTAGTGTAATACTGGATGGGAAAACGCTAGTAGCGAATATGCATTCTGGTATTTGAATGTTGAATACAGCACATATTAATAGCAGAAAAACAACAGGTATATAATAAAAGCTAATACAGTGGATCACTGTTAATTTGAACACCATTAAACCGAATTCTTTGAATTCTTCGTTAAATCAAAGTTCATTTTCTAATCCGATTTACATCTTCTCAATTTCATTAGAAATTTGATGTTTAATTTGAACTTTGCTGTTTTGAATTATTGCTACTTTAAACCCATTAATATGGTCCTTACACCTGTTTTAGAGTGCATTTACCAATTGTTAATTTGACGTGTAAATCATGCAGATCAAAATCAATGTTCACAATTTTATTGTTATAATTAGCAAAGATATCATTTGCTCTCAGTTTGATTTTCACACCTTTAGGAGTTTGTAATCAACCAAACCAAACCGTTTGTATAAATAACACCTGGCAAACTTAGATCTATTACACTAAAAAGCTTGAAATCTAGAAATGTTTAATTTCAATATCATTATTTCAATGTGTTTTATCGGTCCAAACGACGTTAAAATAATGAGGTTCGACTGTAGTAAATTCCATCATTCCCCAATAAGCAGGTGTTTCTTCATTGACCTCACACATGTTGCAAAAATGTAACAGAACTAATATGGTGTCTTTTTAAACAGTATAATATAGTGAAAATTACTATAGCCACAAGGTGAAAGAAAAGTGTGCTCACATAATGTCACATAGAAAATATCTCTGTCAGTACAAAATATCTTGTTACAACTGAATGAGAAAAATATGGTGAACACAACAGATTGACTATCATAAATGGCCGTCTGGTGTCACTGAATGGATGAACAAGTTCAAATAGTTGCCCTAGGAAGCACATGTCTTGTGAGCAAAACGATGAAAACAAGAACAATTTCGAATGATTAATAAAGAACTTGTCAGAACGAGTAATCAAGTTCATGAGAAGACTTTTAGCATGTTCCAAACATCACTTTATTTACTGTATAAGAATATGTGTACAATTAGTGCTTGGTGAAGGAATAAATGCATGCCTTAAGTTAGTTTGTTCTATACAAGAACACATCCGTTGCAGTTGCCATTTAACATGTATCAATTCTGCACTGCGATCGGGAGAAAATGACTTTAATACCCTTTTCACAGCATTCGTGTACTTTTATGAAAAACACCAAGAACTGGTTCTACCCAGATAATAAAATTGAAATGCCTCCATAGGCTTCAGGCCTTTGACACAATTGAGTTAAAATAAATAGGTTTAAACTAAGAACACATCGCTACCAAGAATTCTGTTGACAGACATATGAACCATCAAATTTTCTATTTGTGTATTGTTGTTAACATTCTGATGAGCATTGATTAACCAACAACTTTCTATGCAAACAACACATGTTTCTTGCCTTCGCCATGAGTACCTTTCTGTTTCCGACATGGCCGCTCCTGGACTTGAACGGGTGAACAGGTGCTTCCTCCACGCTTCAGCGGACGCTCGCGACGCTGTGTATTTGTGGTCATGTTGCATTCTCCCCAATGTGCGGCGTAGTATTTGCACACTCCTGTAGATAAACAACAAAACAATTAAACATTTACTTATATATGTACCAATATTTGAAACACACTATAAAGAGATTTTCACGATTTTACAACAACATTATTACAACAGAATCTTGTATAAATGTTACTTTCTTTGAGAGCATTTTGTCAACCCAAAGAAATACTGTTGCCCAAGGAGAAGCCGCAGGCAACAGTATTATTCGAGGGTTGACAAAAATGCACTATCACCATCAAAGAATGCAATATTTATTTTATTATACCGAAACAAAGATTTTGTTGTAGAAATACATTTTAAGTCAAACTGTGTTGCCATTTTTAAAGTCAGGTGTCGTCTGGATAAACTGTGAATGCGTTTTTGTAACACGGAATAACTTACTGACTGTTTCATAAGTGCCTATTAACTCTGATCACTCTGTCTAGATGTCCAGGACGTCATAGCAGGTGATATTGCTATATGATATTTCCAATTATTGACTGTTATGTTTTAATATGAACAAAGAAGGAAACCAGAAGGCTGTGTATAATAATAATAACAATTATTAAAATCACTTTATAATTTCATGATCATCATTTGATGATATGTCATAAATTCCAACATAATAATATTTGTATCCAGAGCATAATTTTGCTGCTCTGACATCTGTGACAATATTTCAGATAATTTTCCAATCTGTGAACAGGTTCCTTTAATGATAATTTCGATATATTTTTCAGGAACTGAATGTGGTGCATCAACTACAGATCTGAGCATGCTCTGTAAATTAGTCCAATCTTTGCTCTAGTCTCTATGAAAGTTGCATGTGAATGCTTCCAATTTATTTTGGAATTACGGTATGCTCCGCAAAAGAAGCAAGATAGACAAATGGAAAGAAGGACATGGCAGTCACTATGGCTTCAATATTATATATACTGTATTTAATCTATGTTTTCAGACACTTTTTTTGTATGAATTGTCTCAAAAAACATAGAATCTGAAATATTTTAAGGTCGGAGAAATCGTTAATATTGTTATCTGCGATCATAGTTAATTGTAGGTGGCATTAATCTGACATAAAACAGTACATATATAAAAGCCATTGTACAATTAAGGACTTGCTAATTGGCATGCAAACTGACAATTAAAAGGGAAGAAAACTGTGAAAACAACTGCCGCTCCCTGTGATGAGACTGCTACATGTTATTATCTGTCCGAATTTAATCCTTGTCTCCGAAAACATAGGGACACAAACACTGATTATTTTGGGCAATTTTGAGGATGTCTGAAAACATAGAGTGTCTGAAAACATAGATTAAAATTAATATGGTATATATATTGTATTGTATTGCAATGTGTGTGCATCTACTGATCCATGCAATGACAGTGTCCAAACTGTCTGTTTACGTCTTTCAATACATTGCAACTGCAATTTCCATTTTGAAATGTATTGCAATACAGTTTTTGCTAAATTGTTCCAGCCCTAGCGATTACCATACATATGCCCTATTGCGGAGGGTGGGAGGGGGGGTGTATAATGGACAACGGGGAGGGGGGGGTGTATAATGGACAACAGGGAGGGGGGTGTATAATGGACAACAGGGAGGGGGGTGTATAATGGACAACAGGGAGGGGGGGTGTATAATGGACAACAAGTTATGGTCGTGCAAAAGATTCACATGCGTGAATATCCAGTGATATCCATGCAAAACAACATACTGGTAAATATCTCGGTGATCTGCACTAAGCTGGCAGAAGACACTAATATAATATTATTGGTTAATCAATAGAGCCTCGTAAATTATTGTATTAATAGATTTTCAGTATAAAGATTTACCGGGACTGGAATTATAGACGAGGTTTCTGCAAGAATTTATGAACACCCATGATTCACTGCAACATTTCAAATTCAGCAACCTTCTTTTAAGAACATCCTAGGATCAATGACTGGAGCAAGAAACATTTGAAATTCCAAACAACCCCATTTCCTGATTTAATCCATAGAACATGCAGAGAAAGTCTGCAAATTCTTCTTGGAAGATCAATAGACCAGTAAAAACTGGTTCCTATGGAGTAGTATTATCTCCACAAGAGATTGATGAAAATTTCTCAGGCATGAAAGCAGCAGTTGCAATACAGCAATGGCAGCCTATTGTATGATTCTGAGAATTCAGACCCATACAAAATTGCAATTGGTTTTGCAATAAAAAAGCCTAGTTAATTGATGTTTATCAGAACTAAAAGCCAATGGAGGATGTACCTTGTGACATAAAAACAAGGGCAAACATTTCGCAACATTCACTTAAAAGCAGGAAGCACTTACGTCTGTCACTCTGATTTAGATATAATGGCAAAGAAATTTTAAGAATTTGAATTTGGAAAGAAAATTGACAACAAATCGAGTGTCATATACATGAAGTTGACCTGTGTTTGGAGACTGAAATACTCCAAAGAATTGATTGTATTGCCTGGAAAAGCTTCAAAGAAAAATTCTGTTCATGATAAATTCTGATATGTGGTGGCCATAATTATACAGTATCATAAAAGACTGACATTATTGTTGTCTGCTGGTTTTCAAATGTTCCGTAACCTGCTATTTTAGTCCCAAAATGTACCGTTTCAGGTCTCAAAGCTGTCCACCAAAGGTCAATTGTCAATTAAATAATGCTAGCATTAAAATTAATGTGTACTGGTATACTACAGTCATGTATTTCTTTAAGCGAGCAAAAATGGTTACATTTAAAAACACAACATTCCAAACAAGCATATGAGGCGTGTCGCGGGAAAACGGGGGTTAATGCAAGTGCGTAAAGTGTCGTCCCGGATCAGCCTGTGCAGACACTTTGCACTTTTATGGTATTTTTTCTTTCAAGGAAGTCTCTTCTAAACATAAATCCACTGTAGGCGGAAAGTGCTGTCCTGGATTGCAAAGGCTAATCAGGGACATCACTTTACGCACATGCATTAGGCCCGATTTGTTCACGGCATGCCTCATATACTCGTTGCCATGCAAGAGGAGTTTCCCAATCTAATCCCACTGCAAAATTAATTTGCAGGAGCTTGAAATGTGCATGTAGCATGCAGCATGTAGCACAGGGGCATTACTAGGCATACTCCTATACAAATGGTAACGCATATGTGGAATCGTATAGTACTTCAATCTTTAAAAAAGAACATTAAAATTGAGACCTAAATAGTGTTGCGTGTGATAAATGCACTGTAAGAGGCGACTGATAGCCTTGGTGTAAATTTTATCTAGAAACACTTTGTGCTACAAACGTTTGCTAATTGGTTAATACCTGTTGTAAATGTTTATGACTTTCATAGAAAATGTCAATTTTCTCAACCTAAATTTGCAATTGTAATTGTGCGTATACTCAATTGGGCCCAGGTACGCCCCTGTAGCCTGCAGCAGTGCTGCAAAAAATCATTATTATCTAACCAGAAAATAGCTTTCCCAATGAAATCCTATCTTTTGCTGCACTCCTGCAGTGATTACTGAAGTGAATTTACCTGCTGTTCATTCTATGTTTAAGAGTGGTTAATAGCTTCACGACATAAGCTAATGTGAATTTATTTTTAAACGAGATGAAAGTACATTATTTTAATATTAAATAAATATATTCTTTTGAACATTAACTTGATATGCTTAGAATAAATAAACATTGTTTAACTTAATTTAGTTTACATCTAATTTATTTATTGATTATGATGAAATGCCTAATAGTATTTATTTCTGAAACATTCTCAAGTCTGCTTCCATGGTAAAACTACATGTAATAGTGGTCATTGTTGCAATACATAATGATCTCTATCATTATATGAAGTACCATTTGAAACCGTTTAATACTTTTCGAGTTATGCACCGCACAATAACTCCAAAAATATTGAAGAAAGAGTTATGGTCCTTGTACTATAAAATTCCTATCAACATCCAGTATCAATATATGTGGTTATATTTTAAATCCCTTCAATACTGAGGGAGTAATGCTCAATTTTCTGCACAAGGAAATTAACCAAAGGGTAATAACTCTGTAAATATTAAAGAATGAGTCATGGTCCTTGTACTGTGCACTTCCTCTCAACGTCCCCTATCAATATATGTCGATTTATTTACAATCCCTTCAATACTAATGAAGTTATGCTCTGCACAAGAAAATTAAACAAAGGGCAATAACTCCGTAAATATTGAAGAGTTATGGTCCTTGTACTCTGCAGTTCCTGTCATTGTCCTCTATCATTATATGATGTATAATTTGAATCCCCTCAATACTTTTCGAGTTACACTCCTCACAAGAAGTGGAAAAGACAGACAGACAGACCGAAGGACAAACAGAAGGACTGACAGACAGACGGACGATGCGATAACTATATGACCCCAAAGTTCCCTTTGGGGGCATAAAAATAAACAAAAAACAAATCATTGTTGATGCATTTGTTGACTTCTTGGTTAATTCTATTAAATCCATTATTGATGTTCAAGAACACAAATTATGTTCCACAAAGATTGTGGTCCATTGTTGTGATATTAACATGACCTAGCATGTTTACTGGTTCAGTTCTACCGTACTAAGCTAACTTTCTACAGTACCGAGTAAATACAAAAAATCTTCGGTGGAATACAACTGCAAACAAGACGGCCAAGATGGCATAAGGTCGCTCACCTGAGTGTAAAGCATCATAATGGCTTTTAACAAAAAGATTGTTTGACATTTCATTATAGCCATATACGGAAAACTGTCTCGCCCCCCGGCGGCCATTATTTTAAATGAATCAAAATGATTTCCAGGAATTTGGTAGACGGTCACCCAAGGAACATGTATGTGAAATTATTTTGAAATTTAGCCAGTGGTTTCAGACAAGAAGATTTTTTAAGTTTTCAATATGGCCATATAACGAAAACTGCCCCGCCCCCTGGTGGCCATGTTTTTTAACAAATGTAAATGATTTCAAGGAATTTGATAGAGGGTCACCCAAGGAATATTTATGTGAAATTGTTTTGAAATACAGCCAGTGGTTTCAGACAAGAAGATTTGTTAAGTTTTCAATACAGCCGCATAAGGAAAACAGCCCCACGCCCTGGCTGGCAATGTTTTTTAACAAATCAAAATGATTTCAAGGAATTTGGTAAAGGGTCACCCAAGGACCAATTCTGTGAACTTATTTTGAAATCCAGCCAGTGGTTTCAGACTAGAAGATTTTTAAAGTTTTCTATATAGTTATATAAGGAAAACTGGCCCGCCCCCTGGCAGCCAAGTTTTTTAACGAATCAAAATAATTTCAAGGAATTTGGTAGAGGGTCACCCAAGGAACATTTATTTGAACTAATTTTAAAATCCAGCCAGTGGTTTCAGATAAGAAGATTTTTTAAGTTTTCAATATGGCCATATAAGGAAAACTGCCCCTCCCCCTGGCGGCCATGTTTTTTAACAAATCAAAATGACTTGAAGGAATTTGGTAGAGGGTCACCCAAGGAGCATTTCTGTGAAAACTATTTTCAAATCCAGCCAGTGGTTTCTAACAAGAAGATTTTTTAAGTTTTCCAGTTTTTAAGCTTTTGGTTGCCATGACAACCAGAGATTTCAATATATTTTAATAAATTGAAGGAATTTGGTAAAGGACCATCCCAGGAACATTCCTGCCAAGTTTGGTTAAAATCCGCCTAGTGGTTTCAGAGAAGAAGTTGTTTGAAGTAAAATGTGGATGCCGGACGCCGATGCAGACTGACCACAATAGCTCACCCTTGAGCACTTGGTGATCAGGTGAGCTAAAAACAACACGGTCATTACAAGCACAATAAATTCTCTCGTAAAACCTGCGTCATTACTATGGTAACAGTATTTTCACAATATCAGGAGACATTGGGTCTGGTTTTCATGAACAATAATCGACATATTTAAAACAAATCATCAACTAGAACATTAAAAAATAATAATAATAATACAAATTTTAAAGCCAAGAAAACGTAAAATATGGGTAATGTATTTTACACTGTGAAGAATCCTGACTCCTTGATGAAGAACACTGACAATTTTGATTCTGGAAAAAGATAGAAGACTGAACATAATCAATACCAGAAGAAAAGAATCCGTGGATTACATTGATGGATGCAGCTTTCAAGGAACAATAATTATTTTCCGTATATAAAAACGTACATTTCACCCTGAGAGAAATCAATAAGGCTACAAATGTAATCCTTTGGAGAGAAAACTAATAAATGCCACAATGTTAGACAATATCATGTGGTTTATGTTTGTTGATGTGTTATAGTTCTATCACAGGAAAAGAACAGAAATTCCTTGTTTAAACATTTGCAAAAAATGTTACATACAATTGTTGGGGATGCAAAGTTGTACAAATATTTATCATGTTGAATAACCTTAAAGATTACACTTTACGTTATATACTTATGGTGGCATAGATGTGACATGTGCATGTTTTTATTTATATCGTTCCCACAACATATTAAGTCGTGGGAACGAGATTTTATCTCGTGGGACAAGATCTTATCTTGTGGGAACAACATAATTATGTTGTGGTAACGACATATTAAGTCGTGGGAACGAGATAATTAACTCGTGGTAACGACATATTAAGTCGTGGAAACGTGATCTTTTCTAGTGGAAACGACATAAATAACTCGTGGAAACGACATATTAAGTCGCGGGAACGAGATAATTAACTCGTGGTAACGACATAATTAACCAATCAGAATACATGTTGTTTAAAAGCATGTTTTAAAAATGGCTGATACAAGAGAAGCTTACATTATATCGTATTTCAATGCTGGATTAAGATATAAAGAAATTGTTTTACTTCTGTGAGAGCAACATGGAATTTGATTGGCTTATTAAGTTGTTCCCTCAACAAAGATATCTCGTTCCAACGACATAATTATGTCGTTCCCACGAGATAAGATCTCATTCCCACGAGATAAGATCTCGTTCCCACGACTTAATATGTCGTTCCCATGAGATAAGAGCTCGTTCCCATGACTTAAATAAAAACATACACATGTCACATCTATGCCACCGTATATACTCGAATACGACCCGCACTGATTATAAATTGCAAGTGCAAAGGATAGTTTCCAATCATGTTGTACTGTTTGAACCATAATTATGCTCTTACTGCATTTTAAGAATAACAAGTTTTGCATCAATGGCTGGATCTTGTGGGGTTCTATTTTCTAACCAGTCTGCAACATACAACTTATGAAACTATCGTGACAAAATGAGATTTGGCTCAAAATGCTTGCTTAAGAATTATTTCTTTAATGTTTCAAGCCGTTAATTTCCACAATTTGAAAATAAGCTTAAAGTGATGAAGCAAGCCCACTGATTCGTCCAGATATAAATAACCTTATTAGAAATTCACATTTTCGTGAATATTACATGCATATTGCATAGTGACATCATATCTTTCATTAGGAAGATCGTGCACATTATTCAGATTGAAACATACATGGCCATGTTTTGAAGTTAAAATAATTGGAAATGCCACTTTTATATGCCTTTAAACACGAGGGCCATATACGGCCCTAGGTCGCTCACCTGAGGGACTAAGGAACTAAAATGTTCTGAGCAAGTTTCATGAAGATTCGGCTAAAAATATGGCCACTAGAGTGTTCACAAGCTTTTTTTCAATTTGGCCTGGTGACCTAGTTTTTTACTTCATGTGACATGGTTTGAAATTTGTCCCTGATATTATTGGGACAAATGTTCTAATCAAGATTCGTGATGATTATCCTATAAATGTGGCCTCTAGAGTGTTCACAAGCTTTTTGTTCAATATGGCATGGCGCCTTGTTTTTTACCGGACGTGACCTGATTTTGAAAGAGTCCAAGATATCATTGAATGTTCTGAGCAAGTTTGAAGAAGATTGGGCAAAAATGTGACTTCTAATGTTCACAAGCTTTTTCTTCAATTTGCCCTAGTGACCTAGTTTTTGACCCCACATGACCCGGTTTCGAACTTGTACGAGGAATCATTCGGACAAATGTTCTGAACAAGTTTCATGATGATTGGGCTATAAATGTGGCCTTTATAGTGCTCACAAGCTTTTTCTTCAATTTGGCCTGGTGACCTAGTTTTTGATCCTATGTGACCCAGTTTTGAACTCGTCCGAGATTTTATTGAAAATGCTCTGAGTGAGTTTCAAGAAGATTGGGTAAAAATATGCCTTCTAGAGTGTTCACAAGCTTTTAATTCAATTGTTCCTAGTGACCTAGTTTTTGACCCCACATGACCCAGTTTTGAACTCATCTGAGATATCATTAGAACAAATGTTCTCTGCAAGTTTCATGAAGATTGTTTAATAAATGTGGCCTCTAGAGTGTTCACAAGCTTTTTAGTTTTCAATATAGCCATATAAGGAAAACTGCCCCCCCCCCCTTGGCGGCCATGTTTTTCAATGGCGCGGAATCATTTTTGAACTCGGCTGAGTTATCATCAGAACAATTGTTCTGAGCAAGTTTCATGTTGATTGAGCAAAAAATTTGACTTCTAGAGTGTTCACAAGCTTTTTCCATAGCCATATAAGGAAAACTGCCCCGCCCCCTGGTGGCCATGTTTTTCAACGGAGCAGACAATGTGCTGAGCAAGTTTCCTGTTGATTAGGCAAAAAATGTGACTTCTAGAGTGTTCACAAGCTTTTCTAAAGCCATATAAGGAAAACTGCCCCGCCCTGGCGGCCAGGTTTTTTAATAGAGCGGAACCATTTTTGAGCTCGGCTGAGATATCATAAGAACAAATGTACTGAGCAATTTTCATGAAGATTGGGCAATAAATGTGGCCTCTTGAGTGTTCACAAGGTAAATGTTGATGACAGACGACCCATCAAGGACAAAAGGCGATTACAAAAGCTCACAATGAGCACGTTGTGCTCAGGTGAGTTAAAAATGCTTGTCAGAAGCAGGAAATGTTCCCGACAATAGGGACATTGTCTATTCTTGTTGTACTGCATAATACATGAAAGCACAATGTTCTGCACGCAAACGATGCCCATTATTCACATGCATGCAAGTGACATTATCAATGCAAGACAGTTCGTGTTACAAGCATTTGGATAGGGGATTTAAATGCACAAGTATTTTGTGTATTAACCTTCCATCAAATTCCCTTAAATGCAATTGTTGATGGCCATTGTTTTACAGCATGAGCGTAAAGTGTTGTCCCGGATCAGCCTGTGCAGTCCGCACAGGCTAATCCAGGATGGCACTTTCTGCCTACAGTGGATATATGGTTAGAAGAGACTTCCTTGAAACAGAAAATGTCATAAAAGCATAGTGTTGTCGTGGATTAGCCTGTGCGGACTGCACAGACTGACCTGGGACAACACATTACGCATGTACATTAAGCCCGGTTTTCCCACGATGAAAAATTATGAACTGGTAATGCATGGTGGACAGCAAGTGATGACATAAATCAGAGTTTCATAAAAAACACTCTCATATACACATTTTGTATTAACAGAATATTTCTATCCATATCTCTTTATACCACATAACTGTAGACATTGATAGATATGAAAGATGACAATTACAATATCTTTACCTTGAGCAGCAGCACTTGAATCAAAATCTTGCATGTAATTAATGAATCAGCTTTCACTGACAAAATGGATCATCTTATTTTGGCATTTTGTTTATCAGTGAGAACCAAAAAAGCCCATGATTGTTGTTCTACTAGTTGATATAGAACACTTCCATTTTTACCCCAAATAAGTTAAGCCCCTTCTCAGCTATAGTTAGTTTTGTTCCCATTTGGTGGTTTTAGCCAGTCCACCACAAGGATGGCCACAATATACAATATATGGGATTACCGTCTTGGAATAGTCAATGCAAAGTAAACATTGGGGGTTTAAGGGCACCTGAACCAGCTAAGGGGTGGCCCAAAAAATGTTACCAAGCAATCTTTTTTGTAAACCTGAGGTTAAAGTCTCAGTCACACATTCCCGAGTATGGCTCCCAACAGGGCTACGATACAAATACAGTATAAACAAAGTCGGGAATATTGGAATGCTGGCGGGAGCTGTCTGGATGCTTTTGGGACGATGTCCTGAGAATCAGGAACCATCGGGACACATTCAGAGTTATTGGCCAAGCACTCCCGATAGTAAAGGTTGTCCCTTAACATTTGGGATACTCAGCCAAATTTGTATAGTTGGGACTCTGTCTGTATAGATTCGGCCGTATCAAACCATATTCGGGACAGTGTCGGGACGCTGTCGAGACAATATCCGATGCAACGGGAATGATATAGCATAAAACTTATATATACATATATCATGTCTGGTGTATAGAGTGTGTGTTGTGCGTGTTTGTGTGTGTTTGTCATTAATGGACAGAACTTTGACCGGTCCACCATGAATGCTTCCCAATTATGGCTCCTAACAGCATCCCGACAGTGCTACGATACAAATAATAAAAAGTCGGGAATTGCGGGACGTTGTCAGGACGCTGTCGGGATCGCATTCGGGAGAATCAAGACGCTGTGGGGACTTTGTAGAGACGCTGTCGGGACGCTGCTGGGACATATTTGATCTTTTCATCAAATCTTGAATTTCCAGCCCCGAAACTCCGAATATTATTTCGATTTTTGACAGATTTGATTAGGGACGCTGTCAGGTCAAGAATGGCATGAAAAATCGGGAATATGTGACTGAGGCTTAAGAATTATTTAGGTACATGATTGGACAATTCACTAAAATTAATTTGAATATGACTAATAAATTTGTATGTCACACAGGCAATTTGTGATTGGATTGATTTATGCGGATGCAGGATGCACTTTATTAGTTAAGATTACATAACCACATTTGTCAAAGTGTGATCAACACTAACTTGTCTTGTGGTATTGAGTCACATCAAATTGATAAAAAAAAATATGGTACAATGATTGTGTTCGTGTGGGACTGTAAATGTTAATTAATGCAAATCACTGACAGCAGTAATTAATATAAGTCATAACTACCTGCGGCTACATACCATTATAACGAGTTCTTACTTTTGATAATACATAGTCTTTACAGGAACATGCTGATATTCAAATCAATAGGCTTAATAAATAGTGATGTTGATCTTAGAATGTATGATTGATAAAAAACTAAACAACCAGGAAAATAAACACTTTCAATGAAAGAAAGAAATCTTAATTTTGTTCTGTTAGCTCTTCATGTTTAAATAGTATACATATTATGCACTGGAATGAAAAATGTTGAACACGAAAATATAATTTTGATAAATTACAAAACAAAACAAACACACTCTATAACTTAAACAAATATTTGTTTCTGTTTGCTAAATAAATTCAGGTGAGAGATATAATGTAAATTGATGGTTATGGCCGTAAAAGACTGTTTCCTGAACATTACAGACTGGATGCACAGTCTGCTCAATCAGAAGATGGGTCTCACCTTTGCAGTTTGTCTTGGCACTAAATATTTCTATTTGGGATGTTTTGTTCTGCCTGCTTCTATGTGGTTGTTTTGTGCTGCCTGCTTCTATGTGGCATATCTTGTGCTGCCTACTTCTATGTGGGTTGTTTTGTGCTGCCTACTTCTATGTGGGATATTTTGTTCTGCCTGCTTCTATGTGGGATATTGTGTTCTGCATGCTTTTATGTGGGATGTTTTGTGCTGCCTACTTCTATATGGGATATTATTTTCTGCCTGCTTCTATGTGGGATATTTTGTTCGGTCTGCTTCTATTTGGGATATTTTGTTCAGCCTGCTTCTATGCGGGATATTTTGTTTTGCCTGCTTCTATGTGGGATGTTTTGTTCTGTCTGCTTCTATTTGGGATATTTTGTTCAGCCTGCTTCTATGTGGGATATTTTGTTCTGCCTACTTCTATGTGGGATATTTTGTTCTGCCTGCTTCTATGTGGGATGCTTTGTGCTGCCTACTTCTATGTGGGATGTTTTGTGCTGACTGCTTCTATGTGGGATGTTTTGTTCTGCCTACATCTATGTTGGATGTTTTGTGGTGCCTGATTCTATGTGGGATGTTTTGTGCTGCCTATTTCTATGTGGGTTGTCTTGTTCTGCCTACTTCTATGTGGGATTTTTTGTGCTGCCAGCTTCTATGTGGGATGTTTTGTGCTGCCTACTTCTATGTGGGATGTTTTGTGCTGCCTGCTTCTATGTGGGATGTTTTGTGCTGCCTCCATATATGCAGGATGTTTTGTTCGGCCTGCTTCTATGTGGGATATTTTTTGCTACCTACTTCTATGTGGGATGTATTGTGCCGCATACTTCTATGTGGGATGTTTTGTTCTGCCTGCTTCTATGCGGGATGTTTTGTGCTACCTACTTCTATGCGGGTTGTTTTGTTCTGCATACTTCTATGTGGGATGTTTTGTTCTGCCTGCTTCTATGTGGGTTGTTTTGTTCTGAATGCTTCTATGTGGGTTGTTTTGTGATGCCTGCTTCTATGTGGGATGGTTTCTGCTGCCTACTTCTATGTGGGATCGTTTGTTCTGTCTGCTTCTATGTGGGATGTTTTGTTCTGCCTGCTTCTATGTGGGATGGTTTGTGCTGCTTACTTCTGTGGGATGCTTTGTTCTGCCTACTTCTATGTGGGATGGTTTGTTCTGCCTACTTCTATGTGGGATGGTTTGTTCTGCCTGCTTCTATGTGGGATGGTTTGTGCTGCCTACGTCTATGTGGGATGGTTTGTGCTGCCTGCTTCTATGTGGGATGGTTTGTGCAGCCTACTTCTATGTGGGATGGTTTGTTCTGCCTGCTTCTATGTGGGATGGTTTGTGCTGCCTACTTCTATGCGGGATGGGTTTTTTCTGCCTTCCTCTATGTGGGATATTTTTTGGGCTGATTTCTATGTGGGGTGTTTTGGGGTTGCCAAATTTTATATGGATAGTTTTGTGCTATATACAAAGTCTTCCAGCATGTGATTTCGCTCAACATGAGTTTGGCTGGTTAGGGATATTGTTAGGGATATTGTGCTATCATTTTATCATTCATTTTCTGGGTGTGGCTTCTGTCATTGTTAAAGGTCATCTTAATTTAGCTGTCTGGCAAAAACCTTGCATGGAATTTTAGCTCTATGGTTTTAAATAGACCATTAGGGCTTTTACCTTTTAATTTTGTACATTTCCAAAACTCTAAATAATGCTTGCTATATTAAGTCTAATATTTTCTCAACTGTTCACATAAAAAGACTGACCAAACTGTTAAAATCCGTACATGTATAAATATGTTATAAATGCTCAATAAAGCTACACAAAAAATTTCATTTTCACCATTGAAGCAAATAATATACGAAGTTACTGCATTCAAATATGGCCACAATTTTCAAATAGTATACAAAATGCGTGAATGCGTGAAAACCACAAGTACAAGTAAATTATATAAACTGTCAATATCGAGCTCATCTTATGGTGATTATGGATGTTTTCTGCAAAATTGGACCCAAGCCATATTGATAACCAAATTCGCATAAACGCCACCGGAGAATTATCCACTTGAAATATTTGAATATTATACTATCAAGATATAGCTTTACTGGTGTTAAACTGAGACTTCATGTTATTACATTATATTGACTGAAATCTGCTTTATAACTATTTGCCATTCTAGCTTCTTGTAAGGGGATCTTGTACAACCATCTCCTTTAGTGAATTTTTTATTATTTTTTGGGGGGGAATTTTTCGCCGTATTCAACAGTATTTCAGTCATATAACGGCGGTCAGTTAACCTACTCACACTTTTCCTGGGTAAGCCGGTTTACCAATACTAAGTGCGCATACTTATGCCAGTAACTGACAACTGCCCTACTTGAATCAGAGGTTGGGGGAAAATGGACGCAGAAATAATTTCATGACCAATCCCCACACAAGTTATGTGGCCGGGCTGGGATTCAAACTCACGATCCCCGTATTGGCAGTCCAGCGCTCTACCAACTGAGCCGGACCCGGTCCATTATGAAGATATACTGGTCAATAAAGTGAAACAGTAATGAAAATGTGGAGTTCATCGAGTTCAGAACACAAATTCAGACGATAAATTTAGTTTAAATCAAGTGTTTTGATATGGTACGCTTCATTTATTTGAGGAAAATGTTAAGTGTACAATCCATGCTTCAAGTTCTTAAACTTTGAGATTTTAAGTTATTCAAATAGTTTTATTTTTAAGTTTATCAGTAAGTTCCAGCAGCTTCCAGCTATTAACCTAGTTTATTTAAGTGATCCATCATCCATGAATTTGACATGGGAATTTCAATTTTATAGCAGGTTCTATGTACAGCTATGGGTTATGATGTTATTGGACAGGTAAGCTCAAGCTATAAATTATGCGAAAACGTTTACAGACATGTTCCTGCTATTCAACAAAAACAAACTTCGGCAGTTTTGTTACATTTTTTTGTTCCTCCCTGATGTGATTTTTTGGAGATTATCACAATTACCAGATGTATTGGGAATATTTCATTTGAATATTCAAATATAATACACATATTTAGTTTGGACATGTTAAGTTTACAGTTTAAATCACTGTGAATTTGATAGTTTAGGTAATGTTCAAATTGCCCAAATAATAGGATAAGCAGGCTGAAGTGAATCCACTGGAAATCCATTGTCTCGAATACCAGCTGGGACTTTTGCTTCCAGTTACCAATTACTGAGAACCAATAGTTGTGAAGCAGCACTTCTGAATGACCTAAAGAGGCCTGATCTAGAACAGTTTCCCCCAATAATGTGCCAGCAGTGGCACACTCTGTGATCTATTTTGCGAGCCAGCCCAGCTAATTTCTGGGCGATTTTGGACTGATCTCAACAGAAAGCATTAATTTTGCCTGGTTGTTGGTTTCATCTTGCACATCATGAATTGTTCCTCCTTTATAATTTTATTGTTGTTGTTTTTTCAGTGTTAATGTACAGGGACGTAGCTAGACCGAATTTAAGTATACACACAATACAACTTACACAAGCTTTAACTTTTAATGCATTAACATCTTTTGAATAAGTTAAATAATTTTTTGTCCAGATCTTTTAACACTCAGATAAAAGGATTTACAATGCTGTTAATGGGATAGGGCCAACGCTCGTTTTGACATCGGCTATTATTCTTTTACATTTGATCACCTTCTGTTGGTATGTATGCTTTCCAAGTTATACGCATGTTCATATAGGAGTATGCCTAGGTTTTCCCCAGATGTAATAAGTGTTTTTATCCCATCATTACGCCTGTATTGACGAAATAACAATCCATGGGATAAACTTAGCTGTATTCCACCTTGTTGAATACAGCAAACACGCATATTATAATGACGTCATTTTGTTTATTTTTGTGACGTCATTTGAGGTTTTTCGTGTTATTCAGTTGTTTTCTTTCGTTTATTTCAAAAATAAAGACAGAAAATGATGGGGTTAATAGAATACCAGGTAAGTGTTGAATAAAGATACGTTCATTTGCTTGGCACGAAAACATTAAACCACTTGCCAAGGCTCGAGGTTTGGGTTTTCTAAGCCTCGCTAAATAAATGTATGAGGCGCGTTGCGAGAAAACCAGACTTAATGCATATGCGTAAAGTGTCGTCCCTGATTAGCCTGTGCAGTTCGCACAGGCTAATCCAGGATGGCACTTTTCGCTTTTATGGTATTTTCTGTTTCAGGGAAGTCTCTTCTAAACATAAATCCACTCACTGTAGGCAGAAAGTGCCGTCCTGTATTAGCCTGTGCGGACTGCACAGGCTAATCCGGGATGACACTTTACGCACATGCATTAAGACCGGTTTTCCCACGACACGCCTCATATCTGTATTCAACACTAACCTAGTATTCTCTATATCATTCATAACAATCTCAGTCGTCACACAATTTTGTGACATGACAAAATGTTGCCGTTCAATAACTGAGATGAAACTAGACACATTCCTATACGGCCTGCGTCGACAAATCATAATATATTTACACAGATAAGTTAAAGCATAAATCTTGAATAAATATTTTATAAACCCATGCATAGTATCTGGAATGTCAAACCATCTTTTCCCCAATGCAACGAGTGTCATGAAAACTGAAATATGACTCCTTAGATTTAACTTGCGTATAAAATATTCAAAATTATTTGTCAATTGTTAATGTGCGTATACCCAGATTCGGTCAGGGTATAGCTCGGACACATTGACCCCAACATTAACTCGATTAGAACGATTACGCGCAGAGTACACTCTTCAACTCCATTTGCATAATTACGGGCTTGAATTATTTCCTATATTTATACTTTGGTTTTATTCGTGCACATGTTGCATGTGTTTTTTAATACAATACCTGTATTTTCAGTAGAACAGTATTACATCTATTTGTCTGACATCTATTCAACTCGATACCTGTACAGAAACTAATATGTTAATCAGAACGGATTTGTAATATATTCATACATAAAGGTTCGTGTCAGGTTAATTTTGTCCGAGCTAACGCCCCTAAATACCATTAACTCATTCAATGGTCAAAGAAATTATTGAACTAGTAATGCGTGTTAACTGTTCTACGAACATTTTAGAACTTCATCAATGTCACGTGTACTATAAATACAGACCACTGTGTTTAAGAGTGATTTTTGTCAAGTGCTTTATAACCATGGCAATGCTCAGCTGCCAAAGCAGCCTAGATAATATTACACAGGGCGTTAGGCTTAAGGGTAGGTACGCCGTGACCTCTTTGGTCAAACGGTATTTTACCCCCTGACCATTAGCTTTAACGGGTATTGGAGAATCATAAAGGGTATTTTCAGAGCTTCATATAGGAGTGGGCTTAAGTGTATTTTACCCCATGATATTAAGTGTGAAGGATATAAATGTGCATGTAAATGTTGTAATGTACTAGTAGTGTTAGATACATTAAGGAACTTAACTGCAGAACGACAATGTCTTGTTTTCAAAATTATTAAGCTTTTGGAAAGATTTTCACTGTTGACCAGTACCACCCCTTTAATTTTCTAAAGGGTACTAATACCCCCTACTTACAATTTCTAAAGGGTATTTGCAATATTATAAAGGGTATTTACACAAATACCCCTCTTATCTGGAGCTGTCATGTTCACTTTTTAGGTTCATTTAAATGGCACGTACAATACAATTGCAACTAAAAAGCCACGCAGAAGTGAGAGCCAACAAAAAATATCAAGCAGATTGATGTGATCTTTTTCTGAATGCATGGCAATGGGACTTGTTTTAATGTACCACCTACATCTTTTAAACAGCTTGAACACCACAGTGATGTTTTGTAAGTGTAGAAAAGGAAAATTATATAGTTTTTACATTCTACAGTTTTTAAGTTTTTTTGCACCCACTGACATTTGTACAACACTCATGCATGCATTTCTAAGCTGCATGCTGGTTAATGAACAAGTGTTTAAGAAATGTTAAGTGCCAACTTCGCTGTACTACAAAGAACACTGCAAATGTCGAGTGCATTGTAACTGGCTGTCCCCATGTAAAAGATGTGATAGTTATGTTTATGTGATTATGTACGCAGTGTTATCAACATGTTTGATGTGGATTCAACATGTTTTCGGGGACTTGTCCATTGTAGATCTTTCTCACCGAGGCTTGGCAAAAACTGGATCAAACAAACTCCGCCAAGTCAGACACAATATCCAAAATGCGCACAATCTAGAATTCGACAGTTATAAATTTGATTCAAAAATAAACAATCACAGCTGCGTTTACGAAAGCACTGAATGCGCACTCACATGCAAAGTGGAATTTTAGTGGACCAGTTGTTATAAACTTTAATGCACACTCACGTGCAAAGTGGAATTTAAGTGGACAAATTTTTTGCCTAAAAATGAACTATGAATTATACTCAGTTCAAGAAAAGTGGAAATAAACATGCTGTATTCTCATATTTTTAATAAACGTGATCAACAGACATGGGACCAGTTGCTATAAACTTTAATCACAGATTAAGCTTACAGCCAGCTTACTTAAGTTTAAAAAGATTTTGCCTGGTAAACAACAGTTACTAACAAATGGCTTTTTTTGTCCAAATTTCACAACATTGTCATTTTTTTACCCAGACATTGTAATTATTTATGTAACAGTTTTGATTGGCCAACATTTGAGATATCTTCTACACTGGGGCCCCCACAAATTAGTATGCCAAAATTGTCACATTTCCTGGGGCCATTATCGTCAACCTTCTTAAAAAATGTTTTTAATGTATTATGTCTATTACAGTGAAGCCATTTCGGTAAAACCACCATCGTGTATGATTTTTTTAAATCTGATGTTATGTGCTTCCTGGCAAAACTCTGGAAGAACTCATGTTATCTTCTCAAAAGTCGAGGCTGACCTACTAGGTTAACAAACTACTAATACAAATAATAACGAAAAATATTTCTTTATTTCTTTTATTACATAAAAAGACCAGTACAATTTTTTTGACAGAAAAATACCAGAAGACAGAAAAATACAATCTTCGACAACACTAATAAAAGCAACTGTTGAAATACTTGTACAGTAAAATACTAAAAGCTACTATTGGCCCCAACAAAGTCCAATAATGTCAACATTGAAATTAGAAACAATAATTCTAGCAATAAATGTATAACTGCTACAAAAACACACGGCGGAAAGGTATTTGGCACCTAACTAACTAAACCTTCAGATCTTGAGAATGTTTATTGTTTTTTTTGTTGTTGCTTTTTTTTTCAGAAAAATGTTGGGAAGAATTCTGCCCCAGTATCTCAATTATTAACCAATCAAAAAGCAGTTACATTATTATGTTTTTTACATTATTAATTGGTCATTTTTAAACGAAAAAGCAGATTTAATAGTTTGGCTCAATTATTTAAAAAATGATCGCATTTTGAAATGGTGTTAGTAATAAAAATGGTTTGCACATGCTTTAAACGATGCAGAGGAATTTTACAACAGGTGATTTGTACATATATTTTTAAAAATACTACCAAACACAACAAACAATACTTTGTTATGGTAATACATAATGTGGAAAAATGGTTGTGCCTTGATCATGAATAAACGTCGCAGAATATTTTATACTAGTACACGTTACAAAAGTATTTAAATCCTTATTTGTTGCTACTGAGTACACAATTTGTTACAATATTCAAGGTTTTCCTCACAGACAGCACTCTAGGTGGTAAAAGCTGCTCACAATCACACAGATGCTCGTAAAGTCTACACTCTGCATCCTACAAATGCTTGCAGGCAAGGACTAAACAACTCCAAACGTGTTAAACCTATGCATTACCTCCCGCCCTCGCCTTCTGTTTCTTGTTCACTAAAAGCAGAAAGAAAATATGTTTCCTACCTGCTGTAGTTTCTTATCAGGCCAAAAAAAACACAACATTCGACCCTACATAACTTTTTTGAGACCGTTGCCCGAAACACATTTTTTTTTGCCTCAGTACAAAAACAAGAGGGCCATGATGGCCCAAAGCGCTCACCTGAGAACTGGTACAGATGAAGACCATACTGTTGTGACAGGTTTGAAAATTAAGGTATCTGAACAATACACAGTGGGGGATAGGATCAATTTTGATTTAAAACATCGGTAAGTGCTATGGGCTAACTAAAGTATGAGTTGGGTAGTGGATGTGCGTTTTTTTTTTGCTAATGGTTCTCAAATCATTTTTCTCGATATTCTTACCTGACACTTTTTCATTCAGTCATTGACAATTCTGGAAAATGCAGAAACAGTAGATTTTGATGCCTTTTTCGCAAACAGTTTTGGAAAACTAGTTGCAATGCGATAATTGCGATGGCTGTGCTATAAGGTAAAGTTCTGCTTTTTCTTTGATAATTTTCTTTCCAAAGATGATAAATGATATTAATGCAGACTCTGAAGACATCAAAGTTGCATGTACAAATAACTGCATGCAAGTCTTGGAACTGTTAGAAATTAAATTTCATTAATCAATTTTTATGGTCATGCGCAAACTGTGTAAGTTTGGTCACCATTGAATCAAAAATCGTGTGTGCAAGCCAATCATTGATAACTTGTTGATGTTTTTTTCCAAACACAAGAGGCAATAACTCTGGTGTGTCTGGCCCAATCATGCTTATATTCTACTTCACCTGTAGTCCTAAGTTCATAGACAAACTGTACACGATTGGTAATGATTGGATGAAAAATGGAGTCTCTATCCTGAATAATGTCCATTTTTGCATATTTTTCTCACAAAGGGCAATAACTCTGGTGTTTCTGGCCCGATCATGCTTACATTCTAATTCACCTGTTGTCCTAAGTTCATAGACAAACTGTACACGATTGGTAATGATTGGATGAAAAATGAAGTCTCTATCCTGAATAATGTCCATTTCTGCATATTTTTCTCACCAAGGGCAATAACTCTGGTGTATCTGGTCCAATCTTGCTTATATTCAACAAGACAAACTGTGCAAGATTGGTAAAGATTGGATGAAAAATGAAGTCCCTATCCTGTATAATGTATATTTTTGCATATTTTCTTCACAAACAAAGGGAAATACCTCTGGTGTTTCTGGTCCGATCTTGCTTATATTCGACTTCAACTGTAATCTCATGGTAATAGACAAACTGTGCAAGATTGGTGAAAATTGGATGAAAACTGTCTCTCTCAATCCTCAATAATGTCCATTTTTGTATATTTTTTTAATAAACAAAGGGCAATAACTCTGGTGTTTGAAACACGATCTGGCCCATTTTTGACGTCTGCTGAGATCTGAGGGTCATACACAAACTGTGAAAGTTTGGTTAAGATTGGATGGAAAATAAAGTCTATACGTTGGAAAAAGGGCACTTTTGCACTTTTTTGCATGAAAAAGGGGCAATAACTCTGGCGTTACTTGTGTGATCTGGCCCAATAACAATCCCATCCGAGATTTTACAGTCTTACACAAACTGTTTAAGTTAGGTCAAGATTGAATAAAAAATGTAGTCTTAACGGCGACAACGGTCTAAAATGTTGCCGGCACATTGATGACAGCCGATGCCTGAGAGGTCCCCTATACCAATAGCTCACCAAGCACGAAGCACTTCGTACTCAGGTGAGCTAAAAAGTCTATGGTACAACCACAACCAGGGCCCGTATTCACCAACCCATTCTTAGACTTAAGACATAAGAATAGTAATATTCTAGAAAACGTTCATTTCTATGAACACTGTTAAATTGAATCATACTGGATGTTTATATAGGCAAATTTTAGCATTCTTTATTTACATAGATTAATTAATCCCATAAGCAACATTGATATTTGACATATTTGCGAATGCGTAAGTACTCTTTCTTGAGTCTTAGACTATTCTTAAGTAGAAGAATCGGAAACGGTTGGTGACTATGGGCCGGGAAACGTATTCTAATAATTTTGTTATGACATAAAATCTACTTATATACAATTCAGTGAAAATGCTTATTTAAACTGTATTAAATGTACATGTATTTAAGGTAAACAATGCATTTATTCATCAAAGCATTATTTAATACAATTTGTTTGTGTAGATCAAAAGTAATGTACATGCGTTTTGAAGGTAGGAAAAAGATAATGTAAATGTGTTTTGAAGGTAGGAAAAACGTAACGAAAATAAGTTTTTATTACAAAAACGATCAAAGTAAGAACTTAAGCTAGCTCTACAGGCACTGACCTATCTAACATCACTTACCTTTCTTGGCTTTCTTGTCCATCTTAGCGGCCTTCTTTGCGGCCTTTTTTGCGGCCCGGTCGGCATTGGATTTGTAGGGCTTACTGCACGGGAGCTTCTTGGCGGGCTTGGCGCTCATGGAACACGTGCCGGTCGCGGTGTAGGTGCGAGTGAACTTATCACTGGTGGCACACTCCTGGATGGCGTCGGTGCGTGTCAAGGTGCAGCCGTTCTTTTCTGCGGAAGGAAACGGTTTCATATTAGTTTTGATGAATGTTGAACATTTGTATATATAATTATAGAAAACAGAAAAACTATTCTGATAAATTTGTTACAGTATTTAATGCTTGCGTTTTGTGTCCATCCTCAGATGTAACAATATTAATTCTGGAAATTCGTGTCTTATTCTAAAATATACCTAGAATTTGTACTACTTGATACAATCACAACTGATTGCTGATGTTAATATCTATATATTAGTTTAAAATCTTTTTAATCAATTAGATAAAAAAACAAAAACAAATTCACCTATACCCACTGCCCTTAAACATACAGAAACGTTTTGACGGCTACAACTGCCCACAGCTAAATAACATACTGAAGTGTTTTCAACACTGCATTGTAACAGCCGGCACGAGGGTTGAGCGCAAAACTGTTGGATCTGCTTAACATTTCTTTATCAAATACAATTAAGAAATAATTTGTTATTGATCGTTGTTTATCGGCCAATACACAACAGTTTGGAGTTCTGATGCATTGGCATTAAAACCAAGAGGGTGTTAACCCGAGTGGTTTAATAGCCACACATCAGAACGACAAAGAGTCATTTATTGGCTATGGCTTTTATATCTACGCCTACTGAATTAGCGAATATCCTGTTAGAACCGACGATATGCTATGGCTTTTATATCTACGCCTACTGAATTAGCGAATATCCTGTTAGAACAGACGATATGCTATGGCTTTTATATCTACGCCTACTGAATTAGCGAATATCCTGTTAGAACAGACGATATGCTATGGCTTTTATATCTACGCCTACTGAATTAGCGAATATCCTGTTAGAACCGACGATATGCTATGGCTTTTATATCTACGCCTACTGATATCAAACTCCGACAAACATCGTTGACAGCATATGAATGTTTTTACAAGACATGTCCATCAAACAATTAAATCCTAGCTTTCTGAATGGCTAAACACATCTCATTGAATGGTCAATACAATATCGTCATATGGTTAATATAATCTTGTCGTATGGTAAATACAATCTAGTATAGTAAATACAATCTCGCTGGTCAATACAATCTCATCGTATGGTTAATACAATCTTGTCGTATGGTCAATTGTTGATGCAGCCAAATGACACAGAAAAGTTTTTACGCTACCTTTGCTCATCACGCTTGGGCACTGAAGGTCAGTTGTGGTGGCGTTACATGCGGCGTCGGTGGGCGTGAAAGTCTGCTTCATCATTCCATTGGTACATGGCGTCCACTTCGCACTTCCCTTCTTGCCTGCGGCCATGGAAAACGATAGACGTTGACACAAATTGAAGTTTTAATGTGAAACTGTTGTTTCAGCTTAACATTTCTATAGCAGATACAACAGTTTCATGTTCAACACTCGAAATGTCTTGCATATGCAAATTAATCTGCAAGTTTATCCACAATTATGCAATTTTACACACAAATCTTGGTTTCAACGTTAAACTTGTTTCAGCTTAACATTTCTATAGCTGATACAACAGTTTTATTTTCAACACTCGAAATGTCTTTCATATGCAAATTAATCTGCAATTTTATCCACAATTATGCAATGTTATACACAAATTGTGGTTTCAACGTTAAACTGTTGTTTCAGCTTACATTTCTATAGCAGATTCATATGCAAATTAATCAGCAGATTCATATGCAAATTAATCAGCAATTTTATCCAATCATTTAAATTAAATATCACGTGTTTAACGGTTAACTCTTACACAAAGGAGCATATGGTAAAGAGCATATGGTAAAGAGCATATGGTAAAGCTTTTCATGTGTTTGTGATGTTCGATGAATGGAAATTAATCTGTCATCAATAGCTGGGAAGGAGTGCAAACTGTTCTTTGCAAAACCTGGTGAGATCTATTTGATATGAAACAGACTTTACACTAATTTTTTGGAAGGTATTTTATATGAAAAGAAAAACAATTTTATTGTCTAAAATTGCTTTGAAACCCAAATTTTATTGGAAATGATGAAAATTCTTTATTTTTGTCATTTGGAAATTTGGTCATAATTTGAACTTTCCCAGACAGATTTTTGTTGTCCATGGTTATTTCTAAGACTGATGAAATTATGCTTATTTTTTGTTAAAATATATACAATGTTTAAAGGAAACAATGCACGCACTGTTAAATCCAGGGACATAGTTTCAATATCCTCTAAAGGTTTTTATATGTTAAATGCTCCAAAGCTTATTCGTCCTCATCCAGACACAAGAAAACTTGAATTAGTCTTAATCATATTTTGACAAACGCACCAGTATCTTGTATACTGCGGACACAGGACATAAAAACATTTTCAAATAGAACGAGAAATCTTCCTCCTAAAAGAAAAATACAAAACATGTTTGTCCTAAGATACCCATTACCAGCTCAACTCAAAGGGAATACCAGCATTACAACAATATTAAATGCACCACTATGTCCTACAGTACAAATCAAGCAAAACAAGAATTTTACTAATAGTCGCTGACCAGAATTTTCGATTCACGTAATAGCTGGGCATATATAGGGGTAGTTATGCACCCGTCAATATTTTTCCCCAGGAGGGGGAGCGACGGGCATATATGGGACTTTAGAGACTGAAAGCGATTCCTGACAGACGGGAATTCGACTATCTGACTGACACGCCAAATGATTCTGGGCATACACCAATTAAACATCTCCCACTGAGGGCATTTAGACAACCCCCCCCCCCCTGGAGATCATATTGATAGGTGCATTACACAGAGGGGTAGCTGATGCTCGCTGTAAATTATGCGACACAACTCGAAGTGTGCGACTACATTACTGACAGCTGATGCGGAGTGCTTCGCAGTAATTACTCTGATTTGACTAGCCTATGACTTGATCGCACAAACTCCGCTAATCGCGAAATGTTTACACTCCATTTATCGCAAAATATGTTTGTGGCGCGTCGTGAGAAAACCGGTCTTAATGCATGTGCGTAAAGTGTCGTCCCCGATTAGCCTGTGCAGTCCGAGCAGGCAAATCCAGGACGGCACTTTCCACCTACAGTAAAATTTTTTTTAGATGAGACTTCCTTGAAACAGAAAACACCGCAAAAGCGAAGTGCCCTCCCGGATTAGCCTGTGCGGACCGCACAGGCTAATCCGGGACGACACTTTACGCACATGCATTAAGTCCGGTTTTCCCACGACGCCCCTCGTTTGCATTCTAGCAGTACTATATTTTTCAAGAAGACATTTTGCTTGAGATGTACTGTACTATATTTTAACAAGACATGCAATTAAAAGCTAGACTTTGACAATTTTTTTCGTTTAGTAACACATGTTTCACAGAAAGTACTTACAGTTAACACGCTTATTTTTGGCCGGCTTCTTTGCCAACACGCTGGCAGCCAACACCAAAACAACGAGAAGGATCAGTGAGGTCTTCATGGCGATCTTCTAGTTCTGAAACAGTATTGACACATTTAAATAAATATTATACATTTTTACCTATCCCAGAAATGTTCTACAAATTTGAGTTCAGAGCTGCAGGTTTTGCATTGCTCATGGCACTCTATTAAACTTTAAAGTTGTCTCAATTTGTTCAATTTTAAACATCCATGGGCCTTCCATTGCCATATTGTTGATGTCTGAGAGAACATTTTAAGTCTGTTGTGCAAGCCAGTATTTTTAATGATGAAACAAAACTTCCAACATGAGACCAGAAATGAACCACTTGCTTAGCTCACCTGGGGACATCTCCACAAAGCTCCCGAGGATAATTTTAACCTAAGTCATATTCAGGGAAAAATTGAAATACATTTTTCCTCGTGAAATCAATATTATAGATTTGAAGTATGGTAAAATATTAATCATCTGTTGATTATATACCATATTGAAACCATTTGAGACAAAATAAAACTTTAGATATACCAGCCACCGACTGAAGTAATTTTATGAATTTTAAGAAATGAACTTAAGTCTTCACAAAGGAGCTTTGTGGATATGGGCCCTGCCTCATCTCCGAATTAAGAATCCCTTAAAAAAAACTCCCAGATCCAGACGGTAATCTAGATCACCACCAAAATGTAATAATTATTTCTATTTGCCTGTTTCCAACATTTCTAGTAAACTCCATGCAAATCTTTCATAACTTTTGGGTAAATTTGCTAATTAACAGAGAAACAAACGCCTACCCAAAATAAAACTTCCTTGGCGGATATAAACGATTGCCCTAATGTCTAAACACCAATTGTCTCGAAGCGCCTGTAAAGAACCTAGACTTATGGAACAGACAAAGAAGTGATAAACATTTCAGACAAGTTAAATGCACCCAACTTACTAATTATAGTGACACTTATGTATTCTGGACATAAGCATTTGATGTTATAGTTCAAATACATATCTAGACGAGCACTTTCACAGTCGCTAATTGTCTGTAGACAAGTGGTTATTACCAATCACACTTTGAATGAACTTTACCTCACTAACATAAATAAAAAGTCATTCCCCAATTATCTATGGCAGATGTCATTAATCAAACAAAAGAGTCAATTGTCAATACTGGTTGGGACCAGATTTTGACATTTACTTTTATATACATGTGAAGAAAATGACACTGTTTTATCCAGGAACGCAGAGGGGCATGGCGCAATATATTCAAAAAGGGCATTTTAGGGCTCTGTGTCCTTTTAAAAGGGCACATGTGTGTCAGTGTGTTGGCTATGAGTATCATAATATAATTAACTATCAATTTAAGTGATTTATGTATTTTCAAATGCACACATACAACTTTGCAAAAACAGACAGAAATTTCAGAACAAATGTTTTATTATGAGTTTATATATTTTTATGCAATAAAAGTACATCAAAATTTTTACAGAATACATCTACAAAAATAGATAATCTGTAATAGAAATCAAAAATAGAATCTTTAATGAAAACTTCTGTGTGGGGCCATCTTAAATGACAAGTCCGGGGATATTTAGTAGGGGCTAGTATTTTCTTGACATTTGGGGCCCAAAAGGTGTTGACAGGTAAGTCATATTTGACACGCATACCAATATACAACTTGCTTCCCTTTCACACCTGATGTCTCCAGACAAACCCCACTATTTGACTCGAAGTCAAGCTTAGGTTTTGTGAATTAAGTACATTAAAATAAAAATAATATATCACCTAAATATATATTAGTTTCTACACATACGTACTGTAAGTCCATGTTTCAGGTGTCAATATTTGTAATTTTACATTTTCGCAGCACTAAAAGTATCTGCCAATCGAAATAATGAATCGTATTAATTCAAACAATCAATCCCTAACGAACACGGATAGTAAGAGCGGGAACGTCAAATCTACCAGTTGACGTTATGTGTGTTAATCGAATACGCATCATCAATTAGGCCTGTCACCACTTTAGTGGTATTAAGAATCAGGTTCAAGTCAAACAATCAATCCCTAACAAACACGGATAGAAAGAGCGGGAACGTCAAATCTACGAGTTGACGTTATGTGTGTTATTCGAATACGCATCATCAATTAGGCCTAACTGTCACCACTTTAGTGGGATTAAGAATCAGGTTCAAGAATCAAGCTGACAATCAATAGTATGGTAATCGCTTAAATAAAAATCGCTTAGTAATTTATGTCTGCAATAAATCGAGCACAGTAATCGATTTAATCAAATAGATCAGAAATCATTCTATACCTAGAGGATGACGTCACACGCCAAACCTGAGTACTTAACCACATCAATAAAAAGGTATGTCATGTTACTTCCAAGAAAATGCGTCTCACCTGAATGCAGACACCGGTAGAAACTAGGATTTCGGCAGTCACATTTCGACAAAAGCCCCATGTTGCAGTAAACACCCCCCAAAAGCTCATTTTTCAATTTAGCCTCCAAAGAAATGCATAAGAATGTTCCAAACACACAGAGGATATTAGAAATAACCACGAAATGCATGTCTGACATTGCTAAATGCTTTTCATAGCAGAAGAAAAAAGGAACTCTAGTGAAAGGCAATATTTTGCATGTAACACGTAGGGAAACACATTGATTTACTGGTGTCTAACCTCAATGCGATGTTAAATCAACCATTGCGAGATATGCTGGTAAGTAGCGCATACCCATAATGCTTAGAACTTGAGTACACACGTCTGTCAGAGCGGTGTAGACACGATTATAAATGCAAGTATGCAATAAATCGAGCACAGTCAGAGCGACACAAAAACAGAAAACAGCGGGTGCCCTTTTCGCAGACTTAAAGCCGATAAAAGTGGTCAAGAGGCAATTAAGATCGTTGTCGATTAGGGCGAGCGGCAGCTTTTGCCTTTGAAAAGGGCAAAGTGGCGCTTCAAAAAAGGGGCATGGCGCTGCGCCGCGCAAAAAGGGCCTGGATAAAACACTATGGTATTAGTACATGTATGTAAATACAAAATGTAAGTCATTGAAATTAGGACACAACAGGTCAGTATTCATCAATCTTTTAAGGAAAATATTTACTGAAGTGGCGCTTAAGTTGCCAATTACATCAACTTTCCAATGTCAAGGCCACTTATTTGTATTCGAAACACCGCAAAATAGGAAACATTTTTTTCAACCAGTTTTTTTATTTAAACATTTCAAGCAAAGTTGTCAATGAAACAAATAATTTTGTTCAATTAAGTGGATTCTTTTATGCATCATCTCCCCTTCTTGACTAGAAACTAAAATCTGTGTGGCACACTGACCTATACAGAGCTCAGTGAAAATATTTAAATTTAATCTCAAAACACAGACACAGTTAATTTACCAGTACATTCACGTACACACAATTTGCTCCAGATATCAGTAATTTGAGACATACCGGAGGTTTTTTATGAGAATATTTAACATGGTGAGGAAGACAGCTTTTATTTAATGCGTTATTATATGCTTCAGTGGTCTATACATTCAGTCATCATAAAAATAAAGTTTCAACACCAGTTAGTTACATCATTATACATGTATACAGGTACATAAATTGCACAACTCCTACCGCAAATTCCTTATATGAGACGTATTGTGGGAAATCCGGCTTAATGTATGTGCGTTGTGTCGTCCTGGATAAGCCTAAGCAGTCCGCACAGGCTAATCCCGGACGACACTTTCTGCTTTTATGGTACTTTCTGTTTCAAAGAAGTCTCTTCTAAACATAAATCCACTGTAGGCAGAAAGTGTCGTCTTGGAAGCCTGTACAAACTGCAAAGGCTAAAACAGGATGACACTTTACGCACATGCATTCAGCCAGGGTTTCCAACCACACAGCTCATATATAAAGGTACATGAAATGCACTTTTTTTACCTAAAATTCCTTATATATTAAATGTAGCGAAACATCTAGCACTTGAATCTACTGAATAACTCCATTGCAAATGTCAAAACTTTCCTGCTTGCATTATATCTCACAAAACACAGAACTTTCAAGCACTAAAACACTATGAAACTGAACTAAAAATCCTTAAAATCCTTAGTATGTTCTTATTACATACAGAATAATTTTAATATAATTTATCATAAATATCACATCACATTAACAACATAAAAAACTTTAAATCTGTAAAACACTTATTCGGAATCCAACCATTTTATTCCCACATTGATTAAGAAACCACAGCTTTCTCTAGGCCAAATACTGTGAATCACTAATTTTCGCGCTTTTTGCGCTCCCGCCATTGCGCGAATTTATGAACACTGGGAATATTTACCGATTTTGTAGTGTAGCAAACATTGGGAGCTTACACGTTCGTTCAAATGTATGTCAGTAATCGTTCGTAAATATACGCAGATAGGCCTATATGTCACGATGTGAATGTCTTAATGAACATTTTTGAATGTTTTATTCCTCTATTCTGATTAATGAATGCCTTTTTTTTTAAATTAAATTGTTCACGTTTTCGTACATTTAAGTACCGTCATAAATGTAATTAACTCAGCTTTTTCATTAATGTTAACATTCATAATGTGTTATATCCATATGTAAAATATTCCATTCGTATATAAAATATAATATTATTCCTTGTACATGTTCAAAACGCGTATAATCAATTCGAAATCCGAAATGCCTATCCGAATATTACTGTTCACGTGACGTAAACACAAATTCTCTTTTACAATTAAAGTTAATTAAACTGCACATGTATTTCATGTAAATCCTTTGTTCTGCTAGAAAAACGCACGAAAATTATGCTGTCATGTACAACGTCACGTCAGCCGCATGGAAAGCGTGGGTGCATTGATTGCTTTATAAAAAGTTTGTAGTGCAGAGAACACTGAGATCTTTACTTTCGTATAAAAGTTTCGTAGCGCGTAACATACACAACTGTATTTATATAACACAGTTGCCCACCGGCATTAATTTGAACACTTGTAATACAATGAGTAAATGGGTAATGAAAATGTTACTTATAGATATATAATATTAGAACAGTTATCTATGAAACAAAGTTTGAAATGCACACTGTGCATGTCTTTAAAAAATTAATTTCAAATTGGTATAAACAGGTAATGTGCCGAAGTTGACAGTTTGTTTTCACAAGTTGACCTTTTGAGTAAAGAATTAGCGCCCCCGATGTGGAGCAGAAAAGAGTATTTTAATCGGCATTTTATTAACAAGGTGTCAGTTTGACATAGCGTGATATAAAGTATCTTTTGTCTCCCCTAAATCTGCGCGCCATGTTCTTCAGAAGTGGACCTATACGATACGATATATTTATCCACTGGACCACTGTTGTCAATTAATAGCCTAATGCGGTACTAATACACGTTTATTGCAATGAACAAGCTGAAGGACCCTTCTTTGGGGATCTGCCCCGTGGTCATTTTACTGCATTATTGACACGTACTTTGTGTAAAACACGATTCTCGATTGCGCGAATTTAAGACCGCACGAATATGTCCGCGATCACAAGTGCCTGAAATTTGTACCCAGCGAATTCAAGTGATTCCACAGTACCAGAACATTAGTACTATATTATTCTAATGCGCACAAGGCTGGGGGGATCTCTAAACCAAAATCACGTGCTTTTGTCTCTTGCGATTTCCAGACCATGTTTACCTGTTTTCTCAGTGTACTACATGACTACTGGCCATCACTGCTGTACATTTCCAGGGTAGGTTTCCAGGGTTGTCATTATTAACCGATTGCTGATCAATTTCATCCTTTAAAATCATGAGAAATCATTGGGAAAGATCTAGACCGAAATAGCAGGGTGCTACACAAAGCTTCTTTTTGGTCAGCACAGAAATGTTGAATATCTTTTGAAATTCAATATATTCTTGTTAATATTCAAATATTCAATGACAAATGAATAGACTATAACTAAAACCCTTAATTAGAAGAATTAGACTCATGATAACCCTGGATTTAGCAAATTTATTGCAAAATATCAACAAGCAGGTTTGGCTATCCCCCCTGCTCCTTTTTAGTAGCACCCTGTACCTTTTTTTATCCTAGATCTTTCCCTAGCAGCAGCTCATTCCCCTCATGTCTTGTGCAATTATAGAGTTATACATCATGCCCCATCTCCCAATAATTACGAAACCATTAAAAAATTCATGGATCCAGACAGTGATCCGGATCACCACAAAAATCTAATAATTTGTTCATTGGCCCATTTCTAACCTTCCCAGAAAAAAATATTAATAATGATATTATTTTATTTGTAATTATATTATTTTATTCATGATTATATTATTTTATTCATAATTATAATTATATTATTTTATTCATAATTATATTATTTTAACATCCAACAAATTGACCCCAAGGAACGTAAAATTTTGCTGCCGTCAAAGCAATGAAATGTTTTCAAGACCACCATTACATTATGGTATTGAATTCCATACTATGCTAACAATACCTGATGTACTGAAGGTTTATCAATAATCAATATAATTGCTTTTATCTTTCCACTTCATGGTGACAGGGTTCCCAATTTGCGTGTTTGACACTCAATTAAACAGATTTGTTCAAAGCAATTACGGTCATCAGCTTGGGGGCATTTAAAGGTTCAATAGCTAAATGTAGTTCACAATTAAGTATCCCAATCATTCTGATACATACATACAAACAATATAGGAAGGTTTGCTTTTGACATAATTTCTGCAAGTAACAAACAGAAAAATATTGTTTTAAAGTGCAAAAGAACTTAGCAAGTAGGAACGGACAGATATTATCTATCATTCACAACTGTGGATTTTGCGTTTCCCCACATATGCTCACTATCAGCAATACAATCAGCCGCTTTTATGTAACCGCATTTTTCCCAAGTAATCCAGACTAATATATTCCCAAGTGTCTGGAACAGTGCACTTGATGAAAATTATTGCTACTTTTTGTATATATCTCTAAGAATTGCAGGAGTTATAACTTTTGTACAACAGCAGGACAATATCTGATATGACAATCAAAGATTGGGATAGATTATAATTCAGTTTCCCCTGGTATTTAGCAGTTTAAATCAATATAAACAGGTGATATCAAAATTCAATATGTTAAATATTGGTTACAAATTGAGAACTTATTGTAACCATGAGACATATGGCACCAACCATCAAATACCAAGCAGGTCCAGTCCAGAATGCCACCCAAACCAGTACTGCCTCCTTTCCCCTCCATTATCCCTTTCACTAACATTCCTGCCTCCTTCTTTTACCCCTTCATTTCTATTACTGCCTTCCTCCCTTTAACCCCTATAACTCCCTCCCTTTACCCTCTAATTTTTGTATCTGCCGCCTCCCTTTACCCCCTGATTTGCATTACTTCATCCCTTCTATTACCCCCACATTTCCATTACTGCCTCTCTCCTTTTACCCACTCATTTACATTACTGCCTCCTATTCTTGTATACCCTCATTTACCCCCTATTTGATGTACAATCTTCCATCCCCTTTATTAGCCCCTCATTTCAATTTCTGCCCACTTCCCCCTCTTTCCATCATGCCACCTTGCGAAGAAGGAATAAAAAACTTATTGAAGACCATAGTCTATTGCAACACTCTTTAAACTTGATCCACTGCATTTCAGTTATTTATGACTTAACTGATTTAATTTCCTCCTAAAATCTAAAATACTGCGCAAATCCCCTCTATAAACCCCTCCCTGTGAAAGTTCTCCCCCCACTCATGTAAACCTTGTATCAGGGATCTCGGAAACGCAAAACCAAGCGTATTTGGACGCATACATTTTCAAAAGGACGCTTGTCAGAACTAGACAAACAGTCTTGGGATGCATGCATTTCTGTTACATAAAACGTTGGTACTGTTCAAGAATTGGTACCCGAGGCTACATAAATGCCTGCAATAAACTCGGCAGTAGTGGCGATAAAAGCAATTATCAGCCCTGGGTACACACAGCAGCTGTCACAGTCAAGTCACTTGGCTCTGCCTAAAGCAGTCTCTAAGCTCCGCCCACACCATTCAAGACAGTTACTGTTAACTTTCATTGGTTAAGTCCTATGTCACTCATCCGTTCGCTTTAATCCACAAGTCAATTAGAATGTGCGAAAATGTGACAACAGGCGTCCACAATTGAGAACAATTAGCACATTGGTTGACAACCTTAAACAGAATTGTTAAAATGAGTGAAAAACAGCTTCAGCACATTTAATTTACAGAAATTGCAAATCAAATTTCATGAATATCACTTAAATGTCAATCATACGATGATAGCAGTTTTTGTCTTTGACAGAAATTTCATACGAAAATCTAGGGCCGAATTTTGACAGGATTATAAATGCATTGATCAGTAAACATACATTAAGGAACGTAATAGTATATGATATTTACAACAAGACATAAATTAACAATATTGGTGATAATGTAAGTTAAAAATTTTGTAATGTCACATATTTTCGCGACCTCACAAAAATCGTCGCCGATTCTACATGTCACAAACATTTGTAAAACACATGCAAACACACACTTTGGTGTTTAATATCCCTAAAATAACTACTCCTTGTCTGACTGTGTTTTTCACATGTTTCCAATTACTAGCTTGACAGTAACTTATGATATTGTGCATGCCTGCTGTTCTGTAGTGTAATCAACCACATCATACATTTTTAATAATCAGGCCATTCAAAGCAGCTCACAAGGCTAGACCATCAATTACCTGCTTAAAATTAAACATTGGTAATAATATTGTTTTATTAAAAACAATCACTGAAGAATTATATATAATCATGTTAATTACAAAACCTAATAATAATAATTATAATTATTAGAACTGTCATATATTGTTTAATATTTAAAAAATCATTTAATGTCATGCGTCACATGCTGGACTTACATTTTTATTTCTTTTCTATTTGGGACTCCTACTTTTTAGGGGGAAGGAGTCCCAGGACTCCTATTTTAAAATCCTAGTGCCCTGTTGTATGCTCTAACACAGCTCATGCACATCTTCAGTAATTTGCCCAGACTTTTCTAGCTTTACATTCATGCCTACTTTGTGGTTAATCACAAGACATTGCTTTATTTTCACCCAACAAGAATTTAACCACATGTTTATATTTATAGTGCACTCAGAAAGCAGACCACTTTCAAAACATGAATCACTTCTTTGTTTCACAATCAAGAGCGAACTGGTTTACAACATTGTTTTGCATTTTAAATGATTGCAATTTTAATATAATAGTTTTAGGCTTAATAACAGCAAACAACTTATCAAAACAAAGTGAATGTTTCATTTGCATCATAAACAGATTATTTACGCATCTCAGCTGTATTAATAAAGAGCTAATCTCTGGCTTACACAGTGTAATATTGTAATAAACCTATAGTAAGTAGATAACATTTAAAAACATAATATAAGCCATAACATAAAGGCAATGTTTTGTAACGCTTACGCAGCTTTTGTTTTTATACATATATATAGCAGTGACATAACATTATAAGTTGTCATCCCCTAAGAAAAATTATTTCCTGAAGAGGTGAAAACAAGCCCTGCGTCTCGGTAAAATTCATAATATCATTTATTTAAACAGTGGTAACAAGTCAAGCGCAAAATGGTTGACACCACACTAGTTTTGCTTCAGCAATGACTTTTACCTGAATAATTAATGTGAAAGCGGAAATGAGAAATGCTCCCCCCCCCCGGGTACATTTTTACAAGGCTGGGCAGCTGTCAAATTTGTTGGAAGACTGAGCAGAACTTGACCTACTGTAAATTCAGCCAACCCAAGCAATATAAAAAGTGATCCAAAAGGCAGTGTTAGGCACAGAACTATAATGGATGACCTGTCTCTGCGAAAGACCGTCGGATCTCGAACATTGCCGATAAAAATCAGTGAGGTCCGGGAAAAATTGTCCAAATACTGGTCCTCGTGTCCGGTGAAAATTTCAGTCAAAAATATTTTATGACAGAGATTGCTGTATCTGTTTTCACAACAGTCATACCGTCATACTTGAGGGTCACAGATTGTGTTGAAGATGTCTAAGGGACTTTGACAAATACAATTAAATTCATATATATCTTGCTAAATTAACATGCTGATAGTACATGTAGTAGTTTCAGTTAATAAAGCACTCTCAAATGTATATTGTATTAGTTTTCTTCAAAGATATTGTTTTTATCATAGTTAAAATGTTTCTTGCAAAAAATACGTTGCCAGTAATAGTTTGTCCAGGCCAGTAATATTTAAGGCATTACCGGTCCTCTTGGCCAGTAATAAATTCAAGACTTTCGCGGAGACTGGATGACTGTCATGAACTTTGAACAGAGACATCTGAACCAACATGTAAACACTCAAGTTTTCAGTAACAAGACACTGTTGAGATGACTGGTTTTGCAACCCTGTCTGTCGGCCATTTGGGATTATCAAATTTCAGATGGGGTTTCAAAGTGCTGCCCATGTAGCCACAGGAGCTAATTGTGTTCAGAAGTGGAATGCACTCACTGTCTCATGTTTCCAGACTGCTAAATTGAAACTAGGATTTGAAAAATTTTAAGTCAGGAATCCAAAACCATAACATAAAAAGTCTTGTATATATCAAAATCAATCATCATTGCTGGTGACCAAATACTAATACCAAAATAATACTGTAAAAACATTGAGATTGTGTATAATGATGTGAATAAATCAATAAATAGGTAGATATAGTCGCCATCTGTATTCTCGCGGTATCTCTCTTTCCGCTGTAATAGTTTATCTTTTTTTGTCATGCTTAATTGTCAAAATCAAACCTAATTTTGGTTTTCTTAAAGAAAATAATAAGTTACAAATGATTTTATTTGGAAACAATCAAGTCATATGACTTTAAATCATAAATCTTAACAAGTTTCGTATCATCTTGCAGCCATCCGTAGACATTAGACGGTCAATATATACACTTATCGTCTGCTTAGGTTAATATGTAGGAAAAAAAAAAAAAAATAATTGTAATATGTATAAAAGGTTACAATCCAACAATTTTTAGTTAATTTGTGTTTGTTTATAGACTAACAGCAAACTTATTTCAAAACAAAAGTTTTATCGCGAGATTACCGATGACGTAATTTTTCAAGATGGCCGCATGGTGCCTTGAAAAAGACAATAATTTAAGAACGAATAATGTGTTTTCTAACAAAAGTTATTTGATTAATTTTGTGAAAAGGTCCAATTGATTGGATAATATTGAAAGGAAATGTTTGGTTAGTTGCTTTTGCTCAAATTATTTGTTTTAATGATAACTACCGCGAAAATACAGATGAACACGGTACTATCAATGGGCTCATTCCCATTAAAAATAAAGGAAATACTTTATTATTTTGCTATTATAATTTTTATAAATTCAGACATTTCTTTTGAGAGCTGGTATTAATAATTCAACTTTTTTAAGACATACTGTACTTACACATTTTTTTATGCAAAATACTTATGTTCACTAACATATTAAATTCAAATCACAGTACAATAATAAGTAGTCATTAAATAAATAATAACAAATAAATCACAACCTTAAAGATTAAAGGAACAACAAAAAGCTCTGATTAATAAAACATAACAAAATAATAAACAAATACAAATATAATAAAAATAAAATTGTTTTTAAATATATTAAATTTACCTTTCTCTTGCTGCTTTACGTTGCACTGTGCTTTTGACCCGGATTAAACACACACAGGAAAACTGACCAAAATGGCCGACTGAAGATTGGGGATCTGCTTGTTTTACTCCTTTCTCCTGCTATCCTACTGTTCAACTAACTTAACACAACACACCACTGTCAACCCAAATACGCATTTAGACAACTGAAAACCGGTTTTAGCCAGACAACATTTCAACATTTATCCACTGTGTTAGCTATTGGTTAGAATTTATTATCTCAATTATAGCTAGGCTGTGTGTGTGTTGGTGTGTGTGTTTGGTTTACAGATGCAAACACTGCAAACTGATTGGAGATATTGACATATTGGGTATCTGAAATCCTTTATTGATTCAAAACAGTGATAGGATGAGGTTAATATTGTCACATTTCGAAATTGGTTTTAGTGACTTAATTAAATCAAAGTAAGCTTGTCACCAATTTATGACAGCCTAAGGTCAACACAGTTTATTGGGATAATTATGGTCCTATTTGTAGGGCAAACAAATATATTAAAGGTGAAAATGGCCAAATTGCGAATGACCAATGAATAAAGCCTGGCAAAATAGCCTTAGTGCAAGTTATGTTACAAGCTCATATAATTAAGCCATACATACTTCAGGAAACATTTGTGTTGTTGGATCATATTGTTTAAATAATAAACATTGATCCTCCAAGTAGACTGATTACAGTCTTTTTTCACCTTTGGGGGAAAGGTGGCGGAGCCCTTTACAGCAAAAGGGGAATATTTTTTTTTTAGAAAAGCTTTATTACATTTTTATATTCTACTTTGTTATAAAACATGAATGAATTGCTTTGCTACAAATGATAACTTAGATTATGCACAAACTTGATTTGATGAAAAGTTGCTGGGATTGTTTATGAACACTCCTCTATCTTAGTCAATTTTTGTCCATTTTTGGTCAAGTTGTTTTTTCAAAATAAAGCTTACATTCTGAGGGGAATTTTAAGGTAAATAGAGGGGAAAAAATATACTTTTTAAGCTGGGGAATGGGGCCGAATTTCGGCCCCAATTTGACAATAAATAAAACACTGGTTTATAAACATTAGCTTTATTTATTTGCTGACATCGTACTAGCATCTCCGTTAACTTTCGGTGAGCAGCACGATAATCTAAATGAAACAAAAGGAACCTTGGTTACTTTCGTTGGGTTGAACATGCAAACACTAAAATGGAATTAAAAATAGTCAAACTCCACATGATTTTAAGGAAATTTGGTATAGTTTTTCGATCATAATGGATTATTTTATGACTTTTTAAAAATCTACATTAAACTCTTAATGTTTGTCTTAACATGCAACACCTTGTATGTGCCTTAAATTATCAAAACTCAATGAATGACAGCACTTCCGTGAATGACACACAACTGCAGAAGACTGGTGGATGACAGCTTATAATTTTATCCATTATCATCTTATTTTTGATCGAATAAAAGAAACACAAATAGCTCTGATGCAATTCACCAATTTTCATATTTTAACACAAACTATAAAGAGGACTCGCTCACTGATTTTCACATTTCAGAAAAAAATGTCATTAAACATCTTAACTGCAAATATTAAAGCATTTCGACTAAAGAAACTCAAATGTTTTATCAAGAAAAGCATTTAAAGGAAGAGAAAAACTGAGGCTCGAACCTACAAATCAAAAGTCTGTCACTCTAACATCTTGACCGGACGGTCCATTTTAAGTATTTTTTTTAATTAACCTATACATTAAAAATCAGTTATTTTTAAAATGTCAAAAATAACAGAGCAAAAAATATATTCTAGTTTTATCAATACAATAGTTTTTCAGTGTCATAATTCTAACTAAGTTGTAATAGTTCCTTCGTATTGGGGACGTTTTTTCAGAATTGTGATAATTGTAATCAGTGCAGAAAGTTTTTGCTCAATACTCCATTACTGGTCCTTTCCCAGATGTTTTGAGAATAACGAAAACAACGGCTGCTTTCTGCAAATCTCTGTTCAAGCCACTTAGGAGCGTAAGTGGCTGAGTTCTCATGAACGAGTACAACTGCCTTCTAAGAGCTTGTTTGTTTGTTTGGATTTTTCGCCTATTTCAACAGTATTTCAGTCATATAATGACGGTCAGTAAACCTACTCACACTTTTCCTGGGTAAGCTGGTTTACCAGTACTTAGTGCACATACTTATGCCAGTAACTGACAACTGCCCTACTTGAATCAGAGATAGGGGGAGAATGGCCGTAGAAATAATTTCATGACCAATCCCCACACAAGTTATGTGGCCGGGCTGGGAATCGAACCCACGATCCTCGGATTTGTAGTCCAGTGCTCTACCAACTGAGCTAGCCGGCCCGGCTAAGAGCTCAGATACGGAAAGATGCAGAGCAAAATAGCATGGTGCTACACCCTGTGCCTTTTTGGTCCCTCCCTGTTGCCCCTCAGGGCTGGTTAACAGAGAATGTCAAATATATTTTGAAATTTAGAACATTTTTGCAAATAGTAAATGAACAAGAGCTGTCTCAGGACAGCGGGCTCGACTATTCATACCTCTTTGTCAGAGTTATAGGGCCTTCATCACCGACCTTACATAATGACCCCAAAGACATGACTGTCTGAAGTTTTAAATGAATATCAGATGTAGCTGATTTAGAGATATGATGTTGTTACACGCAAACTTAAACCTGAACAAAAAGAGGCATAATTCTGCTTAATTGCAGATCCGAGTTATGGGCCTTGGTCACTGACCTTACATAATGACCCCAAAGACATATGTAAATTTTAATTGAATATCTGTAGTAGATTTCGAGATATGAAGTTGTTTCATGCAAACTTTAACTTGAATTTCTAAGTACAACAAGAGCTGTCAGAGGACAGCGCGCTCGACTATTCAAAGTATTTCAGTTGGTATATATTCTGGATAGTGGAAGGGGCATACATTTGTTTAAATACAAAACTTTTAAGTGAAGCCTTGTATAGTTTATACATTTTTGGAACACAAACTTTAACCACAAAATCTATGTATAAAGTGTTGCCCCTGATACTAGAGTTGATGACAAAGGTAAGTTCCAAGTTTCAAGTAAATAACTTATGTAGTTTTGAAGTTACAAAACTTATGAATATAAACTTTAACCAGAAAATCTATGTGAGAAAGGGACATAACTCTGTCAAAATACAAAACAGAGTTATGGGTAATGTTGCCCCTGATACTAGAGTTGATGACAAAGGTTAGTTCCAAGTTTCAGGTGAATAACTTATTTAGTTTTGAAGTAACCAAAATTTTGAATATAAACTTTAAACAGAAAATCTAAGTCAAAAGGGGGCATAACTGTCAAAATACAAAATAGAGTTATGGGTAATGTTGCTTCTGATATAAAAGTTGATGACAAAGGTTAGTTTCAAGTTTCAAGTGAAAAGCTTATGTAGTATTGAAGTAACAAAACTTTGTAAATATCAACTTTAACTAGAAAATCTATGTGAAAAAGGAACATAAGTCTGTCAAAATACAAAAAGAGTTACGGGGAATGTTGCCCCTGATACTGGAGTTGATGACAAAGGGTAGTTCCAAGTGAATAACTTAAGTAGTTTTGAAGTTACAAAACTTATGAATATAAACTTTAACCAGAAAATCTAAGTGAAAATGGGGCATAACTCTGTCAAAATACATAATAGAGTTATGGGGAATGTTGCCCCTGATACTGGAGTTAATGACAAAGGTATATGCCAAGTTTCAAGTGAATAACTTATGTGGTTTTGAAGTTACAAGACTTTTGAATAAAAACGGGGATAGTAGGATAGCACAAATACTCTTTGAATAGTCGAGCTAAAAAGGGGCATAATTCTGCTAAATTGCAGGTTAGAGTTATGGGCCTTGGTCAGTGACCTCACATAATAACCCTGAAGACATAACTGTGTGAAGTTTCAATTGAATATCTATAGTAGTTACAGAGATGCACTTTAATATTGGCGGGCATATGCAGTAGTAATGCGACCCCCACCCCTGGCCATTTGATACACCAAGCATCTCCCACTGTGGGGATATAGACAAAACAGTTTGGCTCCAGGGTGGGGAATTAGACCCCAACAAATAAATTTAGTCAATTTTCCCTGGATCAGCCCATCGCTGCCCCCCCCCCCCCCTCTTGATAGGTGCAAGATATGTACTTGTTGCCTTAACCAGAGCATTACGACGGCGTCCAGAATGGGTGAGCAAAATAGCTTGGACTATTCTGTGAAGAATAGCTTGGTTTGTTTGTTTGTTTGCATTTTTCGCTGCTTTTAACAGTATTTCAGTCATATCACGGCGGTCAGTTAACCTACTCACACTTTTCCTGGGCAAGCTTAGCCGATGTAAGCGGTTTACCAGTACTAAGTGCACATACCTATACCAGTCACTGACAACAGCCCTACTAGAATCAGAGGTAGGGGGAGAAGGGCCGTAGAAATAATTTCATGACCAATCCCACACAATTTATGTGGCCAGGCTGGGGTTCGAACTGACGATCTCCGGATTGACAGTCTAGTGCTCAACCAAATGAGCTAATAGTTGAGCTAAAAATTAGAAGACCATGTTTGATAACCTTACAGAGAAGCATTCAAATGGTAAAAAGCATGGAACCTCCAAATTCTTAGAAAATGTCAAAGAACTGGTCAGTCTTTTTCCCCCTGTTACATCACCATTAACTTTTCTGATCCTTGACCTTTCCTAGCTAAAATTATCATAGTATGATGTGGCATATGTAATGTATGCCAGGAAACTTTTAGTTCATGGGAACTGACAAATAAAACTTGTTTATAATGTATGTTACTTGCCAACATGTATTTGAAGTTAAACCTGAATCAAGGCTTTTTTTTACTGCTTAGCCAGGGGCCAAACATGATAAGGCCCCTTCACAAATTGACTGGGACCGATCATAGGCCCTTTCACACACCGAAAATAACAAAAAAGCCCCTTTCACAATTAAAAACTTGGAAGTGTTAAAAGGAAATAACATAAATTATTTAGTCAAACATTATGTTTAATACTATGAACATTAACAAGAAATCTCTTTAAAAAAGACAATCGGCATTGAAATTAATATTGAGATGTCATTTAAAAATTACCTAAAAAGATGGCCAAGATGATCAGTTTCGTGACTTCTCAGACCCCAGATTTTTTGGTCCCCACCAATATTAGGAGACTTATTGGACCCCAGATTTTTCGGACACTACAAGAAAACTTCTCTGACCCAAAAGTTAATTTGAGATAAATTTATTAATTTAAAAATTAAATAAAATTATTATTAATATCTATGCTGTGAATAAACCAATCATACAGCTCCATGTTTCTACCAGTGATATATGAATAACCAAAATAATTTAGGTTAACATAACTGTTATCTGAATTTGTCAAGCCAATTTAACAAATTAACAATGTAAGAACATAATTTTGGGAGTGAATTAAACTTATTATGTATCAGACAAGTCTATATAGTTATTTATAGTACCAGTAATATACCATTCATGTTAGTTATCTAACGTAATAACGATCTGAAGTCAAATAAGCATTTATACTGCATATCCCAATAAAAAGCAATACAGTAGTCAGGGAACATTCAGCAATTTTTGAAATGTTAAGACTTTATTTTTGATAACACAACCATAAAAATTCATTAGACTATGACGATTTTAAATTATATCAGTAGAAATATGATATATCAGGGGTTCCTGTGTATAATTAGTATTGCAAATTGTGTATTCATGCTACACGAACAACAGTTTGACGTATTCCGAATCGTCTTTCATAACATTTTGTCTATAGAAAATGTAGCATCTTTTTATTGATTAAATAACATCTACTGGAGAAGTTGATAGAATGATGCAATTATAAATAATCGTTCATAAATCGTAACCATAATTTTAATTCAAATTAACAGTAAGTTTGTAAATATAAAGTCCCCATTTATTGAAATTTTTAGGTTTATGATTCTCTGAACGCTATTATTGATGCATGTACGAGGATATTAACACAGCTATACAACGGTTGCTGGCCACGCGCGCTATTATTAGAATGACACTACTGTTTCTGGAATGTGATGAACTCGCTAGAATCACTGGGCTACATGGAACGGCAACACTGTGAATGAGATTTATGAATGGGAACATTGCACAATTGCTATTTATAGAGCATCGGCTTATATAAATGAAGGCTAAACAAAATAGTTATTTCGTTACGTGAACGAATATATCATTCTGTTTATGGCATACAATGAGAAAATACGTTCATAATTAGCCTCAGTTCTAGAGTATATGTTGAAGATATGTTTATAACTTCATTTTAACCGCTTATGTAAACAATTATGTAAATTTTTAATCCCCAAAAGTATGCAACAGTTATTGGTATACGTTGAACCATTGTTTGAAGTTTGCATTCCATAGAATTAGAAAATTTGCCCAATTCTATTGGCATTCAATTTTCCCGCTGCATAATTATCGCAAGAAAATCTGGGTCAAAAGTGATCTTAGACAGCTATGCTGAAAAATATAGTGTTGTTACCAGTTTTGTTATCAGATAGCGTAATTATAAATCCATTATTTGTGTTAAACAATGATGTTTTCAATAAACAACTAGAATTGTCACATGAGTGACGGATATACCCCCACAATATGGCCTTGTCACAAAACTATGGCATCCATTTGAAAGAAATAGACACAGAGAGAATGCTTTAATTTGTGAATGTTGAACAGTGTATTTGGAAAAATTTAATTTCAATAGGAGCCATAACCCTGTCAATATAGTTTGTAACTGAAGTTGAACTTGATCTGTATTTTATGATGTTACAACTGTGTACCAAACAGAATTTAACCAGAAAATGTAGAAATTCCATGAAAACCAAATTTTTATAACAAAATGCATAAGTCAGCACAATAATGAAAAGAAAGTTCTGCATGCAAGGTGAAGGTCATACACCTATGGGTAGGAACTGGTGACCTTGACCTTGCAATCCAAAGCTAGGTCTCAATATTAGGTATCTACATATGAAGTTTCATTAAAATATCTAAATAAGTTCTTAAGTTATTGAGTGCAAACCATTTTTTTATTTTTAGTAAAGGCGACCTTGACCCCACCCACTCCATATGCCATCACAAGAGAGGTCTAGATATAATGTATCTACATATCAAGTTTCATTAAAATATCTCAATTTGTTCTCTAGGTATTGAGTGGAAACTTTTTGTCTATTTTTAGTAATAGTGACCTTGACCCCACCCACCCCATAGGCAATCCCAAGCGAGGTCTCGATATAAGGTATTTATGGATGAAGTTTCATTAAAATATCTCAATGCATTCTAAAGTTATCGAGTGGAAACCGTTTTTCTATTTTTAGTAACGGTGACCTTGACCCCATATGCAATCGCAAGCGAGGTCTGAATGCAACGTATCTATGTTTGAAATTTCATTACAATAGCTCAATTTGTTCTCGAGTTAGAGAGCGGAAACAAGAAGTTGATGCTGCCACCCCTCTGTCAAAATTTAGTGGTTTGTAACCAAAGTCGAACTTAACCCGTCTTTTATGATGCTACACATGTATACCAAGAATTATTTGAATATGTCAAGCCATTGTTAAGTTATCGTCAGGAAACCATAATTTTAGGGAATTTAAGTCGAAAAGGGGCTATAACTCTGTCAAAATTTAGTAGTTTGTAACCAAAGTAGAACTTGACCTGTATTTTATGATGTTACACATGTGTACCAAAAAATATTTAAATATGTCAAGCCCTTCTTGAGTTATCATCCGGAAACCAAAAAACCAGCAGACCGACAAGCTCACTCCTATATACCCCCCCCAAACTTCGTTTGTGAGGGTATAATTAGGTTTAAAATCATGCCTGTGTTGAAAGATAAAATAAAACACATTTTCAATTCACACTTACATAAAATAATGTTTCACAATTTGGGAATTTACCACGTTTTTCACAATTTAAGACGAAATTGCGCTTATTTTTTCACAATTTTGGACGAAAACGTGCTTTTTCCTTCACAACTGAAAGGGCCCGGGCCCCTTCACAAAATAGGGAAACAAAGCCCCGCCTGAATATTCTCTGTAACTGTTCACAATATTTCAAATACACCACATTAGATAAGCAAATTAGAAGCAAACTTAGATTATTATTCTTTTGAAGGAAACTTATTACATTTTTTAAGCATCAGAAGTAGTTTTATGAATTTATCAATTCTCAATTAAACTTACATGTATTGTTTAGAATCTGATAATGCCAAAATTTGAGTGCATGTACATGTCATCAACAAAATAGGGTTGAGCGCGAAACTACTGTATCTGATAAAAAAATGTTTAGCAGATACATTAGTTTCACGCTCAACCCTCGAAATGCAAACAAGCCTTACACTTGTAGTAAGGAACTGGTTGAAATGAGATATAACATTTAATGTAAGTGTACACAATACTTGTTTGAACATAATCTAAAAATGGCATGCTTCGTTTAATTTTATTTCATCAAGGAAATTCAGATCTCTCAAATGCATCCGGTTGCATTAAATTGCCTGCATTAAATTGCTATGATCAACTCTCTGAAATATACATGTAAACCACAGTCATTAAAGGGACTAGGTCAACCAAAAAGCGATCTCCTTCTGCAATTTTGATGTTATTATTTTCAAGCAATGAGCAATACAAGGGCGTATTGGTATACATTAAAAAAATTCATTAACAATTTGCTACATTATAAGCAGGGATCATATTTTTCAAGAAAGTCATTGGTCCTGAGGACCGCCAATCATGCTCATGTTCTATCCGAATTTTGTGATATCCGAACTATTATCTTCAAAGTTTTCACATTTCAAACTTCAATAAATTTTCATTTCTATGTCTTTTGTGAGTTTTTACTTCATAAAAATTTAAAGATAATGCAATTCAATACGCACAAATAAAAAACGCCCATTCTGTATCCGAATTATGTGTATCCGAAAAACTTGGTATGTCCAAAATGGTGTATTTTAATTATTAATATAAACTACAAAGTTTCCATACCTTAATCTTCAATAAACTTTTAATTTGTAGATCTGTTATACGAGTTTTGCTGAACTAAAGTTAAAATATAATGTAAAACAATATGGTCACTTTGTACTTAAAAATTAACTACACGAACGTCAAATAAGCCTACTAAAAAGTAAACTAATTGTATTGAACTATGTTTTTACTATGATGTTTAGATAGATTTCACATTAATATTTTATATAATTTATGAATGCAGCACAGTACATAAAATTATCATGCAGCAATGCACGTTTTCCACGAGGATTACATGTGGCTGCTATTATCAGTCTCTGTAGTACCCAGACACAATAAATAATGACATCAGAGACCAATCGGTGTCAGTAATATAACACAGTCAACAAACTACATCAAAAGCACTCCAATTATCGATCGATAATGACACGACTGGGGTCATTCACGCATCACTGATCCACTGGCGTTTGCACCTACTCGAGCATTTGGGCCATAAAATGTGTATATTGTGTATTGAAATCAGGGGATTATCACTATTTTTATAGTGACTTGATAATTCAAGAAAACTGGTCGGACCGATTACCAGTCATTTCAATCGGTCTTTTTTAAACCCAATCGGTCTCAGACCGGCAAAACCGAACATAATATGATCCCTGATGATAAGTATTTTGATAAAAAGCAATAAAGAACAAGATTCTGTGTTTGATAAACACACATGCCCCGGTTGGTGCTGGGTATCCCATTTCTTAGTCCAAATTAGGTCAAGGTGAGGTTGGGTGATATGGGTGGATTGGGAACGGTCATAAATAAAACTGTGTAAATATCCAAGTGTTGTAGTAAAGTGGTGTTTGTAGATCAAGGTCAAAGTGAGGTTGGGTGATACGGGTGGATTGGGGATGGTCATAAGCAACTACTGTGTAAGTATCCAAGTGTTGTACCAAGCGGTGTTGGTGCTAGACGAAACGGTAAACTCTAGTTAACCAAGAAACAGCCCATTTGAATTATTCTAAGTGCAAATTAGGTCAAGGTCAAAGTGAGGTTGGGTGATATGGGTTGATAGGGAATGGTCATAAGCAACTACTGTGTAAGTATCCAAGTGTTGTACCAAGCGGTGTTGGTGCTAGATGAAATGGTAAAATCTAGTTAACCAAGAAACAGCCCATTTGAATTATTATAAGTGCAAATTAGCTCAAGGTCAAGGTCAAAGTGAGGTTAGGTGATATGGGTGGATAGGGAATGGTCATAAGCAACAAATGTGTAAGTATTAAAGTGTTGTAGTAAGCGGTGTTGTTGCTAGACGAAACAGTAAAATCTACTTAACCTTGTCAAGGACGGAAGGACGCACAGACGGACGGACAGACAGAAGGACGGACGGACTGGACAATCACTACATGCCTCCTGCATCAAGATGCCGGGGGCATAAACATTCTTGAAAAAAGAAAACTCAGAGTGGGTATTGAACCCGCGACAACAGAGTCGTGAGAACAAACGGCCGTAGACAGCGCTGTAACCTTCGCCATTCTGACTTATGAAAATGCATGTGCATACTATGGTTACAAAGGACACCCACAAATCTGATGTCAAAGTTTAAACAAGAAAAGGGCCAAACAAACACAACCTAAATTTTTTTTTTTTTAATTCTTAGAATGCATAAACTCTTTTCCATTATATGTATATTATTTTAACCTTAATTGTATGCCAATACATGTATTCATATGTAATTTTCAGATTTTTTTTACTGCAGTTGCCCCTTTGGGGTCCTTTTTGTTGACACAGTCCCTTTAAGCTTAAGACCTTATCACAGGATCTTATGACTCGTACACCTGTGTTGATATTGTGACATGGAGGTTTTTCTTACCTGATAAAGGTAATAAATCTTGTTTGGTATCTAGTAATACACTTTGAACAGGATATCAGCACAATTCAAGCCAAGTTCTTAAACTTAATCTTATTAATCTTACATGTTGGCTAATATATAAAAAACAAGGCTTTTTTAGAGGCTGGAGATTGGGCCAAGACCCTAGTGTTTTTTTTAGGGGGGGGGGGGGCGGGATGGGAATATTGTCAATTTTTGTTATAACCTTTATTTTTGTATATTGTCAACAATTTGGTACAGGGGAGTAAAACATCCAGGTGTAAAGCCACAATTTTTTGAAAGTGCACCATTTAAATTTTTTTTAGCTAGGTGATGCCATTATGCCTTTAAATGAACTCTACAATATACATAAAGCGAAACATTTTTTACTGCTTCTTTGTCCAATAACTTAAACAGGCAATACTTCAAAGTAAAAATAAGAAATATTATTATGAACAAAAGGATGTTTTTTTACCGTAATTGTAAACATATAATCGGTTTTATAATAATTAAAATGCATTCCGTTTGCAAACACATTTTTTCTTCATTTTTTGCTGCCTTTCATAAAGCAAAATACCATAAAATGTTGATAATATTATTTTATACTTTAAAAATCGGAAACATCTTGGTGTTTTTTTTCATAAATAAACCCTTTATTCTTAGTCATGTCTTTTTTAAATTTCCATGTAGTCAAAATAGTGCTGTAGAATTATTTTTTTTTAAATAAAAAGTAACTGTGGAGGATCAAAGGCACATCTAACGTTAAGTAGTTAAATACATGTAGTGTTTTTTTGCAAACTTTGTACGAAAGGGAACTGATATGTATAACATGGGAGACAACTCAACTATTTGACCGAAATTATCCTAGAGGGCGACATGGGCGAAATTGTTTCCCTTTGGTGTCTGTCTTCGCCCTGTGATCTGATCAAAGCGAAATCAAAATCGCCGAAAATTTTCAATACTAATGCTTATTCCCACTACTGTCATGGTTTATCGGATTGTGGAGATAACGCTGCTACAATTATCCATAATCGATCTGTAGGCAGTGTGAGAAAGTTTGTTACACATCACTGACCTGGCATTGTGTTAATCAATCAACCAATCGGCTAAGGTTATTCCAATTGCGGTTCCTGACTTCGCTTACTTGCTTTCAAAGTAAATCTGTTATTAGCAAAGGCTGTCGGGAACCAAGAAAGCGAGTGCACACTGGGCGATATGATCAACCGGTTTACACTAGAATTTACAGTCATACAGAGTTATTATTACCGTTTTACATACTGTAAAAGATCTTATATTCAGGCTATGAATATTTGCTGTTTTCTTAATTGCGATGTTTCACCTTAGAACTGACAAATAATAAAAAAAAAAAAAAAGATACACTTATCAATTATTTTCCATTTCCGCAATTACCACAATCGTAACAAACACGGCGTGTGAAAAGTAACAGATAATCCAATTCCCATTTTGTAGTAAATGACGTCATCCAAACAAAAGCATTGAACAGCATGCGACACCATTACAACGTTATTTCATTCTCCTTTGGTTTCTTTGTTCTGACGCCGACTAACTGCGGGAAAATTATGTTGCACGATTTCCACGTGCAGCTTGCTGACAACCAAGTGGTGTACAATACTTGTCTACCTGAGCGATGTATAACATGTAGCGTTATTAGGAGAAATATCAAGGGTGTTAATAATTTACATTGTCACATTTACTCTTTATATGATGACATTATTTTAAAGGAAACCAGTGACTGCCTTATGAAGTGTAAGTATCAATTGTCATAAACATAAACATGAGTGCTTGTTTTTTGAAAATACTGTTTCTAATGCCAATAAACTTATTAAGCTATTTTGTGTTTATCTTTCATTACTACAGGTTGTTGTCTTTGTAATTAATTAATTATACATAATTCAATTGATTGATTGGCTAAATAGCTGCTTTACGCGCCAGTGTCAGTTATCGATAAATTTCTCTGAATTCGGCAAAAGGTCAAGTCACTTCTCCCTAAAATTTTCGGCTAGGATGATCCCTGTATCATGCATTATGTTAATTACAGTAGGAGTTACTTCTCCTGTTAACAATTTGTCAAAGGACTTGTGAAGATGCAAAATTTACTTTTAATTTTGAATACGGCAAATCAACATCACAGAACAAAATAGAAATGAAAACTGCACAGTACCTTGTATGTGCAAAAGTTTTAATTGTAAGGCTTTGAACAACTTAGTTTTCTGTCTGTCATAACTTTACAAGTTCAACGGTTGGTGATTTTCCCGCAGCATGTTTATGAATATTTTCAATCTTGCACTATAATACTAATGATGATATTATGTTACTATAATACTAATGATGATATTATGTTACTATAATACTAATGATGATATTATGTTACTATAATACTAATGATGATATTATGTTACTATAATACTAATGATGATATTATGTTACTATAATACTAATGATTAAGAAAACGGTAAATATAGCCTATAATAATTATGACTCAAAATAAAACAGCATGAACAATTTGGACAGTAACGTACTGTTCACAGGACTGCAGCACTAAGGCCTAAACTTGTTTGCAATCTTTAGCAATATGCTTTTGCAATATATTGCAATATGCCTAAACTACATCCTTCCACCCATTTCAAAATATTGCAAAACATATACGAGGCATGTCGGGGGAAAACCGGGTTTAATGCATGTGAGTAAAGTGTCGTCCCGGATCAGCCTGTGCAGTCCGCAAGGCTGATCCAGGATGGCACTTTCCGCCTACAGTGGATGATTTATGTTTAGAAGATATTTCATTGAAACAGAAAATACCATAAAAGTAGAAAGTGTCGTCTCAGATTAGCCTGTGCTGAATGCACAGGCTGATCCGGAACGACACTTTACACACATGCATTAAGCCTGGTTTTCCTATGACAAATTATGAATGGTATTATAAACATTTGGACAATTGGGATATTGTCATTATAGAGAGCTCTTAATAGTGGGTACTAACAATTGGGATATTGTCATTATAGAGAGCTCTCAATAGTGGGTACTAACAATTGGGATACTGTCATTATAGAGAGCTCTCAATAGTGGGTACTAACAATTGGGATACTGTCATTATAGAGAGCTCTCCATAGTGGGTACTTACAATTGGGATACTGTCATTATAGAGAGCTCTCAATAGTGGGTACTAACAATTGGGATATTGTCATTATAGAGAGCTCTCAATAGTGGGTACTAACAATTGGGATATTGTGATAGAGAGCTCTCAATAGTGGGTACTAACAATTGGGATACTGTCATTATAGAGAGCTCTCAATAGTGGGTACTTACAATTGGGATACTGTCATTATAGAGAGCTCTCAATAGTGGGTACTTACAATTGGGATACTGTCATTATAGAGAGCTCTCAATAGTGGGTACTAACAATTGGGATACTGTCATTATAGAGAGCTCTCAATAGTGGGTACTAACAATTGGGATACTGTCATTATAGAGAGCTCTCAATAGTGGGTACTAACAATTGGGATATTGTCATTATAGAGAGCTCTCAATAGTGGGTACTAACAATTGGGATACTGTCATTATAGCGAGCTCTCAATAGTGGGTACTAACAATTGGGATATTGTCATTATAGCGAGCTCTCAATAGTGGGTACTTACAATTGGGATACTGTCATTATAGCGAGCTCTCAATAGTGGGTACTAACAATTGGGATATTGTCATTATAGAGAGCTCTCAATAGTGGGTACTAACAATTGGGATACTGTCATTATAGAGAGCTCTCAATAGTGGGTACTTACAATTGGGATACTGTCATTATAGAGAGCTCTCAATAGTGGGTACTTACAATTGGGATACTGTCATTAAAGAGAGCTCTCAATAGTGGGTACTAACATTTTAATTAACATTATTAACACTGTTATTTTGTGTTCTTCTCAATTTAACTAAACATGCCATCCATCTAGCATTTCTGTCTCATTAATAATGCTGGATTTAAATAGGGCTGTAATTTGTTGCTTCAAATTAATTTTTATACTTAAATGTATAGTACTGTACATGGGCTGGAGTAATTTCATTGTTGTGGAGCGATCCTGTTGTAGTCTTATTCATAAGCTGTTTGATGAATTTAGTGTCACTTTTTATGCAGGGCTAACTCCACTTAATGTCACACAAAAGTCATATAGCCCATATAAAAAGGTAGATAAATATTTGGAATCCCGGTCAACTTGGCCCGGTCTGATTCCACCCACTGACGAATTCGGCCTGGTCTTACTCTTTTGAATAAAATACGTTAAATAATGGATTCATCTCTGTAATTTGTATTGATATGCTAAGCAGGATTTAACTGAATTGCAAGGAAAAATTCTTGAGTGTTATTTAAACCCATTGGGGAAATACTTTAACCTATAAACTACTTGTCTAACGTTTAACATTTTTGTACAACAAAAGAAAAAAAGCATTATAATTGTTACTACATACATACCCAGCAAACACATAACGTTATTGTAATGTTATAATTTGGTTGTATTCTGGTCAGGTTGTGAAATAACCTTAGACGGACGTTGTGACAACGTTCTTATCACACCTTTGTAAAACTTTGTGATCCTCAAGTGTATTGTTAGTATGTGAAAAAGACTTTATTTCAATGATATTGTTGCATATAAATAAGTGGTATACCATTTTTAATTGTGAACGTTATTACGTGTACCGGACGTTATATATATACGTTATATGTACGTTTTGTGACAATGTTATTTTTACAACGTTCACACAACGTTATGGCAACGTTGAACTTTGGATTTACATGTTATGGTTTTATTAATGTTACTGTTTAATTTAAAAGGTTGGGAAACAAATGTTAATGAAATGGAATCGTTTTGGAATGTTATAAATAATATATATGTGAAAACAGTTTTTTTTTAAAAACATCAATGGTTTATAAATGTCTGTTTTGATAGAGATGCAAAGCTAGTTTTAAGTTTCGATTTTCACAGCATCAAACAGCAGTGATGAAAACACAAAATTATTATATATATATATATATTTCGCATACAATATGTCTATGTCTATACTGATAAGTTATTATGCCAAAATGTGCTAAAATAGACATGCCAACAAAATTTGATGATTTCCTGAATACGAATTTGCGGCTACTTCATTTTCGCGCACGCGTACACAAAGGAAGGGAATAACAAAGAAAGAAAAGTTTAACATAGTGACAATCAAATTTTTTATGGATTAGTTAATTGTTTAATACTGCATATCTTGGGTCTAAATGTATATGTTTTATGTCATAATAAAATAATACGAAAAATAATGTTGTGTTTAAATTATTGTTAACACATGTAGTCTGGTTGTATAAAAGTTGTATTTTGGTTACTTTATAACATTATTTCATAACGCTGTCACAACGTTTTTTTGAGTCTATCACAACATTAGCATATAGGTACAAAATATTCATTTTATTGTAATGTACTTTTTCTTCAAAATTGTATTGATCTATCATCATTAAAAACACAGAAATGACTATAAAATAGGCATAATGTAATGCATGTGATATTACTGGTTGGCGAGTAGTATCCGTGAACTAGCAGTACCCATGATTTGTATATTAAAAGGTGTAAAAGCTCTCCAGAATTGATTTTTGAGTTTACACACATTACCTAGCAACTGTTCCAAACGCAGAATAAGTTGAAGTCTCCAAAACTTCATATTTTTCAAGATATTAAAAAAAATCTCAAAACAACTTAACTCCTCGCGGGGCATTCACTCGCTTTTTTTTGCGCATGCGCATTAATCTATAATTGGACCCCTATTTTTTTCTTGTACTTCCCTATTTTCGGTTTACCAAGGGTGATCGCTAGGTTATTCACATAAAGCAGCAATTTTAGTATTTAAACACCACCATCCATTTATTCAACACACATTCTTCGTGAAATAAATTTTCTTCAAAAAATCAAGAATTACAATCGCAAAATGTTTACTCCCTGAAAATATTAACAAAGAATTGCAATTTTAAAATGATTACTAAATTATACGGCTAGTTTTGGGACGATTTTGACAAAATTTAAATGCTGGGGAAGCGTCTACTTTGATAATAACATGGTTATCTCCCGTTTACAATCAGCAAATTTTTAAGGGGCGCCAAAGGGGTAATCAAAAGCCCATTATCCGCCATCCACTTATGTTTGTAGTCGCATTATCATTGTTTATCTGGCATAGAATTTAATAATATTACATCATTATGAAGTAGGTAATATAATGTAGAATAGTATAGAGTAATTAAAATCTTGAGGTTTGTAGCACAAAAATCGCATTTTGAATTGAAAGGAAAAATCACGGATACTACTAGTTTTATTGCTTCAAGCATACTCCATATACCTATTACCGGGATATCCCTATTACCGGGAATTTCCAAAATACATAATTTTCACCCACATGTGCCAAAAAAAATTTCAAAGTCCATCCCTTTGTTAAAATTTTGCTGCTAGCTGCAGTCAACTTTGGTTTCCATTCAATAATGTCGTTTTTAAAGGTAAATAAACACATTTCAACGTTGTGTCTTGTAAAAGTTTGTTTTCAACAGCATTGTTAACATAAATTATCAGTTACTATAATTATGTACAGAGAATAGATTAAAAAATTTAGCAAATATAATGTAATATGACTGATGTTTTGTACAGTATCATTTGTTTAACCCTGAACATGATTTTTCTGAATTCTGATAAGCTGATATTCAGATTCACGGTAATAGGTGTATTGCCAGAACATAGATGGCTAATGACATGCACAAATTGTTGACACAACAGTTGTTTAAACTTGTGATGTTTTTTTTATAAATTTGAATTATTTTGATAGAAGAATGTTGTATTGTTACAATACGCCAGCAGTCTTTATTTATTTCTTTTTTGTTATATGTTGCAAGCCAGTAAAAAAATTACATTCCCTGTAATTGGTATACCCAGTCAAATGCTTATTGATTACCCCTTTGAAGCCCCCTATATGGAAAAAACCATATGACGTCATGACAAGATATTTACATCCTTGTAAACAGGAGCCAAACTTTGTACTGCAACAAGCTTTTCTTTAAAAGTATTACTAACGCGATTGAAAATAAAGAAAAAATACTTAAAAATCAAGGATACTACTCGCCAACCAGTATATGTTGATTTGCGGACACTTATTTTGCCAGACTGTATATAGAGAATACATGTTTGGTGCCGGGATGGAGAAAGTTTATCCGGTAAGGCTTAGAATATGAAAATAGGGCGAGCTTTAGCGTGTGAAACGTGTGAAAAACACTCCATTTCATCTTTTGGGCCGAGTTGGACTGGACCGAAAAGGACCGGGCCAAATTAGGTTTCGGGCCGAGATAAACTGATACCAATATTTGACACTAAATAATTTTATGCTGCGATATTTCTTGTACAAAAGAAGAGCGTAACTAAAAATTAACTTTCTTTGTGTGCAAATGTATATTTATATATTGCTGATGTTAAATGTAGCTTTACCTGTCAGACTTGCCACACCAGAAAAACGATCTGTCAATTTTGCATTTCGCGCGAAAATCGCTTATTCGTCTCAAACTAGTTCAATAAGCGTCTACCAAATGAGCGGAAGCAAGTTAAAACGGCCCCAAGTTAAAACGGCCTCAAAATGGTTAAAACGGCTACAGTTACTAAATAAATGTGGTTAAAACGGCCCTATGTTATTGTAGCGATTTTAATAGTTTCAATTTATGTGCAAACAACACAAAAATGGTAATATTTGTTTATTTCAGTTTATTGCATAACAATTAACCTCAAGTATACCACAAGAAAAATACAATACTGAAAATATATATATATCGATCACAAAAAATATAAATAGTCTTTGGAAGGTTAAGATGTGTACCTGAATATTAAAGTAATTTTGAAATAAATCGATTATAATAAAAAAACATTTACACAACATGCTATCCTGAAAATAAACTTCTGTAGATTAATTTTTGAAATACAGTGATCATAATAAATAAGCATTTAAATATATTTATTTTCTGGATCACATGTGTACCGTCAGGGGTCTCGATCTCCGTTTTTTGATGCCGAAATTCGGCATCATTCCCCCAACGAAAAAGTATATATTTTTCCCCCATTTCAGGCCAAAATTTCCCCTAAATGAACTGCCATCGAATTTGTTTTCGTGTTGTTTATGGGAGTAATTTTCGGGGATCAGATTTACTTAAGCACCGTAACAAACGGTTAACGACAAAATCCGAAGATCATGTTAAATGACCGTTTTGACTTGTCTGGTTCCCGATTATTTGTGCTCTTTCATAATAAAACTTCATTTATATACAGTTAACTGCTAACTTGTTTGCCGGGAACCGTAATTTCTGTTTTGGGAAAATGGCTTCTGCTTAAAAGTTTTAAAAACAGGTGAAGCAAAAAGGCACAAATACCGTGTCTTTCAGACGAAAACACAGGTCATTACTGTATTAGAATTAGTAAAAGTAGTTTAACAAAATTAATTAAGGTTACAAATTGGAAGTTAAAAAACGATTTAAAAATCAGAAGTGAAAATCTATTAAATTGCAAGAAAAATTATCTGTTGCACTGCTCCACCTGATAATGTTCAAGTGGTAGACCGTAGATGGTTAAAATTTGACTAGTTAATATAATATTCAATTTATTGATAATTTTCGTGAATAAAATTGTCAGGTAAAGACTTAGACTAAATAAAATGATTAAAAAAATATATTTAATAGTTTTTATTGTTGACTTGTTTGCTAAGTCAAAATTTCCCTTTCTGTGTAAAACGACGCTAAAATTCCCCCGCCTGAGGGTACAGGTACTCTTCCCCCAAACCAGAGAGAGACCCCTGGTACCTGAAACAAAAACTATGAATTACATTAATAATATGTACATTATTGTCAGTTTTATATCTCATCATCACTGATAGATCATCATCGTTCATCTTCGCTCAACATCGATCATCAACAATCAATGAAGCTGGTCATCTTCCGTGACTTGACGTACAACTGGACGATACAGGCTGGATACAATCTATCCGCTCTGTAACTGAAAAAAATAATAAATAAGAAAATTGGAATTATAATTAAAATTGATATAGTGATACAAATATGGACTTTTGAATTTATTTATTTATTTATTTATTTATTTTGACATATTGTACATTATAAGATATAGATAAGAATAATAAATAAATAAACAAGGCATTGTTATGGAGTAAGATAATAATTGGTGAATTTACATTACTTGTTCCATGCATCGAAAAATGTTGGATAGAGTAACTTAGCGAAATCATTTTACCAAAAAATCATAAAAACGGTGTTATATTGAAACGCTGTTTTATTGTATTTTTCAAACAGTTGACAATAATGTTGAAAATCAAAAGACATATTTGAATTAAATTAATAAAAAGTACATGATGTATTAATACACGTTTATACATTCGTTTTACATTAGTTTTAACACCATTAAAACTATTTAAATATTGAAAATCAAATGTTTTGAAGGATTGCCATTATATATGAATTCGTTATAATCCCGCTTTACAATCAATAAACGTCCATTTTATTGTTTGAGTTAGGGAGTTGGATAAATTTATGAACAGATGGTTTTTCATAGTAGTATTTTTTGAAATAATGTTCTAGGGTCAGACAACCATTTACATATTATAACATAATTTACAGTTTGTCCATTACTCCGCACTTACACTATTTTTTCCATTAATAAAGATATTTCTGTTTATGTGTCACCAGATTTGATAGGTCTTCAATATCTGAAGAGCTGAGGTGAGGGTTTGTAGGTGTCACCAATTAGGCTGTTATCAGTATGTGCTAGACATGGGGCACTTTAAGGGTGATAGTGACACGTTTATTACACGTTTTATCAATGATTAATGTCAAAACAAAAATAAACGGAAAATAGTAATTTTAGACAAATATATGAACAGACTGTTTATATAGAAAATGATACATGACTAACTTAAGTATGTAACGAACAAGATACATTAAGAAATTTATTAATTTAATTAAGAAATGAAATAAGTTCATACATAGAATAAAAACAACATAAACAATTAACTTACAATAAAATAATATACAATAAGATAAAATAAAATAAGATCAAATCAATAAATTAATTATTTATAAACTATTTAGATAATTAAATATTAAGGAAGCAAGTTTTATGTTGTAAATAAGTGACGTTTGAATCTTCCAACTATTTAAATTAAATAGTCATCCTATTTTTAGAAATAAAAACAAATTCATTTCAATTGCCTTAAAATATTACTAATACTTAATACATCGCAATCATATTCATAAAGTAGTACGTACAACGATCACAGGAGACAGCCTCCTCTGCATCAGTCACTTCACAACCACAGTCTATTACAACTTCGAATTTAAAACCGATATACATGTATTATACAATTTAAAATCCCAACGTAATAACTAATTTTGATTTGTTCACAATTTGATCATACATGAGAGGACGTTTTAAACATATGTGGGGCCGTTTTAACCAAATGTGAGGCCGTTGTAACCATGTTCGAAAAATGTGTGGCCGTTTTGACCACTTTTGGAACTTTAACCATTTTAGGGGCCGTTTTAACTGGAGGCCGTTTTAACTTGGGGCCGTTTTAACTGTAATTGAAACGAGCACCTGCTACCGGAACCGGAAATCGAGCGTTGCCAGCCAGGTAACTAACGGCGCCGTTTTAATAAATTGATTGCCAATTAACACGTTCAAAATCTAATTATCGCGTAATTAATTGCATTATTCTGGGCAGCAATCATGTTGGGCCATCGCAGGAGTGGACTATCGAGCACAGTTAACACAATTAAAAGGGATATAGAGGAAATATGCCAGAGTGGCAACTTCTATGTGACGGAAGAGATAGGAAATGAGTTCAATAACATTGCAAACGGACTGGACCATTTAAAGTTGGACGGATATCTGATGTCCACATCAGATGACTGGCAGAAAGGATTTGATTCATCGCAGGTGTATGCTCACACACAGAGTAAGTTATGCATGCAAAACTAAATGTGCTGATTGGCTAACCCAGCAAGCAAAATATATGGGACCCATATGGGTATCTATGTGGGACCAATATGAGCTGCCCATATGGGTTTTGCAACCGGGACCCATATGGGCAGCCCATATGGACTGAACATTTTTTATAATCCTTTAATAATATATTAATACACTTTGAGGTTAATTTTTCCAAATTTAATTAACACTTAAGGTGTTAATTTTGATATCTATTGGTGTTTTTATGTATTAATCACTGGAATCTGGAATGCACTAAATATATATGTTACAAGTACAGGTAAGGGCGAAATAAATGTTCAATTGGCAACATTGTTTTCATCTTTTTGCATATTTTCATAAGAGTCCTTGGCTAGGTGAGTAAGTGTTCATTCATAAGGCATATCCCATTTTCACAACTATGAAAAAAAAGGTTCATCAAGAAATAAGGAGTGTTGAACATGTCTGACAATGGCAGTTATTTGTTAAGTTTGTTAAGAAGCAAAAGTTTATAGATGAAACCCATTCATTAATCTCTTTCAGATGCCCAAAATGTGCTGGATTCACTGGCAGCCACATTGTTTGACTACAAGAGTAAAATGGGGAATACTGCAATTTCTAGCTGTCAGGAAAATGAGATCAGGGAGAGACATCACTGGGCAATGAGAAGTCTACAGAATCTGGAAAAGGTCAACATTCTATATTAAACAGCAATAGGTTTTATGCCCACAAAGGTGGGCATATTAAGATCAAACTGTCTGTCCGTTAGTCTGTCTCGCCAAGTTAAAGTTTTAATAAAGTTAATATATCTTGAATACTATCAAATGTATTTACTTGAAACGTGAAATACTTCTTTACTATCAATGTCTCTACCAGGGAAAGCAACACCATAACTCGTCTTGTGTTTTGACAGATTTATGCCGCTTCTTGAAATTTTGGTTAAAGTTTTTTCATAAAGTACAATATCTTGAATACTATCAAGGGTATTGTGTTGAAACTTAGAATACTTCTTTACTATCTATCGTCTCCACCAGAGAAAGCAATTCACATCATTCTGTTTTTATTTTTGATAAAAGAGCATTTGGGGGCATATGTCACATTATAGTGACAGGACTTGTTGCTGCAGAATTTAATAACATGGATCTGGTGGTACGACCTGTCCAAAATGTTATGAAAAAAAATTGAAACGCTCATTATTGTCATTCTAAGCCATTCAAAGAGGTTATAAAATGTGGAATTCAAATTTAGTTTCAAGTTAGTGTTCACAGTAAGAAACTGATTAACTAGTGACCTCTTGCCAATATTTCACATTTTCTAAAAATATTTATTTCTATTAAATACTTTGTTTATTGGTTTTTTCAAACAAAAAAATTCCACAATCAACCTACATAATGACAGGAAATAGGTCCATTCACAACTGGAGCGGCTGACAGAATCAAGCAGTTTGGTGACCACATCGGGGTGACAGACCGCTACACAGGTTACCGCAACAACCTCACTCGCGGCACCAGGGATCCTTTTAAACTAGCAACAAGCTGGATGGACAAGGGTCAACAGGGCGGCTACCTAAGGAGCAGTTTCAACAGATCCAACAGTAATTTCCATTTTATTTAAATTTTTGTTTTGAAATTAATCATCATTTTAACATGTTGAGTTGAAGTTATTTTGTCGAAATTCTGTTATTCTCAAATTTTTTGAATGGGTAGTACTATTGATTAGAGATGGCAACAAATATTCAAATAATGAAAACTGTTGGAATAATTTGTAGGTAATCGAATACTTACTTGTTTGTTAATTTAATTATAATAAGCATATTAAATACAGTGTTTGTCAATGTCAGTCCCTAAAGATATAGCGTTTTTGTGTCACCTTAGCTTCTCTAGATATGTGTCAAAGTCTACCTATCACCGTATTGTTATGTAAACAACAGTTTGTTGTTATTGCTATAGTCCCATTATATTGACCATGGTCTCTTATCAGTTCACTTAAATGGGAAGTAGGAGATGAAAGAGTGTTCAAGGTGCTAATTGGTGTTATTGCGTACGTGTACACATGTGCTCTGAAACAAGATGCCACCTTCCTACTTATGTCGTGGAAACAGACAGCAAAGGTCTCAGCAAAGTTTTGCATGTGCTAAATAAATGGTTGGAAGTCTTTCCTATTAAATGAAATTACAAAATTGCAACATAGATCTAATATGTAGATTAAAGTCCGTGTATTTTTCCCGCATTTATCTCATTGTGCGTATGTGGTGGCTATAAACCACACAGTTAAGTCATATCAGTAATACATTTGCATCAGTTTACCAGTATTGCATCAGATGATCGAATATTCAAATACTTCACCAATCGAATATTATTTTTGGTATGCGTTGCCATCCCTACTATTGATCCATTAATAAGAATTCTTCCAAGGCCAAACGTGATTTGTTTAAGAAATAATTTTCGATTAAGAGCTTTTTTATCGGCTAATAAACAACAATTTGGAGTTCTGATGCAAAGGGATTAAACCACGAGGGCGGCAGCCCAAGCGGTTTAATATACTGCATCAAAATGACAAATCGTTAAACAACTATACTAGAGCTGCAACGATTCTTTCTATGCATTGATCGATCGATTGTGAATGGCCCGATTCGATTTTCGATACTAAACCAGCCAATTTTGATTCGATTCTTTTCTATATATTAATAGATGATTGGTCATAAAACTATTGATTACAATTATGATTTTATGTAGAGTTGTCATGTAAATTTATTATGGCATCATGTCTGCTGTTGTACTAAATTAGTTTTCTTGAAGCATTATCACCATTTTCCACTGTTTTAATTTATATTGATATATTTCAGATACATACGTTCACATTCACAATACGATGACATTAATAATGATAAATAAAAGCTTATATAAGGGAAAAATGAATCAAATCAAAATATTGAACTACATGATCTTTGAAATTGAAATCGAATAGAATCGAACCAAGGCTGAATCGTTGCAGCTCTAAACTATAGTGCAAATATTATTACGATTCTATCATGACCTGACCACATTTTCTGCCATTTCAATGCAAACTATATTTTACAGCTTTGGAACTATTTTATAAGGTTGCTTATTGGTAGCTTAACAATGGTGAATTTTCTTCTTTGTCTATAGACTATACGCGTGTCATGTTAGTATTATCAATATTCAATGGATTACTATTATATTAAAGTAATCATCATTTTATTACAGTTAATGATGTCAAAGCTCTGTGGCTCACAAATATGTTTACTGCACCATACAGCTTGCAATAAAATGATTTTTACGTGGATCAAACGTGCATAAGTTTTACTGAAAATTAAAGCGATTTAATAACAGAATTAGAATGGCAAATCTGAAAGATGTTTACAAACATAGTATTAACATGCACTGGTAGTCGACATGGTTTGGTATGTGAAAATTCTTGTTTAAGTCATCAGTTAAACTAGTTTCTTTAATACTTTTGTGTCTTTTGCAATGATCGTGTTTGTAAAGTCGTAAGTGTCATATAGTATTATTTATCACAAGCTAAGTATTTTGTAATACAAATATTGATATTTTTGTAGCATTTGCGGGTCAGACTGTTAATGACACAATGTCGGACGTGAAACAAAGATCCCCTTCAGCTGTCAGGTTTGGAAACACCCAGCCTACCAAGGTGGAAACTAAAGGTATATTTGTTTTGCGCTGTGGATTTTATTTAATAAAATTCATAGTACAGATTACTAAGTTGTAAAATACAAAAGAAAAAAACAAACAATTGTTTCTTGTAAATTACTTAGTGCTATGAGAAATATAGTTGAATGACAAATATTTTCTTTATGACTAATTTGTTTTAATTTGAGTTTTACTGTTATATTTTTATATTACTGCTTTAAAACAAGTTTCTTTCTGTAATTTATAACATTCTACTACAGATATTTAATTAAAACTTCACATGTCTTCCATGTCATGACCAGTATGTAAGGTCACTGACCAAGGCCCATAACTCTGACAAAGCGGAATCAATAGTCAAGCAAGTTGTCCTGAGACAGCTCTTGTATAATTTATAGTACTATTTTAAAACCCGTTATTTTTATGATATTTTATTGAGTGTTTCTATTGACTTCAGGTTACCAGACGGTGGACAGCATATTTCCACGAAGCCGCACTATGTTTCCGGAAAACACGGCCGTTCGCAGTCAGGCATTGGCCAACCTCAAAGCATCGAACGCTCTGAACGCAACTGCCACTGACAACCAGGGTTTCACTGCCATGCCAAGGGGTCACAAAAACCTGTCAGTTCAAGAACAAGCGGGCATCAACACTACGTACCCGGGGAAAACGGAGTATATGACCCGTTACAAGTCCCCGCCAACAGACGTGCGTACCAGTCACTTTATCGTGAATCCGACGCCAAATTTTATGCTTCACGGACGACCGCTGGGTTTGACAACCTACAGTCCGAGCTTTACAGAATACCAGACCAGATATGAGTGGCCAGATTCGAATAAAATCGTCAAGCTACCATGGAGAAGGAACTGAACCCAGTGCCCCAGTAATATGTAACAGCATTTGACAAAATTTTGTCATAAATTTGTGTGTGATTTCCAAAGATTTCATCCCATTTTCAGGAAATTTCAGCCTAACATTTTATTCAGAAAATGCAGCATGCAGAGAATTGTATGTATTTTTGTAAGGCTATAGGCTGCTTATGTTGAAAACGAGTCAAATTGTTTCTTGTAAGGTTGTCATATCAGTGGTTTCGTTATTAATACAACAGCAACAGAATAATATTCAGTACAAATGTGTATGTGGCAAGATGAAGCAGTAATACATTTTGAGTGTTGTTTATACAAAGAATCACAGTACTACTTAAATGGTATCAATTATAAGAAGATTGTCTCTACAGCATTTAATCCAATAAGATATTTTGAAAGTCTGTCTCCCATGCCATTTCATACAATTGCATTTTGACTGTTTATCTTTTAATCCATTTGTTAAGTGTAAACTTTAAATGTTAACTTTACTTTTGAACTTTATACAGACCAATATGTACTGTAATACTGTACAAGTAACAGTTTACTCAATGCCACTATGGTTTATATTTATTTTTAAAAAATGTCATAGTCATACAAAATATACGATTTGATTTTCATGTCTGTTTATATCTATCATGAGGCATAATAGAAATGGGTAATATAAATACATATAATGTAACCTTGCAGTTTCATGACCGGATATTTTTATTTGAATAGTTCAATCTTTTTTACCTGTTAAAACTCCCTTTTCATTGTTATGTTTGTTGATATATTTTTATGTTTATTTTTATCTCCTAACAGTATTACCAGTTTCTGTTGGCGTGTCTGTTATTTGTTTGTTGCAATGGTTTACAAGCATACCGATGACTCAGTGCAAACATATGTTAAATGCTTGTATTTTACATGTAAGTTACCATAGTGTTGCAGTGTTTGTAGAGAATATACAAATGTACTAACCATGTGAGTTCAATTTATGTAGATAAATGTTAGTGATATCATTTGAGGCATGTTGTGGGAAAAAAGGCTTTAATGCATGTGCGTAAAGTGTCGTCCCGCGGACTGCACAGGCTGATCGTAGACGACACTTCTTGCTTTTATGGTATTTTCTGTTTAAAGGAAGTCTCTTCTAAACATAAATCCACTGTGGGCGGAAAGTGTCATCGTTGATAAGCCTGTGTGGACTGCACAGGCTGATCAGGGACGACACTTTACGCACATGCATTAAGCCCTGTTTACCTACAACGCTTCTCATTTACTTTCAGGTTGTTTTTGCTATTCTGTACGCTTGTTTTCTTCATTGATAGATTGTTGATTTTGTTGTGTGTCTTATTGTCTTTGAACTGAACAACTTGTGCCTTATAACCAAACAAATGAAGGGGGAAAAAGCAGGGGAATATACATTACTTTTACAAAGCAGCTTAATATATATGTTTTGTGATTTGTATCTGCTTTTTTTCTAGATAATCATGTGTAATATATAAAACAATCTGGACCAATTTTCTTGATATGTGTGCATATTTTTGTTATTGTTGTGATAGTTTAATTTTTCTGAACAAACGAGTATTTATATCGTTAAGTATTATGATGTACACATTCCATATTTTAATGATGTGCAAACAACATCCACATAATTGTTTAACAATGTAATTCCAGATTTAAGTTTGTAACGAGTTGCTTTTTGAATCTACTAACATTTTACCATTTTTCTACTATATTCTTAATGTTGGGCACAATTAAAAATACAAACTTTCATGTTTTCTGTGATATACTAAATGCACATGTATATACATTTACATCCTGTTAACACTTGGCATTTCACATGTGTAGGATCTTTTGCACTGTTTACCTATACAGCACGATTTATACTCAGATAGATTTATTTTTATGAAATAAAATACGAATGACGTTATACTTAGTAACTGTTTTTATTTACACATTATTTATTTAACATATGTACATATTATTTAAATCAGAGGAATACAACACAAAGTCATGAGTTTAATGACAATCACATATTGTACATGTATGTTTTGCACTTTAACCTATTGAGGTACCTAGTAGCAAAATATGACCCTGAATTATTACATGTCTGTGGCAGTATTATATCATCAAGCTTTACCTTTATTCAGCAAAATTAAGATGTAACCAAGGAAATGCTTTTTATAGTTCAATACAACAAGAGCACCGCCTACGGGTGCTGGACGCTCGACTTTCTCATATTTGATAGTTATCTAGGCTTTTGTTTATAGAATAAGTTTATCACTGTCATGAACTACTTTGAAGTTCAAGTCAATATCTGTTATAGATATTGAGAAATTTGACCTTTAGCCAAAAAATCTACCGGTAAGTTAAAAAAGGGCAATAACTCCAAGAAAATCCTTGATATACTTACCTCCTTTTGTCTACAGAATAAGTTCATCACTGTGATCAAGTACTTTGAGTTTCAAGTCAACACCTCTTATAGATATTGTGAAATTTTACCTAAAGCAAATTTATAAGTTGAAACAATGGCAATTACTCAAGCGAAATTCTTGAAAGAGTTACCTTCTCTTGTCTGCATAATGGTGTCAGCACTATAAAAAAGTACCTTGAGTTACAATTTAATGTCTTTGATAGTTATTGCGAAATTTTATATTTACCAAAAAATTGTCAAAATATGCTTGTCAAAATATGCTAAGTTGCAAGTCCAAATAAGGGCAGATAACTCTGGAAATACAAATCCCAGGGTTACCTGCCTTGATGTAACTCTTTTGTTACTGAACAAGTATTGGAAGTTTCAAATGGATACCTTTGATAGTTTCTGAGACATGGACTCTGACAAAAAGCTTAACCAACTAGACATGTGTCAGTAGAATACGGATGCCCCCACATTCTGCTGGTTGTCACAAAACTGTTGATGTCGGAAAAACCTGCACCAAAATACCCAGGTGCACGAGTTCACATGCTGATGAATATGTTTATAAATTTTCATCAGTCCAGCAGTTATTCTTTGTCAGTTACACGCGACACAAATCCAAAAATATCATTTTTGCTAAAAAAAAAAGGGTCACAACTCCACTGATGGCGGAAAAAACTGCACCAAAATACCCAGGTGCACAAGTTCACGTACTGATTAATATGTTTATAAAGTTTCCTCACTCTAGCAATAATACTTTTTGAGTCACAGGCGACACAAGTCCAAAAATATCAATTTTTGCTAAAAAAGGGCAATTACTCCACTGATGTCGGAAAAAACTGCACCAAAATACCCAGGTGAACAAGTTCACATGCTGATTAATATGTTTGTAAAGTTTCATCACTCTAGAAGCAATACTTTTTGAGTTACGCACGACACAAGTCCAAAAATATCATATTTTGCTGAAAAAGGGCCATAACTCCACTGATGTCGGAAAAAAACTGCACCAAAATACCTAGGTGCACAAACCCCAATGCCGATGAATATGTTTATAAAGTTTCATCACTCTAGCAGTTATACTTTTTGAGTTATGTGTGACACAAAAATCCGGCGGACGAACGGGCGGACGGACAGAAGGACAAGGGCAAATTTATATGCCCCCCTCGAAAGTGGGGGCATAAAAAACTTAACCAAAAAAATTAACTAAGGCAGACGCTGATGCTGACACAGACGACAGGGCAACAACAATAGCTTGACTTTTTCTTTGAAAAGTCGAACTAAAAATCAAGGTTAAAGATAGACCCTAAATGTCACCAAGGACTGTATAATTATTACAAAAAGAAAAAAAACAGGTTTCAAAATCAAGAAAGCTCTCAACATGGTAGGTAAATTTAGTCTTGTTTTTATTTCACTTTTTACAATTAAATAAGTTAGTAAAATAAGATGGAATCAGTGACATGAATATTTTGGCATCATTAGTAAAATTGTAGGACGACTAGCACAAGTTACATCTGAAGTCTTACGAGTGTAGTTTTGACAAGATGACCAGCTAGTTAAGAAAAAGGTACTCATTGGTGCCATTTATTTTTCTAAAGTACATTTAGTATACTTAACAAAGGAAGATTTATTTAAAATCATTTCGAATTAAGGCCACTGCTTTACAAAGCTGTAGGAAGCTAATACTTTAAAAAAAAGCCTACAAGTAGAATACAAATTCTGATGTATACAATTAAATCTATGGATCCAAATATGATTCCAATAATTGGCTAACAAAGACCAAAAGCTTTGAACAACTTATCGTCACCTTAGAGCAATAACTCAATATCTGCAGTCCAAAGTATAGCAATAACTCAATATCTACAGTGCAAAGTATAAGAACTTACTGAGTTCTTGAACTATGGTGACGCAATATAATTCATATCTACATCTGGGCTTAGGATTTTCTTTAGCCAAATTTTCTGTATTTGTTTCCAACTTACTGATTTTGTGTATTTTATAGAGCTTTAAGAAGAAACAGCTGTAGCCAATGGAAATGTCTTTAGCCAATGTTGACATTTGTAGCCATTGGCCCATTTGGCAAATTGCAGAGAGCCCTGGATTGAATTTAAAGACTCAATTCATAAATGTGGCCATTTAACAATTTCAAATTATAAAAACTTCACACACAAATCAGCAATTATGTAGACAGTAATTCAATATGTCCGCAGGACTATTTAGCCACATTGTAGCAACACGCCATATGGGTAAAATTTAATGGCATTCCAACTGTTTGAATCCATTCACACAGAAAGTTACAGTCGCCACTAAACAGCAGTCCCTCGTTCCAAGTTCTGTTTGATTTCTGCAGTGTACGTGCCGTAGAATCGCTCCAACTTCTTGTTGAATTTTGCATTTCTCTCGTTGATGAAGTCAATGTCGGCATCTTCATCATGTGTACGTCTTCTGCTGTATTTAGCTCTCTTTGCAATTCTGCAAAAAAGTGAACAATGACACTGAAGTTAAATATCAATTTTCCAAATTGTAACATAATATGAATATATTGTATTCAACTTTTTAGCATGCAGGGCAAGTAACACCTCATCTCCATAAATACAAATTTTCAAAGACGTAATAATTAAATACACTGCACAAAAAATATACTAATGGCAAATTAGATAATATTTTTCGATAGTTATTAAAAATCTATTGAGACTTCCAGTTTGTCTCAAAATTGATACAATTTATTTAACATGCAGTTACAAGAAGTTATAAAACTTTTGAATAAAAACTTAAAAACATAACTACCAAAAAACAAAACAAAGTTATAAGGAATGTTGCACCGGATGCTGGAGTTGATAGCAAGGTATATTCCAAGTTTCAAGTGAATCACCTATGCAGTTTTGAAGTTACAAGACATTTTAATAAAAACTTGAACCAGAAAATCTATGTGAAAAAGAGATATAACTCTGTCAAAATGCAAAACTGAGTTATGGGGAATGTTGCACCTGATGCTGAAGTTGATGACAAAGGTATGTTCCAAGTTTCAAGTGAATAACTTACGTAGTTTTGAAGTTACAAGACTTCTGAATATAAACTTTAACCAAGATCAGACGCTGATGCCTAGGCCAGGGCGAGTAGGAAAGCTCACCTATTCTTCGACACCTATTCTTCGAATAGCTAAAAATGCTCATTTTTCAGTTAACCTGCTCAAAACATATATTCACAATATATTGTAATAATGGAAATCAACTTTTGGCTAGTCCAGAACGAAATGATCCACAGTACTTCAATTAAAGACAAACCAGTTTAAATTCATTGACATTTTCCAGTCTTTAAGATGTTCATCCAATGGTTTAGGCTGTTATTCACAGAGCACCTAAGAGAAAACTCTTTAATAAATAGGTAATTTAACACTAAACAGTTTTAAACTAGTAAATATTGCTCAGATGTTTCTAATTTTGCCCTTTTTTTAATAGAAAACATTGCATTTCGCATAACCATTTATCTGAAAAGGTCACTTCAGTACAAATGAGGCGTGTCATGGGAAAACCAGGCTTAATGCATGTGCGTAAAGTTTCGTCCCCCATTAGTCTGTGCAGTATACACAAGCTAATCCAGGATGGCACTTTCCGCCTACAGTACATTTATGTTTAGAAGAACTTTCTTAACACAGAAAATAGAAAATGCGGAAAGTGTCATGATGGATTATCTGGGATGCCACTTTATGCAGATGCATTAAGCCCGGTTTCCCAACAACACGCCTCAAATTAAGTTAATTTTCCCTGGAAGCATTGTGAATACTAAAATACAGAAATCTTCTTACTGTTTCTCCAAGTCGTCCACCATTCTGTCGACTGCCTCGGGGGCATCCTTGTGCTGGGTGAGACCCAGAGTGTTCGTACCGGCATAGAAATCATCCCCCCTGCAAGGCAACGTTGGCAGATTTCATCAAGCAGTTTACTTTGTTAGTCTGGATTTCTGGCCATTTTTAACAGTATTTTAGTCATATCACAGAGGTCAGTTAACCTACTCAAACTTTTCCTGGGCAAGCTTAGCCGATCTAAGTGGTTTACCAGTACTAAGTGCACATACTTACGCCAGTAACTGACAACTGCCCTACTTGAATCAGAGGTAGGGGCAGAATGGCCATAGAAATAATTTCATGACCAAACCCTACACAAGTTATGTGGCCGGGCTGGGGAGTGAACTCATGGTCCCCGGATTGACAGTCCAGCGCTCTACCAACTGAACAAGCTGGGCCCTGTGCATCATCAAGCAGTGATTTTATAAGCAGTTAATGTGTCTTTGACCAAGATATACCTAATGCACAACATTTAGAACTATACGCCCAAACACATACATGTTTGTACAACAACACAGAGTAGGTCAAAACTGAAGTTAAATGAAACAATGTTCATTTATCCCATCATCACGCCTGCACTGACGAAATAACACCCTGTGGGATAAAGTTAGCTGTATTCCAACTTGTTGAATACAGCAAACACGCGCAGTATAATGACGTAATGTTGTTTATTTTCGTGGTTTAGGTTTTCTAAACCTCGCTAAATAAACTTATCTGTATTCAACACTAACCTAGTAAGTAGTATTCTCTATATATGTAATAATATATGTAAATCATATATGTAAATAATGTATGTAAATAATAAAGACTAATCTAAAGCAAAATAATCAGAATTACATAATGGAGGCGTGTCGTGGGAAAAACTGACTTAATGCATGTGCGTAAAGTGTCGTCCCGAACTAGCCTGTGCAGTCTGCACAGGCTAATCCAGGACGGCACTTTCCGCTTTTATATTATTTTCTGTTTCAAGGAAGTCTCTTATAAACATAAATCCACGGTAGGTGGAAAGTGCCATCCACGATTAGCCTGTGCGGACTGCACAGGCTAATCCGGGACGACACTACCCACATGCATTAAGTCCAGTTTTTCCACGACGCGTCTCATTGTATTATTAAAATTTATAACAATCATAGAGGAAATGCAATAGAAGCTCCACATTTCAAATTCTTAAATCTATAAGATATCTGATTGCAGGATGCTTGGACTTCCAATGCTCAAACTGCTTACAATGTTTAGTCTGTGTTAAGTACATGTATGTCTTAAACGAATAGATTATTAAAGCCAATCAAATGGTACCTACAATTTATTTTTCTGTCGTGCCACCTCCCGCAAATCTGGTTTCAAGTTTTTGGTGTTTCTTTGATACTGTCTGTATGTAGCAGCTTCATAATCTGAAACGGAAAACATCACATGCACTGTCTGAACACTGCCATACCAGTACTGTATATAACATGAGGGCCATGATGGCCCGAAGCACTCACCTGAGTACGGGCAATGAACATATCGGAGATTTTCTGGTCATTCACAAACTATGAAAGTTTGGTAAAGTTTGAGTGAAAAGTGAAGCCTGTATCACACCAACGGGCCCAATTGTTGACGCATTACGGACAACGCAGGACAGTCCCCCCATACCAATAGCTCACCGAGCACAACACACCGAGCATAACCGACCCCCCATACCAATAGCTCACCGTGCACAACACACCAAGCATAATCGACCCCCCATACCAATAGCTCACCGTGCACAACACACCAAGCATAACCGACCCCCCATACCAATAGCTCACCGTGCACAACACACCGAGCATAACCGACCCCCCATACCCATAGCTCACCGTGCACAACACACTAAGCATAACCAACGGGCCCAATTGTTGACGCATTACGGACAATGCAGGACAGTCCCCCCATACCAATAGCTCACCGTGCACTACACACCAAGCATAACCGACCCCCCAACACCAATAGCTCACCGTGCACAACACACCAAGCATAACCGACCCCCCATACCAATAGCTCACCGTGCACAACACACCAAGCATAACCGACCCCCCATACCAATAGCTCACCGTGCACAACACACCAAGCATAACTGACCCCCCATACCAATAGCTCACCGTGCACAACACACCAAGCATAACCGAGCATGTTGTGCTCAGGTGCTCAAGTGTAAATCATGTACTTTGGTGCACAAGAAGTTGATTTACATCTGAGGCGCGTCATGGGAAAACCTTAATGCATGTGCGTAAAGTGTCGTCCTGGATTAGCCTGTGCAGTCCGCACAGGCTAATCCGGGATGGCACTTTCCGCTTTTATGGCATTTTCTGTTTCAATGTAGTGTCTTCTAACCAAAAATCCACTTTAGGCGGAAAGTGTCGTCCCGGATTAGCCTGTGCGGACTGCACAGGCTAATCCGGGATGACACTTTACGCACATGCATTAAGTACGGTTTTCCCACGACGCGCCACATATCTTTTACATCCCAATGTGTATACAGCACAGCCAGCAGTCAAGTCATTTTACATTTCCCTGCCTTTTGATATCTTATGTATACAACACTAGAGTTGTCAAGTCAATTCACTATTTACTAGAAAATGCCAGCTGTTCCACCTGTGTGCCTACAATTCCACTAAGAATCAAGTCAGTTTACAACTAATTACTTGGATACAGCACAACCACTTGTATAAATATACCAGTCATTTAACACTTTCAGTGCTTTTTTTTGGGCCAATTTGGGGCCAAAATGCGGCCCCATTCACCTGCTTAAAAAGTATATGATCCGCGTCGTTTAATCCGGGCTTAATGCATGTCCTTACAGTGTCGTCCTGGATTAGCCTGTGCAGTCTGCACTGGCTAATCCAGAATGGCACTTTCCGCCTACAGTGAATTAATGTTTGAAAGAGACTTCCTTGAAACACAAAATACCATAAAAGCGGAAAGTGCTGTCCCGGATTAGCCTGTGCTGACTGCACAGGCTAACCCGGGACAACACTTTACACACATGCATTAAGATCGGTATTCTCATGACGCCCCTCATATATTTTCCCCTATATTAACCTTAAACTTCCCCTCAGAATGTAAGCTTTATTTTGAAAAATAAATTGACCAAAAGCGGACAAAAATGGACAAAGATAGAATAATTTTTGTAAACAATCCCAGCATTTTTTTTATCAAACCAATTTTTGCATAATCTAAGTTATCATTTGTAGCAAAACAACTGATTAATGGTTTATAACAAAGTAGAATATAAAATGTTATAATGCTTTTCTACCTAAACAATTCCCCTTTTGCTGTAAAATTCCCCGTCTGAAGGGCCCCGCCACCTTTCCCCCAAAGGTGAAAAAAAACACTGACTTTACAGGAAAATACTGCCATTTTTCGGCTCAACTTAAGTGTCAGGTAGATACAAAGATTACCTGACAGTCTCTGCTTTTTACTTTACAGTGTGTATTGAATTAAACTAGCTGTCAAGTTAGTTTTAGTTTATCTTAAAACTATAAATTGTAGCTCAATTATGTTGAAAGCCAGAGGCTTGTTGAGACAATTTTGAATCCGATTTCAGGGTTAATCAGTACTTGGTGTTTATAAGAAAGTTTGTTTGTTTGTTTTGTTGGGATTTTTCGCCGTTTTTAACAGTATTTCAGTCATATCACGGCGGTCAGTTAACCTACTCACACTTTTCCTGGGCATGCTTTGCCGATCTAAGCGGTTTACCAGTACTAAGTGCACATACCTATGCCAGTAACTGACAAATGCCCTAGTTGAATCAGAGGTAGGGGGAGAATGGCCGTAGAAATAATTTCATGACCAATCCCCACACAAGTTATGTGGCAGGGATGGGGTTCGAACTCACGATCCCCGGATTGACTTCTAGCGCTCTACCAACTGAACTAGCCGGACCTGGCTTTTTATAAGAAAGATTGCTGGAACGCTTTCTGTGTAGGTGATAGAACTCATGATCTCCTGACTGCAAGGTGGACACCACTGTGAGTCAATTTAATTCAAGATGTACCTGAGAATCCTGGATCTGGGTTTTTCTTTTTCTTTTTTCTTTCCCATTTTTCAGCATCGTCGGCTGTAATCTCCAGCAGCTTCACTCTGTCATAGTCCTCCCCTTTTGCCTCGGCCTCCTACAACAGTGAGTATTAAAGAGTTCACTTGACTTATAGTCCTCCCCTTTTGCCTCGGCCTCCTACAACAGTGGGTATTAAAGAGTTGACTTCACTTATAGTCCTCCCCTTTTGCCTCGGCCTCCTACAACAGTGGGTATTAAAGAGTTGACTTCACTTATAGTCCTCCCCTTTTGCCTCGGCCTCCTACAACAGTGGGTATTAAAGAGTTCACTTGACTTATAGTCCTCCCCTTTTGCCTCGGCCTCCTACAACAGTGGGTATTAAAGAGTTCACTTGACTTATAGTCCTCCCCTTTTGCCTCGGCCTCCTACAACAGTGGGTATTAAAGAGTTCACTTGACTTATAGTCCTCCCCTTTTGCCTCGGCCTCCTACAACAGTGGGTATTAAAGAGTTCACTTGACTTATAGTCCTCCCCTTTTGCCTCGGCCTCCTACAACAGTGGGTATTAAAGAGTTCACTTCACTTATAGTCCTCCCCTTTTGCCTCGGCCTCCTACAACAGTGGGTATTAAAGAGTTGACTTCACTTATAGTCCTCCCCTTTTGCCTCGGCCTCCTACAACAGTGGGTATTAAAGAGTTGACTTCACTTATAGTCCTCCCCTTTTGCCTCGGCCTCCTACAACAGTGGGTATTAAAGAGTTGACTTCACTTATAGTCCTCCCCTTTTGCCTCGGCCTCCTACAACAGTGGGTATTAAAGAGTTGACTTCACTTATAGTCCTCCCCTTTTGCCTCGGCCTCCTACAACAGTGGGTATTAAAGAGTTCACTTGACTTATAGTCCTCCCCTTTTGCCTCGGCCTCCTACAACAGTGGCTATTAAAGAGTTCACTTCACTTATAGTTCTCCCCTTTTGCCTCGGCCTCCTACAACAGTGGGTATTAAAGAGTTCACTTCACTTATAGTCCTCCCCTTTTGCCTCGGCCTCCTACAACAGTGGGTATTAAAGAGTTCACTTGACTTATAGTCCTCCCCTTTTGCCTCGGCCTCCTACAACAGTGGGTATTAAAGAGTTCACTTCACTTATAGTCCTCCCCTTTTGCCTCGGCCTCCTACAACAGTGGGTATTAAAGAGTTCACTTCACTTATAGTCCTCCCCTTTTGCCTCGGCCTCCTACAACAGTGGGTATTAAAGAGTTCACTTCACTTATAGTCCTCCCCTTTTGCCTCGGCCTCCTACAACAGTGGGTATTAAAGAGTTCACTTCACTTATAGTCCTCCCCTTTTGCCTCGGCCTCCTACAACAGTGGGTATTAAAGAGTTCACTTGACTTATAGTCCTCCCCTTTTGCCTCGGCCTCCTACAACAGTGGGTATTAAAGAGTTCACTTCACTTATAGTCCTCCCCTTTTGCCTCGGCCTCCTACAACAGTGGGTATTAAAGAGTTCACTTCACTTATAGTCCTCCCCTTTTGCCTCGGCCTCCTACAACAGTGGGTATTAAAGAGTTCACTTCACTTATAGTCCTCCCCTTTTGCCTCGGCCTCCTACAACAGTGGGTATTAAAGAGTTCACTTGACTTATAGTCCTCCCCTTTTGCCTCGGCCTCCTACAACAGTGGGTATTAAAGAGTTCACTTGACTTATAGTCCTCCCCTTTTGCCTCGGCCTCCTACAACAGTGGGTATTAAAGAGTTCACTTGACTTATAGTCCTCCCCTTTTGCCTCGGCCTCCTACAACAGTGGGTATTAAAGAGTTCACTTGACTTATAGTCCTCCCCTTTTGCCTCGGCCTCCTACAACAGTGGGTATTAAAGAGTTCACTTCACTTATAGTCCTCCCCTTTTGCCTCGGCCTCCTACAACAGTGGGTATTAAAGAGTTCACTTCACTTATAGTCCTCCCCTTTTGCCTCGGCCTCCTACAACAGTGGGTATTAAAGAGTTCACTTGACTTATAGTCCTCCCCTTTTGCCTCGGCCTCCTACAACAGTGGGTATTAAAGAGTTCACTTGACTTATAGTCCTCCCCTTTTGCCTCGGCCTCCTACAACAGTGGGTATTAAAGAGTTCACTTGACTTATAGTCCTCCCCTTTTGCCTCGGCCTCCTACAACAGTGGGTATTAAAGAGTTCACTTGACTTATAGTCCTCCCCTTTTGCCTCGGCCTCCTACAACAGTGGGTATTAAAGAGTTCACTTGACTTATAGTCCTCCCCTTTTGCCTCGGCCTCCTACAACAGTGGGTATTAAAGAGTTCACTTGACTTATAGTCCTCCCCTTTTGCCTCGGCCTCCTACAACAGTGGGTATTAAAGAGTTCACTTCACTTATAGTCCTCCCCTTTTGCCTCGGCCTCCTACAACAGTGGGTATTAAAGAGTTGACTTGACTTATTGACTTTCATGATAATTAAGTCAATTTCTTTCTTACCCAATGTCCATAGCCCTCACCTCTATGTTTAATCTTTTTTATTATCTTAATTTTTTTCCTCTTGGTTTGTGTTTTTTTAAAATAATTTTGTGAATGTTGTTTATTTCTCACAAAGTTGTCCAATGTTTTAAAATCACATACTGGTACATATTATTTATTAATTTATTGTTTTCAAATTTTCTAAATTTAAACATTAATTCTTAAATTCATAGATGAAGTTCTAGACGAATGATTTTGACATTAAAACCACTGACATCCCAAGTGCATAATACATAGGGATCATAAATGCTATCACTTTTGTTCAATAATTGCTTTTGGGTCAAGTGTTTCTTGAAGACAAACCACAACATTATAAGACAACAATCTTTTAATTCCATGTATATATAAAACTAGGAAAAGATCTAGAGCGAAATCTTCTGCACCCTGCTCCTTATTGGTTCCACCCTCTGGGCTGGTAACACAGAAATGTGTAATATCTTTTGCAATTCAACATATATCTGATAATATTCAATGACAAATAAGTAGCATATGTTTAAAAACCTTAATCAGAAGCATTAGACTAATTAATACCCTGGATTTAGGATTTTAGAAATTGTTAACAAACTGGTCTGGTTTTCCTCCCTGCTCCCTCCTTTTAGCAGTACCCTGTGCCTTTTTTGATCCTAGATCTATCCCTAAAAACTACCTTTAAAGAACAAAATCAACATGAACATCAACATGAACAACCTTTCTCTTCTTTTCCTCCTCCTCTTCCCAGTCTATAAATTTCCTCTTCTGTTCAAAGTTTGATGGCAGCTTCTTACGCCTGTCTTCCTCCACGACCTCTTGATGGTTCATCTTGCGGGCTTCATTCTGAGAAAACAAGGATGGGATAGTATTTTATGCTTTCCTGTGGTTTATAAGAAAATCAGTGAAATAAAATTGGTAATTCACTGTTTGAAAACATTGAAAAAAAAAAGTAATTCACTATTTTTAAACAGTGAAAATTACCACTTTTTCGCCGGGAAGTCCAAAAATACCAAAATAACACATTTTTAAGCATACAATAAAAAGAAAATTTGTTGGTTTTGGTAGAATATACATTTTTTATTCACCAATGATCATAGAAATTATTTATTTTGTATATAAATAAATATAAATTTCAATGATCACTCGTGAATAAAAATCAATATTCTACTGAAATCAACAAATATCCTTCATGTGTTAATAAGGGTTAAGGGATATATTCTAAATCTATATGAGGCACGTCGTGTGAAAACCGGACTTAATGCATGTGCGTAATGTGTCGTCCCAGATTAGCCTGTGGAGTCCGCACAGGCTAATCCAGGACGGCACTTTCTGCCTACAGTGGATTTATGTTTAGAAGAGACGGCCTTGAAACGGAAAATACCATAAAAGCGGAAAGTGTCATCCCGGATTAGCCTCGGACTGCACAGGCTAATCTGGGATGACACTTCATGCACATGCACTAGGCCCGGTTTTCCCACGACAGGCCTCATATGATATATGACTATAATACAGCTCAAGCAAATCAAGTATTTTAATCGCCACTGCAAAGCCATAACTTTCCACCTGCACAAGTACTCAGCGTATCTATGCAGATTGGTAGCTGATGCTCAACATGAAATTACACGTTGTGACTCTGAGTGCGTGTACAACTGACGGCTGATGCTGAGTAACATGGAGTAATTACTCTGCAATATTATGCACAGCACACCTGTCTACTCCAGGGCCCGTATTCATCATCCCATTTTTAGACTTAAGACATAAGAATAAGCAATATTTTAAATCTGTTCTAATCTTAGAGCACTGCAAATTTGTAAATTTGAATCTAACTTTGTATTGACAAACTCTAATTATAGCAATCTTTAATTTGGAATGATTTTAATAACATAAAATTCATTGGTAAGCAACAAAAAAGCGAATGCACATTTTGTCAGTTTTTTACGTTTAAGTCTAGGAAAGGGTTGGTAAATACGCGCATTGGTCTACTCACGTCTAACATGATCACCCAAACTCTGTGAATCATGAAAAATGTTAGTTTCCCACAAGCTGTATTGTATCTCAAATTTTGATACAAAGTGTAAATTAGATTAAAGCAAATTATGTTTTGCAAATAGTAGACATTAAAGATTGTCGGAAATTTATAAACTGCACTGAAATTATGTCTGACTCAACCTTTGAAACAGAGTGCTCAATCAATTTGTGGGTTGGAAGGTGAATGAGGCCAGCCTTAACTATAATGTCGACATGTCTTCAAGAAATCCTGTGGGATTTGGTTAACCCTGGTAATGAAATACATATGCGGGAAAATGTACAGCCACAATGTAGTAATTCAATAAACAATAAACATGCTACTTAATACTTACCATCTTCAACTCAAGATTTTTAAATCGATCCAATCGACTTTTCTTCTTATCGTTTTCATTCTGTGATGTACAGGCTTCCGCAGACTAGAAAATACAAAATAATATACATTATAATAACAGATTTAAATGCCTTAACAAAGCAACGAATTTGTTGAATCATTTTCCTCACATTTTAAGTTCAGTGTAAGTAGGGATTTAGCCAGACTAAAAAAATGGCAGGGGGGCCTGAAAAAGGGCAGGGGGGGGCCTTTTCGCCAAAAAGGGCAGGGTTATAATAATTATATATATATATATAATTATAAATAAATATTTATTAATAATAATAATAATATTATTATTATTATTAATTAATTAATTAATATGATTAAATTAACAATAATATTCATAATAATATTTAGCAATCCTTACTTTTCATTTGAAAAGATAGAAATACTGTTATTATTATTATAATTAAGACGCTTTTATCATATATATTATTAACATACTTAAATGCCAGTGGAATGTGTTGTCTTTTTTTAAATTTTATTTATATTTTCTTATTTATTTCATATTTAATTCAAAGTTATTTCATTAAAGAAAATCATTGCATCAATTCCTAATAACCTTGCAATCATATTTCCAATTTGAACAAACAATAAAATCTGTAAAAAATACAGTCATTGACAATAACACCTGCTACAACTGAGAAGAGTGAAAGCGCGACGTCATAAATTAACCAGGCTTGTAAATCTGCAAGCGGTTAGTAATGTCCTTAGCAATGGTGTCGGTTTGACTTCAAAAGTCTTTGATGTGACTGCCGAGCTGGGGCCATTCTCTAGCGGTTTGTAGCAGTGAACAAAAGCATCAATCAACACTACTGTACCTGAACAATGCAAGCACTATTGATAGAGCATTAATGAATTAGCCTTTTAGGTGAAATGTCAAGGGTGTCAAAAGAATCAGACAGGTGTTTTGTTGCATGGGATAAAATGGATATTTAAATGGGAGTGACGAAATATACATGTATTGGACTTAAACTGGAGATTGTGTACGGCATAAAACTTATTGAATATTAAAATTCAATTCGGATAATATGTGTTTTTGCACGCAAGGTAATTATGTATGCGTATCTGAAATTTAGTTTGCATTGATACCGTTTTTTAAGAAAGTAAATTATTATAATAAGTAGAAAATTCCAAAACAACAACAACAATAACATGGATAAAATTTGGTAAAATAACATAATTAAACATTAACAAACAACAGCTGCAAAAAATCCTTTACAGAAGCACCGCAATCGGCACCAAGTTACCATTAATTCGGTAAATGATAACTGATGTTCATGGTCATGACGAGCTGATTAATGACACATGTCGCGATGATACATTAATTATCAATAAGGCCAAGATGCGCAAGTAACCAATTAAATTGCGTTAGGGCGTGTCTGTGCTGACACAAATGACAAAAAGTACACAGGAGGGCGGTCAAATTTTTTAAAGGGTGGAGGAAAAGGGCAAGAGGGCGGGGCTAAAAAATGGAAGGGCAGGCCGCCCTGCCATTCCGCTTTAGCTAAATCCCTAGTGTAAGTAATATATAAAATTCTGATTTTACTAAATTGCATTTGTCGTCTTTCGACAGTTGACCATCATATTTATTGAATCACAATTCACATCAAAAATATTATTCTATGTTTTTTTTCTGTATGCATTTACAATTCATTTGTAAATTGTAGATACAATAGTTGCTGCTTTGCATTTTTCTAACTGGAATGCAACAACATTCCCAATTATAAAAAGCAAATAAATTGTTTGATGTTAGTTTTTTTTTGCAAAAACATGCAAAAACGATGTAAATTATGTTTTTAATTGTAGAAATACATTTGATATAAATAGCTGAAATATAAAGTTCGTACTCAACATATAAGTTAAATACCGAAATTACTAGTTTTACATAGTGTCCGAAAACGCTATCCAAATTTTATATTATTACAACATTTTCTTCATAATAAATAAATCAAAATTTTTATTTGCATTACAAAATTATCAATATAAGGAGCAGACATATATTACTTATCTTACATGCAATATTTCTTATTGTTATGTAAAAACATAAAGAAAAATGCGTATTTGTAAACAAGTAAACAATTTACGTACCGTCGACGCCATTTTATTTTCCAAGATGGCTGCGCCCACGGGTTTAAGTGATGGCGAAATATTTTTGACAGATGTGCACACAGATCTTGTGAATGACGGCAGCGGTGGTGACTGTGTGAAGGGCCATTATGATTATTTTCATTATGGTTGCAACAAGTTTGATGACAGGGTACGTTTGAGAAATTAAAATCAGGGAACTTATTCTAACGGTGCATGTGTTTACATATCTCGTGTATTTGGTCCTGGCTTTGGGTAGCCGTACCAAGAATTATTCGTGTCCAGTAATTATCAAACCACAGTTTAGAGACCACATGCATTATATCATTTTTGTATGCACCAAATGTAAATAACGCGTGTCGTGGGAAACTGGGCTTAGTGCATGTGCGTAAAGTGTCGTCCCAGATCAGCATGTGCAGTCCGCGCAAGCTAATCCAGGGTGGCACTTTCCGCCTACAGTTGATTTATGTTTAGAAGAGACTTCCTTGAAACAGAAAATACCATAAAAGCGGAAAGTGTCATCATGGATTATCCAGGATGACACTTTATGCCGATGCATTAAGCCCGGTTTCCCCACAACACGCCTCAAATTAAGTTAATTTTCCCTGGAAGCAGTCCGCAGAGGCTGATCCGGGACGACAATTTATGCAGATGCACACGCCTCAAATATTTTCTTCATATTGAATAACGACATGAAACATTACGTCATATGGAAATGTCATTGCAGATGGTTTATACTTACCATCAACCATTATGAGAAGTACATTTATGATTGAGTCCTAGTTTTGTCCTAGCTTGTGTAGTACAGATATTCAAGATCATTTCACTACCCATTAGGTAGTCACTTTATTACATTTTTGCAGTCTGCATTTATTTGTAAATGGGTATAACTGCGCCATTTGATTAGGTATAAATGCCAGGATTCCCAAACATGTCCAAAGCAAAACATTCTGTATTATTCCCAGTCTAAAACCATAACTTGTTAGAGCTGGGAAAATATTGAGCTACTTTTTAGCTAGACTATTCGAAGAATAGGTGAGCATTCCTACTACCACCGGCGTCGGCTTTCGCGTCTGAATTTGGTTAAAGTTTTTATTCAAAAGTCTTGTAACTTCAAAACTACATATGTTATTCACTTGAAACTTGGAATATACCTTTGTCATCAACTCCAGTGTCAGGGGCAACATTCCCCATAACTCTGTTTTGTATTTTGACAGAGTTATGCCCCTTTTTCACTTGTCTGGTAAAATTTTTATATTCAAAAGTTTTGTAACTTCAAAACTACATAAGTTATTCATTTGAAACTTGGAACTAACCTTTGTCATCAACTCCAGCATCAAGGGCAACATTCCGTATAACTCTGTTTTGTATTTTGACAGAGTTATGCCCCTTTTTCACATAGATTTTCTGGTTAAAGTTTATATTCAAAAGTTTTGTAACTTCAAAACTACATAAGTTATTCACTTGAAACTTGGAACTAACCTTTGTCATCAACTCCAGTATCAAGGGCAACATTCCCCATAACTCTGTTTTGTATTTGACAGAGTTATGCCCCTTTTTCACATAGATTTTCTGGTTAAAGTTAATATTCAAAAGTTGTGTAACTGTAACACTACAAAAGCTATTCACTTGAAACTTGGAATATACCTTTGTCATCAACTCCAGTATCAGGGTGAACATTCCCCATAACTCTGTTTTATATTTTGATAGAGTTATGTCCCTTTTTCCCCATAGATTTTCTGTTTAAATTTTATATTCAAAAGTTTTGTAACTTCAAAACTACACAAGTTGTTCTCTTGAAACTTGGAACTAACCTTTATCATCAACTCTAGTACCAGGGGCAACATTACCCATCACTCTATTTTGTATTTTGACAGAGTTATGCCCCCTTTTCACTTAGATTTTCTGTTTAAAGTTTATATTCAAAAGTTCGGTAACTTCAAAACTACATAAGTTATTCACTTGAAACTTGGAACTAACCTTTGTCATCCATTCTAGTATCAGGGGCAACATTACCCATAACTATGTTTTATATTTTGACAGAGTCATGCCCCTTTTTCACATAGATGTTCTGGTTTTTAAAGTTTATATTCCAAAAATTTGTTACTTCAATATTACATAAGTTATTGACTTGAAACTTGGAACTAACCTTTGTCATCAACTCTAGTATCAGGGGCAACATTACCCATAACTCTGTTTTGTATTTTTGACAGAGTTAGCCCACTTTTTACATAGACTTTGTGGTTAAAATTTGTGTTCCAAAAATTTATAAAGTATACAAGGTTTCACTTTAAAATATTGTATTTTAACAAATGTATGCCCCTTTCACGATCCAAAATATGTACCAACTGAAATACTTCGCACAGTCGAGCGCGCTGTCCTCTGACAGCTCTTGTTATATGAGCAATATACGCATGCAAATTTAGCCCTATATACAAATTATAAGACTATACCATTGGTATTGCAGACCTATTGTAATCATTCACAAATTTGTAGGAAATGATTCTAAACAATTGTCATTTTAATTCATTTTGTACAATTCCCTAGGGCTGGGGCTGTGGGTATCGGACACTTCAAACGCTATGCTCATGGGTGAAACATCAGAGAATCACTGCCGGTCAATCTGCCCCTCAGGTTCCGTCTATTCCAGACATTCAGCAAGCTCTGGTCACAATGGAAGACAAGCCTTCCAGCTTTCTTAACTCTAGAGAATGGATCGGATCGTTTGAAGTGTGCCTGTGTTTAGACTACTTTTATGATGTATGTCGAGTACCGGTATTAAGTATTTTAATTTCTGTCTTGTTACATTACTGTAATAGTTTATTTGTGATGGCTCTGAATTCATGTTATGTTAGATTTAGTGGAATTTGGTAATGCCAAGTATTGGTATTCATATACAGGAAGTGTATTCAATTTAAGGTCTGTGCAGGAGAAGATACGTGCAAATTGATAAAAGGATACAGAAGCTTTTCCCTGGATTCATTGTCTGAAAGCTACCTGCAAATGCTCACCACTTTGAGAATATACGAATACATTATGTGTTATTCACTGACCTCAATATGCATATGTTCTTTTTGTTTGAGAAATGCAGGCCTTTTTCTTCAGAATATAAAGAATTTTATTTAGGTTTAAATTAGCCAGGGGTATTACAATGCCACTGAACTAGGGAAAGATCTAGGATCAAAAAAGGTACTGGGTGCTGCTAAAAAGGAGCAGGGTGGAAAACCGGACCAGTTTGTTAACATTTTCAAATAATTGCTTTATCCAGGGTTTTCATGAGTCTAATGCTTCTAATCAAGGTTTTTAAGCATAGTCTATTCATTTGTCATTGAGTATTTGCAAAAAGATATTGAATTTCAAAAGATATTCAACATTTCTGTCTTGACCAGCTCCGAGGGGCAGAAGGGAGGAACCAAAAAGGAGCAGGGTGCAGCACCCTGCTATTTCGCCCTAGATCTTTCCCTACATTGAATGTATTATAAAATATGTTAAGTTACCGTGTGCAGTTTCTGTCTATTTCAGGTCCCATGCAAAATAATTCACATTAACTCAGGGTCAGAGATGTCACAATATTTAAAGGAAATAGCTGAGCACTTCCAACAATTTGGATCTCCAATTATGATGGGTAAGTACATTGTACTGGGCTGGTATTCACAAAGCTCCTAGGGGAAATCTTAAATTAAGTTGTACTTCACTGGATATTTCATTTTAAATTTTCTATGTGAAATCCAATCATTTGTGCTTACAAAAGGGTAAAATATGAAGCATCTAAGCAATACTCGTATTTATTAGTTCGTAACATGTTAATGTACAATCATCTGTACATGAAACCGCCACATACTTGAGGAATTGAAGTTAAGAAATTAATTTAAATTTTCCCTAAGGAGCTTTGTGAGAGCTTAAGGTACCCACTTATTAACAATGACATTAGATATGTTGGTAATTGATGTCGTCATCTGATACATTAATTAATATAGAAATAGTTTGCGCCAACATGATATCCAAGTATCATTGCATTCAAACAACCATGCCGTCGACATCTGTTGAAAAATTCCATACTCACTATGGGACGATATTTACTGGTACATTATGATGTGAGGCAATGGTTGTTTAAATACCCTTCATAAAACGTTTGTCCAGTCTATTTGCTGCCAAATTCATCAGATCACTGCTTACATTATTTATTATTTGTACCTTTATATCGACACTAAATAATAATTCTGAAATGAAGTTACATGCAGATATTTAATGAAATTGATACCAATATTGACTGAGAAGATCCATATGCCTGTTTATTGAGTATTTTCTCTTGCATGTTTTCATAGGCGGTGAAAGTGACAGTTCTTCCAAAGGCGTTTTCGGCGTCTGTTTGGACCCACCGGCTCTGTTAATTGTGGTATGGTGTCTGAAATCTTACTAGTTTTATCAATTGCATTCTTATTATCTTTGGATAAAATATATGAGGCGCGTCATGGGAAAACCGGGCTTAATGCATGTGCATAAAGTGTCGTCCCAGATTAGCCTGTGCAGTCCGCACTTTCCGCCTACAGTGGATTTATGTTTAGAAGTGACTTCCTTGAAACAGAAAATACCAATAAAGTGGAAAGTGACGTCCTGAATAAGCGGACTGCACAGGCTAATCCAGGACGACACTACGCACATGCATTAAGCCCGGTTTTCCCACGACACGCCACATATATAGCTTGGACACATACACTAACTACACCTGTGAACTTCATTAGCATAAATAACAAGCTTGAATTATTTCCTTTATTTATACTTGTTTTTGTTTGTGCACTTGTTTCACATGTTTATTGATGGTAACATAACTTATATTCCATGAAATACTCTCTCATTGATTTAACACGATACCAGTATGGAATCCAATATATTAATCTTAACGGATTTGTATATATTCATGCGTAAAGGTCGGTGTCAGGTTAATTTGTCTGAGCTGTACCATTTTTTTACATGCAGGATCCTCACTGCTATGGTCACCAGGAGAGCCGAGATTTTCTGCAGCAGAAAGGTTGGGTGACGTGGCATCCGATGGAGAAATTTTCACATCACACGTTTTACAATCTCTGTCTGCCACAGTTGAAAGCTAAGGAGTTGACATGATGACTTAGATTTAGTTTTGGTTATCTTGTATTTATTGTGATAAATATTTCAAACTCAAAAACGGTGTATTTTTATTTTGTTAAACTGCATTCCGCTTCTTTTAGATAGAACTGTGGTTACGTATATTGTCTGGACTAGGTGTATATCAGTAATGTAGCTGCATGAAACCACATCAAGCTTTTTACAAAATAAAACCTGAAATTACTGATGGGTACCCAAAGTTTTCACTTTCAGCCACAGAATAAGCCTCAACCTTTGCAAGTACCATAGTACTGCAATGCAATGGAACATTTTGTTTAAGTTTCCACCAAAGAATCGCATATTGCAAAAGGAACCTGTTTCAATAAAATACCAAATCTTTTTTCATGACAGTTTAATATCTATAAAAGTGGGTGATTTCAGAGGACAAAATTTTCATCATCAAACTAATATCGACTTAATAAGCCATACACCATGTGTAGATTTCTGGACTGTTAAGGCAGCCAAAGACACGTGCATGTTCAGGTTTGGTTCCTATCACTTAATTCCTGACACTTGTATGGCTTAAGTTCCATTTCTATCACATATTTGGTGTAGGTTAAGTCACTTGTGAGGTACAAGTTTTGTTCCTGTTACTTTTGTATGGCGTTCAAGTTCTTGTCACTTGTATGAACAAGTTCTGATAATCTTTCATTCCTATGACTGATTTGGCACCAGTTCTGTACGAGGTACGAGCCCCAGGTTCTGCAGACAGACAGTGGCAGCCTCAGACTTAGCGAGCTTCTTGTTGTTGCTGGTGACGGACGGCTGATAGTCCGTGCCATTTACATGCACCTGGAATGGAACACAAGATTTAGATTGTTGGCATGTCGTGGGAAAATCTGGCTTAATGCAAGTGAGTAAAGTGTCATCCCCCATTAGCCTGTGCAGTCCGCTAATCCAGGACGGCACTTTCCGCCTACAATGGATTTTTGTTTAGAAGAGACTTCCTTGAAACAGAAAATACTGTAACAGAGAAAAGTGTCGTCCTGGATTAGCCTGTGCGGACTGACACTTTAAGCACATTCATTAAGCCCGGGTTTCTAACGACACGCCTCATTTTTGTTTTTATTTTTCGCCGCATTTAACAGTATTTCAGTCATATATAAAGGGGGTCAGTTAACCTACCAACACACTTTTCCTGGGCAAGCTTAGCAGATCTAAGCGGTTTACCAGTATCAAGTGCACATACAAATGTACTTATGCCAGTAACTGGCAACTGCCCTACTTGAATCAGAGGTAGAAGGAGAATGACCGTAGAAATTATTTCATGACCAATCCCCACACGTTATGTGGCTGGGCTGGGGCTTAAACTGACGAACCCTGGATTGAGAATCCAGCACTCTACCAACTGAGCTAGGTGAAGAGATTTAGAAAGTTTTGTAGATGTTATCCTTAATTTAACAGGAGGCTATTCATTTTGTACAATAAATTTTGGCAATGTTAGATATATACTTGAAATAAAATTTGAATGTTGCAACAAAAAATAAATTTAAAAAAAACAAGGCTTGTCACAGGATGTGACATATGCCCCTGAAGCATATGCTTGTCAGAGGAAGGCAAAACAATGTCAGAGTACAATATTATGCCCTGGACAAATATCTTGAGATTTCAGCAACACAGCTGTTTGTTGTTGTGACACACTGCCTCATAATGATCTTCATTCCCACCAAGTTATTTCATTCCGTACATGTGGCAAAAATGCGGCTTCCTACAAAAAGTTCATTGTAATATTTTACCTTTTAAGTGTAACCTTGGACCCACAGACCTTGACCGAGGAGCATGTAAGTGGTATGTGACACATCATCTGGTCATGGGGAAAATAATTGAAGTAATATTAAAATCCTTCAAGGCTTTTGGAAGTTATAGAGCTGAAAGAAAATTCCTTGACATTTGACCTTGAATTGTGACCTTTACCTTTGACTGAGGATCATGGGAGTTGTACACGACACATCGCCTGGTCATGGGAAATAATAATCTGAAGTAATATTCAAATCCTTCCAAACATTTAGAAGTTATGGTGGAGAAACAGAAATCATTGACCTTTAACCTTGAATTGTGACCTTGACCTTTGACAGACGAGCATGGGAGTTGAATGCAACACATTGTCTGGTCATAGAGAATAATAATCTGAAGTAACATTTAAATCCCTCCAGATGTTAAGAAGTTATGAAGTGGAAACAAAAATAATTGACCTTGAATTGTGACCTTGACCTTTGACCGACCATCATGGGAGTTGTAGGCGACACATTGTCTGGTCATGGGGAATAATATTCTGAAGATACAAGTCCTTCAAGGAGTTTAGAAGTTACAGAGTGGAAACAAAAATTCATGACATTTGACCTTAAATTGTGACCTTGACCTTTGACTGATAAGCATTGGAGTTGTACGCGACACATCGTCAGGTGATGGGGAATAATAATCTGAAGTTATATTAAAATCCATCCAGGCATTTAGAAGTTATGGAGCGGAAACAGAAATTCATGACCTTTGACCTTGAATTGTGACCTTGACGTTTGACCAACGAGCATGACATTGTATGCGACACATCGTCTAGTCATGGGGAATAATAATCTGAGGTTATATTAAAATCCATCCAGACATTAAAAAGTTACAGGGCGGAAACGAAGTCTGGACGGACGGACCCACCCACCCACGCACCAACCCACAGACGGACGGTGGGACTACTATATGCCCTCCTTTGGGGGCATAAAAAGCATTGCTATACTGATGTTTGGTATGTATTTGGTATTATCACATCTGAAGCAATGAAATATAAAATGTTAACTTACAGCAAATTATAGTTGCATGTAGCATGAAATGCAAATTTGATGTTAAGATGAAAGAAGTTGTAATTGAGCTTTAAGTACATGTAGTCATTACTGTTAGAAAAGAACACAATGGAGAGCTACATCTGCAACAAGGAACTCGATGATGGGGGTCATCGGGGCTACACATTTTCTAAAGCACCAACTGAATTTGGAAACAACTTTTTAGGATTCACAGAGGGACACACAGGATTATAATCCGATATTCATTGTTATATCATTTTCACTTCATTTGTCGGTTGTACCATAATGCCAAAAGTAAAACTGCTTATACTAATCTTTAAAGTAAATACTGTTACATTTGGTACATGATGGAAAAGTATGTTTTCACACCTGTGTGTCGGAAGTTATACCTGCGTCAGTTAACTAGATCAACTTTCACATATGGAACAAACAGCTTGGTAAATTATTTACCAAGCTGTTTGTAAAATATACTTGTTTAAACCTGTACAACTCGAGAAACCAAACTTGCAAAATTTCTGAATAAAAAAAAGAAAGAGGCATGTCGTGGGAAAAGCGGGCTTAATGCATGTGCGTAAAGTGTCATCCCGGATCAGCCTGTGCAGTCCGCTAATCCAGGACGGCACTTTCCGCCTACAGCAGGAATATTGGTGGTCCACAGGACCCGCTACCTTCAATCCTACTGGTCCGATACTGTATTAACTGGTCCCGATAATCAAAACACATCAAACTGAATATTGCACAGTTGAAAAAGAAATGAATCTGATAATTGAAATCGGAATATACAATGTATATTCAGCATACATGAAAAAATATTTTTATTATATAATATAACATATTAAAGTTTAGCTAAAAATGTCGCATGCACATTGTTAAAGATCAGATAACAACTTCTTGAATTTGACATAAATTTGACATATATGCGTTATCGTGTGCTGGGGAACCAAAATTAATGCGAGTAAAACATAATTAAAAAATGGTGTTAGTTTGCTATTCGTTCCTTAACCTTTTTCAATCATTCCCACACGAAAACTTTGGCTTGAATTTTGTTTACGTTGATCGTTCTTTTATAAAAAACTACAAAAAAACAAACAAATGATTACTGCCTTTAAAAAAACAATCTACTTTTGCAGTGAGAGAATAAGTTGTTATGGTGAACTATTATCGAGCCAGGAGTAATTTTAATGATATCCAAGTCCAAGAAAAAGTTGTTTGATTAATTTAGTATTAAAATGATAATACACAGCAATTAAATATATGTCTGTCATAAATTATTGGTTTATTAGTATAGATGGACGGAACTTCTATAAAAGTGCGACTACAATGCCCATTAGATGAAATTTCTGGTGTTTAGTTGATTTTACAACGTGTAACACGCTAACTTAATGATAACACGATCACACGGTAAATGAAAAAAAATAATATAAAAAAATAGCATCTCGGACGGTTCCCTGAATTCTAAATAACTAATTATACATTTGCAAAGTTGGAACCAGTCCAACAACAACTGGTCACCGGACCGGCTGTCCTTCGAAGATAACCAGTCCGAGCAAAAAATCACTGGTCGCGGACCTACGGACATGCGTTAAGGTTGAACCCTGGCCTACAGTGGATTTATGTTTAGAAGTGACTTCCTTGAAGCGGGAAATACCATAAAAGCGGAATGTGCCATCCCAGATTGCACATGCATTAAGACCGGGTTTCCCACAATACACCTCAAATGAGATTTTTTTTTTCACAATTTCCTTGAATATTTCAATACACAATCTCTACCTGTTAATATTGTATGAAATGCAATCTATGTGCATGTAGTACCTTGAAGAGGAAGTCCTTCTTATGTGAGGGCCCACTCTCGTGTACCAGGTCGTACCTCGGAGCGCCCCACTTCCGTTTGTTACACAGCTCCCCAAGCGCCGACACTGGGTGCTTGCCTGCAATGCAAACCATACACAGGGAATGTTACTAGGAAAGATGAAGTGGTAGAAGTTTGGAAGGCGATACTTTTTTTTGTTTGCACGTGTTGTTTTATGAAAAGTAGAAGACAAAAAAGCATGATTTCGAGGAGGATAATATTGTGTAGTTATTTAAAGTACAGTAGACAGTGTCAAACCACATGTATTATATTTTACGTGCTTTGGTTTAAAATTGATTTTTAAAAACTGTAAATGATTGTACTAAAGTTAAGGGTTTAAATGTTCAATACAGCAATCAACAATATAAAGTTTAAGAAATACTACATCAAACTTCTGCAAACATATGATTTTTTTTTTCATAATACACTAGTATTTGTATTTAACTATTTATAGATAAGACAGACATGAAAAACATTGTTTTTAGCAAATGACTTAAAAATGCTTTGGTTTACTATTAAAGAATATCAATGCTACTGATGATTCAGACATAACAAACCAGTACCACATGCATGCAACGTGTATACACGTATACATAGGACATCATTTCTGTACCTGACAAGTCTTTCACCACGGGTGCCTTGACTGTGGTCTTCTTTCCTTCTCCCGTTGTATTAAGGCCTGAAAATGGGAAGCAAATGGATTTCAATGAAATCACCAGAGCACAGTCCAATAATCCTGCAATAAAGTCAAGTGATGGCAGATGGCAGGACAGAGACCGAAAGTTATCCACTCTGTTCAGCCCTGCTGTTCACAAAATGAATGTGATTTTCATATTTATGATGACCTTGATTGCTGTATTTTAGAATTAGGCCCCAAAATGGTTGACATTTTTTTCACAAATTGTATTAGGCAACCAAATGCATGTAAACATGGTTCTTTTGTACCAGATTCTTAAAAGTTTATGCTAGCATCTGGTGTGGTTATGAAATAAGCAAAGATCATGTCATATTGAAGACAAATAACATGTATGACAACATGCTATTACCTTTCCTGTCGATCTTGAAGTCCAGCATGAGAGGTTCCTTCTGTCCCTCATTGTTCTTGCCGAGGCCCTCGCCCAGTTTCCAGCCCATCTTCTGCAGCAGGTACATCCCGATGCCCCCGTTCACTGGCGCAGCGTTTGTGAACACGTCCTGAAGAAATGTCGTGTGAAGTGCCAATAAAGAGTGCTTAGAACATTAGTCTTCGCAAATCCGCAAAGTCTAAGAACTTATGGTCACCTTAGTTCAATAACTCAATATCTGCAGTGTAAACTATAAGCACTTATTGAGTTATTGAACTAAGGTGATGTTATCTGTTTATTATACTCCTAAACAACAATTGTTAACAATACAGATAAGTAGTACATTTTTAATGCATTGTAAAATAAGGTAAATAATTACATGCTAAAATGAAAGAAAGTTTTCTATGGGAATTGCCATTAAAAGGGTTAATAAACCCACAAAAATGCTGTGTGTCTATTTACATGAATTACAACAGACACTGTCACAGCTACGGACAACATTGTTTCATATCAATACTTATTATATTTAAATCGTAAGTGTTTAAAAACCTTAAGATTGTATTATTTTCAATGTTTTCAATATCAACACCATTAAAACACTCAATACTTACCTGTACGTCTTGAAAATCGACATTGTGCATAGATTACTGGAAAATGCTCAGCTCTGACCAGCTCTAAACAGGCCAGCTATATATGCACAGTGTCGAATTTCAGAACTAACAGATTTTAACCAAAATCTCTAATACTCGGAAACAGCAGATATACCCGAAGATAACTTTCTTAGAAGTATCCTATTTGAATTCACCAGAAACTTACCATTTGTATCAATAGGACAAATACAAATCATTTAAAAGAGATACCATAATTTTGAATCAATAAAAGCTGCAAATGCAGTGACAAATTTCCAATGTACCCAATTAAATCCAATTTAATTTCAAAATAAATACAAAACAAATATGACATAAAAATTGACAATGACACTGTTGAGCAAGGTAACAGTCTTTCAAGATGAGTTGTCAAGGGTATGAAATGCTATTTCCACTTACCCCACCGCTCGTTCCCGACAGATCAGACATGGCAAAATGTCTGCCCCTAATTCGCCCTGTTCTCGAAGCTGGACATGTTCAACTGTATAAAGTCATCAATGTCCTACAAGTTCAGGAGCAGAAGCAATACTGAACTAAGTGCTGTCAACAAAGAGTGCACTTAGATCAGTATTGCTGCCAGCCCTGGGGTTTGTGATCTCTAAGACAATGTATGGTCAGACATCCAGCCATGTTTTTGCTTTGTTTTGGCATTGGCAGACATGTGCAATAATTTTGTAAATACAGTAACTTGCTTGCTATACAAAATCTACCAATAAGAAAAACTAAATGATTTGGATAATATATTTTATGACTTGCTTGATTTTTTGTTCAGTTATTTTATTTGCTTCATTGAAATGCAGCTTGTTTTTCCAATACAAATCTCAAAGTTCCAATGCAAGGCAGAACAGAAAAGCACTGCACCACATAACCTTAAAATCTGTATACATTATCTTAGAATCACATAAATCAGCTGTCTGCATATTTGGGGCCATGACATTATCTACTTGCGCAAAACTATCATAGGTGAATTCTCATAGTATCAACATACATGTAGTATCTTAAAACTATTCTCAAGGGGATTTTCATTTTCATTATTAATACTGTGTAGTCCTGAAATAAAAGAACTCAGTTAAGAACCTAAATTATCTCTTAAGAACTGACAACTTAATACAGTTACACACAGACTTGGTATTGCGACATTCAGACAAACATTAGTTTAGTTTAAACCTATTAAATTTAGCTTGATTGCATCAAAAGCTTTGGGCTTATAGAGACACTCTCAAGTATGTTTCCAGGGAAGAACCAGTACTTGGTGTCTTTGGAAAGATCCTGACAATGCTCCCTGAGTGGGGATCGATCCCGGGACCACCCGGTTGGTGTCTTTGGAAAGATCCTGAGAACGCTCCGAGTGGGGATCGATCCGGGACCACCCGGTTGGTGTCTTTGGAAATATCCTGAGAACGCTCCTCGAGTGGGGATCGATCCCGGGACCACCTGGTTGGTGTCTTTGGAAAGATCCTGAGAACGCTCCCCGAGTGGGGATCGATCTGATACCACCCGGTTGGTGTCTTTGGAAAGATCCTGAGAATGCTCCCTGAGTGGGGATCGATCCCGGGACCACCCGGTTGGTGTCTTTGGAAAGATCCTGAGAATGCACCCTGAGTGGGGATCGATCCCGGGACCACCCGGTTGCAAGGTGGATACAATATCCACTACACCATTACGACAAAAATTACTCAACAAACAAAAGATAAAGCATGTTCAGTATAAAATTTACACTTTCACACTTGTGAACTAATCCTGCAAACATCAGTTGAATCTAGGAATGGTAGAAAAAAAAAGTGGCGCATAATGAAAAAACTGGTCTTAATGCATGTGCGTAAAGTGTCGTCCCGGATTAGCCTGTGCAGTCTGCACAGGCTAATCCAGGACGGCACTGTTCGCTTGTATGGTATTTTCTGTTTCAAAGAAGTCTCTTCTAAACTGTAGACGGAAAGTGCCATCCTGGATTAGCCTGTGCGGCCTGCACAGACTAATCCGGGAAAATCCTTTACGCACATGCAATAAGACCGGTTTTCTCACGACGCGCCACAAATGTGGTTTGTTGCTAGACAAAATAAATAAGTACTGAAATGTTACATTTTTGATACAAGTCTATGACAACCTATTAATGATAGTAATGAATGAATATACTACATGAACATACTATGAGCATTAACAATGGAATGGGAATGCCAAATGAAAGTTGTCAGTTAAGAGATAACTAGGCTCTTGTCACAGACTGATCAGACTTGGTCGACAGTTTTGCTTGGAATTCTGTGGTAATCTGCAAATAAAACACTAGATGTGTGATTCCTATTTAGAGCTGTCTGCTTGTGTTTACATGGCCTATGAAATGAATAAAATCATAAGATATCGTTAAAGACATTATTGACTCACTCAGTCGTAGTAAAAACTATTGTCACCTTGGTACAACTACTATTCAAAAACATGTGTCAGAATATGCCAAACTGAAGCCATATTCTTGTTTTCTCAGACTCTTTATACAACATTTGAGGCTAAGAAGAATTCATAACAGAGAAGGAATCAAACCACTGACACCTTATTCTGTGCTGAAGAAAATCTTCACCCCCAGTTTAATCAGATGTTACCCAATAACATAAACCCATCAAACATACATGTTATAAAACATCATAGTTTCCTTACAGAAGATATAAAAATATTATTTAACAAGCAGGCAAGCCTAAACAAGAGACACACATAGAACATGTTCATATAACCACTACGATATCCCCAACTCGGTACCTTTTTCAGCCAGGCCTGTTTCTTCTTGTTCCCCATCAACTCTTCCTGGGATAGGATGTTGGCCCCTGTGCTCCCTATAAACTGCCCCGGCAGGTTCTTGGACTGGGCCCACTGGCTGGCCTGACAATGTTATTCATTATATTATTAATTCTACTTCAAAAATTAAATAGTGATGGGGGGGGGGATGAGCGGCGGGCATATAAGGGACTTAAGACTGAAAGCGATTCCCGATAGGCGGTAATTTGACATGCCAAATGATTCCCGATCCTGGGAAATAGACTGGTCGGATTTTAGATCCCGGTAATATTGTCCCCCCCCCCCCTCTGCCATTTGATACACCAAGCATCTCCCACTGTGGGGATTTAGACATCATGCTGGGCTCTAGGGTGGGAAATTAGACCCCAAAAAATAAAACTAGTCAAATTTCCCTGGGTTACCCCGCTGCTCCCCCCCTGGGGGAAGTTATGGATAGGTGCATTAAATGAGCTGGTAGAAAATGTTGATTAGACCAATTTACCAGCTTGTTAAAACCAATTTCTGCATCATATTTTCAAATTTGAGGCTATTCAAGCATGTGCCTTGCAAATTTTCTAAAAAACTAATGTTTGGTCCTTGTACTGAAGTCTTCTGCTGTGTATTTCCCCTTCATCATTGTCCACAAGGTGCATGTGAGCAGCTGTTTCTTACATTAATTTTAACTTTTAATTTTCAAGTTTATTGCCTTTTAAACACTCACCATACAGTTTTGTGTTAATATTTTTGAATCAAAACAATGCATCATTGTTACTAGGGAAAGATCTAGAGTGAAATAGCAGGGTGCTGCACCGTGCTCCTTTTTGGCTCCCCCCTGTTGCCCCTCTGGGCTGGCCAACACACAATTGTTGAATTTCTTTAGAAATACCATATATTTTTGCAAATATTTAATGTCAATGAAAAGACTACGTTTAAAAACCTTAATAAGAAGCATTTGACTCATAAAACCCCTGGATTTAGCAAATTATTGCAAAATGTCAATGCAATGGCCCGGCTTTCCACTCTGCCCCTTTTGAGCAGCACCCTGTACCTTATTTATCCTAGATCTTTCCACTAGATCTTTCCCTATTGTTACTAAATTATTGAAAACAGAAATGTTTAAAGGTTACCTAATCACTGAACCCTTGGCATAAACAACTAGATGCCTGTTGGCAACATGTTGAGCCCATTGTCAAGAAAGCAATTTGTATTGTAATTATTTTAAAATCACATTTTCTAACCAGCAGATCTTCTCCTAAGTGTCTCATTGACCTTTGAGCTATGGACACAGGTATTCCATGCGACACGCCGTCTCCATGTCAACATTTGTGGCAAGTTACTTTAAAACTCCCTGATGAATGATGAAATTACAGTGTGGACAAGATGTTCTATGCCCATGTTTAATCTTTGATCTCTAAGTGTGACCTTGACCTTTGAGCTAGGGATACAGGTGACACGTTGTTTCCACATGGTGAACATTTGTGGAAAGTTATTTTTAAATTGCCTGATGATGAAGTTACAGTTCGGACAATATCGGACGGATGGACGCAAGCATGGAGGGACGCTCTCACGCACATACCCTGAACCGCCATTGAGACAACTAAGTCGAGCTGACCGCAGACGAGCTCGACAATAAATTACACACAAAATGATGACGATAACATTGATAACTTTTTTAAGTCCTTCCTCAATGAAGCTTCATTAGTCGTAGATCTGCAAAGTGACTAATAATGGTATCTACATGTATTTATAGATGTAAATGTACCTGTTTTTGGGCCTGATTCAGAATCATTTTAGCCGAGACATCATTTGGATTTTCCTGAAGTTTTCTCACTGCATTTAACCTCTCTGATACAATTGCGCCAATATCTACCGGCTGAAAAGTTAAATGGAATTAAAAGGTTACAACGCTTTATCCGTATTAAGAGGATGTGGAATCAGAAAATGAAGTTTTAATTTTTTAATCTTCATCCAAAGACCAAAATGTGGTAGCCATTAATGCCGAATTCTTTATACTCCATGCAGCGAGAGACATTTGTGAAGTGGTAATGAAGTAAAACAAACATTAGGTTATCCTTAGGAGAAATATCTTACAAGTAAAAACAAAATGCCCTCTCATACTACAGTATAAGTATTGGTAAATTACTATTTACACTAAAAATATACTTATTCCTTAGTTTTGATAATGATAATGCTGTACATGAAATCACATTTACACAGTCATGAGAAAGTAAAGCATTCTAAAATTATTCTTAAATACTGATTATAGTGCTTCAATTATAGCTTATACTGGATGAATTTTCAAAAACACCTACAGAAATGCTCAGCTCAGCATAAATACAAAAATTGTTCACCCATGTTCTTAAACGGTCATTTATCGGACCTACCACCACAGGTGTGTCTTCAAACACCTTCACGTCAGCGGGAGGGGGTGGGGGAGGCATGATGGCAGGCAATCCACCACTGGAGGGGGCTGCCGCACCAGACGCAGCAGGCTTGACATTGGGTTCGGGCTCGACCGGTACCCACTCCTTGTCCCGGTGCTGGGTACCGCTAGAGACGGGGAACGTGAGGCGCAGCTGGGCTGACTGGACCAGTCTTTCCTGAGGAGTCACCACTGGCAGGGACTTGGCATTCTGGAAACATGTTCAAATCATGGCATTTTTACCTTATAATTATAGTAGAAGCTATTTGATTGCATCACTTCCTAGCAAAATGTGCTTAAAATCATGCACTTTTCCTCAAAATGTTACTGAAGAACTGGAAATGAAATCTGTATTGGCAGTTTTACCCAATCATGAATATACAATTTCTAAATTATTATTCTTTGTTTTATTAAATTGAAATATGCATGTTTTTGGCACATTCTATAGCACTCATGTATATACAAAGATTGTGAGAACTTAATTTGATTATATATGCAGTGAGTATGCTTATTCCGTGAACCTACAATGCATATTCAACAAATCAGCTCCAATAGTTTATTATAAAGGAAGTCCTAACTCACAGGTATATCGAACACAATGGGCCCTGCCTCCTTGACCTTAAAGGGGTGGTGAAAGTCGTCCTCGTCCCCTGACCTGGCGGGCTCGCCCGAGGAAGAGGATTCATACCCCTGATCATACCGGTACTTCTTGCGTTCCTGTTCCTTCTGCTGAATCTTCTTGCAGTATTCTGTGTGGGCAGTATTATGCAAAACATTAGCTAAAGTATGGGAGTCATTTGTTAAAATGGTATCTGAATCTACCTATAGCTTAGACACTGAACTTTATGCATGGATATATTACAAAAGCGAAACTTAAGATGAATATATCGGATTCTGTACTTGAATCAAATTAAAGTGATGAAAGAGTATTCAACTTAAAATACAGTTCTGGTATCAATAAACATGTGAAACATGGGCACAAACAAAACTTGAGTATAAATAAAGGGAAGTATTCAGCCAACAAATATACTAAGTAAAGTTCATTAGTGTCAGACGAGAAACAATTGCGTTGCTAATGCTCAAATGCAAAAGGTGTTCATGCTAACTCTTCAAATTCTTTACTGAAACAGTAAATGTAATATATAACATGTCTTTGTTAATTGCTGAATCAAGTCAAAACTTTGTCACCAGTTATCAGAATGAAGTAGAAGACAAGTACATATAATATATGTGTGTAATTTACAGAAAAATGAATACCTAGATAATTTTAAGGCACATTCTTCTTGCAAATACCGATAATTTTTTCTCAACATGCAAACATTTCTTTTGTTTCTTTTATTTTCGGTAGGAGATGATTTTTGGTAGTATCACATCATTTTGAAGCATTATCATAAATGTAGTTTAGCGAGTCAAACAAGAACAAGAGCTGTCAGAGGACAGCGCGCTCAACTATTCGAAGTATTTCAGTTGGTACATATTTTGGATAGTGGAAGGGGCATATATTGGTTAAAATACAAAACTTTTAAGTGACGCCTTGTAAAGTTGATACATTTTTGGAACTTTTGAAGTTACAAAACTTTTGAATATAAGCTTTAACCAGAAAATCTATGTGAAAAAGGAGCATAACTCTGTCCAAATACAAAACAGTGTTATGGGTAATGTTGCCCCTGATACAAGAGTTGATGACAAAGGTTAGTTCCAAGTTTCAGGTGAATAACTTACATAGTTTTGAAATTACCAAACTTTTGAAAATATACTTTAAACAGAAAATCTAATTTAAAAGAAGGCATAACTCTGTCACAAGACAAAGTATAGTTATGGGTAATGTTGCTCCTGATACTAGAGTTGATGACAAAGGTTAGTTCCAAGTTTCAAGTGAAAAGCTTATGTAGTATTGAAGTTACCAAACTTTTGAATATAAACTTTAACCAGAAAATCTATGTGAAAAAGGGGCATAACTCTGTCAAAATACAAAAAGACTTATGGGGAATGTTGTCCCTGATACTGGAGTTGATGACAAAGGTATATTCCAAGTTTCAAGTGAATAACTTTTGTATTTTTTTATTTCATGTGTAGGCCACAGCCGACATGGCCTAAAAGAAGCTACGCCGCTGGTCATATATGCTTCTTTCACCGGTCCTAAAATTACCAGTCTATTCACCTCTAGGATTATATGTAAGTTCCGACAGTTACACCATACACCCACCTGTCAACTCTTCAACTGATTTCCCTCCAGCCTTGATAGTTGCATCCAGCTTCACTCCCCCTACTTTAGCATTGTTCAGCGCATTTTGTCTAGTAAAAACAAGGTTAAAAACAACTATAACTTAAAGCGCAGTACAAGACGATGTAAAACGCGGTCATTTTTATCAAAAAAATTGGCTATGAAAATTAGGTGAACCTTAATAAATGGTAACAGTAATTTTCGATCATTTATAATTTTTTCTATTTGAAAATGGTAGTTATATATACATAATATTTTGTTCGTAATTAATTTATAACATTTTTTATATCCACAAAACTCAGTGTTCTAATCGCCGTGCAATAATATTTCCAATTTGAACAAAATCTGTTAAAAAACACAAGTCATTTATTATCACATCTGTTAAAACTAAGAAAAATGACAATGCAACGTCATCAATGGAGATAACACGTACCATGATGCACAAACTTACATTGCAATTTCCCGCAGTTTGGCCTTGTCAATTTTCAGACGCAAGTCTTCCATTTTTTTATTTTCCTTCTCAACAAACCGGTCTCGTTCCCTGTCAGGACTTCTGCTGCGTGAACGATGTCGGCCCCTAAAATGTGCAACATCGGTCATTCAGGGGTTTCCAAACTTTCCAAAATATGCAGAATCCTACTTTCTGATACAAACAAATTAAAATTTACATATTCTTGACTCAAACAAATTATCTGCCTTGCATTGTTTTGATGCAATTGCTTTCCATTTGCCAACTTCAAAAAGCACTTTGAAAATAAATAAAAAATATCATAATTACTGAGGCTTTATTCATTAATTTTATTTTCTAATAAACACAATCACATTGTCATTTTTCATTAAATGTAGTATATTTTCTGAAAATCATGTGTTCCTATACCAAATAAATTAAGAAAAGTAAAAGTAAGAATTTATAACAACTCACTTTTCTTTCAAAAACTTGAAGGCATCAAAATCTCCATATTTACTGCGCCAGAAGCGGTCAGGACTTTTACTCTTTGACCGTTTACTTTTTGACCTTGATCTGCGATCTCGTGATTTATCTTTTGACCTTGACCTGTGACCTCTTGACCTTGTAGATCTAGGGTTTCTTGACCTGGAACGATGACCCTTTGACCTTGACTTTCGACCTCTTGATCTTGACCTTCTACTCCTTGATTTTGACCTTCTAGACCCTGACCGTCTACCATGTGACCTTGAACGTTTAGACCTTGACTTGTCCTTGGATCTGGATCTTCGCCGTGACCTGTCTCTGGAATGTGACCTTGACCTTTTGCTTCGCTTTGGAGATCGAGATCTAAAACAACAGGTGTAAACAAAAAGTTATTTCTGCACATTTTTGTTGTTTTTCTGGCAAATACTCATATTCATAAAGATAATTATACACATTTCTTTAATTCTTTTTTTATAAACCTATGCATGTGAAAGGTTGAGAATTATTATTACTACCATATTAATTTTTATGAACATAATTTACTATTTTACAGTAATTTCAAATAAATAATAAAACAATGTATTTACCATGTTTATATATGAATGAAACAAATTGCAAAAAAAAATATTTAGAATGTACAAAGAACAAATAATAGTCACAAATCATAATAATAATCATAATCATGATACAGAACTTACTTTGAGCGAGCTGAATGTTTTCTTTTACTTTGAGAGATTTCTACTTCTTTTTCTTTAGAAGTATCTTGTTTGTCTTTGCTTCTATGCTTTTTTTTCAGCCTGCCTCCTGATTGCTTACTTTCCCCTCTGGACTCTAAAGTGGGACGTTGCAGGGAGTCCATGATGGACCCCGTTCTGGACACCTCGCTGTCGTCATCGGAGTCCTGAGAATGTGCCTCTGCTTCTGATGATGACGACACAACCTCGCCTGCAGTTTAAATTAATATTCCACATAACAGTTACAAGCATTGCATTCAAAATACTTTTTTTAATCAAAATACTTATCACGGGTGTGATTTCACTGTCACTACCATGCTGAGGAGAAGAAAGGCAGGGCTATTTTACCTTAAAAATAAGGCGTCATCGCCAAGCAAAATTTCGTTAAAGTCATGCACTCTTCCCCCGAAATTGACTTTACACCTAGATTTTTTGTTCCCCTTTACCACATCTGTTGCGATAATTTCCCCAAAAATCTAGGACCAGGGACCCATCCCCAGCCTTTAAAAATAAAGCCCTGAAAGGACTTTCATACCCTCTAAATCTCATAATTTCACAAACAGATCCAGTAAATTTAAGCATGATTTGCATATAAACTATGGCATTCTAAAGAGGAAATCAGCTGAGGAAGAATCACATGCCTAATTTATGTCTCAACGAAGCAATGAAAGGGCCAGTAACTGGTTACCCACACTGACAGGTATCCAACATACATGAAGTTCAAACCAAAACAAAAACGATAACTGCAAAAATGTGTAAGGGAAAACACCCATACTTGTTTACTGCAATTTTCTTCGGAGAAAAACAAAACCTACCATCTTCAAGACGCTTCCCCTTTTTGTGGATTTCCCCAGACTGAATTAGCTCAGCACTAGTGGCAGTTAATTTAATGCCAAAGTTCTTAAAACCAATTTTGGGCTTCTTCACCTCTGCTTTTGTATCTTGCTTTGCATCTTGCTCAGAAACAGTTTTCGGTAGCATGGGCCCAAATACTGGAACATTACTACCTGCCTCAGATGGTTTAGTGTCATCGATATTGGATGGACTTTTAGAATTTTCAAGAGAGATACCACTTTCTTGAGTCTGTGACTTAACAGTGTTCAACAGGCTCCCTTGACTAGACTCTACCTTTTGGGCAGTATCAGAAATCCGTGAAGGTCCTTTAGGGCGATCAACATCTGATACATTATTTTCCTTTGCAGACGCTCTCAAAGTTTCACTATTTTCATTCACACTTTTCCCATAAACACTTTTTACACTTCTTTCTTTTATTAAATTTTCTTTCGATTCCAAAATTTCTTCCTGCTCAGTAGATGATGGATGTACATGCTCAGTAGATTGTATTGGAACCTCAATGTTATTTATTTCTGCGTCCAAAAATCTGCTCATTTCGTCATTAAGTTTATCATTGGTGGAGGGCTTTGACTTCTTCTTTTCCCTATCTGCACTTTCATTCTCTATTTGTTTGATTTTGGATGCTATAAACTCTTTAAACAAATCATCCACGACTTGCCCTTCATTTTTCTTAAGTGCCTCTCGCTGCTTTTTGAACATGTTGAATTTTTCAATGGCTGACATTTCTTGTTCATTATCAGAATCTTCATGAGTTGTTTTGGTTGCTGATTTTTTATCTTTATCCTCCCCATACTTGTCCTTATCTTTGGATTTGTGTTTCTTTTTGCTCGGTTTCTTGGACTTTTTATGTTTTTTCCGCTCACGATGACCGTCAGAATCAGAGCTGTCCCTGCGATTTTTGCTGTCCATGGTTGCGTATTCTTTAACTTATCTGAATGATGGAAGACAATTAGTATTTCAATATCCAATCAATAATGGTAATTGTAACTTCATAACAACTAACTGTGTTCATGCTTTTTGCAGGATGCAGCCAAAGCGTATTTAGGACGCAGTGTACCACCCCTATATAGATGTGTTTATACATGTTTTAGCACAACTTACAGGTGAGCCGAGATAAACTATGCTTGATACTGTAGTAGTTTTTAGGGATTTATTTTGATTTTCATTAGTTGAAATAGAACGATACATCCATTTTTAATGGTGGTTGAAGTTTAATTGCTCCTTTGATATAAATTAATACATTAAGTTTAAGTTTATTAGATAATACAGTAGGCAATAAGCCCATGAGTATACATGAAATGTCAATACAATATACATAAAACAAAGTCACTGGTCATTCAAAGGATAAACATCAAAATTAAATCGGTACATTTTAAAATATTGGGTATTTTAGATAAGACAATATACAGCGAGAGGTGGTATGTATTTGTATACATACATATGAATAAATATATACCAAAAATCCTATCCTAATCGTAATATGTATTATAAGTATTTCTTATTTCCCATGCTTTATAAATAAACATAGCTAAATTTTTAATTATAAATTAATACATGTCAAGTAAATAAGATAATGCAATGTTTAATAGACAAATACAGGGTAATAATAGTTTTAAATATGGAATAAGAACAATAACTATATTCTTTTTGTATTGTTTTTCCAGTTTGTTTCATATTAATTTTGAATACATAACAAAATATTTAATTTGTATTTATTATTCATGAAGATATAGATCTATAACAGTGTTTAATCTATAGTCAGTGGGTAATACAGTCGACTTCCGATGGCTTGAAGCCACAGGGACCAGCAATCTATAGTCAGTGGGTAAAACAGTCGACTTCCGATGGCTCGAAGTCACAGGGACCAGCAATCTATAGTCAGTGGGTAAAACAGGCGACTTCCGATGGCTCGAAGTCACAGGGACCAGCAATCTATAGTCAGTGGGTAATACAGTCGACTTCTGATGGCTCGAAGTCACAGGGACCAGCAATCTATAGTCAGTGGGTAATACAGTCGACTTCTGATGGCTCGAAGTCACAGGGACCAGCAATCTATAGTCAGTGGGTAATACAGTCGTCTTCTGATGGCTAGAAGTCACAGGGACCAGCAATCTATAGTCAGTGGGTAATACAGTCGACTTCCAATGGCTCGAAGTCACAGGGACCAGCAATCTATAGTCAGTGGGTAATACAGTCGACTTCCGTTGGCTCGAAGTAACAGGGACCAGCAATCTATAGTCAGTGGGTAATACAGTCGACTTCCGATGGCTCAAAGTCGCTGGGACCAACAAGGAAACTTCGAGCCATCCAAACTTCGAGCTAAACGGAGTTCGAAAAAGTGCACTTATACATGCACGGGCAGTAATCCATCTGCCTTATTTTTAAATCTACAATTGAGGAGTATTCATCTATACTGGTTATTAACAGACATCAAACATTTATTTACATATTTTATTTATTTTAGTTTTTGAAAGCTGTGAAATCAGTTATTTCGTTCTCTTAACACTTGACACTGATCAATCGCATCTAAGCTATTAATGACTTGACGAGACCGAAGCATATTCGAGCCAAACAAGCAATTAAATGTGTGAAAACTGTAACTGGGATCGTGGCAAACACATTGAGCCATCCGAAAATTGGACCCTCTCAAATTCGAGACAAACAACAGAAATTCTTAAAATGTCAGTCCCTTGAATGCCCTGAAACTTCGAGCCAACGAGAAATACATGTAAGAGACTTGTAAGCGAGTTTGAGGCATCAGGAGTCAACTTTATTTATTGTAAGGGGTGGTACCCTTTGTCTTGAGAAATGCTTCGTCCGACGTGCCTTTCCGCTGTTTTGTTTTCGGCCTAATCAAGATATTGTCATAGTATTTATCCTGTAAATAACCAACTTAAATGGTGTTATTGAACAAAAGTTCTGTTAATCATTGAATATGACATTCATATAAAGGCTTTTGCCTAAAATGTACTTAGATCAGAATTTAACAAAAATCTATACCCCACCCACTCATTCTAGCAAGGAGCTCCAAAGTTTAGATGCATTATTAACAAGTTATTTGTTAGAAACAAAAATCTGATTACAAAAGTAATAACGACAAATACAAAATAACGAAAAAAAATGAATGATACAATTAAAGGAGTTTCGTTAATAGATGTTATTAAGGAAATTCACAATCACATTTTGCTGATTTTTCGTTCACGGTGCACTTTTTCCAATTGCTACTCGTCTCTTTAGTCCGAACATAAACAACACGTGTGACAGAATGGTGATGCAAAGAATTGTGTAAGTACTGAAAGTATATTCTTTGTAATAACATGTATTCAACTCGTATGGTCAAAATGATACATGCGTTTGTGACTGGTTGCTATCTGCTGTTATTAAAGGTATTTTTGTATATAAATTTCCGTGAAAATATTCAAATATCACAAATTTTCGCGATGAGTACTTCAGCTAGACTATGAATATGAACAGAACAGAATATGTTCTGTATGAATATGAGGTTGGCAATTTAACGAAAAGGTACTTTAAATTTAATAATTTCTTCAATTTTATTAAATACTTTATATCGAAGAGTCTAGACATGTTAAACTTGTTATAAACTGACACATTGTAAATACTACTTGATATGCTTTACTTTAACAGTAATTATTAGTTAAAGCAAAACCTTTTTTATTTATTATGCATGTATATTGTTTGACGTGTAAATAATAGGTTACATGTTGCAAAACACTTAAGTAAATACAGGTTGCATATAGCATTTATACTTTGTCCCAGTCAGTGCAAGTCAGTCACGACTCCCTGTGTTTTCGTTAACTAGGCAATTTCTAACCCATTCCTCTGGTATAAATGGACCTATTTACAGATTAGCAAATTGGCAATTTTCAAAATGTTTGTCACATATTCCAAACAGAAGGGTACACTATAAATAAAGAAGCTAAATAACACTCCTGACAAATTAGGAATATATTATTAGAAATACACTAAACAGCACTCAAAACCCGACCCTAAGTTAATTAGAAGATTCCTGATAACTTAACTTAGCTTCTTACTTTTTCTACACAAAATTAAAGTTCATGTCACGATGTGATATGCTGCTTTTTACTTTAACTGACTATAGTTTATGGACCATTACAGAAAGCCCAAAACCCAAAGGGGTAAACGATTCCTGGAGTCCAGAGAACCGAAGATTTTTGAGAACTGCAAGCAGTGTATGTTTGTCAAAGGGGGCAACACAAGTCAGACTATTTCACAGCTGCTCAAAGAATTTGTAAGGATATCAATTGTCAAGTTTAAATTATAAAAAAAAAATGAAAAATCAATAGCTTAAATTTAATTGTGTTGATTCTTGTGTCGAAAGCAAATTTTTACATTGCACTTTGTTGATTCAATATAGTTGTATTGATAATATTTAATTTTTGATGTTTTCTCACACTTTTATTTTTAGCTACATTGTAGCAGTAGTATTTTTCCTCTTTTTTTCAGTACCAGTTGAAAAAAGGAAATGCTATTATGTATAAAAGGTATGTACCTGTATTTACATGTCAATTTTCCTTTGTGTCATATTAGAGATTTTTTTCCTTCTTTCTGTGGTGTGGTATTTTTTCTAATTGGGATGAAATAGTCCCAAATCAGTATCAACAAATTTTGAATAAATTGGAAATGGCCATTTTAATAGGTTGAAAATTGTTGCAGGTCTTGTCTGTTGGTGGATAAAAATCATTCAATTACTGAGCTGAACCAATGAGCCATAATTTGTTTTATTTAATACATTTTTTCACAATAAGCAAGATTTCACAACACAAAATGTCCAATCTAATGCAGGGTTGTCATTATCAAATGAAATAAGCAATTTTTATCCAGATGTAAGCGCTTAAGCCAGGGGTCTAGGGGGCCCCCTTGTGCTTTTACCGATCGCAATTTAAAGTTCTTGATAAAAACAACCGATTTTCTCACAATTTTAAACGATGAATTGGATCGGCAATTGGTTAATAATGACAACCCGGGGTAATGGGTACCAGAGGCATTTAGTCTGCATAGTATTATCATATATTGTAAGAATATGTGTTTTGAAGTGACAAAAGTGTAATCTCCTGTTTAAAGAATATGTGTTTGTTCATTTTATTTTCAGAAAGAACATAATGAGACCTTTTGAAGATGAAACTCATTTGGTTTGTATACAAATATTCATATTTTTGTTCAAGTGAACTACGTGATAAAGGAATAAAGGAAATACATCTACATATTATATAACTGAACACTGAATAATAATGTTTAATGGTATGTGAAGTACATGTATGGTTTATGAAAAACACCATAAGGCTGAGTAATAGCCAACTTCAAGAAAAAAAAATACATAAAAAGTGTCCACATGTCTATGTTGTTTGTGAAATGTTTGTTGAGCCTAACGGAAATTATCTTTTTTTAAACTTAGTCTGATACTCACTTGGGCAAACGTGCGAAATATGGTTCACTGTAATATCATTGTATTTATGTTATATTAAAATAAAAATCTTAACAATGTTACTGCGCCGCCAGCTTAGTATTACGAGGGCCTACCCGGTATATGCCTCTTTTTCACATATCTCCCCGGTATCTGCTTCTTTTTCACATATCTACCCGGTATCTGCTTCTTTTTCACATATCTACCCGGTGTCTGCTTCTTTTTCACATATCTACCCGGTATCTGCTTCTTTTTCACATATCTACCCGGTATCTGCTTCTTTTTCACATATCTACCCGGTGTCTGCTTCTTTTTCACATATCTACCCGGTGTCTGATTCTTTTTCACATATCTACCTGGTGTCTGCTTCTTTTTCACATATCTACCCGGTATCTGCTTCTTTTTCACATATCTACCCGGTATCTGCTTCTTTTTCACATATCTAACCGGTATCTGCTTCTTTTTCACATATCTACCCGATATCTGCTTCTTTTTCACTATCTACCCGGTATCTGCTTCTTTTTCACATATCTACCCGGTATCTGCTTCTTTTTCACATATCTACCCGGTATCTGCTTCTTTTTCACATATCTACCCGGTGTCTGCTTCTTTTTCACATATCTACCCGGTATCTGCTTCTTTTTCACATATCTACCCGGTATCTGCTTCTTTTTCACATATCTACCCGGTATCTGCTTCTTTTTCACATATTAGATAGGCCCTTGTAATCCTAAGGTGGCGATTGTTACTTCAGTAATGTTCCTGTTATTCCCGGACTTCGATGTGGTTTCTTGTTTCAGGAATTTTTCTCCCAGAAGTCAGACTCGTCCTTGTTCATGTTCGGGAGCCACTCCAAAAAACGACCAAACAACATTGTAGTGGGTAAGGGGCCAGCGATTTGTTTGCTCCTTTGGAAATGGGGTCCAGTACACTTCAATTTGGGAATATTGTTTCGTGAAATCATGCTAAATGGGAAACATTTAACAATGTATTATTATTGAATTAATTGTGTTATATTGCTTGAACTTGGTATTTTAAAGGTGTTGATCCATAAACCGCATGAACCAGGTCCGTATGTCAAAGATCAAGTTCACGCTTAGAGGTAAAAGGTGAAAATTGGCACTTTGCTTGTCCGGCCTATAATTTGGCAATAATTTATGTCAAATTACCCTGATTAATCCCATTAATGTTTACTTGACAACATTGTCTAATGGTCTCAAAGCATCATTGGGGAGCATCCATCAGTCCTACAAATGTTCTTGATTTCAGTTGATCTTTATACATGAAATAATACTTTGTTTCTTTTGGTTAAGTATAAAAAATAAATAAAAATATACTGGTTTTATTAAATTACAATTTGTACATCGTTTTAAAACTTAAGTGTGTTTTTTACAGTTGAAAATGTTTGTTGTTATTTTGTTAGTTTATTTTTTAATGTGTTTTTTTCATTTCACTTCATTAAACATTTTTTAGTCGAATTACCGTTTTGTGAGCTACAAGTGCATGTTATATATCTAAATTGTTTGTCTTGAAAAAGCTTTGTCAAAGCAGTCACAAACATTATCATGTAGTCTTTGTGAGCCAGGTAAGTAGAAAAACAACTAAACCAGTATTGTAGCACAAATATATTTAAATTAGTTCACTCAGGTTGTCTGATTTTGATTGACATGTGTGGAATTGATTTTGATTGTCATTGCAGGACGCATGTTCGACCACCACATCTTGGACATGATAGAGCTTGGCATTGACGATTTCAAATCCATGTATGATATAGAGGTAAGAGGTAGTTGGACATGATAGAGCTTGGCATTGACGATTTCAAATCCATGTATGATATAGGGGTAAGAGGTAGTTGGACATGATAGAGCTTGGCATTGACGATTTCAAATCCATGTATGATATAGAGGTAAGAGGTTGGATGCAGATTTAAATAAATAGGTAATTGAGCCTTTTACAGCATAAATTGTAGCACCACAAAGTTTTAAGCGGGAGTACACCCGTAAAAGATTTGTTGCGTTAGTTAGCTACGGTTAGCTATTATGTCCCTCAAGGAGGGGTGTTTGTCATGGATCATGGTCAAGACTCAAAAGTAATAACATAACATATGTATGATGATGATGATGATGCAGTTACTCCTCCTAGTTTCATGGTAGCGTCCTATGCTTGTATTGTAAGCATAATTTTGTTCATCAGGAAAGATTTGCTGCATATTTGGATCATTTGGACTAAGATCAAAGCGTTGCTTAAACTGATGCGTCTGGGATGCCAATCTTCTGTGGGAAATCCGGGCTTAATGCATGTGCGTTAAGTGTATCCCGGATTAGCCTGTGCATTCCGTGCATTTCCTTTTGTATGGTATTTTCTGTTTCAAAGAAGTCTCTTATAAACTGTAGGCGGAAAGTGTGTCCCGGATTAGCATGTGCATTCCGTGCATTTCCTCTTGTATGGTATTTTCTGTTTCAAAGAAGTCTCTTATAAACATAAATCCACTGTAGGCGGAAAGTGTCGTCCCGGATTAGCCTGTGCATTCCGTACATTTCCTCTTGTATTTTATTTTCTGTTTCAAAGAAGTCTCTTATAAACATAAATCCACTGTAGGCGGAAAGTGTCGTCCCGGATTAGCTGTGCATTCCGTGCATTTCCTCTTGTATGGTATTTTCGGTTTCAAAGAAGTCTCTTATAAACATTAATCCACTGTAGGCGGAAAGTGTTGTCCTGGATTAGCCTGTGCAGACGACACTTTACGCACACGCATTAAGTCCGATTTTTCCACGACGCGCCCCATTTGTTTTCAGGGTCCAAAATGCTCACTCGGCACAAAGCCATGTCTGATGTTTGCTGGGGAACAGTTTGACTCCTCGCCCGAGTACAGTAGACTGAAGAACCTGCTTATAGGTAAGGCATTCAGTTTTGTGGGTATCAACTGATTATATAGGTCAAGCGATTGCTGTCCATGGACCAATAGAGCTGCCATGTGTCATGAAGATAGCTAAGGACTGGTATTTTTTTTAGCTAAATATACCTTAATTAATGTACATTGAAATCCTACTTAAGTTTTGTAGAAAAGAATGTAGCCAAATGTGATTTTCTTTAGCTAAATGTTCAAATTTGTATGCATTGGCAAATTTGCGAGTGGGGAGTGAGCAGTGATACAAGTAGCTTGTTGAATAACACTGGGAATTATTTTAGCCAATAAAGCAACCAGTAAATACTTATTTTTTGACATTAGGAGAATGTATGACTTTGAATGACTTTATTTAGATGAAATTCATGATATTGTATACATTAGTCTCTACATGTGTAGTTCTTTCATAAAAGCAGGGGTGGCAAAATCAGATGCCCAGCTTGTAGGGATAAATCTAAGATCCAAAAAGGTACTGGTTGCTGCTTAAAGGGATAAATCTAGGATCCAAAACGGTACTGGTTGCTGCTTAAAGGGATAAATCTAAGATCCAAAAAAGTACTGGTTGCTGCTTAAAGGGATAAATCTAGGATCCAAAAAGGTACAGGATGCTGCTTAAAGGGATAAATCTAGGATCCAAAAAGGTACTGGTAGCTGCTTAAAGGGATAAATCTAGGATCCAAAAAGGTACTGGTAGCTGCTTAAAGGGATAAATCTAGGATCCAAAAAGGTACTGGGTGCTGCTTAAAAGGAGCAGGGTGGAAAGCTGGACCAGTGTGTTGACATGTTCTAATAGTTTACTAAATCCAGGGTTTTTAGCTCACCTCAAAATAATTTCACAGAAATGTTGCAAATTCCTTTTAATCATTTTGATTCGTGAAAAAAACGTGGCGGCCAGGTGGCGGGGCAGTTTTCCTTCTATGGCTATATTGAAAACTTTGAAAATCTCCTTGTCTGAAATGGCTGGCCGGATTTGAAAATAGTTTTCACAGACATGTTCCTTGGGTGACCCTCTACCAAATTCCTTCAAATCATTTTGATTAGTTAAAAAACATGGCCACATATTCATGTTGTTATTCAACGCCAATTACTGTTAATGATTAATGTGGCGAGAGTATTTGCGCCATGACGGTGACAGATCTAGCTAAACTCAGGTGAGCGACCCAGGGCCATCTTGGCCCACTTGTTATGAGTCTAATGGAACCAAAAAGGAGCAGGTTGCAGCACTCTGCTATTTTGCTCTTGATCTTTCAGTAAGCTTGTCCCAGAGCATAGTGCAAACAAGTGAATGTTACCAGACTTGACTACATGTTTTCTGATGTATCAGAAGTTCAACATATCTAAATATAGACTTTTTAGAAGTATGTATTTAGTCCAAATTTTCAATAGATTTTCAAAAGCAATCATGTACATGTATATATACTGTGCTGAAAACCATTAATCAGTTATTAAAATTACAGTTAACATAATTATACAGTTTGAATTTGAGAAAGGAGGTTTTAAGATGTTAGCCATGTGTGACAAACTTGGGTCCTGACTCGGTAAGTCTTGCCACAGGCGTCAACATTTTGAGATAACCAGATAGAAATAAGTGTACTAGGTGGGATAGAAAACCGCTCGGACATTATTCAGAAATATGAGTTAAAACTTCGAGATAACTGTATAAAATTTATTTTATATCGACTAAAAAGGAAAGGAAAGTCAGGAATTATATGTCTTTTCAACATATCCCGAATATAGACATAAGCGAGGTCGAGATAACAAAGTTCAGCCGTGTAAGAGTTTTCCACTCTTGGAAAGTAGTAATTAGTGTTCAACTGTTCATATACAGTAAGTTTTCCTATTACTGTTGAGTGTTCAACTGTTCATATACAGTAAGTTTTCCTATTACTGTTGAGTGTTCAACTGTTCATATACAGTAAGTTTTCCTATTACTGTTGAGTGTTCAACTGTTCATATACAGTAAGTTTTCCTATTACTGTTGAGTGTTCAACTGTTCATATACAGTAAGTTTTCCTATTACTGAAAGTAGTAATTAGTGTTCAACTGTTCATATACAGTAAGTTTTCCTATTACTGTTGAGTGTTCAACTGTTCATATACAGTAAGTTTTCCTATTACTGAAAGTAGTAATTAGTGTTCAACTGTTCATATACAGTAAGTTTTCCTATTACTGAAAGTAGTAATTAGTGTTCAACTGTTCATATACACTAAGTTTTCTATTACTGAAAGTAGTAATTAGTGTTCAACTGTTCATATACACTAAGTTTTCCTATTACTGAAAGTAGTAATTAGTGTTCAACTGTTCATATACAGTCAGTTTTCCTATTACTGTTGTAGACTTTTTCCGTGGAGAGGTGATCACCAGAATACGTCTGCAAGGCCTGGAGCACGTAATACTGGTCACGGCAGCCGACGGCAAGATTTTGATAAGAAATTACCGGTATACGATTGATATGACCGTCTGTGTGTCACTAGAATTACTCGGTATTCAGCAATTATGTCGTGCACGTTTACAGATTAGCTTAATAGAAACTTTAAACAGTCTAAATAGATAGACAATGTTTAGAGTTAAAATAAGTCACTAGTGAGAAATTGTTTTGCTTAAAATATATAAGTGACTAGTGAGAAATTCTTTGCAGTTAAACTAATTGACAATGTTTAGAGTTAAAATAAGTCACTAGTGAGAAATTGTTTTGCTTAAAATATATGTGACTAGTGAGAAATTCTTTTGCAGTTAAACTAATTGACTAGTGCGAAAATGTTTTCACTCTAACTAAGTGACTAGTGAACAAATGTTTTGACTCTAACTAAGTGACTAGTGAACAAATGTTTTGACTCTAAGTGACTAGTGAACAAATGTTTTGACTCTAAGTGACTAGTGAACAAATGTTTTGACTCTAAGTGACTAGTGAACAAATGTTTTGACTTAAACTGACTACTACTAGTAGTGAGAAAATGTTTTGACTTTAAATTAAGTAATGGATTGAATACAAGTTTGAACACAAGAGTACCAGTATTCAATATTTTCTATATTGTAAGATTGTCTTTGTAATTTCCTTGTGATATTTGTAATATCCCTACTTCAGTTCTTATTAACACACCGACAAAAAATATAGTTTATTCATTTTGTTCAAGCTATAGCGATAGATAGATTCAGACAAAGTTATGCCATAATCCAGCATTATGCTACGCCATTTGTTCACATGTTGAGTTCTAACGAGGGATAGACTCGGACAAAGTCCTTACATTATTTAGGATTTTGCTTAAGCAATTTGTTGCAATGTTAAGACCTCAATACGAACAGATTCATTCCGCGTTGCGCTTAAGCTATTTTTGTACTTGTTAAGTTTTATGGAGAGATAGATTTAGACACAGTCATTACTTTGTCCATTGTATTATTTTTTGTATATTATCAGTATTTGCTATGCTTCCCATAGGGGGGAGCATATAGTAGCCACTTTGACTGTCCGTCCAACGTATCATTTAAATGTCATTGCATATAGACGCCACTTCGGCTGTTTTGCTGTCCCTTGCATTTCTCCATAAATTTCATCCACCGTTCTTTCCGTCCTACCATCTGTCCGGTATTTGCACATATTGTCAGGTGGTTCCAGTCTGATGATTTTTTATGAAGATCTTGCCCTTTGATTTTTAAACAGGCTTAAGCCATTTGTTCCCATTTTAAGTTTTACCAAAAGAAAGATTTTGACGTAGTCATTACTTTATCCAGGATTGCACTGAAGAAGTCTGGAGGACGTGTGCCGCGGGTGGAGCTACAGGAGATGGGACCTTCCATAGATTTCACCATGCGCAGGACAAAAATTGCTTCCGATGACCTCTACAAGAGAAGTTTGAAGAAACCGAAGGAAGCTACAGTGAGTCTGAGTTTATAATCTTCGTTATTTTTGGTTCATTTCAGTTCAAAGCAGATTTACGTTAATTTCCGTAATTGTCTGCTAGTAATTCTTTAACCATCTGTGTAATAAAGCACGTTAATAGAATTAGATTTACATGACTTTTCATTATCATCTACATGGAATTCTTTAACATTCTATTCATAATAAAGAACGAACTGTATGTATATCCCGGATTCTTGAATATCTTCATAAAGATCATGTTGATAATTTCTAATAGTCAAGCAATTTTTGTATGTTTGTTAGTTTAGTTAAAACCTATTTATTTAACTTTATTTTGGCAAAATTTATTTAACTTGATAGTGTCAAAAGCCAGAGGCTTACTGAGACACTTTTGAGTCCATATCCTGGGTAGAACCATTACTGTATAAGTACTATTTTTGATGGGGGTTTAATTTTGGCTATTTTGGCAGTCATTCAAGTTTTCAAACACCGCCAATAAAAAACCTGCATATGATTATCTTTAATTCTCCATCAAAATAATAGTAATTATGCCCCCCCCCATCGAAGATGGCGGAGTATATTGGTTTGCTAATGTCGGTCGGTCCGTCTGTCCGTCGGTCGGTAGACCACTTTTGCTTCCACTCTCTAATTTCAGCAGTTTTCATCTGATGTTCACCAACCTTCATGAAAATGTTTGTGGGCATAATATAGAGGTCAAGTTCGATAACCAGCCAAATGGCCTGGGAATTGTGCAGTTATAGCCCTTAAATTATCTAAAATTAGCCTTGTTAGCTGTTTCGGCTCTCTAAGTCAACAGTTTTCATCCGATCTTCACCAAACTTCATGAACATGTTTGTGGGCATAATATCTTGGCCAAGTTCAATAATCAGCCAAATCGCCCCAGAAATTGTGGAGTTATGGCCCTTGAATTATCTAAAATTGGCCTTTTTAGCAGTTTCCGTTCTCTAAGTCCAACAGTTCATAGCTGATCTTCATCAAACTTGGTGAAAATCTTTGTGGGCATATTATCTCAGTTAAGTTTGATAATCAACCAAATCATCCCAGTAACTGTGGAGTTATGGCCCTTGATTATGCAAAATGAGCCCATTTAGCTATTTTAACCTAGAGGGGGCATAACTGTTTTACAAACAGCTCTTGTTTAATATAGTGCCTCAATACTGACATTGAACAATATTAGAATTTGTGAAACACTAAAGATGTATGAGAAAATAATACTTTGCAACCCCCATATCATGTACGGTCTTTTGTATCAAACATTTTGCCAGAACTATGGCAGACTACAATGAACATGATGATAACATACAACTTCTCTTACAGTGTACATAGGAACAAGTAATACTATGTATATAGCAACTTTAAAAGGTGTGAAAACTCTAACGGGGACATTCACAATACTGCTACAGCAGTATCACACCTTTTCTCTGCATTATTATCGTAACAAATGTAGGTAATAATTGATTGGTAATGGTTTTAATTTGGCAGTTATTGCCAATTGTGCAAATTCAAAACACTTAAAAAAACGCCAACAAATTGGCACTGCAGAAAAATTGCGCAATACAGTGCTCGGTGTCTTTGTAAGAGGTTCATCTAAATGCTTGCTGAGATCAAACTGATTACCTCCCAGTCGCAATGCAGACACCATATCAATTATGCCACTGCGACGTTAATTTAATGTTTGTTCGTGCTATCATGTATTTTCATTATATTTACAAGCACTTAGTTGGCACTCAAACATATTTAGATATCTTGTAGATGTTATCCTTAATTTAACAGGATGCCATTCATTTGAACGATAAAATTAGGCAATTTTAGATACATAATATATTTAAAATAAACTTTGAATGCTGCGACAAAAAATAAATTCTTTAAAAAAGCATGTAAATGTGAATACAGCTTGGACCCATTAATCTGACCTGACCTTTATGCAAGAATATGTGACGAATCCATTAAGACGAATATATGAAGTTTCCATACTGAAAGCCAGCGTCGGAACCCACACTGTGCTTCTTTATCAGACCGTGGGACATTAGGCTGGCAAATATTCGTACTCATGAATAATTAATACATTTCATTGGTTCCGTGTCCAAATCTGCAAGGAAAATTCAACCAATGAAACGATGCGTTATTAAAACAGGTACAGTTGGGGTGTTTGCTTTTGTCATATTTACCGTTATCCTGCACATGGTTTATGAAGTCAGTAGAAAATGTGCAGTGAGCCGATAAGATGGAAGTTAAATAATTGGTCAGCAGGTAGCTCATCAATATTCATGAAAACAAACTTTTGACAGCCAATTCTCCCACGGTATATAATGTAGTGGTTATGGAATATATACCGTGGGTTTCAACAATGACTGAATGCTAGTGAAATTAATTAAAGCGTATTTCTCCGAAAATACAGTTATGGTAATAGTAAACATGTGAAACATGTGCACAAACAACGAGTTCAGTCTTAACCAGTGGACCATGGACCAAGTCCACCAAATTTTTCCTTAGCCCAGCAAAATTTATTAAGTTAACTGGACCAACGGGCCATCAATTTAAGGTCCTTTGGTCATTAAGAATATCATAGTTAAAAAATAAAACAAATCCTTTGCACCTATTGACAGTCTACAAGCCATGATTGTTTTAATGATTTCTATAACAGACTGAACACAAAAGAGTGAAAGAAACTCTACAAACTATGGTCACTTCATTGCAGTCCGGTCTAGTCTTTAAAGCTGTCTTAGTGGACTGACAGTCCACTGATTTCAAAATTTATTTGAGACTCCGAGTATAAATGTGGCGCGTCGTGAGAAAACCGGTCTTAATGCATGTGCATAAAGTGTCGTCCCGGATTAGCCTGTGCAGTCTGCACAGGCTAATCCAGGACGACACTTTCCGCTTTAATGGTATTTTCTGTTTCAATGAAGTGTCTTCTAACCATAAATCCACTTTAGGCGGAAAGTGTCATCCCGGATTAGCCTGTGTGGACTGCACAGGCTAATCCGTGATGACACTTTACGCACATGCATTAAGTCCGGTTTTCCCACGACGCGCCACAAATATAGGAAAAAAATTGAAGTGCATAATACCCGGTATATGCTAATAGAGTTCATGAATGTCAGGTCACTGTGTTCGAGCCATACATGTATTTCTGCACTTCTAGGTAAAGAAGAAGAAGAACATCTCCAAGGATGCATTTGGTTCCAAGCTCGGCAGAATCCACATGCAGAAACAGGACCTTGGGAACCTGCAGACAAGGAAACTGAAGGCCTTGAAACGGAAACCGGACAGCAAAGGGGACCACTCTGAGGATAGTCCAAAAAAATCAAAGACATCAAATGAGGATGCCACTTGAGGCAAATATCTGCAAAGCTGAATTTTTCAGGGATTTGCGGACAAGTCTGTCTATATCTGATAATGAAAATGATATGTAATGTCTGAAACTGAATTAATTGTACAAAACTTGACACAAGATTTCACAAACGAGTCAGTAATGTAGTTTTTGAAACATTTAGTTCTAGGTTGTTTTTATGACTGGGCATCATGCTAGGCATTCCTCAGAATAGAGAAATATTTTACTTTTGGTATTTGCTAAATTTTGCAAAGGTTATATATATCCATGTTTTGGATTTAAACAAATGTTTGTCCAATTCTGAGAGCTCTTCTGTGGATCAATACTTAAACGTCAGGTATTGTTCGTTGGAAAGTAGTTTGAAATGATTGGAACCGGAACTATTTTTATATACATGTGGCTATTCTACAATTACTGTATTACATCAGTATATGAGTATATGTAATTGCGAGTATATGTAATGGCTAAAAATAATGTTAAATAAAGTAATAATGTTTGTTGGGTGTTTTGTGGTTTGTGTGCAATGGTATTTTGTATGCTGCCCAAAGGGGGGAGCATAATTATAGTCACCGCTTTGTCTGTCCATCTGACTTCTTATTCAAGTGTCATTCAGTCTGTCCGGCTGTCCCATGCTTGTCCCTGCAAATTTCATCCACCTTTTTTCCGTCCCATACCAAGGGAAAATGTGCATATTGTCAGGTGGTGCTTGTCTGATGATTAGAGTTCTTGCGCTTTGATTTTAACATGGGGCATTTTTATTTCTGCTCATTTACCCTCTGTCATAGAATAGGGTGTTTTCAATACTGCACTAGAGTTAAGGAATTATATTGACTCAAGTTCAACTTATCTGCAGCATCACTACTAAAAGGACATTTGAATATTATCAGGTGGTTCTGGTCTTTTTTAGCTCACCTGAGCATGAAAATTAGGTCAAGGTCCCAGTGAGGTTGGGCGAAATGGGTGGATTGGGAATGGTCATAAGCACCAACTGTGTAAGTTTCAAAGTGTTGTAGTAAGCGTTGTTGGTGCTAGACAAAACGGTAAAATCCAGTTAACCAAGAAATAGCCAATTTTGAATTATTCCAAATTAGGTCAAGGTCAAAGTAAGGTTGGGTGATGGAGGTTTATCAGGAATGGTCATAAGCAACAACTGTGGAAGTATCCAAGTGTTGTAGTCAGGGCTCCCGCTGCCTATCGCAATTGTCGCCAAATGCGAAAGTATTTTAAAAGTGGCGACAAGATCTTTCAATTTGCGAAAACTAGTGGCGAAAACGTATTTTTATTAATTTTTGGTAAACAAATGGCATAAGCGACTCGTCATAAATAGACCGTAAACATGTGCCTATGTGCGCGCATCACAGACATGTTACTAGCACATGCATTCCTTAGCTGCAGTCAGTCACCACGTAGCTCCGCCCCCCCCAGGCGGAGTTTTATTGCTCAGAAAAATCTTCATTATCCAATTAAAACCCAGTGTTATTTACACTTGCCAATGACGTGAACGATCGACCAATCGGCGTGAAATACATGTATGCACACATTAGTAAGTGTAAACAGGCGTCCCTTGAAAGCGTGTGCGGCTATCCCCGACCATAAAAGGTAAACACAATTGACTTACCCATTTTCGTTGTTCATCATATCCAAATTTAGTTTAATTCTTTAACGAGGCACTGTTTTAATTACTTTCCTGTAAAATTTGGTAGAATATGGTTCAAAATCCGATTACGACGACTTAAAATTTTCACATAACACATTCTTATATCCAAAATCTCGTCAACATATTTTTGTATGTCACGTAAAACCTTTGTTGTGCTAGAAAAGCACGCGAAAGTTATTGTGCTTAGTGTCAACACTGTGTGATACTCGATAATTGATAAGGCGATTAACGAGTATGGCTTCAGTGGCTGATTTCACAGTTTGACATCGATGTTGCAAACAACGTCGGTGGTGATTCAAGTGTTTATTAAGCAGCAATTTAATAATTTTAATTAATTATCGGTATTACCGACAAAGAAATAAACTGTTCATAATTATAATTAATTGCAATTAAAATGACCGCCAAAGAAAAAGCGTAATAAATTGTTACAAATACAATTTTATCTATCGACTGAACACCATATGGATTAAGAATGGCTACAAATTGGCTCTTATTTTTTGAAAATGGCGACAGATTTTTTAAAATGGCGAAAATGGTGGCAAAAGAATATTTTTTTCCAGTGAGAGCCCTGGTAGTAAGCGGTGCATTGCTAGACGAACAGGTAAAATCTAGTTGACCTCTTACGGACTGACAGGACAATCACTATATGCCTCCACATTAAGATGCCGGAGGCATAAAAATGCCATCACTAGACACAAAACAAAAAGGAAATGTACTCAATGTAAATACTCTTATCATAGAAGAAAGCTGCATATGTCTTTCAAGCAGTCAAGTAAACATATTATAGATATAAATAAACACAAAGACATGATTATTTTTATTGAATTCTTTTTATTTTTCAATAAACAGCATTCTGTAACAATGTTCTAACAGCAGTATAACAATAAGACTGTATATGGGTGATTCTACAGCAAGCATTGCACCAAATTTTAAATCATGGTCAAAGCATATTTGTTTTGTTAGGTATTTCAAATATGTATTTAATTTGTTTCAAAGTGTATTTTTGTTTTTGTTTAAAGCTGCACAAATGTTGAAAATGGCCAAATTCAGACTCAAGGTATGAAAGGGTTATCTTATTGTCTGTCTTCGCATATGTTTACATTCGTATATAACCTACGTCAGAAACTTTTGGTGTGCTGAATACTGTTTATTGCAAAAACACTGATCCTCCACGAAAAACTATTTACAAACACTAGCTTTATTAACTGCCAAATTTCGTGGCGATGCATATTAAATCCGCCTATTCACTGTGAACATTCTGGGAGCTGCACTATATTCTGCCTAATAAATACACAAGGAACTTCAGCTTGTTTTGTAGTGTTAAAAATATAAACACCAAACTGAACTTTAAACTTTAAATCCATTTATTTTATGAAAATGTGTATCAGTTTTTATCTCGTATTGTATTATTTTATATGATTTTATAGGTTCATTATCTCAAAATTAAACGTTAATGTTTGGTTTAACGTGTATTACCTTGCTAGTGGCTTTAAGAACTTAAATTCGATCTTAAATGAGATGTGTTTGCGCATGTGCAGAGCAGTATGAATGGAAAATGTGTGTTGAGAATTGTGGAAAAATATAAGTATTCGTTATTAACAAAGGTTAATGTGGTTAACATCATTCACATTTACCTGTTGACTTACATTAGTGTATGGCACTGAACACAAATCATTAACCGGTTTTAGTAATCAAATCGTTAATCTGTATATGGAATTCAGCTAGATGATTCAATCTCATGTGATTGTGGAGATTGGAAGGGTCTCCATGTCATGGAATGTGTGATTGAGAAAACGCAAGAGCATAGCTCTTCCAAAGGTAAACAATCAGCAAACATAAGTCTAATGATGCCAAAGACATGCAAATGTTCGAAATTTCGAAAAGTTTGCAAGGGTCAGTAGAATGAAAGCCTTAGCAAGAGCTGCCAGAGAACATCGCGCTAAACTACCAAAGTATTTCAGTTGGTACACATTTTGGAAAGTGGAAGGGGCAAACATTTATTGAAATACAAAGCTGAATTATGGCAATTATTTATCAACTTATTCCAAGTTTCAAGTGAATACCTTATATATTTGAGAAATTATAACATAAAAATGTTAACCCCAAAATGTTAACCCCAACATCTGTGTGAAAAGTGGGCAATCTTCTGTCAAAATACAGAGTTATGGCGATTGTTGCACCTGATGCTTGAGATGATTACAAAAAATTGTTCCAACTTTCAAGTGAGTACCTTATGTAGTTTAGAAATTATATTACTTTGGAACAAAAAGTTGATGACAAAGATATATTTCACGTTTCAAGTGAATAACCTATGTAGTTTTTAAGTTACAAGACATTCAAACAAAAACTTAAACCCAAAAATATATGTGAACAAGAGGGCCCTAGGACGCTCACCTGAGACCTTGTAACCCATTTGGCATTTGCATCCCCGAGCCGTGGCTTATTTTTATCCCAGGGGCATAATTTGAACAATCTTGAACAAACCTCTGAGCCTTGCGGTTTCAGGTAAAGATTTTTAAAGTCATTTAGCTATTTAAGTTTCAGGTAAAGATTTTTGAAGTCATTTTGATTTTTAAGTCCGTATAAACCATGTGACCCCAGTTTTGAACCTATGGGCATAATTTGAACAATCTTTGTAGAGGACCACTAGACGATGTTGCCTACCACATATGAAACCTGTAGGCCTTGCGGTTTCACAGGAGAATTTTAATGTCATTTTGCTATTTAAGTCTATATGTGACCCCAGGGTTGTGGTCAGTTTTCACCCAAGGGGCATAATTTGAACAATCTTTGTAGAGGACCACTATAGGATGTTACATAACAAATACAAAACCTCTGGGCATTTCGGTTTCAGAGGACAAGATCAGGGCTTCCATTAAGGGAAGTTTGGGAGTAATTTACTCCCAGTTTTTGTCACAGGACTTCCAAAATTGCCACCATGGAAGGTGCAGAACTTCCAAAATTTCAGCCATGGAAGTTCTATCATGTAAGGATGAACAAGTTAGAAGAAAAATTAAGTAATTTATCTAAATGTTAACCTCTTTCACTGAATAAATTGGCATATAAACACTTGATGAAAAACAACTGGCCTTAAAAACACCTTGAATTTTATACATTACTTAATTTCATTTCTGAAATACAAAGGACTTATGTACCGCAATACTGTCAGAACTCCAAATGTTATGAGCAAAACTTCCAAAATCAGAGGCCAGGAAGTTCAAACTTCCAGTTTTCAAAAGTTAATGAAAACCATGGACGATTTTTAAAGACATTTTGCTATTTAAGTTTATATTAACCATGTGACCAAATATGAAACACCTCTGGGCCTTGTGGTTTTAGAGGAGAAGATTGTTAAAAGTTATTTTGCTATATATTCTATATAAACCATGTGACCCCCGGGGCCTGGCCCGTTTTGACCCCAGGGGCATAATTTGAACATACTTTGTAAAGGACCACTAAAGGATGTTACAACCAAATATGAAACCCCTGGGCCTTGCAGTTTCAGAGAAGAATTTTAAAGTCATTTTGCTATATATTCCATATAAACCATGTGACCCCCGTGGCTTGGCCAGTTCTGACCCTAGCGGACAATGCAAGAATTATAAACAATTTTTAACTTTTCTAATCACCAGATTGCAATAAATTGTTGACAGTAATTTGCAAACACCTCTTCACGGATTGGTTGTAACATATGTCATCGATTTTGACAGGAAGATACATATTTTATGTGAGTGATGTCACTTTCTCCACCTTGACGAAATTCTGAGTGGCGCAAAATTTCAAAAGTTGATCTTTACTTATGCAGTATGTTTTTTTTGAAGCATAATAACTAGTTATTTATTTTAAATGCAGTTATTGTGTTTTCAGGAACCAAAAACACGTTGTTTTTTAAATGATACAGTCCAAATAACAACATATGAAAAAAAAAAATTCTGATAATCCCCGGATGGAAATTGTTTAAAACAAGATTCTGTGTTTGATGAACACACATGCCCCCGGTTGGTGCTGGATAGTCCATTTCTTAGTCCAAATTAGGTCAAGGTCAAAGTGAGATTGGAATAACTGTGGGTGGATTAGGAACGGTCATAAGTCACAACTGTGTAAATATTTAAGTATTGTAGTTAGCAGCGTTGGTGCTAGACGAAACGGTAAAATCTAGTTAATCAAGAAATGGCACTTCTGAATTATTGGTTGAGGTTGGGTGATATGAGTGGATTGGGGATGGTCATAAGCAACAACTGTAAAAGTATCCAAGTGTTGTAGCAAGCAGTGTTTTTGCTAGACGAAATGGTAAAATCTTGTTAACCAAGAAACAGCCCATTTGAATTATTTTAAGTGCAAATAAAGTCAAGGTCACAGTGAGGTTGGGTGATATGGGTGGATAGGGAATGGTCATAAGCATCCAAGTGTTGTAGTAAGCGGTGTTGGTGCTAGACGAAACGGTAAAATCTACTTAACCTTGTCATGGTAGGACGGATGGACAGGACAATTACTATATGCCTACCGCATTAAGATGCCTGTGGGCATAAAAAAAGCATAGTCGGGGTTCATCGGACATTGAAACAGCAACAAGTTTTTAAAACAAATGACATAGTTCCTATAGATCTACGTAGAACATTTTTTATAAGTCACTGATTCATATTTTTGTTATTTCTGTTTGATAGATGTGGTCAAGATATGTAGTTGTTTCACTTCGCAATGAAGAAATCAGAAGAAACGGACAAATCAGAAGAACCGGACAATGATGTAGAACCAAAATTCAGACAATGAAACTCCTGGACAAATTGTGCGATAAAGGAGTGGTGCTTTGATCATGATCTGTTGTTTGATTTACATTGTTATGTTAATGAGCTTGTGGCAAAATTCCCTGCTATCTGTGAGGTGGTCCTTTAAAGATGTGAGAAACAGAAAAAAATAGAGCTACTTCTGATGAAATTATTGCAGACAGTCACACGTGCCTTGTTAACAAAATTGTAGCATTTGTAACGAGTCAAGAGTGCCAGGCACTGCTGAACACGTCAGATGAAATAACAATGAACTCCTTATTGAAAATTAAAAATAACAATGAAATGTTTTCAATAGAATATTTTTGTGCTAGAATTAAAAACTTAAACTTGTTTTGTCCATTTGTCACAACATCATTACAGCATGTATTCACTTTTTACATATGTGGCGCATCGTGGGAAAACCGGACTGAATGCATGTGCGTAAAGTGTCATCCCAGATTAGCCTGTGCAGTCCGCACAGGCTAATCCGGGGTGACACATTTCCGCCTAAAGTGGATTTATGGTTAGAAGACACTTCATTGAAACAGAAAATACCATAAAAGCGGAAAGTGTTGTCCCGGATTAGCCTGTGCGGACTGCACAGGCTCATCCGGGACGACACTTTACGCACATGCATTAAGACCGGTTTTCCGACGACGAGCCTCATATTTATATCATGCATTTAATCTTAACCTATTTATTTAATATTGATTGTGTCGAAAGCCAGAGGCTTACTTAGACACTTTCGAGTCTATTTTCTGGGTAGAACCAATACTTGTACAGTCTTAAGAAAGATCATTCAAACACTAGAATGTTAAGTACGTTTAATGGGTACAACCAGTACTTTTACAATCTTTTGAGAAAGATTCTAACACTTTTTGAAAGGCTTTAGACCATTTCCTGGGTAGAGCCATTTCTTGGAGTCTTTTGAGAAATATCAATGGAACACTCCTCGAATCGACTTTTGAGTTCATTTCCTGGGTAGAACTAGTACTTGGAGTATTGAGAAAGAGAAATCGAATGCTTCTCGACTTGAAATCGAACTCACAACCTCTCGATCGCAAAGTAGACACTATATCCAGTCACACCACTTCGATCTTCAAATGAACATAATGTCGTATATCATCACATGAAAGCATCTTTAAATTATATTTTTAATTAATTAACAACGAAGTGGTAGATCTTAGTGTATTTAAAGTCCTCAAAATAACTGTCTTTACATTCGTGTCAGACACGTATTACCGTGATTGCACTCGTTTCATACATGCCGAAAAAGGTAAAGGCAAAAGGTGCCAATATAATAATGAAAATAAGGACAAGGCCGTGACCCAAGTGAACCTTGGAAACATGAGTATTACAGAGTAGCAGAGGCATTATGTAATAAATTGCAGGATGAGCTAACCAGGATGGAATCAATGACATCATTGCCACGGTCATTTAGACAGGCAGCATCAACGTTCGAAGTGCCAAGGTCATCACTGCATGATCCTTAGTGTAATCAGCGGCAGAGTTGATACAGATGCCACTCCAGGCAAGCAGCCAATATTTCCGCCTGATGTGGAGAGTGCTTTGGCGGATAGTCAAGGAAGCTGCAAAAATGGGGTTTAGACTGGACCAAAAGCAGCTAAAGGCAAAAATCCAAGCGACTCGTTGCAATCATGGGACTTAAAACGCCTTATAAAAAATGGCATACCTGGTGACGATTGGGTAAATGGGCTTTCGAAAAGAAATAACATCAGTTTAAGGGCACAGGTGCCATTCTCTACCGTAAGAAGCTGGATGCTGAATCCGAAGATAACGGAGAGATACTTCCAAGACCTGGAGCAAACACTAACATCACTCCAATCGATAAACCCAATCAGATATGGAACATGGACGAAACATCTGTGTTTTCAACACACAAACCGACGCACTTCCTTGCTGCAAAGGGTACTAGAAATGTACCTGGTCCAGTTTGCCATAGCCGTGTGTCTATTACTGTCACTGCATGTATTATTATGTTCAGATCTTTAAATCAATGTTTCATAGGTATACGGCTCTGAAGTTTTGGCGACAACTAATGAAAACCTGGGACTTTGACACTGGAAGCAGATATGGCCGCAGATATCTTCGAGGCTATCATGAGTTCCGGTCTGCACGTCGACCTTCACAGTGCTGACTATGTTTCCGATGAAGTTGTAGTCGCTTCTGCCAATGAAACATCGCCTTCGGAAACAGCATTATCAGAGCAGTGAAGATCTCCAAATGAAAACAGAGAAAATATTTTCAAGCTTCCCCCTCTGGGAGGCAGATCTGAACAGAAAAGTTCGAAAAGTAAACTAACTTCTCATAGGTTAGTAATTTAAAAAGAAAAAGGTAAAATATCAGAACTTCACAATTAAAAAGCTATGATCATTGTAATGTACGTCTGGCAGTCAGTGTCTTTTTATTATTATATTCGATAGTAAACACTGTAAACAGCATCAACAAGTAAGTTAGATCTAGATGTTTTTAGAATATTAATGTATACATGCACTACCATCACTCAGGGTGCTCACCAGTGACGAGTTTGTGCGTGACAAGGAAGAGGCGAAACGAAAGAAGGAACAGGACGCCCTGATGAAAGAAGAAAGGAAACAGGCATGGCTGGCCAAACAGGAAAAGAAGAAATAAATAAAAAGCAAAAGCAAACAAAAATCTTAATAAAAAGAAAAAAACTAGAACATTAACATCAGGATTAATGAAAAGACATATTCGACAATTTGTTAGCTCTATAACGTCTTAAGTAGTAGAAAGTACCAATATATGCAATTGTATTGTATAGGGGTGTATTTTCATGATATAAAATTATTCACATTTGAGCGAATACATTATTGGATATACAGGGTGTCTCATAATATATGTTACCATTATAAATGCACGTGTTTCGTTTTGGGAGTGAATGTGCTATAGATGAAAACAATAACATTTTCATACATATAATTATATTTTAGCTAGCATGAATATTGTGCCACATATTTTGCATGATTTTCAAATAATCAAGTAGGATTATTACAATACATGTTCCACATGACGTCCCTTTTGCGTAATTACGACGTCTCAATGTTTTTAAAGTTGTTGATCACAGCCTGAAGAGTTTAAGTGTTTATTTGCCTAATTTCTCGCCTAATGTTCAGTTTAAGTTCATGCACATAACTTGGTGAGGGCTTATACAATTTGTCCTTTAAAAAAACCCACAAATACAAATCCAGCGGACTCAAATCTGGCGAGTGTGGTGGCCATGGGAAAGTAGTCCTTAAAGAAATGACCCTGTCTTCAAATGTCTTTTGCAGCCAATCAAAAACAACTGCAGTGTGCGGTGTTGCACCATCTTGTTGAAACCACATGTCATAAATACGTATTCCTTTTAACAGTAGTGCTGGAATAAATTTGCATTTGAGAACATTGAGGTACCGTTCACTGTTAATGGTTTCAACAGTACCGTCCTCATCTTCAAAGAAGAACGGTCCAATTATGCCTTAGGAGCTAAGTGCTGCCCAAACAGTTATTTTTTTCACTATGTAATGATTTTTCACGATGATAATCTGGTTGTTCAAACCCCCATTGACGACAACTTTTCTTTTTCATTGCATTATTTAAATAAAAATGGGCTTCGTCAGAAAACAACATCAAGTCAATAATACTGGGATTCTCTTTTACCCAATGAGCAAAATGCAATCAACTCTCAATGTCATTGTCTTTGAGATGCTGCATGAAAGACAACGTGTATAGAGTTAAATTTAAATCCAGACGTAACATTCTATGTGTACTTGAACGACTTACAGTGTTTGTGATGTCACCCAGCAAGTTTCTTACAGACTTCTGTGGAGTTTTTGAAATGGCGCACTGAACCTCGGCAATATTTTCTTCGCTTCTCACAGACTATGGTCGCCCCAGATTGGAATAACGTCCATCTGCTAACCGCTTTTCAAACTGGTCAACAAGGCGTTTAATTTAAATTTGGTAACTTCTTCTTACTAGGGTGCCTCTTTTCCATTTGTCGGATGACTCTTGTTTGGGAAAGAAGTTGCATAAAAGAGTTTAACACTTTCACTCTCAAAACTGCAAGACGACGCCATCCTGAATAACAAGTAACGTCAAATGACGTCATTTCCTACTATACGACAACAATTTTCCCGTACTATTTGCAGTAAAAAACTTTACTCCAAGCTTGTTAACATCATGTGTAAATAATAAGTTTCTGTTAATAAATGATGAAACGACAGTTATTAAAAATAGTAACAAATATTATGGGACACCCTGTACACATTTTTTTACTTTATAAAATGATACATGACATAATAGTCCGATAAACCCCCAAATTACCATCCAATGTACATCTTTTCACTGTCCGGTTCAAGCCAGTGAACGTCCGATTTTACCCTTTCAAGCCACAACATTTAACTTTCATACTTGTTCATAGACCGTATTGTTCACAACTGGACAATGTTTTCCATCGCATACGATTACAGTAGCTATACTATAAAAACAAATATATTCCATAGCGATTCATGACATAGCAATACTATGCTATCACAGTAAATGTAACAAAAGGAACTACTGCGCAAAATGTTGCAGCACCAGAAACAATAATATACATAGTGTTTACAATGACATATCAAATAAAGGTTTAGTCCTGGGAGTGCAGGAATTTAACAATGAAACATCTTTAGGACTAAAACCAAAAATTACCAAACTCCCAAATCCAATGCAAGAAAAATGGACGAATCGTGCATCGAAGTACAAGACAGATCACGGTGTAGTTTACTCACCATTTAAGTAAATGTGAATCAAACCATGTGAATACATCATAGAGGTAAAGGAGGACCCTGTGTTTGCACGATCAGGGCTCACGCTGCCGTTCGCCAATTGAGCCATTTGCGAAAATATTGAGATATTGCCTCAAGAAAATGTCAAGTTGGCTCAAATGCCAAAAAACCCGACTTTGTATTTTCCCCATATGACAACAAGCAAATGGTACTGATTTGGACGTTAATTAGGAACTTTCTACAGACTGGTTTATGTACAGAGCACATAATTTATGACGCAAATCGATAATTTCCAATAACCAGTATAGCACATCTGCCATGTGTGTTTGGAATTTCTTATCAAGTTTGATCAAACTTGTGAAAACACAACAAGCTGATGGTCAGCATTCATTGTCAATTAAACGATGATTGCTAGCAAGCTCTCATAAGATCAACAGACACAACAGTTAATTAAAGGATTATCTTGTTCATAAATGGACTGTGGAAATGGATGTCTGGAATTTGTCAAAATTGACTGGTTATCTGGTTGTTTACATTTCGGACAGATTTGTCCAGCTGTTTGTTGGTGAGTTCTGACTTCAAAAAATACTACGAACATTATTCAGCTGTTTTTGGTATGGCTATTTTGTAAATCTACATATCTATTTAGTGTATATTTGCTCTGAACTTCAGCTTTTATTTATTAATATGCATGTATTTACCAGAGGGCAACAGTTGATTATGTTAATTGTAATTTATTATTTTTAATTTATGGATATATTTTGTTAAGTGCTTGTAGATATTATAACAGTCTGTGTTGACCGAAAAAATATTTTTCTAAGTCACTGCCAAAAAGAACAATAAACAACAATGTTTCATTACTAAGAGTAATATTATATTTATAACCTTTAAACAAGTGTAAGTGCTTTTGTAAATACCATAAGGGCATTAAAATACAGCACAGTAAAATATATAACATTTAAAACACTAAGATATGAGTAGATGTATGTTCCATGACAATGAAATACGAAACGATGACACGAGTCGATTGAAAAATTGGCTCAAGAAAAATTGGAGCCAGTGTGAGCCCTGCACGATGAAAGGAAGACAACCACATCCATTTGTCATTAGAAGACAGACAATTCCTTCAACTGTTGGACAAAGAAATAAAGATTCTAATTAGAAGACATAAAATTCTTGCAACTACTGGACAAAAAAAATTAAGCAAGATTTGGACGGATTCTGGACTACACCTCTCTCATTCAAGAATGAGTGTCCAATGATGCCGAATAAAAGTCCATTTGCTCTATGGCGTGCTCAGATCTTGGAGTCAAACCTCAGAAGAGACACCACAGAAAAGAGCAATTTGTGTCATTTTGGACAAAATACTGACCAACAGAGCTGCTGAAGTTGCACCCCAAGTTCCTTCTGGTGAATGCTGCTACTTACCTATATTTTGTGTGTTTAACCATAAAAAAGACGCTCAGGAGGGCGAGATGCTCTACTGATCCCAGGTCTATGTTTTGTTACCAGAATCACTTTAACAACTGTAAAGAATTTTAAACAGGACCATAAGGCAAGGCTATATATTACTTATAAAATCCTTAGGTCTTTTGTAAGTGACAGTACTTTTGGACAAGAAGATTTGTGATTTTCATTTGCAATTAAAGTTTAAATAAAAATGTCAAGCCCCTGTATTTTTAGCAAAGATTTTAAGATTTTTTTTCCTATTAAAGTAGCTGCACCGGTGCATGCACACACAACGAAAGAAGCGCCATCGCATAAGCTCTTTGGCCAATAGAGCTAAAAAAAACACTGAAAAATTCAGAGAATTTGTTCATTTGTCTGCAGTCTTTCAAGTCGTTTCCTTGAACAGCATTCTCATGTCAGGTCCAGACTTGATAAATAATTTGTGTGGAATACTTCTGAGAGTTTGCTAAGATATATTAGCAATATCAGCTGATGTGGAACAAATGTTTTACAGATTTCGTGTTTCAGAGAATGATAGAGATCATGTAAGATTCATTTGGCACAGAAACAATGACCCTGTTAAAGCAAGATTTGATTGAATACAGGATGTGCATGCATGTCTTTGGAAATTGTGCATCTCCAGCAGTTGTCTCATGTGGCCTTCTGAAAGCTTCAAGTAATGCCGAAGATGTTAAAGATTTCATGTAATTGTTCTTGTACAAGTAGATTCAAAGATATGTCCAAATGATTCCAAATCAAAAGAACCCTTTGACAATTATATTAACCCTTACCTAGCCTATACCAAGATATCCCAGGTTTCAATAGGCTCATCTATAAAGCAAAATGGCCAAAATGGAATCAGATAAAGGAAATTAAACATTCAATAAGATGACTTATTGTAATGATGTTCAGACTCTTCTGAGACAACCCAATAAGCAATAAACTTAGAAAAGAAATGTAGACTTGTTTAGGCCAGAGCCAATCTCATTAAAATAAAATCCTAACATTGTTAGGATCTGAAAACATCGTATAACAGGTCACGTTCAAATGACCTTCCAGACAAAAAAATACCAGCCCTGCTGCGCCCAATGAAATTGCCTTTTGCACAGCAATGTTTGGCCACGGTTTTTGAAAAGTTATGCATTTCCAGCTGATACTCAGGAATAAATCCTTTAAAGTTAATTTTCACGCGGATAACAATGGATATAGTGGTACCTTAGGCGAGTAAACATCCAAAGCTCACGGTAATTTCGTGCATAGTATTTGTGGTTTATAATTATATGAAGCTATACCACAAAATTTTGAAAGCAACAGTTTGATTGGCTCCTGGAAGGTCATCTGAACGAGACCCTAATGTGAAGTCATCAGATCCAGTGAGCGGATAATATAGTAGCGTTAGACTGGAGATTATTTTAACGAGATTGGGCCAGAGCTACACAAATTAGGTCAAGGTCAAAGTGAGGTTGGGTGATATGGGTGGATTGGGAATGGTCATAAGCAAAAACTGTGTAAGTTTCAATGTGTTGTAGTAAGCAGTTGATGGAAATGAAAACAAAGATGGAAAAGTCTGAGGAATTATTAAATAATGTGTGAAAACACTGAGGATTACAAAGAATATGATTATAAATCATATTCAATATTGTTTATATAATTGAATGAACACTCTTGGATTTACGAAGTCACGATGGATAGAATTACAAGATATTCTAAGCCCAAAATGGAATGGAATTCGAGCAACCTTCCCGACGGATGGCTTCAATTCAAAGATCATGTAGATCTTATATTTAAGGGTCCCTCAAGGATAAATCAGAGGAGGACAAGTGTACCTATTTGTTATTATGGGTTAGACAAAGACGAAGAAAAGTGCATCAAACACTATCAATTTAACAACATTGTTCAAGGACAACCAGCAATTGCTGATTTTATCACATCTTTTATAATATCTGCAGCAGATTGCAAATTTACCAACAAAGAAGAAATGATCCGAAATCGAATTGTGTTTGGATTGTCATCCACCAAAATCCGTGCAAAACTCATTCAAGATGGTGACAGGTTTACTTTGGATAAAGACATCAAAATAGCACAAACATTTGACTATGCACAAAGTCAGATGAAGTCTATAGAAAATAAAGAAAAAGACGTACGTGTGTTATGAAAAAGACAACAAAAGCACAGACCAGACGAACCGGCACAAGGATCAAGAACTTTTCTCACATGACAAAACCACAGAACAATCCACATACGACAACCTGTGGATAATGTGGACAGGGTTATGGTGGATCCTCCTGCCCAGCAAAAGGTCAGCAGTGCCGAAGGGCCGGATGTGGAACCATTTCGCTCATGTCTGCCAAAAAAACGTACACGGTGTACACAACGGAGATGATGAAAGTGAAACGAACAACTTTTAAATCGCATCTATAACCAGACAAAAAATGAGGTATGTGCACACATTTCTGTTGGTCTTTCAAATTCAAAAATGAGTTTCAAAATCAATACAGGTGCCTTTTACAATACATTGACTGAGAATGATTACCTCTCACTGAACATTAAGGGTCCATTTAAACAAAGCAACAGTACGCTAACAACTTACAAGGGGTCAAAATTGTACATTTAAGGCAAAGTTACACTCACATGCAGGTACAAGAATGTGAACAAAAATGTCGCATTCTATGTGGTCAAACAGAGCAGATGCTCAATTCTGAGATTACAGGCCAGTTTAAATTTAAATTTAAACAAAATTGTCATGGCCCTTGACAAAATCCCAGAAGGTTACTCCAACAATGGAATCGGTTCTTGGTCATTTCCCTAAGGTTTTCCAGGGTGTAGGGAAGATGCGAGGAACCTGTTCAATTTTGTAAGATTCCTTGAAAGAGATGACGTCTGCTGCCTGGTAAAGCAGATGCGGTTCAAACTGGAAAAGAGAAGCAACAGAAACAAGTTTTAAATGACTATGCGTACATCTTCACCAAAATTTTCTGGCAAAATCCAAGTTCAAACTGTCAAGAGCATCATTTTGTCGTTGCAGGTCGAAGCATATTCACTGTGTATAAGTGTACAGTGAGTTAAACCTGAAGTTGGTGATCTGTACGCCGATGATCAGTTAGTTGCAAACAGCAGTAAACGCAGTAAGTGACACCGATTTTTATTTTTATTTTTTTTCTTCGAAACAGAATATAAATTTAACTCAGTTCTCCGAACACATATAATGTCATTATGTAAATATATTATGTCGGTCATGCCTCGCATTTTAAGAGTACTTGTTTTAGCATTCATGATCACTTTGTGTTTTGATTTTTTAAATAAAAATAATAAGTTTGTAGCCGTATATTTCATTGTGATGATGGTTGTTGGTGTATTTTTGTGTAAAAATTGATAAATACATCACTAACAAGTGAAGCAGTATTCATTTAATTAAAGGGAATAGGTTTTGCGCATAGAAATCAAACATTTTGTCCACCCACCTAACGTGACTCGACTGTACGACTTGTTGCAAAATGTCAAACTTAGACTGTACGATAAGTTGCTCATGAAAAGGATCTGAATGCTTATGTTCAAAAGTAATTATAACTTGATTTAATGTGTAAAAGTCAATTTATGTTAATTTTCTCTGTCCGCATTTTCAAGCAATAATTTTATATGTAATAATATAATCATTTTAAAACAAAATGATACGTTAATTGTAGTTGTTTTACTAAAAAAGAAAACGAAAGTTTGTAAGTTATATTTATTGCAGAAATGCATTTCAATTTGATCCTGTTGTAGTACATGTACTTCGACGACGCAGCAAGTGGATGTCAATGAAACGATGAATCCAACCCAACAGAAGAAAAGTCGAAGACAAAGACACCAGAACCATCACTCACCATGAACATGAACAGAAAAATGAAACAATGGGCGGTGAAAAAGGGACACCATAAGCTTCTACAGTCATTAATGCACACTATAGTGATAAGTTAGGGGAGATTGCAATAAATGGAGAGAAAGTGAAGCAGACAAAGATTGAGACCCTGTTAGTGAATGAATATAAGCGTGTGTATGCTTGTGTGTGTGTAAATATGTGTAAATATCATATTATATTATATTAAAATAAATGTATGTAACTACATGTTTGTTTACATGTTATGTAAATACATGTAATCAAATCTATAATGTAAATGCTCATGAAGATGACATGCAATTACGTTATTCAATGCCCTTGTGTAAAATAAGATATGTGCACTGTAATAAAAAATGAAATTAAATTAAGGAGTCAATAGAACAAATAGAACATTCATGTACAACCAAGGACCAGCTGCCTGTGCAAGTCACACTGCATTAAGTGACCACCAGTGTTAAGAGACCACTTGTAAGAATCCCACGGGTTGTCTCGTAAGACAGGTTAGACTGTGCTTTGCATGTGAAATGCATCACTTACTATAAAAATATGCATTGTTTCAATGCGATATATTGTTTCAATAAAAAAGTAAATCATTTTATTTTTGTCAGAGTGTGTTTTTATAACAACTAAATGTTTGTTGTTATAACTTCATGTAAAACTGGTGTTTATTCACATATGTTTAAACGAAAAAAAAAATAACAAGAAAAGTAGTTCCATTTAAGCCATACTGAAATGAGCACTTGTCTTTATTTCACACAACCCAGAGTTGGCATCCACATTTTCCACTCGCTCACCGAAAAGCCTGAATAAATTAAGAATATTTAATTGTTTACTTTGCTGTAAGATCTCCATGTTGATTGTCAGAATTATTATTTCAGATAGTACTTCCTGGATGTTATTTTTGTATTTGTAAATTGTATTTTGAAGCCTTTGGGTAGTCTTTTTTGTTAACTTATTTCACCGATTACACCCTGTTCGAAAAGAATTGTTTATCACTGAAGTGATACATTGTTCTAATAAATATCAGCTTTTGTGATTATCATTTAGGAAATGAAAATATTCATAAATTGTGGCGCATCATGAGAAAACCGCTTTTAATGCATGTGCGTAAAGTGTCGTCCCGGATTAGCCTGTGCAGTCCGCACAGGCTAATCCAGGACGGCAATTTCCTCTTTTAAGGTATTTTCTGTTTCAAGGAAGTCTCTTCTAAACATAAATCCACTGTAGGCGGAAAGTGCCGTCCTGGATTAGCCTGTGCGAACTGCACAGGCTAATCTGGGACGACACTTTACGCACATGCATTATGTCCGGTTTTCCCACGACGCGCCTCAATTAATAAGCAAATTTTATCTTCTAGCATTTCAGAGAAGGTAAACCAACAGCTAATTTTCTATATCCAGAGTATGCCCTTGATCATCACCCAAGTATCCGTCTACGCCCAACACACAAACCTAGAGAAACGTCAGAACCACCAAAGAGCGAAAAAAATCTGTCACTGCCCTGCTTGTGTACGTTTATATTAAATATAACAATATACATGTTTATTAACTTGTTAGTATTATTAGAGCTTAAATGATACTTTGGATGCATCAATCAAGCGATTGTAAAGGACCGGATTCGATAGTCGATACTTAATATTTACATTGATATATAAGGCAATACATTGACAACAACCAATACAATGGCATAAATAAGACAAATTATTTTCGAATAATAATAATTTAATTTATTACTGCGAATATATTGTTCCGGTTCGCGTTTTCCTTGGAAATACTTCCTCGTTACCTTTTATCGTCGGCCATTGAACCAGAAGAATCTCGTGTTCGTACGATAAACAATTTAAAAATAAATCACAAATAAACCAGTTAGGCCAGCTAGTGGGAGAGATGTAAAAAGAAGGAGGACAAAGGAGTCTGAGGATGTGGAGTATGTCGGGTCGAACGACAATGCGAGCTCAGGTAAAGGGAAAACACAGTGGACTGACATGGTGGAAAGCTCGTCGAGATCAGAAATACTTAATCACAATACATGTAAGTGTAACTCAGGGTGTGGTGGAGCTATGGCCTCAGTAACAAACCCCGTAACTACTAATAGTATAAATACGCAACCGGAGGTCCAAGCTCGACAAGACTATTGCCCGACGATACAGCCGCCCATGTCTCCGATCAGATTGGTAGTCAGATCGAGAGGGTCGAACTCATTAATTTTTAATTGTTGTTGAAATGCTCATTAGAACTCTTAGATTTCTGTTCAGGCGCGACATTTCAATTTTCGGTAGATGGTCAATTGAAGTCTAAACCACCTAAAAGCAAACAGAACATCACCACCATTGCAAAATGGACAGACACATTCATTATTTTCATGTCAAGGTCAACCAAAAACGGCAGAGAAAATGCATATCATGTGGACGATCAGAGAATGCGCGGGTCGTCAATGCGGCATGGCTTGGCGGGCTTATGAGAAGCAATTTAGGGTTAGGCAATCATTGGGGCCTTCATCTTGGGCGCACATCAACAACGACTTATGGTGGCGTCGCATCCAAATGCCCACCGCAATCGTACCAGCAGCCACACCCCAAAGAATGCCTATTAAGCAATTTAGAACATGATTTTTTTTATTCCGGCAAGTGAACGTGGCCTAACTGCAGGTTTAAGCATGCTTGCTCTTCCTGCGGTCAAGGTCACACATCTTCAGTGTGTCCTATACTGAACGTAGCGGCACCACTTTATAGGCGACCTACTCAAGCCAAACTGATGACATTTGCTGCCTATTATGTTGGCGGCGCATATCCCATTCTATGATTATTACCGTTGTGTTCATTGAATTACATTAAAGACAAAGTTCATTTTGTTTGTTGAATTTATTTCAATGCATGTAACAATAATAAATTATACTCCTGTTTTTCTATATTGCAAGTCAGGAGTCATGAATTCACAAAAAACAAGCCTGTATAAAAGAAACTTCAATCAAATCGAAATATTCAACTAAATGATGTTTGAAACTGAATCGAATTGAGCCATTTGCAGCTCTTACCATTATATATATGCGGGGATAGCAAAATCGATTTTATCACATGCTATACCTTGTTTCCCATGTAATACAACCATTACGAATATTTCTATCTTACACATGTGTAAGATAACATTTTGAGCGTTTTCATTGGCTACGTGTTCTTTGACTGACCAATTGCATGACGTTATTTTGGTGAAATGACGTCGTCAACATGAAATGACGTCACGTCAGTACACAACTTTGAGAATTTACCAACTTATTTTGGTAAAATTAGAAGGGTTTTATTTCGTTTTAAAGCATGTGATAAAAAATATCTGACACTCGTTGTCATTTCATATCATATTTTATTAAACTCGTCCAGGAAATTCGTTAGGAAGCTCGCCAAAGTATATAAAAATATAATGACCCCGAAGACATGTGTGAAGTTTCAATTGAATATCTGTAGTAAATAAAGAGATATAAAGTTGTTGCACGCAAACTTTAACCTGAATTTCTAAGTATAAAAGAGGCATAATTCTGCTAAATTGCAGGTCAGAGTTATAGGCCTTGGTCAGTGACCTCATATAATGCCCTGAAGACATGTTTCAATTCAATATCTGTAATAGTTACAGAGATATGCATTTGTTGCAAGCAAACCTTAACCAGAGCATTATGCCAATGCCGACGGTGACGCCGACGAACGGAGTAGTATAGCTCAAACTATTTGGTGAATAGTCAAGCTAAAAATGACAACTACCTTGAATTAAGAAATATGAGACTTCGCAACCCCTGATATATATACATATATATTAAAACCAATAAAATATATAAAAAGACAAATACAATCCTTGGATTTGTTATTCTTGTTTGTTATGACATTTCATTTTGTTGCTTTTTGTTGTTGTTGTTTTTATTTTTTTCTTCTTTTTTTTTTACAGTTCTTGCCAGTTCCGTTGGATATAAGCTAAACAACATTCAGGTCAACAATAGACCACTTTCCCGATACTTCCGTTGTTACTATTTATAGACGTCACGTGACGCGAGGATATTCAGAACGAGGCTGGACGTGATAACTTCCTTTTCCTTTGTTATGCAAATGGCGGACATTATTGACGATTATTTGTGTTATTCTGCAGAGAATTTAGATACTCTGACTGTGATTCATTTTTTTGAAACGATTATTGAAAAATGTAGGTGAAAACGTTTCTGGCAAGAAATCTTCCTTGGTTTCCCGTCTATATGCTTACATTTGCCGTGTAAATGCACAGACCCGAGATGTGTTGACAAATCGGGAAGTAAACAAAGAGGGAACTATTCATATTAACATTCCTGCCGAGTGTACATACAATGATTTAACAGTTCTAGCAGACAAAGCTTTGTGGACACAGGACCCACGATCGTTACCAAATGTAAACTTCCACCAGTTATACCAGTATTTGGTGGAAAGGACAAAGAAATTTGGTGAACACATCATGAAAGGCACTGTATTCAAAAAGGAACGAGCATACAACTTTTACAAGGAAAGGCATATAAGTGACATGAAAGTTGCCATTAATAAAAACTTGACACTAGTAAAAGCAAACGTTATTGCTTCAATGAAAAAAATACAGTACAAGGTGGTAATTGTCTTAAAGAACAATGGAGATGTGATGTATGCAGCCTGTAAATGCACAGCTGGGTAATTACACATTTTTATTTCTTGTAAATATAGTGTGCATGCATGTTATACATGTTTACCATTGAATTTGTCTAGAGGCCTGGGACTACAGTTGTCATATAATTCTCAAATCTTTATACTTGTAACATTATTAAAAGTAAGCCTTTATATAAAGGTCATAAAAGTATAACTGTAAAGAATTTAATATATTCAAATAGATTGTACATTAAAATATTTGCAAAAATAGAGTTGAAAATCACTGTCATTTGTTATATATAGCATAAATGATGTTGAAGCACAATTTTTGTCTGTTATTGTTTGTCTATATTCTGTTTGTTTGTATATTTCAGGCTTGGGCCTAGAGGGGAAGGTAAATGTAACCATGTGGGGGACTGCTGTTCTGTGTAGAGGACTTTACATGGAATGGCATGCAGAAGGCACCAGAAACTGTGACCTGTGCATCAAAGCTGAGTAACTGCAATGTGCCACGAGAGCTGAAAATTGACTCGGCTACCCTTGCTGAACTGAAAATCAAGAAGATTGTACATGGGAAATCAATCAACCGCGGTCACCAATTATGATCCCCGTGCACCTTCAGACAGATTTGTGGACGTTGGAGCAATGACTTGGAAGACTGTATACCTGCGTCAGGTTTCTTTCTGTTCCACGATGACCCGTCAGAGACCAGTGCTGAGGAAATTGAGGTTCTGTTCGATGAAAGCATCCATGTGGCGGACAATGTTGCAATTAATACATCCGTAGCTGAAGTTGAAGTCGACAGTGACTGTGATACTTGTAGTGACTTATCGGACTCAAGGTTGTTTAAACTTTGCACTGTAGATGTAAATGAAATTCAATTTTCAGGTAATCAAGATGAGATTCAGACTGCAGTCTGTCAATATATTGCTAAAGAAAGTGTTGACCAAGATGTTATTGACAAATTGGAAAATAGACCTAAGGCACAGAGTAACTCTGAATTCAGGAAAAATCTACACAAGTGTAAACTGACAGCATCAAATTTTAGGAAAATTATTAAGCGTAAAAAGAACCATGATGGCCTCCTAAAGCAAATGCTGTATCCTGACTTTACCTCCAAAGCCATGGAGTTTGGCAAGGACAATGAAGAAAATGCAGTACAGGACTATGTAAAAAAACAAGGCAGGTAGTGGAAAAAGTGTAGTTGTTACCAAAATGGGGTTGTTGTTGCACAAAGACTATGCGTGGTGGGGTGCTTCTGTTGATGGAAGGTATATGACCCTATTTTAGACAGTTTCGGCTGTCTGAAGGTTAAATGTCCCATGTCTAGAGCTGGCTTAAGTGTAAGTGAAGCGGTAGAAAAGAAGCCATTTTGTCTGATAAAAGCTGATAATGGTGAGGTTCAGTTGAACCGAAAACATGACTATTATTTTCAAATACAAGGTCAAATGTTTGTAACAGGACTAACATGGACTGATTATGTTGTGTGGCTTGGAAACGAAGTGTTCACTGAGCGCGTCCAGTTTGACAAAGACTCCTGGGATTGGCAATGGCTGCCATCCTTAAAAACACTCTACAAGAACATCTTTGTACCTGAGATGTTGACGAAATGAGTTCATCGCCAATTACTAGCGGCGCCTAAATGCTGAGAATTTGCTTCCATGCATTGTATATTTGTGTAAAGTGTATATATTTGTGAACTGTATATGTGAAACAGTTATGTACTACATCATGTAATGGTTATTAACAAGTTGACCTTTGAAATTTTATTGTATAAAGTATATAATCAACAACTGTATTGATGAACAGTAATATACTGTAGTAACTGTATTATGCTATTTGTATTTACATATTTGTTAACTGCTTAATAAATAATGAACTGCACTTAGTATTTTTCTGGTAATTTACACAATACCTCTGGACCGAGTTGCTCAAAATAAGGCCCATTACCATTAAGCATGCATTAAAATTATTAAGTTTTCATTATTTATGTTTTTTTACATTAATTGTCTGGACTACAATTTTGAGCAACTGGATACATAAGTGTTATGTATTATGAATACAGTGAAGCATAATATGGGCTCGAATGCCCCTTGAGGGCTCTCTATGACATATACTTTACTGGGTCGATTAATTGGATTAATCATGATCGGGTTTTAAATGGCTAAGATTCAATACATCATACAGAAAAAAAAAGACACATCACAGTTTAAGAACATATTATTTTATTAGAATACAATAAACTCTTTTAGAAATAGGTAACAAATCATGCAACAAAATATACTTATAAAACATCATGTAACAACATATTTTGGATGGACATCCACATAGAACTGCATTATGCTATTTGTATGAAGACTCATTCATTTTCGTGAAAATCGACATTTTCTATTAATATTTGCAGTTTCTAGTGATATACATGTAACATGATTCAACTGCAATGGGGTCAGCTTGATTTATGACAGAAGCAAATGTTTACATGTTTCAACAAACAAGTAACTGTAAACACAACAAGTTACTTCTTACTTTTATAAGCCGGTGGTAATAATAGTGGCAACAAGTTTGTCAAGTAAGCTACCACCTTTACAATGTGTTCAGCAATGTGGCTTAAACTCAGTGGCATGACTCCGTCAAGAATGTGGTAATTTTTAATTCTTCCAATTTTAAAATTAACGTGTATTCGAACGAAAGCAATGTCCATCGTCTCGCCAATGTCGAACCCTCGATCAGCCATTATATTGTCTCCAGCTTCAAGAAGATCAAGAAGACCTGATTTTTGGGTGATCGCTTTGTCCGAGATTTTCCCTCCCCACAAACCGAATATAAATGTTAAAGTTGAATTTGGAATCACTCCCACTAACACTTTTAAAGTATTATGGTGCTTATAGTTCGACCACGTTTGGGATGAATCAATAATGATTCTTGTTGTTGGATTCTGATGGAATTCCAATAGCATGTTCCTTCTGATTGACTTTTGTGATGGAAATGGAAATAATGTAGGAAGTTAGTGTGACAAAAAATTTATCCATGTCGTGAATATTTTGGAAAAGTACCCCTGGGAAATTCCAAATCTTTCTGATATGTCCCTCACAAATAGACCAACCTTCAGTCGTACCAGCACCATAAACAATTCTTCTTTGGTCGACAATGTCCTTTTTTCGCCCGGTCTGCCTGTGTTCTGTGTTTGGTACTTGGGGGTATCCTCCCCTAACTCGCTGCGCCCTCTCCAGTAGTAAGCTTTTCACTTTTTGCCCCTAAATATTTATAGAAAGCATTAAATGTTTCAATATTGGAAAACCCGTTTAGAACATCACTGCATGTTTGTCATCACTGATTTTTTCTAATGAGAATCTGTTTGCTTCAAATTTGCTTATTACTACATTTAATTCCTCTATTTTCTTTTCCAAAGTGTCACACTTCTCTTTGCATTTTTTTAACAGTTCACTCAAAATTTCCATGTCAGAAAAGCACTTCACTGAGGAATAGTCATGGTCGCAAAGTAGGGGAGCTTCTTGCCTCACACTTGCCTCTGTAGTAAAATCATCTGTCTGGCATGCTTTATCTGCTGTTGAAGGCACCGACACCTCGACTGGTACATGGGGCTGAAAAGATTTTAAAAAATAACCTTCAATAAAAAACATTGAAATAAAACTAAGTGCCATTTAGCTATTAATAAAATACATTTTTGAAAGACTATGTCATTGTGGCATCCAACCTTATTTCTGTTTGCCTCAAAATAATTTGGGCATGTCTACAATTATTTAGAAATTACTTGATCAGTTAGAATAAATATTTTTGATTCATCAATTCATTTGTTTAATTGTTTGAGTACGCCAAACAGACATTTTTAAAAGCAGACAGGTTATAATACTAATTTGTCTGATTTTATTATTACTTGTCCTGGGTATTATGCCCCTTGGTAAATATGGACTGATACAGACTTCAACAAAGATAATCACAAAGAAGAGAGGTATTTGTTGTATGTTTATAAATTTCTTAACTTGTATTTTCATTTTTTGTCAAATTTCAATTATGTGTTTAATATTATTTTTACTTACACACTCTGGATGATCGTCTGTAGATAAAGTGCATCTACCAACATGTTTGTTTGGCACTTGGACGGTGAGAACGGAAGACGGTTCTTTGGCGGCTTCCGTTCACAGACTTTGGACCAGTTGAAGACCGATGGCTCGATCCTGGGTCTTAAAGTCCACCGCTTACTATTGAGCGCTATCTTAATGTCCGACTTAGTAAAATGCTCATGGTTAATAACAGTTCTTGGAGTCATGTTGACACCATCACGTCCATCTAGTCTTTTAATCAATGAGCACCAACCCTATTTTGTCTCTTGTCCTCTAAAACTTGTTTAGGTATATTAAAGAAATGATATTCTGATAAATTGTTCTCCATATTATCGGCAATTTACACATCCATATACACAGCACATCTGGCCCCGGCTGTTTTACAGTACCATGTTCAGTTGAAATTCTGAAATAAACACGTGATCATCGATAATATGTATGTTATTCTCTTAAAGTTAGCAATTATAGTAATTGAAAATGTGAAAATCTGTAATTGATTTTATAATAGCCTCAGGGCCTTCAAGAAAGAGTGATCTGTTAATCTCATGTTGTTGTTTACAAATACAGTCATGGTTTATCTGTCCCAAACAGGTGATTTGTTTACATTTAGATTTTGTGTTTGTTTTTTTTTTAATTAAAGATCATGATGGATCTTCAGCATAAAACAAATATGGCCAAAATTATTTTTTTTAATATCCATTCTGCGATTAGCAATAACTTTACGATATTGAACTTGAAACAACAAACAGCAGAACAATGAAAGATATTGATAACTAACTTAACTATACAAGTGATGATTAGCTAAACAATAACAGGTAATTCTTTATTCACATTGGCATATGCGAGCATAAAAATAAAAGCGAATGTAAATTGCAAATATCTTACCTAATAAGGCTGTTTATAAATATTTCACTATTGAATAATCGTCAAAACTCTACTAAAATATTAATGTTTTCAGATTTTTTTCACAACTTCCGCTTTTTAACAAGCCTAGATACAGTATAATTTATTGAAAGGACATGGGCGGTTACAAACAGAAAGAAATATATTTACTGCTAATTGTGTCGATGTCGTCGAGTGTTGACATTTTGTCACGTCGCCGAATTTAAGCGTTAAATGTAGAAAATCGAATGCCGCTTTCACTGGCACCTTCAAAATGGATTCACGTTCAGCCTCGTTCTGAAATTCTGCGAGTCACGTGACTCCGCGCTTTATCAATATCGCCTTATTGGGAAAAGAGTCTATTGGATTTTTGTGTGTTTGTGTGTATTTTAAGGAATGTTGCGGTATTTTTTATACCAAGGATATTTTAAACCTATCACCACTTAATTTGCTATTATCGCAACTTCCGATGTTTAACTGTCAACTTATAAGGTCAAACTATTCCAGTTTCAGGTATCAGGTTCTACATCATCAGACATCGTGTAAGATCATGATACATCGACTATTTCCGGAATGCTTCGTAAGATAGATCTCGTGTCTATCATGGAGACATCTTGGCTTGATGCACCTGGGCTATGCATGACGCGTGTTGAAATAGCACCACATTTTATGTCGAAACGATGATAAAAGAAGAAAAGTAGATGTACATTTCATTGGCATCTTGACCTATTATCCAAAAGTCTTACTATGCAAATATAATTTCAAGAAATAATAATCCGGTATCGAAACTGATTCTAGTCTTTACAAACTATTTTAAGTTAAATTATACTGATAAAACAAGGTTTTGAGGAAGAATCAAATAAAGATAATGAAAATATATACACAATATGGACTGCCATTGCGTTTTACTACTGGCTTAGGAAAAGGCCTGATTTGTCAGGTAAAATTATTGTTTTAATAATTGATTTATTATTTTTTGTAATTTAATGTATTTATTTTATAAATTTTATGTTGTCAATGTTATTATCATAAAGTATTATGATATTCTTTAGTATATCCAGTTCGTTAATTTGTATACAATAATTAAATGTATACAATTCAATAGTATTTATGTTATTATTATTATTATTATATCATTTGTTTCATTGTATTCATTAACTTTTATCTAATGCCCATGGTTTCTTATTAGTAATTTACCATAAGTTTAGTGTTTTTGAAGCATTAATATTATTACTTAAGCTATGAATAGATGGCATAATGTTTGTTATTTAGTACAACTAATTCAAGTCTAAATAGCATTATACTTTTTGTTAATGTTTACCTAAACATCGCATGCTGAATTACAAAATGTTCCTTAAACTTCAGTGAAAAGTCTCTTAGATGTACTGAATTTTGCAAGTCTGTGATTAATATAGTCATCTCCCGAAGAATACAAAACCTGGCTGTGACTGGGAATCCCTACAAGAGCTCAACGAGGAACTTCAGTTTAGAAACTCGACTAGACTGTAAATAATCTGGCAGACCAACCAAATATTATCAAAAGATATCATGAAAGACTGCTAGTTTTATATAAATATGACTATAGTACTATGATAAAGCGTTAACTGAAATGATAGGAACATATGTTGAATTTACCATCATGTACAGTGACAATTTTAAGCTGTTTTCAGCTTCTGTGTCCTGAACGTGCAATACCGCAATGATGTATTTTACAACTGGTTTTACATTTATATAGTGTTGAAGAATGCTTTGATATATTTCCCATGTAAAATGTATATTATAATATTAATATAATATTTTATATATAAAGATATAATATTAATGAAACCGTCATTATAACAAATGTGATAGAGGGTATTAGAATATTTTCAAAACACATAATCACTTACAAACTTGAGAAATGATGTGAAAGAAATAGATATTTTTATGTGCCTGAACTGTGTCAATATGACAATGTTGAAATTTATGGACACATCCAGCAGCTACATTTGGAATTAATGAAATCAGAAACCTAGCATTATTTCTACAAGCACGAAAACAATCCAGACGGGACATTTCTTAATATGATAGTACCCAGTTATATATAGCCAGTAGAAACACATAAAATAGGCCTTTTTTTAACAAGATTACCCAATTATACTGTATTTAGTGATGTATCTGCAATGATGAACTTTGAAGGAAGCCGTATGCAGCTATATATAGTGTAATGAAATTGTGATAAAGTGAATCACCTTTTTTGTTGTATTTATTGTTACCATTTAATAAATAAATTAATTAATTATATATTAATTATAACCATTCAATATAAGTTTTCTCCTGAAATAAAACATGAAAGTGACATTACACAAAATAAGAAATATAATACTCTGTACTCATCTGGTTTATTGAACTATATTTTTGTATGCATTAGTATGCGCAATGCTTATAAACAAAATGAAGTAGTGTGATTCTTTTGTTTTGTGGTACAATGTTTAAATTAATTCCCAAACTGGATTGACATCATTACTGTCAGTTGAATACATGTTCAGTGGGGAGAAACGATGTTATTGATCTTACAGTAGATATTTTTTCTGTATTTTCTTGCGCTCCAATGTTGTTGTTGTTTTTTTTCAAATAAAAAAAATATCAGTATTATAAAAATATTATTTTCTAGTGCTTTTGAAGTTGGCTTATTGAGATCAAGTGGATCAAAACGATGCAAGGCTTAAGTCAAAAATAAGAAAATTGCAAGTTGCTTGCATCAAAAAGCAGGATTTTGCATCAATTGAAATCCTTATCTAAGACCGGGTGTCCATAATAGTATTAACGTGAGTGGCTTTCTTATAATACATTTGATTAATATTTTCAGGAGCGTATTGTTAATATCATAAAGCAAATCCAAAAAGTCATATTGTATATGAGCTAATTTTCAGGTTTATTTTACATTTAAAATGTGGTGGACAGTTGATAAACAAGTAAGGATACAACTTTAATATTACAGATTCATCAATCAATGTATTTGACAAAAGCAAAATTTGGTAGTGTAGCCTACATTTAACTTTTAAGAAAAAGAAAGCAAAATAACAGTTACACATACTGCATAAACTTCAAACATTTTTATCTGTGGACAAGTTACATTACGATCAAGGTGTTGAGTGAATCAAGTCAAAAGCACCATGACTATGAAACACTAGTATGTATGTTTCAGTGTTCCACAGAAATGATGCTGAAAATAACACCATATTCCCAAACTCCAGTTCACTTCAAATTGAGCTATATATAACATTATTCCACAGCGAATGGCATCTCATATTATTTACCGTACTGTTATTTGGGTAATTATTACCTCTGATCACTTTATTTTTAATAATTCCCAATAATTTTCAACATTTTCGTGTGCATTTGTTGAGCGGAATTTTAATACTGAATGTGCTGCCATTTTTGACGATCATGTGATTGAAAGTAGTCCAAAATGTCGCATGATGTACCAGAGGCGATTTATTTTTAAAATCGCCTGTGTACCCAGAGTGACATCGTGTACTGTCAAAATTTTGATACAAAAACAATGGCGGGGGGTGTCACGTTTCCCGCATTAGAAGAGGCACAATGTGCATTGAGAGAACATGAGCAAAGCACAACAAGATTTGTAACTGGGCATGCTTCAAAGAATTTCGGGAAGCTAGGTAAACAATATATGGTAGTATATTTGTTCTTGTTATGAATATAAAAGAACAATAAAAGTTCATAAGCATGATTAGTAGTATATATATGGTAGTATATTTGTTCTTGTTATGAATATAAAAGAACAATAAAAGTTCATAAGCATGATTAGTCAACAATTTAATTATGACTAGGTCACAAATAGATTTGCAGTCTGGTTTGAACGAACACTAAAGCATTGTCAATTTTTGGAATTTGACAGGTGCCAAGAAAATGCCATCCGGCGATCGGACGGTGCCCCGGCCGACATGATTTTGACCTCCCTGACCCCCAAAAAAATTGCCCAGTTGCCGTTAACTTTTAAGTATTCCTTAAACTGAAACGGGCACCGTCCGATGAGCAAATGTTTCAGCTGCCACCGCCTGATTGCAACTGCTGCCTTAGCAGGCACTGTCCGATTTTGCCCGATTTTGAGTAAAACAGACGCCGTCTGGTGGAAGTTCCTTATTTGTCACTGGGGCATTAGTATAAAGGCTCATAGTTATAGCACTGTGTATGATGCAAAGCACTGAAAATTTCTCACATGAGTTCTCTTCCTTGTCTTTAGTTCTTGTGTTCCATTAATAGAAGTTGTTGAGTGACGTCATCTCTCGTTCATTCTATTTACTGGCTAGCGGCAGCGATAGGGAAAACAAATCTAAGACAAGATTTTGTGTTTGATAAACACACATGCCCCCCGGTTGGTGCTGGGAAGCCCAGTTCGTAGTCCAAATTAGGTCAAGGTCAAAGTGAGGTTGGGTGATATGGGTGGATTGGGAACGGTCATAGTAAAAACTGTGTAAATATCCAAGTGTTGTAGTAAGCGGTGTTGGTGCTAGACGAAACGGTAAACTCTAGTTAACCAAGAAACAGTCCATTTGAATTATTCTAAGTGCAAATTAGGTCAAGGTGAGGTTGGGTGATATGGGTGGATTGGGAACGGTCATAAGTAACAACTGTGTCAATATCCAAGTGTGGTAGTAAGCGGTGTTGGTGCTAGTCGAAACGGTAAAATCTAGTTAACCAAGAATATGGCACTTACCGTAAAAGACCATGTATTACCAGCACATTTTTACCCAAAAATTGGGCTATGCAAATTTGGTGCGCGTAATACACGGTAACAGTCATTTCCAGCAAGTTTTTTTTTTTTTTTTTTTCGTCATATTTTTTAAATATTTATTTTATATTGAATTCATTTTTTTATTAACAAAACATTCTAATTACCTTGCAATCATATTTCCAATTTGAACAAACAACAAAATCGGATAAAAACACAGCCATTTATAATAACACCTGTTTCAACTGAGAAGAGAGAAAGTGCCATGTTGTCAATTAGCCAGGCCTCTAAATCTGCAAGCCATTAGCAACATACATAGCAATGGTGTTGGTTTGACTTCAAAAACTCTTTGATGTGACTGCCAAGCTGGGGCCACTGTCTAGCTGTTTGCAGCATTTTAAGTGTTTAACATGATTAGCACCTGGTCAGTGAAAAAGCATCAATCAATACTACTGTACCTGTACAATGCAAACAGTGTGGATAGAGCATTAATGAATTAGCGTTTTAGAGGAAATGTCAAGGGTGTGAAAAAATTCAGACAGTTGTTTTGTTGCATTGGATAAATTGGAGATTTAAATGGAAATGACGAAATATACATGTACTGGAATTAAAATGGAGATTGTGTTATGGCATCAAACTTATTGAATATCAGTGGGACTAGTCTGCCCACAGTGTAACAAGCAGGTCGGCCTAAATATCAACATTATCTCAGTTAATGCAGATTTTAATCCAACACATAAACTCCCTTATGGGCTCCACAGATTATCGATGCGGCTAGCGACCTAAGTCATTCATAACTAGGCGAAAGCGACTAAGGATTAGACATGTTTATCACAGGGTTAACAGATCATATAGTATAGCTTATACATTCTCCGTTTTATATATTATCAGGATATACTTTATTCAAGGAGGAAAGGTGTATGTTATGGTAAGATTATTAATTACTATTTCCATACTGGTTTGAAATTGAAAATTACTTTTGAGGGTAAAAGGTAACATTAATTTCAATAACTTACAGCAGAATTTGTGTGAGATGGATATACATCTCCTATGAAGAACAGTCTGGATACCACTTTCTGTTGTTAATAACATTATAAATGTGTTGTTTGAATGGATACCACCTTCAACATCACAAGTTTTTCCAACTTTACAGATATACGTTAACATGGTAAACGCGAGTGTCATTAAAACATTCGAGTAATATGCATTGTATGTCGATATAGTCATCTAATTGGTTGAGATACTGAAATCTTATTTCAAACAGATATATATAATCTCTATTTTTAGATTCAATACAAAAGGTTCTTTTCCGTATCTACTTCCAGGCCAATTTGGTACAGCGCCAGGGCGGAAGTGACGGAAATGCACAGAACATGCAGAACAACATATTTGATAGATAGGCGCAGAATCTTTGAAGGACATATGAACAGCAGTCAATGAACTTAAAAAGAGATGTTGTTCACCTTAAAAGATTATTCAGGAGATAAGGACTCAAATGCAAAGAAAGGATGGTCAGAACACTCTCCTCTTAACCTAGGTTCTTGCTCCAGCCAAGGAACCGACGCTGTTGATAGTTTCTTGGCAGAATGCCAACCAGAGACACCTACGGGGACAGATCTGGATTGGGCGGAAATAGAGGACCATTTTGAGTCCGACTTAGAAGTGGGCGAAGACATTAGCTTCAAGTTGGCCAATTTTACCAACACAGTTCTGCGAAGAACTCCAAAAAGTGAAAAGTTTAAAATCATGCAGCAGAAACATAAAAGGCAAAAAAGCGTTGACAATATGCAGCTACCAAAAGTAGACATGGTACTTGCAAAAAAGCGTTGACAATATGCAGCTACCAAAAGTAGACATGGTACTTTATAGCACTGTAAAACGGGAAACAAAAGCGTACAATTACGCAATGCAAAAATTGCAACATACTTTGTGCCATACAATCGTCCCCACATTAAAGTTGATGGACAACCTGAAGAAGAACGGACCGATTACCAAAACTAAAGAATTAGCAGGTGACATTTTTAAGATTGTGGCACAAGGTGTCGTGCAACAAAATAGTGCAAGAATCGAAAGAATCAAGAAGGACCTGCCATATCCATATAACAATCTTGGAGCCAAAACGCCATCAACAACACAACTTTTCGGGGACAAATACAGGATGAGATCAAACAGCTCAAGGAACAAAAAGCACCATTTCCAACAAAGCCCTCTTTTTTGTCGAAAAGGGGAGGGGAGCACAACAACTACAACAACTACCAGCGAACAGCTGCAACAAACTCCCAAAGACCAAAATACCAACAAAACAACACATTAGACAGTTCAACAAAGTGAAAAGAGGAAAACAAGGAATGAAACAATAGAAAAAAGTAATAAGGATTCACACATTTCCGTTATAAATACACAAGAACATTTTTAAGCGGGAATAAACAGCAGCAAGCATTGACCAATGGAAGGCTATTACAGCTGACAATTGGATTATAAATACAATCAATGCTTGTACAATTGAAGTTGCAAACGTGCCCACACAGTCATTTATCCCAAAACCTTTTTCATTTTCGTCAGATGCAACAAACAACATCTCAGCAGAAATTGAATGATTTTTAAGGACAGGCATGATCGAATATGCTACGGATAACATGAATACCAAATGTATATCAAATATTTACATCAGACCAAAGAAAGATGGGTGTGTTCACATTATACTAAATCTGAAACATTTCAACAACACGTTTGAAGATAATGCACATTTTAAATTGGAATCATCAAAAACAGCAATTAATGCAATGCTAAAAAACTGTTTTATGGCCTCTGTCGGTCGCTTACTACTTGATCAAGACAAGAGCTGTCTGAGGACAGCGCGCTCGACTTTTCTTGTGCTTGTCAGAGTTTCTGGCATTCTTTTCTAAAACAAACTGTGTGTATAGTAGGGGCCAATTAAACAAAATTTATTTTGTTCTTGAGTTACAACTGCTTTTGACAAATACCAAGAACACTGTCGCTTCGAATCTGAAGGTCCATCCAGAGACTTGCCAATTCCTTGCTATACTCAAATACTGTGAGGATTGACCCTGTCAACATTCTACCGCCGAACGGCAGAGCCCATTTTCAAAAGTTATTTGAGGAGTTTGATGATGTTTTCAGCCCCAATATCCCAGGCTGTAATGGATTATTTGGTAAATTTGAGGCATACAAAAACATGGGCCCTGTACAACGACCTCAATGGAAAGGACGCGTATCTCAATACTCGAGAGATTGCCTTGTTGAGCTAAAAGCCAAATATGAAACGCTTGAAACCCACGGTGTCTTTTGTACTCCAGAAGAGGCAGGAATAACCATCGAGTATGTAAATCCTTCCTTCCTTGTGAAAAAAGCCCAGGGCTTTCGACTTGTCACAGCCATTGCCGATGTAGGTCGCTACAGCAAGCCACAACTGTCCCTGATGCCTGACGTTGACTCGACATTACAAACAATTGGACAGTGGAGGCACATCATTGTTTCTAATCTCACCAAAGCATTTTACCATATCCCACTAGCTAAGCCGTCCATGAAGTATTGTGGAGTTGTCATGTCAACAAACGATGTGCTATGGTAATGCCTGGATCTGAGACCGCTTCGGAAGAAATGATGTGTTGAGTCCTTGGGGATTATGTTCAAGAAAGTTGTGTTGCAAAATTAGCAGATGACCAATATTGTGGAGGTAATTCTCCAGAAGAGCTCCTTGGTAACGGGAGCCGTGTGCTCTGCTCTTTGGCACAGAACAACCTTAGACTTTCATCAGCGAAGACGGTTGTAAGCCCATTACAGTCATTCTGGGATGGATATGGTCAGAAGGCACATTGTCAGCTAGCTCTCACCGCATCGCAACATTAGCTGCATGCACTCCTCTAGCAAATATCCAGGGACTTGATCTTTTATTGGCACCTACAAAGACCTTGCTCGAGTTGTGCCAGGTACTTCTACCATTTTAGCTCCTCTAGAAGACATGATTGCAGGCGTAAAAGGCTTGTCCAATGCCCCGGTCAAGTAGATTTGATTTCGGGCGAGTAGAAAATGCCAGACGCTTGCAAGTGTTTTTTTACAAATAAAATATAATTTGTTAAATAAACGCAAAATTTTGAGGTTGTTTAAGCAAAAACAAAAACATTACCATTCTAATATCCGCACTTTAGTATTTACGAATAAACTCAAGAATTGCTATCTTCGAAATTGTTTAGACGCTTAATAAAATACATAGAAGAGTAATCGTAGTTGAGTAAATGCTTCTTTATTAAAATGCAAACTACTTTTGACAAAAAGGGCAACTTCTGAGTGCATGTGCTAGTTGTATGTTTCTTAAATCAATGTTTGCATTTATGTCCATTATTAGCGAAAATAAATAAATTTATACAATGATTGTGTTTGACATTTAAAAAAGTGTAAGCAAATGTTGTACGCATATGAAACTGTATTTGAAATGAAAATATCCCGGTATTGCTTTTTGTTGTGAACTCTTTTCGACCAATGTAGCGCGTAGTTTAACATTTTCATCCGCTTTGTGTCACATGGAGGTCAAAAATGGTGAACCTTAAATACTTTGAGGAAGCTCACCCGTAAAAACTTAAACAACAAGACACGTCTGATCAGAGGGAAAATAAAAAAGCGTACGAAGTGAAACGCGAACATTCATTCCGGGTACCTTGGCAAAAAAATTGCCCATAGCTTAGATATGATGAGGGCTCCAACATTATGTTTTGCCACGATTGTAGGAAATTTTTTCAATGGAATGAACATAATTAATGAAGCTGTGCTTAAGTTTGACATGAATTTTCATTTCATAATGAAGCTGTGTTTAAGTTTGACTTGACATGAATTTTATATATAACATATTGATTTATGTTCAGGCTGCATGAATGCATCTACTAGTCAGATGGATTTTCATTTCATAAAACTTATAACAAACTGTTTTATTTTCAGACGGCATCAACTAGTCAGATGGTTGTCACTGATGGAATATCTATAAAACATACATTATTTTGTTTAACTGTTACATAGTTTTATTTTCAGGCGGCATCTTCTAGTCAGATACAGGAAGTGGCTGCCGACCAACACTCTCAATCTGTTTCTGATGATGACTCAGACTCTGATGGGGATGTTGAGAATGAGATGCCTGAAGACCTTGTGTTTTCCATGATTAGTTCTTACCTACTGTCATAGACTAAAGGCCCGGTCACACAGCGCATTACGGCTTAATCACGTACAAAAAGTTTTGAAAATCTGGAGGACGTGGTCGTACGTGGTAATTTCTGGTCAATGTTGGCTTGGCTGTGCTTTGTACGTGCTTTGTACGTGGTCTGGCCGTCGGCGGCTGTTCCACTGCTGAAACACTGCCTAAGCACGGCTAACCACTTCCAGCCACGTGTAAGGTTAGAAATAGGTTCGCGCGTGTTTAAACGCGGGGAAAAAAGAGGAAGTTACCACGGCTAGCCGCGGCCTTATCGCGTCTGGAGCACTGCTGATCACGTGTTGAGCACGATCGTAAAACGGGAACTCCACTGCCATAGCACTGCCCAATCACGGCTCGGCCTCGTCGGAAGCGCAGCTTGCCACGTATAAAAGCGGCCGCGCACGGCTGGTCCTCACAGTTGCCGATCTTCTACAGTCCAAGTTCGTTCGCTGTTCTCAATTTAATAATGCCCAGAAAGAAGGGTTCCCCTGCAAAGAAGAGGCCAACTAAGTATACGAAGATCAAGGCCAAGGCCCCAGCTGAGGATGAGGCTCTTCAAGCCTCACAGGCCCAGGTAACGGTTCATGTCCAGGCCGAGGTCCATGCTCCTCCTGCTGATGCTGCCAGTCCAGACCCTGGCCCTCAGGCTGATACTGACCCTGTTGCTCCTGGAGAAGCGGAGGCTGCTGTTGATGGTCAGTACATTTTATTTTAATCAATTCACTGTCTTTTCATTTGCAAATTTTGTTACTTTCAAATTTACATTTCGAATTTCTATTTAGAAATGAAAATTAGAAGCAAGTCACTAAATAAATTGTCACTTAATGAATTTATTTTTCATGTTCAGGTGCTACCCCTGTCGCCACCCCTGCTTCCACCATTACCCCTACCTCTGTTGACACCCCTGCTGCTGCCCCTGAGGCACCCATGGAGCTTGGAGAAGTCGCCCCCCAAGCCCTTGAGGAGGGAGAAACACTCATTGTGGAAGAAGTGATGCCTTCTACTCCTCCTCCCCAAGTCGAGGAGGAAGAACCAGTACTCGTAGGCAAGGGCCGTGGACATGGCAAGGGTAAGGCGAAGGCTGCCTTCAAGGCCCCCAAGGACTGGAGCCTTGACGCTGCTATAGAGGAGGACGTTCTAGAGTGGCTGAAGGCCAACTGCTACCTCTGGATGCGAAGCAAGAAAGGCTACAAGCAGAAGAGGGCTGCCTGGGAGATGAAGGCCCAAGAGCTGGGGATCAATGTGGAGCACCTAGAGCAGTGGTGGAAAGGAATAAAGGACTGGTATGTGAGGCTCTCGAAGAAGACCAGTGGCCAGGCGACCAAGATGCTCACAGAGAGGGAGACCTGGGTCCTGCAACACTGTGGCTTCTACAAAGGTCAGTACATTTAATTACATTGATTTCAACTGTGTTTTGAATTTCTTCAGATTGCTGTCTGCTTTTTTTTTTTTTAAATACACTGACAAGAGTAAGAATAATGTTGTTTAGATCTATTTAGTGAATATAAATGTAAGAAAAAACGGCCACATGTTGCACTTGTATCGAGGTATGAACAGCTTAATTTTTAGTGAAACCCCTCCTCGGGTCTCACTTAAATTAAACAGCCTCAATGTTGTTCATACCTCGATACAAGTGCAACATGCGGCGGTCATTTCTTAAATAAACGTCTTAAACCTTTCAGGTTCCATCCCAAATGACACCGGGGATCCCCTCGTCACTCTGGCCCGGGTCCCTACTGCCTCTGCCGCTGCCACGTCCACGGTCTCGCGTCCACCCCCCTCAGTGGACTCTGATGATGACAGTCAGGCTCACGTCCTCGAGGACATAGAGTCCGCAGCTGTTGACCAGGCCTATACTCAGACCACGTCCAAGTCCAGCCGCAAGCGTGACAAGAGGAGGAGGGGGGAAGAGTGCCAGGAGGAGGAAGGCACCTGGATGCGAGACCTCAGCGCCATTATGCAGGCCAACCAAGCCCTCCTGGAGAAGCTTGTGGAGGAGAGGCCCCAGACTGACCGTGAGCCCTTCGTACGGTTTGTTGCTGACACCCTGAGGACAGCTCCCCAGCAGCAGTACAACGAGATGAAGGAGTTGATCTTTGACATAGTGCGCCAGGGCAGGCGCCATCAGCCTGGTGACAGTGAACAGCCATCCACCTTATGGGCCAGAACAGCTCAGGCCGTGTCAGCACCCATAGCCTGCGCATCTTCCCAGCCTCTCCCCCAGCCCTTCAGGCAGCAGTTCACTCAGTCCTTCGGCCAGCCCTCCAGCTGCCAGCAGTACTTCCAGCAGCACAACCCCCAGCACCAGCAGTACGGCAGCTTCGTGCAGCAGACCTCGTTCCCCACCGTGCTGCAGACTGCTACTACAACCTCTCCTACAACAAAGCAGTTCTGTAATCAGCAGCCCACCTACCCCCCGCAGCAGCCGCAACAGCAGGAGCAGCCGCAAAACATTTTCCAGGCACAACAGCAAACCTACACGTCTCTTCTCAATACTCCAGAGTTCAGCCAATCCACACCTCTTGCAAATATCTCGCCGATCAACTCCACCCCTGGGATAAGTTCATTACTTGATGTGCCCTCTCTAGACCAACCGCAAGGTCGGCAGCAAGGCGATGAACAGGAGAACCCACTGCAGCCGTAGCTTTATATCGTGAATAATATATATAAGTGAATATATTCTTCGAGGATCAGGTCAATCTGGCTCAATAATTCTAATTCATATGATGACATGTTTGTGAATGATACTTTGTGCTAAATCTCAATTGCTTTGACTCTAATTTTAATGTTTGCTTTTGATGTTATTAGCTGAAGTACAGCATAGAAATAATAAACTAATAAAATAATAATAATCTTCCTTTATCAGATTATTTTTACTCAGAATTTGTTAAGGATTACTTTGTTAAAATCGATTATTATGTTCTATGCATCATAATATTTCTACAGAATACCACTGATGATTGGCGTCTTTACAGAACTTAAGCATGTAGTATAATTATTGTTATAGCGCCTACATCATGCTCAACAAAAACAACATAATACCCATGGTAATTTGAACAGTCATGCTGGACCGGTAAGTCGAGATCACTATTTTAGGATGAATATACCACTATATGTTGCAACCTAATATAGAATAACAATGCAACAAGATTGATTGAGACCTATTTCAAAATATAAATGTTGATTATGTTGTTTATCAAAACATTTCTTGAGTCTCATTATACAAGAACAAAATAAATGTCCATGCCTTTGGTGGGATTCGAACCCATAACCTCCGAGTTACGAGACGAGCACTACCACTGAGCTATGATGGCTTATACCTATAATTTGATGAGTTAACCTATTCATACCACTGATTAAAACACACACAAAATGTAAACAAACATGAGATAAAATCTAGCAGCTTTTTTTCTGAAAATGTTTATTTTCTCTATGTTTTTGAAAAACCTTAATGTTTTCATTTTGGCTTTATACATGTTGAAGGAAATTCAAAGCATTGTCAATTCATTGTTTAAAATTATACATGTAAACAAACTTGACCTTTAGTTACCGGTCCGGCATCTTTAACAAAATTTGAGTAGTAATGTGAAATGCTAGTAAACAATGTTTCTAGATTTATTGCACGTGTACATGTACAAACTGCTCATTTCATATGTACTTTATATTTTTATGTTTGCTATCTTTATTTTTTTGTATTTAAATGTAATATATGAAAAGTTTATTTATTCCAATTCACAATTAAATACTTCTATAATCTAGAGTTTTAATTTAGTTTCAATCTACTATTTAAAGTCAAAACTGCCAAACACAGGTTACATTTCAATTTATTACTTTAATACAACATGTAATGTCAACAGTACATATAGCAAACATCATAATTACATCAACATTTGCATATCAGTGCTCCAGCTTCCCTAACTAACATGATCAATAAACATAGCTAATGGGGGAGGAGCATGTCATCTTGCCACGGCACCCTTCCAGCGGGCGAGTTACACCACTGCATGATGAGGTTCCTCTGGGCCTTGGCTAGCCTGACATCTCTGTTGGGTCCTGGTACTCTATCAGGCATCGTGTCTTCAAGGTTCCTGCCTTCTCGCCAAGCACCAAGCACCAGGGCTCCATCTGGACGCTCCCAGTCCAACAGCCTGTTCTGCATCACCGGGTAACGTGTTCTCATCAGGTTGTGAAGGAGTACGCACGCCTTGACCAGCAGTCTGACGGTATCAGCTTTATGCATCATAGTAGTCAGAAGAACTTGAAATCTGTTGGCGAGGATCCCGAGCGTATTTTCAACTACCCGTCTGGCCCGCGACAGTCTATAGTTAAATATCCTTTGCTCCATGGTCATGTCCCTGTTAGCGTAGGGCTTCATCATGTAGGTCCGTAGTCCGAACGCATCGTCACCTACTAGGAAGTAGGGTACATCCTGTGTGTCACCTGGCAGCGGATCCGGCTCTGGGAAGCCCGCGATGTCATTGTTCTGCAGACCCTCCTTGAACTCACTTTCATTGTAGATGTGGGCATCAGAGGAGGACCCCTTGCCGCTTACGTCTATCCACAGGAACTTGTAGTCAGAAGACACGACTGCTAGGAGGATAACACTGAAGAAGCCTTTATAGTTGAAGTAGTCGGACCCAGTGTTGGCAGGAGCTTTACACGCAATATGCTTCCCATCTATAGCCCCAATCACATGCGGAAAATTCCATCTGTGGTACCAATCATCAGCTAACTGGCGCCACTGGGCCTCAGTGTCTGGCGGCGAGAGCATCTCATGAGCATACTCGTGGACGATGGCCTCACAGACTTCACGCACCACCAGACTTATGGTGTTGTGGGGGACCCTCCAGGCATATTGCATCTCACGGTACTTGGAGCCAGAGGCAAGGTGCCTCAGGGTGATAGCAACCTTGAGTCCTGGTGCAAGGGGTGCTCTCCAGTTGGAGGTCTCCTTGGTAAGGGCTGGTGTCAGTCTCTGCACAATTTCATCGTACATCGCAGGAGGCATCCTCATAAAGTTCTGAAAGGCTCTTGGATCTTCATTACGCTCGACCATGAGACAGTCGTAAAGCCCCAGCTGAGGTCTCCTCGCAATCCAGTCACGCACCCAGATATTCCGTACCTCCCTCCTCCTCCTCCTCCTTCTACTTCTCTTAGCAAGGATATGTTGGGCCTGTATCACTTGGTTCTGCTGGTGCTGGAGCATAAAGATGAGAACATCACGGCGTTGAAGGTTCATGTTCACCCCTTGACATCTAGACTGAGAGTGCCAAAGTCTAAGAAAATTGCTGTATTTATATGCCGCAAATCAGAAGTGATACAGACGTGATTAGGCAGTGAACATTCGTATTTAGCACTTGTTCGAGACGTCGTTTAAACAGTCTTAGGTAGTGCTATGTGCGCGGAAAACCCCACTTGTCAGTGATAAGCCGCAAAACACACGCCATTTCCCTTGATACCAACGCGTAACACCCGTCCGATGACCGTGCTCTGCCCGTGACAGCCCGCTAAACTTTCGCGTCTTACTGCGTCTTCCAAAGTTTTAATCACTGCCGGAACACGGATTATCACGTGTGTTTCACGCGTGTTGCACGTCTTTACCACGTGTATCACCCGTGGTTGTCCGCGGTATAAAGTTTTGAGCAGTTCAAAACTTTTTTCCGCGTCCAACGCCGTTCCGAATTTTCCCCGCGTCCTGCCACGTCTGAACATCGACTTTAGCTCGTCTTAAACTCGACATCAACGCGAACAACATCGTCTGCTTCACGGGAGATCAATTTTTGACGAGTTGTGGCCGTGATTAAGCCGTAAATCGCTGTGTGACCGGGCCTTAAGATCACATGTGAATAAAACATAAATAACATGCAAAACATTGTTTTTCTTATATTTACATAGAGAAACTCCGAATAAAACTATATAACGATCGGGCAAGTTAAACAGATTTCGGGCAAGTGGTTTTGGTAATCAGCTTGCCCGAACTGGCAAATCATCTCCCCAGCCTAATGCTGAAACCAAAATTGACATTGTGATGAATAGATCGGAAACATGCGCCAAACAGTCTTTTGATTGTGTCCAGGGCCCGTATTCACAAAGCTCCTTAGGAAAAACTTGAGTAAATTCCTTAAATTTATGAAATTCCTTAAGTCTCTTGCTGTTTCATGTATAGCTCTTTTAACATTAAAATGTTGTAAACTTGTAAATATTGCTTAAATGTTTAGTAGTGCAGTCTTCTTTGTACAAAAATCATTGCATTTCTCATAGAAAATTTGATGTGAAATTTGTACTTAAGTACAACTGAAGTCAAGATTTCCCTTAGGAGCTTGTGAATACTGTCCCAGGACTATTGTTGTAACTGTCACTGTGCCGAAATGTGTCAAAAAGATTGTTGTAAAGGAAGTCTAACGGATATATAATTCTTGGTATGTAATACATTTGTGTTGTTTCTTCCTCTATGAATAGTATTTAACTGTAGTTTGTATTTTTTTTGGTGCTTTTTTTAAATAAACAAAGAAAATGTAATGTAAAATGTTTTATGTGTTGTTTCTTGTAAATAGTTGAAATTAACATTCCGAAATGGCAATTAATTTATATTCCTACGGAGGCATATCTGCAAGGATGGGTATCCAAGAAATTGTCATTTCTGACAATGAGCCATGTTACATAATAGTTTAGACTTTGTAATGAAATATGATTTTAATCACAAGACATCCAGTCTGCATCATCATTCGGGCAATGGTTTCGCGGAGGTCTTCATAAAAATCTGCAAAAGATCTTGACTTTAAAGGCAAAAGCCTCTAAACCCGACCCACAGATAAGCTTACCTGAGTACAGAGTTACACCTATAGAATGTGGTAACAGTCCCGCAGTGCAGTGTGCACGGGCCAAGCCTACAGACACGACATGCCCATTGCTCAAATGCCTCTGCAATAGCAGGTGTTTAAATTGTACGCTTGTAGAGTATGGATGTAAATACAATAGTACCTTCAATGGTGTTGAGCGTCTTATTAGCACCTTAAATGTTGTACCTTTAATGGTGTTATATTAATAGTGTGCTCTAAACGAAGAAACACTACATCGGGTGGTGAAAATTCAAATAAAAATTGGATAATTAACAATTAAATCATGGAGAGAGAAAGTGATTATTTGCTGAGATTTGATGTGCATGGCAAGACCTCAGGATTAGCGGCGAAGTGGAAGCGGTGGTTTACAGCATTTTAGTTGCATGTGACCCGAAAAGGGAAAAAGGACAATGAATGCAAAAGAGCATTGCTACTTCACATGGCAGAAATGGATAAGCATGACATCTTTTACACTTTGCCCAAAGAAAAAGTAGGCAATGTGTATGCTACAGCCACCTATGCTCTAAGCAAACATTTCGCGCCACAATCGAATGCGTCATACGAGAGACACATGTTCCAGAAACTTGAACAATTGCCGACAGAATCTGTCAATAAGTACATAACAAGACTTCGTCAAAAAGCAGAGACATGTGAATTCGATAACACAGACGAGCAGATTAGAGATCAAGTGATCGAGAAATGTAATTTGAGTGAGTTTAGGTGGAAGCTACTCTAACGTGGGCAAGTTTGACATTGATACAGCTGCATGAGATTGCGTCTTCTAACGTTCTCGCAATCTCATGCATTAAACATTCAGTGTCCTTTTGTTTGCGGTCTTTCGATTTCTGTGATGACATTTTGTTAACGGATTGTGTTCCATACAGCTCGCTTGTTGATAAAGTGGAAACAGGCTTTTGCCGCTGATAAGCACAGTGATAGATCCTATCCCTGTACAAACCCCAGATGGAGCCTCTTACAGACATAACAGGCGTCATCTGAAAACTAGTGAGCAAGTCCCAGAAGCAACAGACATTGATTTTCAGTCAATGGAAGATCACAATGATGGCATTTTTTTAAATGCAAATCATTCACAAGTGCAACGAAAGGTGCCACCAAACGATGCAAATGCACAACCAGACTTCGGAAACAAGCAACCTGTGTACCATCACATGTTATGGTCAAAAGATCAAATCGAAAGTGATTATGGACCTGTGAACAAACAACAGACACCTCTTAAGAGATGAATCTCTGCTTTTATCTGTTCTAAGGGTGGAAGTGTGAAACAACTATGACAGTTATAATTGCTCTCCCCTCCAATTGTATTACTGTTATCTGATATTTTCACATTAACGTTGGCACTTTATTGATAGTGAAATTTCTGGAATTCCATTCATGAAATGTTTGTATCCTGTTAAAAAGACATACTCAAGCTTTCCGAAATTTTTCAAAATTTGAACTTTTATTTTTATTCAGTTATCTTAAAAAGGGGTGTGAGTGTGTGTAATGTTTACTCCATTACAGTTTAGTTGTATTTAACCTTCGCTATTTTAATGTCTCTCCCAGACTATTTTACGCCTAAAAAGAATACTGCCTATGAAGTATTTAAATTCAGACAGGCCAATCAGAATGCAGGAGAGATCACGTCTGTAGATCTGCCACTGATTTCCACCATTTTCCACCGATTACCACTCTTTTTAGCGGAAAACGGTGGCAAACAGTGTAAAGACGATGGCAAACAGTGAAACACCGTCGTTTTTTCATAAATCGGTGGAAAATGGGTAGTGGCATTCGATGGAAAATTGGACTTAGTCATTTTGAGGAGCATAAAAAATTTATATTTTACATATACAAAATGGAACTTAGAAAATATCTGAGAGAAAGAGTGGAAAACGGTGGAAAATACTTAGAATGGTTGATGCCTTGTTTGGGGTGAAATAAACTGCATTGAAGCTGAGTGTTTTTGGATAATATTGAAGTATTACATTAGTTTCCTCTACACATGTACTGTTTACCAAGGTTACCAAGGTTATTAATTTTTATTAATGTTTGAGAGTCTGATGGATTAACATGTGTAACCGACACTTATTTTCCATTCACGTTTTTATATTTGAAATTTGATATTATTGTATAATAAATTAAAATTATGACTTAATGTAATATGAACAAAAATATTTATGTGGTTGTGATAGGCTTTGATCAATTTAAAGGTTTCCATGATTCTGTACCTTAACACACTTAACTATGAAATACTTGAATGCCTTATAAACAAAGGGCCTCATGTTAAACACTTTAAGGAATTTGTACAAGTTAAAAGTTCTTGACCTTGTTCCAGCTGTTTAAGAACTAGTAATACTCCATTCAAACATTTGACCTCAGTTAGATGCTACAATTTTATACAAACAATCTGATAAAGCATCTGGTTATCTATTGGTTAACTCATACACTGTCTTTCCTGATTGGTTCATTCAACCACAGGAGTTTACCTCTGAATTTGAAAACAAGAGTACACATGTAAATGTTTTAGCACCTTATAGTCTTAAATTGTGGTTATAAAGCAACCTTTAGGAACTAATTGTACTTTTAAAGCTATCCTGAAATACTGCCATTAATTAACATTCTGTTAAGAATCAATTAGCATGTGGAAATCAACATTTAGTGTTGTGGAAGAGTGGTACAGGACTTCAGCTCTTTGGTTTATTGGAATAGCAGAAAAACTGATGGTTTGTATTTTTATATCTATATTTTCCCTGAAATTTCTATTTCTATGATAAAATCATAATTATATTTGTTCTTACTCCTATGTCTGTTTAGTATATTGTTTACAATTTAAATACATCCTGGAACAAGTGAATGATTTTGTTTAATTTCACATAATAGACCATACAGTCAAAATATTATTTCAGGATCTTACAGAACCATAGGGTTGTGTATTCTATTGTTAAATAAATTTCTAGGTGAAGAAATTCCTCTAAAATGAACTTATTTTAGAGAATTCATTTAGGCATTATAATTTTACCTAAGCATACATAAATAATCTTGCATCCAAGCATACATAAGGTAGTATTGGGTTATAATATTAAGCATAAATGAGTCAAATTACATACATTGTCCCAACTGTAAATGACAGTTAATATTAATATAACAAAAACATTTCTTTCTCATATTGCTCTCACAAGAGCCTAAGTGTTATAAATGGTACCCTAAAATATAATATATACATTAACATACATCATATATAATTATTTATTGATGCAGATAAGCACTGAGTACACTGATGCATATATGCTCAAATTAATATTGCTTACATTTGTTTTACAGACTTTGCTATCAAGAGAAGGAGTGAAGACATTCATGAGGATTTTCAGCATTCAGTGAAGCACTGTAGACTTTACATATTAATTTAAAACAGTTATAAAACAATAATCTTTAGTACAATTGCATGTTTAGTATATTAATCAGTTTGTAATTGTAACAACTGAAATTTACATAATAAATACTACATTGTGTTAATTCTTATGTGTTGTATTAGATTCATGTTGTTTTTTATTCAGGTGACAGCATATTAATCAGTTGGCGAACAGGGGCAAAGCATGTAAAAATTGTCATAGATTTTCACCTTTTTCCAGTATCGGTGGCGAAGAGTGGAAAATTTGCCACTGTGGTATTTTGATGGCTAACGAAGAAAAATTTCCCATAGATTTTTACCATTTTCCATCCAAGTGGCAAACGATGTAAACTTTTACATCATTTTCCACTGGTGAAACTGGATGGCAAACGACGAAAAATTCGTCGAAATACTCCACCGTTTGCCATCGATTTTCACCGTTTTCCATCAAAAGTGGCAAACGATGTAAAATTTTACATCGTTTTCTACTGGTGGAATTCGATGGAAAACGATGACAATTTTGTCCAAATACTCAACCAATTGCCATCAAATTCCACCAAATGCCACCAACAATGTAAATTCTTCTACTGTCCCTTTTTTTCATCATTTGCCACTGATTTTCCACCGAATTTCATGTCTAAATACTCCACTGTTTGCCACTCTTTTTTTCCATGGCAAACTATGGAAAACGGTGGCATAATTACAGACGGGATGATAGACGCTTATTATACTCTATTGCGGACACTTGAAGCTACATATAAATTTGTGATATACTAGCTCTAAGGTAATACAGGAATGTGCATCTACACGGATCCGCTGAAAAGCCCTGCATGATAACTTGACATTAAAACAGGTGGCGTTTGAACTGTCAGAGTCCAGAACAGTGGCAATGGAGAATAATCAGGGTTCTCCTAGTCATAGTGTTAATTTTTCAACAAGGCGAGAAAATGACACTCACAAATTCTCCAATGAGAATAACCAGAGGTCCAGTCAAGGCCGTGGTCGCCATGGGAATCGTGGCTATAGAGGTGCAGGCTGTCAACCGATTCCTATATTCCTATAAATCTCCTATATTTTGGATCAAAATCCTATATTTTCAAACACCTCCTATATTTCCTATATTTTCCTATATTTTGAAAAATATTCCTATATTTTTTTAGTAAATTTGTCGCTAATAAATGAAGAAAGAGTAAATATTGCTTTGATACTGCTTTTGGCTTCTTTTTTTCAGGTAAAATAATTCTTCCACAGCATCACCATCCTTCAGATAATGCTGTTGTGCACTTCTTTGTCATCTGTATGGTCACCTTGCAAGGCAGTGCAATAGTAGGACAAAGGTAATTATTTTAGGTAATTCAAAGTCTTATTCATATTTTTTTCAGATACTTCCCAATGATGAAATACATGCAAGGCAAGTCTCTGAGATGACATCAACTTGATTTCAAAAAGGAGTAGTAAAGCTGATAGAGTGGTACATTAGCAACTTGGTTGACTAAAATGAACAGTTCAGTTTTAGCAAAATTTAAAATCTTCATTGACTAGATTGTCAACAGGAATTTTTTCTAAGAGACTAACCTATGTACTGAGGGAACCATGCCTGCTCTTCCAAAGTGGAATTGAAGCACACTGGCAGACTGTGTGTGCTATTAAAAGCAGTTATTTGTTTTTCAAAGCACATATAGTCTTATAACAAGGTAAGATATCATATATATAGTTTAAACATTTGAGCTTTGCAGGTGCGCCATTGAAAAACCATGGTGAAAGGATGAAAAACATTATATAAACCAAGCCTGTGACTACCTCATAATAGTGAGACAATGCCTGGAGGAAAGACGCACTGGAATGACAAATGGCTTGATCATGAGGATGATAATAGTGTTAAAGTGTTGCACTGGTGTAAGCCTGTCAAGGGAAATACTGAAGTAGCTTATTGTACTTTATGCTGTAAGCAATTTTCTGTCAGCAACAGTGGCTTCAATCAGGTGAAACAGCATAGTAAATCTACAAAACACAAGCGGATTTCAGACACTCGTTTCGGGAAAAACACTGCCCAAAAACTGCTGAGCAAGAAAGATGGTAAACCAGTGGCTCTTGCAGCTGGAGCCTCTGGAGAAATTTCATCTGATAAACCAGCTCAAGTAATCTCAGGAGAAAGTGAACAGAGACAAATGCAAAATGTATTCACAAGTCCACCTTTGAAACATCAAGTCACAGAATCTGAGCTGTTGTGGTGTTTTAAAGTAGCATCTTCTGATTTTTCATTCAGATCATGTGATGGCATTGATAAATTGTTTCAGAAGATGTTCATGTGTGAAATTGCTGATCGGTTTTCTTTGTCAAGGACAAAAGCATCATACATAATTTCAGAGGCCATAAGACCATTCCTGACAGAAGCAATTGTCAAGGAAGTTATTGATGGAAATTTGGGCTATGTCATAATGTTTGATGAAACGACTACGGCACAGCAATCTAGGCAGATGGATATTTTAATCAGATATTGCAGCGATATTGATGGAGAGGTGTCGGTAAATTTTTTGAAAGCTATTCAATTTGGGCATGCTACAGCTGACATCGTAAGTGAAGCTCTCCTTGAAATGGGGGAAGATCCTGAAGTCAACCTACCCATGAAGAATTTGATAAGTCTCTCATCTGATGGCCCTAATGTCAACAAAGCCATTCACAGAAAAGTCAATGAAAGTTTGAAGGCAGATGGAAATCCGGGTTTACTTGACTTTGAACCCTGTAATCTCCACACAGTGCACAATGCTTTTAGAAAAGGTCTGAACTGTTTTGGAAGCGATGCAGAAGAGTTGACTTTTGACATGTATCAGTTCTTCAAGCAGCAGCCTGTCAGAAGAGAAGATTTTAAAGACCTTCAACTGGAGTATGACATGGATGAGAGCCTATTCTTAAGACATGTTCCAAGCAGATGGTTGACATTGCTGCCAGCCATAACCAGAGTGTTGACAAACTGGAGGGTAAGTATGGATTACTTCACTGTCCAACTCCCAAAATCAGTGAAATCCAACTCTGCTCGGAAACAGCTAGAGAGCAATGAAAGGTACAGAAGAATTTGTAATGGCCTGAAGGACAAAAAGCTTCTTTTCCAGTTTGCCTTCCTGACGTCAGTAGCTCCTCTGTTTGAGCGATTTTTGACACTCTTCCAGACCAGGGGTCCAATTATCCATATTCTGCTCGACGAATGTTCAACTTTGCTGCGTACTTTGATGTTCAGGTTCCTCAAGAAAGATGTAGTGGGTGAGAAGACTGGCAAAAGACTACTTGATATTGATGTAAATGGTACAGGGAACCATCTGCCTGACAAGGAGCTTGAGATTGGAGAGGAAGGAAAACGGCAGCTGTCCAAGATGCCAAAGGAGCAGCACCAATCCATCATGAAGAATGCCAGGAGATTCTACATTGTGGTTGCTGAATATCTAGTAGGTCACCTGCCACTTGGAAGTGAGCTTTTGAATAATCTACAGTTCTTGCACCCTCTGTTGAAGACAAGTGATAAGGGGTCCAAGGCCATCACATATGTTGCCAAAAAGTTGCCTCATGTAATATCTGACGAGGAAATACCATCATTAAAGAATGAGTGGTTTGATTACAGCACATCAGAGGTCCCTAAAGAGTGGTCAGAAGATGAACAGGGGAAGTACGTTAGAGTAGACCACTATTGGCAAAATGTGACTAGCCAGAAGACATCTAGTGGACTGGTCAAATACCCAACTCTCTCAAGAGTTGTAAAGTCTGCTCTAACACTAGCCCATGGCAACGCAGATGTGGAGAGGTCATTATCTGACAATAAAAACACAGTAACACCAGAGAGAACCCGTCTTAACATTGAAACCATTAATGGTTTAAGGCTGGCCAAAGATAAGGTTGCACGGGTGAAAGGTGTTCAGAATATACAATTGCCAAACAAGCTAGTTTGTTTAGCTGCAAGAGCAAAATCCAGGTATGAAGAAAGACTTCAGAAAGAGAGAGAGGAAGAAATTAAGAAGAAAAAAGAAAATCAGGAAAAGAAGAAAGCAGAAGAACTGCGAAAAAAGGAGCTTGATGTAATCAAACGAATAAATTTGAGCTATGATGAACACGAAAACCAGTTGAAAAAGGAAGAAGACGAATATAATAATATATTGGAAAGTGCAGAGGTGCTACTCAAAGAGGCTACAGAAAAGTTATCTGCAGCTTTGAAAGCAAAGAATGATCTAGAAATACAGGTAGCCCAGGGAATGCTTGAAAGTTCAGAGAATCGTATGGAAAAGGGTAGGAAAGGATTGCAGATTTGTCTGCAGAAAAGAAATGAATTATATAAGAAGAGAAGTGCTGCAGTTGTGAAAGGTAAACAGATATATTGTACATTACCATACAGTGGCACTTCAGATGACAATGAGGAACCAGCCTCTAAGAAAATGAGGTCGGAAGAAACGACTACACCTTCACCTAGTACCAAGGATTAACCACAACTAAAACAAGTGTGGTGCATCAACATAAAATGGATATTGTGACTGAATTATGCTAACACTAACAATGTTTCTTTCTGTGACAGCATGTTTCTGGACAAATTTGCTAAATATTATATGTTTAAAAGCCATAGTGTTCGTGATCTCTTATTTTCTGTCATAAGCCATACAGAAAGTGTGACTTATACTACGTAGACATATTTTACAATTTAAATGATTTTTGATTTTATGTTTTCGTCATACATCTAGTCAATTTCTGTATGTATGAGTTACTTTGTTACCTTTTCAACTTTTGAAAAAAATTGATTTTCTTCACCAAAGAACCATTGCAGTCTGAGTTATTCCTGTTGCTGAGTTTCTTTGTACAAAGTTTCATACACAATGTATGGGTGAAAAGTTTTCAGTATTAATACTGATTTCAGTATATTTGAATGTTTATATCCTTCAGAAAAGTATAGTAAATGTGACCGGACCGGGGAACCTGTGCACTTATCATTAAAAGCACAACACAACTCGCTTGCTGCGTTAACTGTTTGTTTTATTCATTCTTGTTTCTTCCTAATTCTCATAATTTTCTCAACAATACCTAGTTATAATATTTCCAACTATTCATCCTCTTGTTTCTAACCCTATCACCTCCTATTCCTGACTGACCTCCTATTCCTCACTGACCTCCTATTCCTCATTCAGAAACCCTTTCATCCCTAATATTAAGTCACGCCCACACACCTCACTAACCAATCATATCTATCTCTCATCCACCAATCATACAGTACCTTACTTCCTTACTTCTATCAGACTGTAATTAATTAGCACCTAGCCTAAGAATCTTTAGATCTTTAGTTACAGTCATTACTTATACCTAGAGCTGATAAGCATACAGTCTGAATCATAAGTGTGAAGTCAACATGAAAAGACTTCCCAGACTGTAACTAACACAATGTAATTTATATCAAGTTAAACATGTGGTCAAATGTAACTTACTATTGCCATTCAGTAGACAAAGAAATCCTAACAATTCATGCTCTTAATTATGCTAGAATATATAAATTCTATAATACTGTTACTATGAAAATATATGAATTTATAATGCAAACAATCAAAATCAAATAATATTTATAACTCTGTGACATAAACACTACTGGTCGAGTACCTAAATCCGGTCAGTACGTAAAAAATCGGACACCTGAAAAAAAGCGTTTTTTTAATCAAAATCTGTATTGAAAAGCGCTTGATTTAAAGGAACATTTACCTTGACGACGCCTTGAAAACAGCAAGTCACAGCAGTAAGTAGTTATCTAGAAATCACAGTTTGAAATTTCCGATGTATGAACACAAATATTTGTCACGCGGGGGAATGACGTCATCAATGACGCATTAATTAACTGAGGTTCGGCGAGGGTAATAATTTACTATACAAAGTATTTTTCACTTAGCAGACCGTCGTACGTGTGCATATTTGCAGTCGATGACACAGCAAAATATAATTAAAAACACCGTATCGAATTGTAACACGGTATTCCATAATGCAATTTTATGCAGTTATCAAAAATAAAACCTTGTCAATAGTTTTTAAATAAAATTTAATGATTTGTATACCAGGGGAGACAACATACGGTGGCTGTAACTATAATAATTTCTTACTATTCTCCCTTTAATTGCGATCGTTTTACTTATTAATAGAAACTATGTCGTACACATACAAGACAACGTACTCAAATGACATGCTCTCGCGTGCGGTCGGCGCGGTTCGACAGCGACACGTCACTGAGACAGGCCGCCGACGAGTTCGGCGTTCCACGGTCCACGTTGTCAGATCATGTAAGATCCGACGGATCAGCCAAAACTGAGCACAGAGGAAGGCGCCGTGAGCTAAACGACGAGCAAGAGACTGCCCTTGCAGGATATCTACGCTAAATGGCTAACCAAGGCCTACCTGCGTCCAGGTCTAATGTAAAAGGAAAAGTGGTGGATATCCTGACGGCGACAGGTGAACAAACAGTAAAATTATACACGTCATTCACATACGTTTAAACTACTACACCACATTTGCACATCATTCATTGGTATATAACACATTGTTTGTTATAAATGTTACATATCTTCATGACTGGACTTATTTAAAAAATTTAATGAATGATTTTACACATTTAATAAAACCACATTGTTAAATTGAAAAAAAAAGTTTTATTATTATCGCATCCAGTCTGTATTTTAAATATAAAACAATTGTTATTCATTAATTAATGTATAGTTATTATAAATATGTATTACGCATTTAAAATTTTACGACTTAAGGTTCTTCAACACGAGTCAATATGACAAGTGGCCCCTCAGATAAGTGGTTGAGGAGTTTCCTGTCCCGTCATGGTCTGAGCGCAAGGACGGCGGAGAATATAGACCAAGCACGGGCTGCTATGTCTAACGAGGTGGTGATCAACGAGTTTTTTGATTTCTACGAGAGAACACTTGATCAAAACGAACTTAGAGACAAGCCTGATCGGGTAACAATTCATTTAGTCACATACATTTACTTAAATTATTTTGGTGTTTGTCCAAATCAAATGTGTATTTAATAGTACCGGTATTTATAGATGTATCGTATTTATTTAGCATTGCAGTTAATATTTTTAATACGACTGAAGCAATGATACTTTAATATGCAATTATCTTGGTAGATATTCAACTGTGACGAATCAGGATGGACCGGGAGAGAGAAGGCTGCGAATAAATTTGTTGCCCCTGTAGACGGACACATATTTCGTCGTAAAATCACGACCGGTGGTCACATAACGGCGCATCTCTGCGTCTGTGCGAGTGGTCGTTTTTTGCCAGCCCTAATCGAAAATGATGTGATCCTCGTGGGCTTTCCAGGCCACACAACACACATTCTACAGCCGCTCGACGTAAAGGTATCTTAAAAATGCCCATGCCCTGTATAATAACTTTGTGTCCATTGTTTATAAAATTATTTCTACTTCCATTTTCCCCTGCCTTTGATTCAAGAAGGGCAGTTTTCAGTTACTGTCTTGAGTGTGTGCGTTTAATATTTTGTGTATTGTTTTCAACGTGTTTGTAAGCCATCACGTTTATCATTTTATTTAGAATAAAATGTAGATTTAAACTTATGGGTTTCGCCTTGCGCTACGTCTAGGTCTATAACCCGGAACGTTACGTAACATTATCGTTGCAGATTTTTGGTCCATTGAAGTATCGATTTGACGCTCTGTGCAGCCAATTAGGGCAATCCAACTCATCCGTAACGATCGGAAAGTCAAGGTTCCCGGCACTTCTACGACACGCCATTGATCAGGCCACCCCGGCCTCCGTCCAGAAGGCGTTTGCCGTAACAGGGTTGTGCCCAGTATGACAGAGCGGCAATTGATAAAACTCAGCTCGTGGAGCCCTCTTTTGTACAGCGAATGGATTACGATAAACGTAAGACGCGAGACCACCATGCCTTTACTTCAATTTACAAGGTTCCCGAACGTGTCAAATTGGGACCTAACCAAATGCACATTTCCATTTAAACTTTCCGACTATACAATACGGTTATAGATACCATGATTTAAATCTAAAATGATATAATAATTGTTCTTCTTTTCATACAATATTTTAATTTTAACAATTAATAATTAATAACTGTTCATCTTTTAAGGCAATATGAAACAAATTAACTATTGATTAATTTCAGTTACGTCTGTTGAAACATGTCCAACTTGTGGCAATTTCACAACAAATCCGTTGGTCGCAAAAGGAATTGTGCCAAAAGAACTTGCTAAAGTTCTTCTGCCACCACCCGTGAAGCCACTGGAAGAGAAGAAAAAGTCTAAAAAGAGAGTCGAACGGGGTCGTGTTTTAAGCACTCAGGAAATGCTTAACGAGATGATAGTAAGTTATTAAAATTGAAAATTAAATGCATTCCGTTAGTGAGTTTTATTTTCCTAATTCGCCTAATTCATAGAATCGTATAGTCGGAAGTGGATGCGTCAACAGTCCATTGTTGGAACATGTCTAACCATTTAGTGCACATATCGGCCTTTCGTTTACAGTACAAAATGGGCGTTTGTCAGTTAATTTGATAAATATTCTGGTTATGCTCGGTCATATCTCCGCGTCGATATTGCATGCAGCTTCTATATATCTGCGTTTTGTTTAGGAACACGAACGTCTAGAAGAAGAGCAGAAGGCTGAAAAGGAGAAACGCAGGCAAGACACGGAGGCCAAACGGATGGCAAGGGCAAAGGAAATGGAAGAAAAACGTGCACGTCGCGAGGAAGAGAAGGCAATACGTGTAGAGAAAAGGAAGCGCGAATCGGAAGCGAAAGCGGCCAGGAAAAGAATCCGGGAAGAGAAGAGAAAGGAGATACAGGCGACACAACCCGATATTGCGGTGATAGTTGCTGCCACATATGTGTGTAATGCGTGCGGAGAGAACGGCAGAGTGGATGATGAAGAGAATGGGATAATTTGGTATGGGTGTGACGCGTGTGATAGGTGGTATCATGATGAGTGCTTGAGTGTGAGTGAGCTGTGGTATGTGAGGACGAGTCTGGAAGAAGGGTGTGAGTGGTTTTGCAAGCGCTGTAAGCCCTGGGTGTATCAGGAGTGAATGTTGATGCTCATTGTGGAATGTGTGCTTGCGTTTGACAAGTTAAGTGTGTTGTTATAAATACTGAAGAAAAATACGAGTAAATGACTAAACCTATTTGAATTTAATTAAATAATAAAAGAATATCGTTAACACCCTTACGCACGTGCGCTAAATTTATGAAATTGATTTGCTTGTTGTTGTTGTTGTTTTTGTCGGTGTTTTGGTGAAATCTAAAGAATCGTTAATTAATCGACGGAGATAATATTATATATACATTTAAATATGTATTATTGCTGTTGCATGTCGCTTAATTTGGCACAGTATTTGCGCAGATTGACGGGCCTTAGGTTACAAAGAATATCAGTGACGTAATTTATGACGTCATATTCTATGACCGATATCTATCAAAGAGGGTTTGTGTAAACAAATAAAGAATTACGTAACACAATGTGCATTTTATTATGTTTATAAAAGGTAAGTGATCTAAACATATTTTCGTAAATAAAGTACGAGTTTAATGAGCCTTTGATCCGCAGAATAACTATTTAATTGTTCTTTAAAAAGTGTCCGAATTTTTACGTGCTTAAGCAGTCAATTTTATCAGCTGCTTATGACCTATTTCAAAGACGTTTTGGTTTTATAAAGACATATGGTAATGCATTAAAATTAACATGTTTAAGTGCAGCAAGAACCCAAAATTGTTGTCACTAAAATTCACGAGATTATGATGCCAAATTCTCTCGCAAACGTGAAAACACTACAAAAAAGTGTCCGGATTTAGGTACTCGACCAGTATAAGTAAATTTGGTATATTGAAAACCTGATTTCCAAAATTCTGTACTTTCATCCATGATAATGTGTTTTCAATGGATTCATGCTTTATGTTATTTCACTGAGTCATCTTATTTCTTTTTAATGCTCTTGGACGATACTAATCTGAAAAGAAGTAGTATCTTAATATAAAGACAGATATTTTAGACTGGTAAATTTGCTGCTCTAAACTTTAATGTACATTTTAGCTACAGTTCAGATACCATACCTCACTCATTTCATATTGTGTTTTTGGAAACCCATTGTTGTTATGTGTGAATCCATTGTTATTATGCGTTGATTCATTGTTGTTATGTGCTCCGTATTTAAAATAATAAAAAAACATTTCAGGTGCCCATTCAGGTGATGATGATGTGCTATGCAGCAGCCTTCTGCTTGGATTGTGATGCTGTTGAAGTGAATGGTTTCTTTATGGTAGACATTTTTAGACATTGATTAAAGTACAAAGAGTCAGTGTACAGGTAAGAATTGTTAGTATAAGTGCATGTAAATGAAACGATTTTCAGCTGGAAAACTCCTATATTTTGCCTCAAAACTATCCAAAAACTCCTAAATTTGTTGTGAAAATATTCCTATATTCCTCCTATATTTTGGAGAAGACTTGGTTGACAGCCTGGAGGTGGTCGAGGTCGAGGCAGCAGCAACTCTTAACAGGTTATGTGTGGCAACTGTGGACACCCATCCTCACATGCTGCATGCCCCACTTTCGGCCAAGAGTGCCGGAAATGTCATAAAACCAGTCACTTTGCAGATCATCGAAGCCAACCAATACCAGTGTTCAGCGGGTCAACAGCGCTGAAGCGGACAATGACTCTGACGAAACAGTGTTCAGAGTAAATGAGAAGAGTTCTAAAATGACACCTGTGCAACTGTAATTTTAGACAATATTAATAAGATCGATTTTCTCATTTGATACTGGTGTAAGTGTTAACACTGTTAGCAAGATTGTATTGGATAAAATGTTGTAAACTTGTGAACCTAAACTTTTGCAACCAACACCTCTAATCTATGCATGTAGATACAACAATATATAGTTAAACATGTTTGCGATTATGTGTGAACACGTTGATTATTCTTCTTGATCAGTACGTTTATTAGTTTCAATAAATGTTTGTTGAATAGCTTCAATTAAAATTTATATTATAACAGTAGTAATAATCACAATATGACTGACAATTTGATATTTTAGTTTGTGTGCATACTTGTGCACAAGTAGAAATATGTCCATCACAGATATTTAGTGCTCAAATTTGTTTTGACTGTGTTAGGATAATATTTTTCATTCAAGGTGAATAGAAATGTGATGTTTAAGCTGTTACAATTTAGTGGTATTTAACCTTTGCTATTTTAACGACTCAGTATTTTGTCTTGTTCTAGAATATACGTCTGCATCGTGAACATGATCTATGAATGATCTCTGTGTTTCCCACCGAATAAGGAGTTAACACACAGGCTGTTTTCTGTTATATTTTGTTCTGTTATATTAAATTTTGTAACACAACAGGGGGATGTTCTATTATTAGGTTTAAGTCACGTGATGTAAAAGCATACTCTACCTATAAAGCATGCGCACACTGGCGCTCTGGGGCCGTATCCATAAGCTCCTAAGGAAAATCTTAACTTAAGTCACATTTAAGTAAAAATTTCAAATTAAAAAAAGAAAAATTTTCCTTGTAAAAATAGTTATTTTATATTCGAAATGTGGAAAAATAATAAGTATATGTTGATTCTTTACCAAAGTAAAACCATTTTATACAAAATAAACTTTAAATGAACCAGCCTCAGACCTAAGCAATTTTTGGATTTTACGGAATTTACTTAAGTTTTCCCTAAAGAGCTTTGTGGATATGGGCCCTGGGCTCTCTTTCATACCAGTTTTCCATCGTGTTTATCTTCTGTATTTATATAAGGTTTGACCTTGACATTAGACCTACAGACCTGGTTCATACACATAACATGCTGTCTTAATGTTACATTATTAAATGTAGTTAGAACACTTCCTTCTTTATTAACACCAAATGGACAAATAACAGAACATTCACCAAACATGATAAATCCATTCAAGGATTCAAAGCCAGCATCAATCTTAAAGAAAACACAGAAGTTTGGGTTAATGAAGCAAGACGAGTACAATATACAGAAAAGGTGATAATTACTCAAAGAGTTCAGAAAACTTGTGGACAAAAAGCTCATAGAGCCTGTGGTACATGGGGAGAAAACTTTGCCATTGGTGCTGGTACCAAAAGTTGATCATAAGTCAGTAAGATTGTGTGGTGACTACAAAGTGTATGTCAACTGTGAGATTAGCAAGGAACAATATCCTTTACCAAATGTTGAGGACATGTTCACTACTTTAGCTGGTGGCAAACAATTACTATAAGTAGACTTGGCCCAAGCATATGCCCAATTAGAACTTGATGAAGCTTCAAAACAACACTTAACGATCAACACACACATGGGTTTTTTCCGCTACAATTTTCCAGTCCTTACTGGATTCCATAGTTGCAGAATTATTTGCTGTCCTCTGCAAAACTGATGATATCCTGGCCAATGCCTAAAATATTGAGGACCACAGAGGAAATTGAATGATGTTTAATACAAAAATATCAGTAGAACTGATGGATGCTCCCAGATGCAACTTTGACCTCTAATTGTGACCTTAACCTTTTAACTATGGAACTAATTCATGCCCACAACAGACCATCTCATTTAGGCAAACTTTTGTGTTTAATACAAAAATATCAGTAGAACTGATGGATGCTCCCAGATGCAACTTTGACCTCTAATTGTGACCTTAACCTTTTAACTATGGAACTAATTCATGCCCACAACAGACCATCTCATTTAGGCAAACTTTTGTGTTAAGTAATGTCAAAATCCATCGATGGCCAAGTTATAGTCAGAACACGCAAAAAGCCAATTTCGACCTTTGACCTCTAAGTTTGACCTTGACCTTAGACCTACAGACCTGGTTCATGCACGTAACATGCCCTCTTATTTAGGTAAACAATTGTGCCAAGTAATATTAAAATCCCTCCATCCATGGCACCAAATTATAGCCTGGACATGCAAAGTACCACGTTTTACCTTTGACCTGTGTGACCCTGACCCTTGACCTCAAACCTAGTTCCTGTGTGCTTCATGCCGTCTCATTAAAGTTAATATCTGTGCCAAGTAGTTTTAAAATCCATGCCACATTAAAGCACAAACAAGCAAAGTGCCAATTTTGACTATTGACCTCTTGGTGTGACCTTGACTATTGACCTACGGATTTCTCCAACCGTTGCCAAATATTATCCTTGACAAGCAAAGTGCCAATTTTTACCTTTGATGTCTAAGTGTGACCTAGCCCTTGACCTACAGACCTGATTCATCCGTCTCAATTGAGCAAACATTCCTGCCAGTTGATTTGAAAATCCTACCATCCACAGCCAAGTTATAGTCCAGACAAGCAAAAAGCTAATTTATTCTGGTAGTCAATGGGAAATAACTCCCTGAAAAATAATGTCCTCCTGGTAGGGATGCTGCATATAAAGTTGTAATCAATGGGAAATAACTCCCTGAAAAATAATGTCCTCTTGGTAGGGATGCTGCATATAAAGTTGTAATCAATGGGAAATAACTCCCTGAAAAATAATGTCCTCTTGGTAGGGATGCTGCATATAAAGTTGTAATCAATGGGAAATAACTCCCTGAAAAATAATGTCCTCTTGGTAGGGATGCTGCATATAAAGTTCCATTTAAGGCAAGTTATTAGTTCCTGAGATCTTGCACAGAAATGAGAATATCCTATTAAATTTCTGATTTATAATAAAAAGGGCAATAACTCCCTAAAAAAATCATCAGAACGGAATGACCTGACAAATATGCACCTGTCCTCCTGGTTGGGATGCTGCACATGGTTTCATTGAATTTGAGCCATAATAGTTCCCGAGATCACATGCAACATCTAATTACTAGACGGACGGACGGATAGATTGATGGATAAAATTGTCTGGGAAATGCATTTGACACTTAAACAAACTGAATGACAGTTGAAATAGAATTCGGAGGGATGGACAAAGAGGCAACTATATGCTCACCTCTTTGGGGAGCGTTAAAACACAAATGCAAGCTCACTGTCGATATGGTAGTGTATATGGGTCACCATATTGACTTGGAGGGTATCCACCCTACTGAAGACAAGACAAAAACTGTTCAAGAGGCACATGAACCGATGAGTGGCAGCAAGCTGAAGTCCTATTTGGGGCTACTGAATTATTATGGGACTTTCCTGCCAAACCCGGCAACTTTATTGCATCCATTACACAGCTTACTGAGGAAAGATGTGAAATGGAATTGGTCCAAGGAATGTCAAAAGACCTTTGAAGAAAGCAATAAACTTTCGGTCAGCAATAAGCTATTGGTTCATTATGACCTGACCAAGCAGCTAAGGATAGCCTGTGTTGCTTCTTCATATGGTTTAGGGGCAGTGATTTCCCATATCATGGATGATGGGACAGAGCAACCCTTTGGTTATACGTCGAGAACATTGGCACCAGCAGAAAAGAACTATGTTCAAGTGCAAACAGAAACACTAGTCTGGCAAAGAAATCTGGCAAAACATTAAAGAACTTCAGTTCTTATAACTGTATGTTCCCATAATATTCTGTGCAATCCACACAAACACCCAAGGAACATTTCTGTGAAATTATTTCAAAATCCGGCAAGTTGTTTTTGACAAGACTATTTTCAAAGTTTTCAATATAGCCATATAAGGAAAACTGCCCCGCCCCCTGATGGCCATTTTTTTTAACAAATCAAAATGATTTACAGGAATTTGGTAGAGGGTCACCTAAGGAACATTTCTGTGCAAACTATTTTCAAATCCAGCCAGTTTCTGACAAGTTTTCCAGTTTTTTAAAGATTTTGGTTGCCATTAAGTTTCCATAATATTCAAACAAGAGGGCCATGATAGCCCTAGGTCGCTCACCTGAGTGTTAAGCATCATAATGGCTTTTAACAAGATTGTTTGAGATTTCAATAAAGCCATTTAAGGAACACTGTCCCGCCCCTTGGCAGCCTTTTTTTTTAACAAATCGCGAAAATAGGCTAGTGTACATGTAATAGGTACATGAATGGTCTGGAAATTTATATTGCGATCTGGCTATATCGCGATCCATGGACCCCGCGAATTACGATATAACGATTTGCAGTGTACCAAAGAAATACTGGCTAAAATAAAATAAATAAAACAAAAAGAAAATACTGTCATGGTATTGTTAAACTAGTGCAACACGTGCATGGACTAAAATGAATGTAAACACAGAATACAGTTAGAGCGCCTAATTTGTGCTAATACAGGTGACGAGTATTAGGTTAATGTTTGCGAGCTATACTAGTCTTTGTGCCCAATGCTATGCAAGTCGATCTTCTAAAACAAGGCAACAAGCCTATCCATATCTATTTTTACAATGAAATGGGCTAGCTGGACCTGGATTAAATGGTCACACCCAATACACTGTATCTCAGTATGTACTCAAGTTATTATACAGACAGCTTTTTTTTTTTTTTTTAGTAATGGTGCCCTTGACCACAACCACCCCAGATGCAACCTCAAGCGAGGCATCTATGTATGAAGTTTTATTACAATAGCAATTTTTTGTTCTCAAGTTATTGTCCAGAAACCAAAAGTTGGTGCTGCTGTCAAATCTGTCAGCCCACATGCCCAACAACATACTCCAATCTAATAACCACAAATTTTCATTTGGTTAAAAATGGCTTTCTTAGATACTTGTTATAACTTCATCTGCAAAGTAATTAAATGATAATGCAAAATTTGGAAGACTTGATGCCATAACTACTGCAATTTTTTTTTTCTATGATTTTTTTTAATCAACTGAAGTCCAACAAAGTTTTAGCATAATACCTGCTTATGTGCAATTTTCAACACTTTTTCCTGATGCAAAAAACAACAACAATTAATTAAAATGCAATATCTTACCATTGCCCTCTATAACCACACAAAGTTTCGTGAACCTAGCTTTTGTATTTATCGAGTTATTGCAGGACCCAAATTTTATTGCACAGACAGACATACAGACAGAAACATAAATGGAGGGTGCCCCATCTGATCATGCAACCAGTAGTAGACAAATAACTTTCAAAACAAACTCTTTATTTATGTCAGTGACATTTAAATATTAAATTTCTAGGCACATGACTAACTGGTGAAAAACTGAAATATTTATCTGAAACAGAACCTTTCCAACACAGAACCCAGTTTATATTACGCCTTGGAAGAATCATGTGCAAATATTCCATTGTTATTAATAGTGCAGTTTACTGAATTGTCTAGAAAGCTGCTTAACCACAGGCCAAGTTCATTGGGCCACATGAGGATACATAGGTCAGTTGGAGAAAGTTATACAATCCCTGATATAACATGTATATACATGTAGGATAAGAGGTCAAATAAGATTCAAGTAAACAGTTGCTCTGGTTTTTGTGTTCCTCCCTGATGTGATTTTCTGGAGATTAATATCATAATTACAAGAAGTATTGGGAATATTTAATTTGAATATTCAAATATAATGCCAATATTGGGTTGTTGTTTATGTTCATGCCTCATCACCACTACATCATCATCATCATCATCACCACCACCACCACCATCATCATCATCATACTCATCATCAAAAACACCAACATCACAGTATCATAAGCATCATAGCCTTCATCATTTTAAATTTATAATCATCTTCAAAAATAAGCAACATCAACAACAGCTTTAGCAATTTAAACTGAGGTCTTATAGGCTACATTTATAAACATTTACCTGACCTACCATAAAAAATGCCCAGACCGTAGAACATTTTTATCAAGTTTGTCAGATATTTTGTGTTGTTTTATTTTTTTGCAATAATAAATTTTTTTGGGTTAAATAAGTGTTTTGTTTCGATAGCATCCAGTTTACAAGGAATTTGGTAAAGGGTCACCAAAGGAACATTTATGTGAAATTAGTTTAAAATCCAGCTAGTGGTTTCAGACTAGAAGACTTTTGAAGTTTTCAATATAGCCATATAAGGTAAACTGCTCCGCCCCCTGGCAACCATGTTTTTTCATGAATCAAAATGATTTCAAGGAATTTTGTAGAGGGTCACCCAAGGAACATTTCTGTGAAATTATTTTGAATTCCAGTCAGTGGTTCAGACGAGAAGATTTTTAAAGTTTTCAGTAAAACCATATAAGGAAAACTACCCTGCCCCCAAGCGGCCATGTTTTTTAACGAATCAAAATGATTTCAAGGAATTTGGTAGAGGGTCACCCAAGGAAAATTTCTGTCAATTATTTTGAAATCCAGCCAGTGGTTTCAGACTAGAAGATTTTTCAAGTTTACAATATACCGTATTTACCCTATGTATTGGGCCAACCTTAATATTGGGACACCCCTATTTTTCGGAAAAATAATTATTTTTTGAGTCCCTTAATATCGGGACACTTTTGAAATTTTATTTTGTTCTTGTCCCTAAATATTGGGACACACAAATATAATGGTAAATTGTCTTCAACTTTGCCAGTTTAAAATAAATATCACTTGATTTCAATATGATCAGAGTAGTATAGATCTACTGTACACCGTATATTGCAATAGATATGCTGCAAATAGTAAGAGTGTACCCCTTTTATACAATAAAAACAACAAAGACAACCGTTTTCAAAATTTTAATACATGTATTACGTTATGTGCATAAAATGATATTCATATTAAATAATTTATTGAACTCCTTATAACAAACTATAAAATTGTCAATTAATGTCAATGAACAGTTACCAGTATTAGGTTAAGTACCCGGTAGTATGTGATAATTGTCGGGTCTCTCATGAAGCCAATTAGTGTGTCACATGCGGCGTTCTTATCGATAAACAAACACGTCTAGGGCCTGTTTAATTGACCCGTGGTGCAAACTGTGTACTAACACGCTATATACCCTGTGTTCTTAATTGAATGCTCCACTCAGTGAAGCACGCGGCATAACGACAATCGGTGTGTGTGTGAAAATGCATTGGGTCGATTATTACCCTATATTTTTGGGACACATTTTAGGGAATTATTTTTTATGACGCTTTGTATTGGGACAAGAAAAATTGTAGTTATTTTTAAGTGTCCCAATACATAGGGTAAATACGGTAACCATATAAAGAAAACTGTCCCGCCCCCTGGCAGCCATGTTTTGTAAAAAATCAAAATGATTTGAAGGAATTTGGTAGAGGGTCACCCAAGGAACATTTCTGTGAAATTATTTTGAAATCCAGCCAGTGGTTTCAGACAAGATTTTTAAAGTTTTCAAATTAGCCATATCAGGAAAACTGCCCCGCCCCCTGGCAGCCATGTGTTTTAACAATGATATGAAGGAATTTGGTAGAGGGTCACCCAAGGAGCATTTCTGTGGAAACTATTTTCAATTCCAGCCAGTGGTTTCTGACAAGAAGATTTTTTAAGTAGTCCAGTTTTTAAGCTTTTGGTTGCCATGGTTGCCAGAGTTTTCAATATATTTTAATAAATTGAAGGAATTTGGTAAAGGACCATCCCAGGAACATTCCTGCCAAGTTAAGTTAAAATCCAGCCAGTGATTTCAGAGAAGAAGTTGTTTGAAGTAAAATATTGATGACAAACGACTTACGACGAACGCCGGACACAGACTGACCACAATAGCTCACCCTTGAGCACTTCGTGCTCAGGTGAGCTAAAAAGAGTCCCCAAACTACAAGCCCTTACTTATATATACCATACAAGCAGCAAGTAGCATGGTGCAGTCTAAATTGTGTAAAAATATTCCTCAATTAAAGAAAAAATGTAAAACAGTGTAGAAGTATTTTTCAATTAATACGAAATAATAAATCAGCTTCAAAAATCATGTAAGATAATTACTTGAGTTTGAAAAATCCCAATTCAAATGTAAAAGTCAGTCCAAAAGTTACATGATTAAATGATACTGAATAAGTGACTAACTAAACAGTCCAAAAACTACAGAAAATAATTAACCCTTTCGGGCACTAGATCACATTAACTAAATCCTATATTCTGTTTGCTTGTTTACAACATGAATTTTAGCTATTGATTATTGTTTAAATCTTGTTCCTGACTGGATGCCAAGACAGACAGTGGAAATTTTATTGCTGCACACACAGCCAAAATATAGGTGAGAAGAGGCTATCAATGGTTACTATGCGTAATGATGCTGATCTCAAATAGAAGTATCATGATGACTCAGAGTGATACATTGATTTTACTGATAAGCAGACTCCACTATCTGGGTTATATCTGTGAACGAGCTACAAACGGAAATAACACATTGGTGGCAATTATCTTCCAAATAGTTCATTTACCTTCCTTTACCAGGTGAGTTATTCAGGAATAGTTGTGTTTGGGACCAAAAAAGGGAAAATAACTCTGGTGTTCCTGGTCCGATCCGTCCAAGATTTTAGGGTTATACACAAACTGTGCAAGTTTGGTCAAGATTGAATGAACAAGAACTGTCAGAGGACAGCGCGCTCGACTATTCGAAGTATTTCAGTTGGTACGTATTTTGGATAGTGGAAGGGGCATAAATTTGTTAAAATACAAAACTTTTAAGTGAAGCCTTGTATAGTTGTATACATTTTTGGAACAAAAACTTTAACAACAAAGTCTATGTAAAAAGTGGGCTAACTCTGTCAAAATACAAACAAGAGTTATGGGTAATGTTGCCCCTGATACTAGAGTTGATGACAAAGGTCAGTTTAAAGGTTAAGTGAATAATTTATCTAGTTTTGAAGTTACAAAACTTTTGAATATAAACTGTAACCATAAAATCTATGTCAAACAGGGCATAACTCTGTCAAAATACAAAACAGAATTATGGGTAATGTTGACCCTGATACTAGAGTAGATGACAAAGGTTAGTAACCAAACTTTTGAATATAAACTTTAAACAGAAAATGTAAGTGAAAAGGGGGCATACCTCAGTCAAAATACAAAATAGAGTTACGTATAATGTTGCCCCTGATACTAGAGTTGATGACAAAGGTTAGTTCCAAGTTTCAAGTGAATAACTTATGTAGTTTAGAAGTTACAAAACTTTTGAATATAAACTTTAACCAGGAATACGATGTGAAAAGGGGGCATAACTCTGTCAAAATACAAAATAGAGTTATAGGGAATGTTCATCCTGATACTGGAGTTGATGACAAAGGTATATTCCAAGTTTCAAGTGAATAGCTTTTGTAGTATTGAAGTTACAAAACTTTTGAATATAAACTTTAAGCAGAAAATCTATGTGAAAAAGGGGCATAACTCTGTCAAAATACAAAACAGTGTTATAGGGAATGTTGCCCATGATACTGGAGTTGATGACAAAGGTTATTTCCAAGTTTCAAGTGAATAACTTATGTAGTCCTGAAGTTACACAACTTTTGAATATAAACTTTAACAGAAAATCTAAGTGAAAAAGGGGCATAACTCTGTCAAAATACAAAACAGAGTTATGGGGAATGTTGCCCCTGACACTGGAGTTGATGACAAAGGTAAATTTCAAGTTTCAAGTGAATAACTTATGTAGTTTTAAAGTTACAAGACTTTTGAAAAAAAAACTTCAGCCAAATTCAGACGCGGACGAGTCGAGCTAAAAATGTAGTCTTTATCGCGATAACGGGCCAAATTGTTGACGGAATACGGACGATGCCGGAGAGGTACCCTATACCAAAAGCTCACCGAGCACGAAGGTGAGCTAAAAAATGGAAGGAATTTGTTAAAGGACCATCCCAGGAACTTTCCTGCTAAGTTTGGATAAAATCCACCAGTGTTCTGCCGTGAATTTGGACTATTGGGGACAAGGGCCCTCTAGATTTGAGAAAGTGGGGACAAATTACAAAAAAGTAGGGACACAATTCCCAAATCAGATTTTTCTTTTGAAAAGTATGTACTAACTGTTTTAATTCATGTTTGTTTTTCTTTTCTGTTCAAAAAAGGATAAATACATAATATTGTGTTCTTAATGAATTCATAACGTTCTGTTGATCAATGAATGATTGGGGTTGTTTACCATCGGGACTTCGGTTGAAAACCATTGCCCGAGCAATGTTAAACTGCTTTCTTAAATACCTTATTACCATGCATTATTAATTCCAATTTGAACAAACAATAAACGCTGTTATAAACACAAGGCATTAATAATGAAACCTGTTAAAACTACAAAGTGAACAGTGTGACATCATCAATTAGCCGGGCATCCAGAACTGCAAGCAGTTGGCAACACCCATAGCAACGGTGTCGGTTTGTTAAACTTCAAAAGGCTTTGATGTGTCTGATGAAATGCGGATGTCGTCTAGCAGTTTGTCGCTCAAACGCGATTTTTACGCCTAGCATGTGGACCGCATGTACAATTATCGATTGATACTGTTGTATCTGAACTGCTCAAGCGCTGTCGATAGAGAGTTCATGAAAATTAGTGTTGTAGGAAAAAATTGTGTGCGCCCGCGTACTGTTTACGAAAATTTGGTGGGGACAAATCATGATTTTTTGCGCCAATGGCGCAAGGCCGCATCCACGGCAGAAAACTGAATCCACTAAGTGGTTTTAGAGAAGTTGATTAAGTTAATTGTTGACGACGACAGATGGTGACTGACCAGAATAGCTCACAATTTAGCACTTTGTGTTCAGGTGAGCTAACAATTTTACTCCTTGATATGAATAGCATTAAATTACTTGTCCGTTGAATTGTTCAAAAGAGTTTGTTTTGTTGTTGTTTTAATACACAAAACTAAATTGATTAACACTGCATAAGTTAGGTGAAAAACAAGAGAAGAAACAAGCCTTTATTACATGGACAATGAAAAAACACCTGCATTTGGTGTGACTCATTGAAAAAACACCTGCATTTGGTGTGACTCATTTTCAAGGAAAATTAAAGGTCATTATTGTTCACATTTGTTCACATCTTATTTGCTTTAAACTATTTGTTTTTACTTTCTACATTATAGCAAGCAAAGTTAAAATTAACACTAGTTGTAGAATCACCCATATACCATATTGTTACAGCCTCTCATAGCACTGCATCCAAATATGATGGCATTTTCTAACATTAGTATACATGTGCCAGTAATAGACACTTTTCCGTAACAGAGCAGATTCCACATAACAATGCGTCCAAGTAACAAATGTAGCACATACAATATTACTGTGTTACAACCTGGGCTGGTATTTATAAAGAATCTTAGTCGAAAATTAAGAAAAATCTTAAAATTCTCATATTTAATTATTGGATTTTCCGACAAAGTAATGCATTTCTGGAAGATTTTGACTCTTAATTTGCAATATAATTCAATGTGTATTAATATCTAGCATAAGTCATGCAAATGTTCCAAAGCATAGTGTTTTAAACACAATTTCTAATTCTGACTTATGTTCAACTTAAGTTAAGAATGGCTTAAGAATCTTCATAACTATGGGCCCTGTATGTCTTAGGTGCAGTCCTTCGAACAGTTCATGCCAACACAAACTAGTGTAGGGACTACAGCAAAACTATTGCTGCAAATGTATACATTTAGCATTGTTTTCACAGAAATTTTTTAGCACTGTACAACACAACTATATATTTGTTTAAAACTCGTTATTAACATGAGGAATATTAATCACGAAGCCAACACTTTCACCCTGTCCTCTCGTCCCTCGATGTCCTCATAGAAGAGAACGCTGAACGCATCGTTGAGCATCTCCGGGTATTCCTCCATCCAGCTCGTGTAGTCGCACGCAAAATTCACCTCTGATATGATAGGCTGCGCGAATCTCTCACCTTCAAAAATGTATTGGGGATTATTCGATAAAACTGAAAGCAATATTGAAGTATTTTACATGTACATTGTAAAAACTAGATGGTTATTAAAAAAAAAAAAAGATTTATTGTTGTTTATCGACCAATAAACAACGATTTGGAGATCTGATGCGTGGGAATTATACCACGAGGGCGTTAGCCCTATGTTTAATAGCCACGCATCAGAATGACAAAGAGTTGTTGATTGGCCAATAAACAATGCTAATGCGAAAATTATTTTGATTCTAACAAGATTTGACATATATTTTTGCAACTGTAATTGGAACTACTTTTTACTATGCTCCGCTCAGAATCTGGACTTCTTTTTGCGTTGTTTACGGGTAGTTTAACGATAATTTTGTTCTTTGTCTATAGAAAAATTAGCGCGTTATTATGTTAGAATTATGGTTATGTCATACAGGAAAATTAATATATTTGTAGTTAAGATTTATTTACAACAGCAGCAACTGACAGCAGAAGTGAAGTAGCTTGTTTTCCTGTCTATTCGGCCACTTAAGAATATAAACAAACGTATACGATTAACGAACAGTAAGATAAACAATATAACACTAAATATTTAACGAAAAATATATCAGAAACACGATTAAATGTTAACTTTCACCGAAAGCGGCTTGTTTACAAATATTTATCTCGTTTAGCATTTGACATTTAGAAGTCTGGATCACTTTGGCGCTTCCTATCTATTCGGCCACTCTGATTGGTCAATCATTCACGCGTGAAGAATGATGTTCGCTGCAGGGGCGTGCTTAATTTTCATTACTGTTGTGTTTAGGCAGTTGTGTGGATAATTTTTTGTCTCTTTTGTAACAGTTTGAAAATAAATTCATTAACAAAACGTTTCTTTATTTAAAAGAAAACCACACACACAACAAACAGTATAACGTGACAAGTAAAAAGTAATTTTTTTCAACACTATAAATTAAAATATGTTAACATTTTAACAGTAAAACTAACAATTATAGTATTTAGAATTTTAATGGCAGTGGTGGCAGAGGAATTCATCGCCGCGTCTCAGAACCCTCTTCTCGTGGCAGACGGAAAGGTGAACCCAATGTCCACAAACGTCACACTGCCCCCAACTCAGGATTTTTAAGTGTGGGCGGTCGTTCATATTCGGCGGCTGGCGTTGCTCGCACACGCAGCACACGTCATCATCATCATTTTCCGAGTCGGACTCTTCATTAATGGAGATGTGTAGTCCGCTCGATGACGGCAAGGGACTAGTGGGGATCTTCTTCTCCACGGTTTTCTTGGGGTTTTTTGTGAGCAGTCGGCGGTGCGTTCTCTTTGTTCTGCTCCTGATATTTCGTCTACGTATTCTTGTCCGGTGACCTCGCGACCACTTGGGTTGGGGTTGCTCCGCTTCCTGTTCTTCCTTCTGCAAACACAGCACGGGGCATCTGGAGTTTCTGTGTTTGGGGCAGCACCTTATTGTTCAGATACTACAGAACGGAGTTTCATCCCTGAATGCTTCGCACGGCACGAGTTTTTCTGGTAAGATGGCGTTGCGGTTGAACGGGGAAATCCCAGCTTTCTTAAATGCGGACAGTATGTTCAGGGGGCTGACAGACTTCAAGTAAGCTTTGCACGCAATGCTTGCTATCTCGTATTTGGTCACCACCTTCCCCATGTTGGCCTGCATGTAGGTAGCACATTCGGAGTAGTAACCTTTAAAGACAAAGAAAGGGGGCATGTGGTTCCCGGCAGCGTTGGCACAAGCTATGAGAGTGATTGTTGCAGAGCGCGGGGACGTCACTGACTGTGGCTTCTCTTTTGTGGGGGCGATTATGTTCGGGGGGCGATGTTCAGGACTTATCCCCGTCTCGTCCATGTTGTATATATGCTGAGGACGGTCATGCAATCCCAAGTCTGCAAGTGTCTTCTCAAGGTTGCTGTAGAAGTACTTTACAGACTCTGGGGTCGAGTTCCGGGCCCTGTTGCTATCTAAAGCTGACGGCTTTTTAGACACTACCCTAGAACGCCACCTCTGCAAATAGCCATACAGCCAGCAAATGCTTAAACGCTTGTCTACTGGTCGTCTCCCAAATCTGAAGGCCATCTCACCGGCGCACATCTGTAGGGCTGCATTAGAAACGCCGTACCCCAACCTAGCCATCACCTCAGTGAACTCTACGAGGCCTACTTCTTCTTCTTCCGTGAAGATGGTTTCTCTACCAAAGTCATCAGGATCGATCTTGCCACTGATCCTGTCTCGGAGCGTCTGGTATGGAATACCGTACTCCAAAGCCGTCTTGCGTATGGATTTCTTGTTACATCGTACCTCTGAGACAGCCTTCAACATAGTTTATGCCGAATACTGTCTGTACCTGCTATGGTACTTTGATGGATTTGCCTAACAGAGAATGCGGGAAAATAATTAAATGACTGACGCAAATTGGATTTTAATTGGTAACGCGAATACTAACAAAACAGACATAAATCCCGTATACGGGCCTCAAATTAACTAAGCGCTTCCGTAATAGTGAAGCGAAAGTCACGTGACACAACAGAAAACATCGAAACGCTGACGAGAGAAGGAAATGTGAAAAGCAGCCTCAAATAAGAATATTTTGACCAATATTTACAGAAAATCTAAGGCAATTTATGTTACGGTAAATGTTTTTGGTATATTCGTAACGGTTTGTACCTGTTTTTGTCGCATATTCTTCTTCTAATGACAGCGAGATGAATTATGTGCTACTTTGATAAGAATTCGGACACGCGCGGATTCGCGGATTAAGTGTTTATTACGTCATAAGCAAGTGGCCGAATAGACAGAGGTGGCCGAATAGATAGGAAGGAAGGATAATAACCAGAAATATTTATGTTTCAGTCAAATTGTAATTTAACTAAATGTTAGTGTACTACAAAACTTTCCGACAGTCCCATTTAAGTGTTTTACTGCATCAAAATTTAGCTATTTGCAAATCTACAGAAAATTGATTGTTTGAATAATGACCATCACCCAAAGCTATTTAAGTACCAGGGGTAAATCATGAATGGTTTGCATGTAATATCTGGTAAGGTGAGTACAAATGGAGCGTGTCGTGGGAAAACCGGACTTAATGCATGTGCAGTTTGCACAGGCTAATCCAGGACGGCACTTTCCGCTTTTATGGTATTTTCTGTTTCAAGGAAGTCTCTTCTAAACATAAATCCACCGCAGGCGGAAAGTGTCGTCCCGGATTAGCCTGTGCAGACTTTACACACATGTATTAAGCCCGATTTTCCCACGACACGCCTCAAATAAGCGGTGCACTCAATACCAACCAACCTTTCTCATTCTTGTCCCACTTCAGAAGCAGGTCTATTCCATAGATAGCTCTTGAAAGCGGGAAGTTCCCGAGTCCGGCAGGCGGTGGCTTGCTGGTCGCGGCTTGGAACATTTCCAACAGGGCCGAATGTATGAACTCCTAAAACAGAGGCAATACAAGAAATAATCCATAGTCTGAATCTTCTTCCTTTTGAAAGTTTTTGTATAAATCTAGTACTACAATTTGTTATAATGGTTTGGAAACAGATCTCTGTGAACCCTTTGACAGGGGAAGTGTAGTATCATTCCCGAAAGTGTTTTGGAAAACATGTTCCTGAAAATCGGAAATAACAATTCAACCAACACGAACTACTGAGTATCAAGGTTTAAAGACTATGCAAGGAGTATGGCAAGTCACAATCTCATTGAAATCAAATCCTAACATTGTTAGGATTTTAAGACATCGTATAAATGACCTTCCAAACAATAAAACATCAGCCCGCTGCACCCAATGAAATTGCCTTTTGCACAGCAATGTTTGGCCACAGTTTTTTAAAAGTGATGCATTTCCAGCTGATCCTTGGGATTAAATCATTTACAGTTAATTTTCACGTGGATAACAATGGATATAGTTGCACCTTAGGCGAGTAAACATCCAAAGTTTACATTAATTTCATGCATAGTATTTGTGGTTTATATATGAAGTTATACCGCAAGATTTTGAAGACAACGGTTTGATTGGCTCCTAAAAAGGTCATCTGAACGTGACCCCTAATGTGAAGTCATCAGATCCAGTCAGCGGATAATATAGTAGCGTCAGACTGGAGATGATTTTATTGAGATTGGGCAAGTTAGAATGTGAACGCATTTACCTCTACAGTGCTCCACTTGATGTCAGGGTTTTCTGCTTCAAACGGCTCAATAAACTGTTCCGTGTACATCTGAAATTAAATAACGTCTTACCCTAACCGAATCAAAGATAGAAACAACCTATGTTAATTACCATAAATGATTTTAATCAGTCTGTGGATAATTTTAATTATACTTCACTTTACTTTTGAATAGTTTTATGCAAGTAAGGATTGTTTGAAGCTGTTTCCTAAGTTCAGAAACCTTTCGTGAACATAACTTGTTCACTACGATCTAAAACTATCTCTAATTAGCAGGTTAGTTATTTTCCTTAACTTGTTCACTACAATCTAAAACTATCGCTAATTAACCGGTTAGTTAAATTTTCCTTAACTTGTTCACTACGATCTAAAACTATCTGTAATTAACAGGTTAGTTAAATTTTCCTTTACTTGTTCACTACTATCTAAAACGATTTCTAATTAACAGGTTAGTTAAATTTTCCTTAACTAGTTCACTACGATCTAAAACTATCTCTAATTAACAGGTTATTTAAATTTTCCTTAACTTGTTAACTATGATCTTAAACTATCTCTAATTAACAGGTTAGTTAAATTTTCCTTAACTTGTTCACTACGATCTTAAACTATCTCTAATTAACAGGTTAGTTAAATTTTCCTTAACTTGTTCACTACAATCTTAAACAATCTCTAATTAACAGGTTAGTTAAATTTTCCTTAACTTGTTCACTACGATCTTAAACTATCTCTAATTAACAGGTTAGTTAAATTTTCCTTAACATGTTCAGTACGATCTTAAGGTATCTCTAATTAACAGGTTAGTTAAATTTTCCTTAACTTGTTCACTACGATCTTAAACAATCTCTAATTAACAGGTTAGTTAAATTTTCCTTAACTTGTTCACTATGATCTTAAACAATCTCTAATTAACAGGTTAGTTAAATTTTCCTTAACTTTTTCACTACAATCTTAAACTATCTCTAATTAACAGGTTAGTTAAATTTTCCTTAAAAGCTTCATAAATAATAGCCAAGACCTGGCCCAACAACTACAAAAATTCTCAAAATCAGTCTCAACTTAAAGAACAGAGCAATGAAAGCACTTATTACATATGGACTTTAATATTTAAAATTTAGATTGAGATTAAGCTTACGAATGTTGATAGTCATGCGGCCTGGAACTTAACTTTAAACAGCCTATCAGTTAAAATGTACGTACCCCAGGTCTGTACACGTTGAACTCGTACAACCCGACGTAGGTGAGGTGTCGCAGCAAGTCATCAAAATCTGTCAGCTCATACTGTCTGAAAACAAGAACGGACTTGTACATGTGTGTCAAATACAGATAACTGCATCATATTGGAACAATAAACACAGCAGCTTCAAACTATCAGCTGACAGGTTATTAGCGCTGTCGGAAAGTAATTCAAACAAAACATTGTCTCGTTTTGTTTAAGATGCATTACTTGAGTGTGAAACTATTGCATCTCCTTAACATTTCTATATCAGATACAACGGTTTCACACTCAAGCCTCGATATTTAAGCAATTCATTGGATGGAAATTTGGGGATAGCTTTACATTGAAGAATAATACGCACTCCTTTCTTCTGACAAAATTTTTCAAGTAAAAATGTGCATATTATATTCATATGATTACAGTGGCATTTGCAAACTAATTGCAAAGTATGTTTCAATTATGGGACATGCAACGTTTGATTTACAGCTGTGTCTGGTCATGTACGACTGAAACAATGAGATGGGTGCATCATGTTTAATTAATCATTATAATCCTTTATTTAATTGTGTATGTCAGGTTTTCCAAAAGTGGTATACAGGTTACAAATCCTGGTGTCTGACACCTGATATAGAGGTTTTGCATAATTTGCTTTCTATTGTTTAATCAACGTATCAGTGAACAAACACATAGCTTTCATAAGATAATATAGCGGAACATCTTTATTTGGAAGTTGCTGGAAGTTCACAGATTACTTTGAGATATAAAAAGTTCAACATATTAGGATATGTTCGATAAATTGTTAAAAAAAATTTGATAGTGTATACATTTACTGAACAGTAAACCAGTGGTCGATTATTCAATTGAAGTTTACGCATACCCGTTTAAATTAAGACTAGGAGATTTAGAGATGAAGTCATTTAAAGCAATTGTTGACGGCGAACAACAGACGACAAATGACAAATGACGAACAACAAATGACGGACGGTGACTGAGCACAATAGCTCACCCTTGAGCACTTTGTGCTCAGGTGAGCTAAAAAGAGGTGTCAGGAATTTTGCAAATTTTATGACAAACGAAGCTCAATGTCTTGACACAGGCCTCAACACTTCCAGACAAGACAGAATTATGTGTGATATACTTGTTGGGACAGAAAACCACATTGGAGTTACTGTTAATACTTCAAGATAACCATATTAATTTTTTATAAACTAAGAAGGAAGTAAGGAGGGATTTGTTTTCCTCTTGGACATGTCCAGAATGTTAAGTTAGCGAGTTCGAGACAACAAAGTTTCACTGGCTGTACAGACTCACTTGTGTCCACGCCGCACACTGAACGGCTTGTACACATACAGCTTCAGGGGATTCACACTGGCTAGGAATGTTAGGAACCGGAAATCCACTTTCACGTCAGATTTGATGTCGGCTCGGTGGATTGTCACACAGTCCGAGACATATTTACACGCAATCTGAAATATGGGCAGAAGATCAATATTATTTTGTGTGAGTCCTTTAGTCATAGAAAATCTAAGGGTATAACGTTAACTGCATACACACAGCACATAAATCTATCATTAATCTCTTTGACATATTACAAAAGCAACCATAAAAGCAGCATTTTATTAGTTTCAAATATGATTAACTTTTGCTGAAATAACTGTTAGGGTTATCAATTAACTTCTACATTTTTCTTGAAAATACAATAAAAATAACAAGATGATGTCGCGAAACTCAACAAAATCATGTCATCAGACATCACATGGTAGTTTTGTATTAACAGAGATTAAATAATAATGCAAAGTATATTCAAAGAGGCCAAGAAGGTTTATTTTCCTAATGCATACCCAAGGTTGGGATACAATATAACTGAGGCATGTCGGGAAAACCCGGGCTTAATGCCTGTGCGTAAAAAGTCGTCCCGGATAAGCCTGTGCAGTCCAATTCAGGACGGCACTTTCCGCCTACAGTGGATTAATGTTTAGAAGAGACTTCCTTAAAACAGAAAATACCATAAAAGCGGAAAGTGCCGTACTGGATTAGCCTGTGCGGACTGCACAGGTTAATCCTGGACGACACTTAACGCACATGAATAAAGCCCGGTTTTCCTACGACATGCCTCATTCAAACATTAACCATACCTTAGGTCCTGTCTCGGTGACCCGCAGTATCTGGTTCAGGTTGTTGGTCACTGTAACGTCTGCCGAGTTGGACAGGTTCCACGGCTTCAGTATCCACACATTGTCCAGGCCCCTGGGAAAATACAATAGCAAGGTAGGTATGACAATGACATATGGAGACACGGATTTCATTTATATGTTTCTCAACATAAAATAATATCGATGTTTAATTGTTACTTGTTTCATACTAACTGCAGTAACCTAATACATGATTCTAACATCATGACTGCTATTGTTTATTTTCTGCATTCAGATTTAACAAAATCTGAAATATTTATTTTTTCTTACATTCCTATACATATATATCTGACTGACAACAACACCGGATCAATAAAAAACATGACTTACTTATCTTCTCGATGCTGGAAGTAAGACACAAACTTGTCTAACTCAGTGTTCAGATTGTAAGAGACAGGAAGCCATCTTGGTGACCCCTCAAGGGTTTCCGGGTTTATCCCACTCTTTCCAGCGCGCCGGCATATCACCGGTAGTAGGTCCTTTACCGTGATACACTGCTCGCTAGGGAACTGGCTAATGTAGCGGAACTTGCCATCACTGCATAGTGAGCTATGGAAAGAAATCACAATACAATGCTAGTACTGCTGATATCATAGAAACACAAGTTAATGTAGCACAACTTGCCATCGTGGCACAGTGAGCTGCAGATGAGTGAAAAAATAAAACTGCTGGTAACACAGACAAATATATCACAACATCATGTCACTTTGAATGAAATTGATTCACAATAATTGCTAGAATATAGCTGAATAACACATTTTTTACTTTTCCTAAAAACAACACATTTACTTATTTCATGTTTTTGAGGCTTTACTATATCGTTTTCTTACTATACATGTAAACGAGTGCTGACCAAGCATTCCCTATTTATTCAAAACCATTTTAGGCTCAGTTAATTGTTTATAAAGTTAATATTTACAGTTTCACTATTAACAATAGTCGTGTTTTTGTTTTTTGTTTGTAATTACTTAAGCATGTAACTCCACTTTTAATAACATTCTTAAACTTTTGTCTAGCTGGAAATTTTAACTCGCATTCAAATTATAAATAAATCACACACACGTGTAGGTTCTTTTGTTCTTTGCTTGTGATATGATGCAACAACTACATTTAGTCCTCTTACGTGAAATCTTTGAAGCTCTGTCGAGTCCAGATGATGTCAGCTTCCTCTCCCGTATCGACCATCTCGTAGCGTGGATCAGTCAATTCGGGTGCCTTCGGATAGTCCAGACAGACCCGCACTTTTCTATCCGTGGGTAGTGGAGGGACTGGCCCCACCTTTTCCGGTACGGTCTCCATTATCCGGTGAGCCTGCATGGAATGTAAATGTTTGGTGATTCAATTTCAATTCACTTTACCGTACACTAAAATAAAAGTGTCTGGCCCAGAATACAACATATGAGGCGCGTCGTGGGAAAACCGGTCTTAATGCATATGCGTAAAGTGTCGTCCTGGATTAGCCTGTGCAGTCCGCACAGGCTAATCCAGGACGACACTTTCCGCCTACAGTGGATTTATGTTTAGAAGACACTTTCTTGAAACAGAAAATACCATAAAAGCGGAAAGTGCTGTCCCGGATTAGCCTGTGCGGACTGCTCAGGCTGATCCGAGACGACACTTTAAGCACATGCATTTAGTCTGGTTTTCCCACGATGCATATAATATATAGCAGTATCGAAACAATTCAAATATACCACCTTGATGCAGTATATGATGATGATTTATCTATTTCTGACACGTGTCTTACATTGTAAACACAGTCCCATCTATGTATACCTCTAACAAGTTGGCCCCTCTTTAACTTTATTAGTATAATTTAATACTTGACCTGCTTCCTAATTTTATCCTATGTTTAGTTGGTGCATTGATACAAAGTTTCCCTCGTTTATTTATAAGCAATCTTGTAATAACTGTATAGTCAGCAAATATATTTAATTTGCATTAGGGCAATAGTGAATATTGGAACTTTTAAATTAATTGTAATTGATTTGTAAAATGTTGTCGCATAAAAGTCAGGGCTAGGTTTATTTTTCAAGGTCACAGTTTACATATTAATTTTGATTAAAGTGTGTATGTACGATCTAACAACAGATATAGCGGCATAAATACAAATAACAAAATAAAGTTAATTGACCAGTACATGTATATTTCTATTTTAAATGGAACTAGAGCTATCACTAAAGGTGATTAATACCCCCCCACACCGCTTTGGCACAGATGCAGAGCTTTGACATAGATGTAGAGCGCTGACACAGATGTACAGCTTTGGCACAGATGTAGAGCTTTGACATAGATGTAGAGCGCTGACACGGAACAATGTATTGACTGACAAAATGACCCACATAAACGGAAAAATGAGCTTGACACGCAAAACGAAGAGTGCAAGCGGAAATGATTCACACATATTTGACCTTGAATTGTGACCTTGACCTTTGACTGATAAGCATGAGACATGTGCATGGCACATTGTCTAGTCATGTGGAGTAACAATTTGAAGTAATATTAAAATCCTTCCAGGCATTTAGACGTTACGGAGATGAACAAAGTGCAAATATTTAAACTTTGACCTTAAATTGTTACCTTGACCTTTGACCTACAAACATGGGTCATGTGCGCTACACATCATCTGGTCATGAGGAATAAACATTTGAAGTTATATTAAAATCCTACCAGACATTATGAGGTTATGGAGCGGAAATGAAATACAAGTATTTGACTTTTGACCTTGAATTGTGACCTTGACCTTTGATGGACAAGCATGAGTCATGTGCGCGACACATCGTCTGGTCATGGGGAATAATAATCTGAAGTTATATTAAAATCCTTCCAGGCATTACGAAGTTATGGAGCGGAAACGAAATATGGGACGTACCAACAGATCGACATACAGACCAACACACGTGATTCCTATATAGCCTTTATTATATATATTCCTATATAATAAAAGTTAAGAACAAACAAACACCCAATAAGCTAGTTTTTAAACATCAAATAGTTTTCGTCTGTACGAGTGGAAACTCAAATACATGTATATATGTTGACTTGACAGTTGGTTAAGGTAACACAATGCTAATAAAGGATATAAAAGTCGACACTAGTACTTGTTGATTTATTTCATATTGAAGTGTTTCCTTCGTCATTTTTATGTTTTTCTGTTTACTTTCAAGTTTTATTGTCACTTTCATCGGCTTATCATCAAAATAATTGATATGAAAGATCAAAGATACATACACACTTTAAACATTTTTGGAGTATTTAAAGATTTTATATAATGTTACTAAAGAACTATCTAAGCCCTTTACTAAAACATACTGAAAAGAAATCATCTTTAGGCTCGGGCTGCTGATATGACGTTTCCCGGAAATCATGAGGTATCCATGGCAACAACATCGCCTTTCGTCTCTCAGGGTGCTGAATATTCGGCACATAATCGCGTGTAACCTCCTCTGTGAACAGATGTTATAATTATATAATGCTTTATATAATGCTAACATGTACAGTCTGATGGTCTATTTCAGTAGCTGTGCTTTTAACATAAAACATAAACAAGTGTTCAAATATTTCTCTCTTTGAAAATCTCTCACAAACTAGATCTTAACAAATGAATCATATTGGCAGAAAAAAAAATGGAACCACTTCCATTCATTTTCAAGATCTCAAGACAGACAAAATGCATGACAGAACCCAATGAGAACATCTAGACGGTAAAACACTTTGTTCATACCACAGTACCTCCATTTGCATGAGGGCATCAAACAGGTAACAAACTCTGTATAGCTCCGGCACGTTAACCTGACACTGACCTTTATGAATGAATATATTACAAATCCGTTATGATCAAGATAAATTGACGAAACAATATCCCACTAACAATACCATTATGGTATCATTAATCTTGTGCACGATAAAAACTAACTTGAGCGCGTAATTTATGCTAAAACAGTTCACAAGTGTCACATAAATGTGTACAAGCTATAATAGCACAGTACCTCCATTTTCAAGATCTCTGACAGGCCAGATGATGGAGTACGCAATCTGTTGAGGCCCGTACAAGAAAGGAGCCATCTTGAATGTTGGCATGTCTGAATGCTGGATACGGGAGCCAAACTCATCCATGATGTACCACACAGGCAGGCGCTGGTTCGTACCCTAGAGCAATTGAAAGGCACTTTTGGGAACGTCTGGTTAAGCAAAAAGCGAGAAATTGTATGCACAAATAGCAGGTATCATCATTCTATGCAGTTTCACTCTGCTTACCTTCCATTACTCGATGGTCGCTGAGCAACAGATAAGGATTTTGCCAGAACTGAGTATTACCCCATCATTTTTTTAATAAGTGAGTACTGCGTGATTTAATTTGGTACTTGAAATTACGTGGCGTGAATGATGCGATGAAAACACTACAGGTCACAAGTCATATTAAGCTTTGGTTGAACACTAATATTTTCACTATATGACTACATGTATATATATCAGTTAAACAATGACCAATCTTTAGGCAATCTGTTCAGTGTTTTCTGTGTAATCAGTATATGAATACAACAGTTTTGGCACTCTTAAATTTCAAATAAATTGAGTCATTGGTACTTCAGAATTGGGAATTCATGCAAATATGCGCCTTATCTGTTGCTCTTGGTTGGAAGAGTATTGTTCTGTATCTTATGAACTGAGCAATGTTTTGAAAATAAGATGAAGTAGAAGTTGATAATTTCCACCTGCCAGGAAGTTTTTAGATATCATGAATTAAGAAGCAGTCTTCACGAATAAATTTCAAAAATCAGTGGACTGTTGGTCCAAAAGCCAGCTAAAAAGACTGGACCAGAATAAAATTAAGTGGACCATGGTTTGGAGATTTTCTGTCACTGACAGTAGGTTGTTTATTGCGTTGGACAGTTGATACAAATGCTGGTTCTACATGTATAATAGCTGAAAAATACTTGTTTTCTTTTCTAAGGGACTGCCACTTTTAAAACCAAGGGACCTTAAATTGATGGACCGCTGGTCCAGTAAGCTTACAAACTTTGCTGGACTAAGCAAAATTTTGGTTGACTCGGTCCATGGTCCACTGGTTTGTCGTGAAGACTGAAGAAGTATTCATTTTTAGGATATACACTGTTCAAGTTTCATGTAGAATTTGGAAGAATTTAGATCTGCATTGTTATCGAAAAGGTTTACAGCATAGGACACAAAACAAACTGGAATTAGATCATACTACTGTCTGACCACACCAACTCTGTTCAACAATAGCTGTTCTGCCCCCTAGTCTTTCCCCTTTCGCCACAAGATATGATTCACAGAAAATGAACATTTTATGCACATGATTTCAATTGTATTTCATTTCACTAAACTTTCTTTCCTGAAGACGAGTTTAGCTATAAATAAAATCTATTATACATCTTACCAGCTCGAAATTGCCTATACTGTATGTGTTGTTGAACCTGGAACACAAAACATCAAATTAGTATTTTATTCATTGACTCTGATATATGGTGCAATGAGGAATATGCACCTATTCAATAACAATCAATGTTAATTTGTATAGTCCAATCAAAATAAAACCATTTTAGTATTCTTTACAGCATTTCATAAGGCGTCAAAAAAAATATGTTTGTTTCAGGCAACATGCCCCCAAAAATTAGGGTAGGTAGGTCGGGATTTTTTTTTTTTTTTTTTTTGGTATCGTCAACTCAACTAAATTCGCGACTACCATCGATTTGCGGATGTTGTTGTATCACGTGACCTTCTGCGAGATTTGTTTCTGCGCATGCGCGATCGTGGGAAAATTTACCTCAGTGTTTACTCTACCGTAACACCCGACGATTTTCAGAAAATAATGCGGTTTAAACAGGTAAAACATACGAAACAAAATTGATTACCAAAAACACCATATTTTCTTAACCCCAAATATGTCAGATAGTTAATTTTAATATGATTTCTAAAAAAACATAAACCATAAATATTTGTTGTCGTCTGCTATTGTAGTAGGACTTCCATATATGGTATTGTTACGCTACAAACGTGAATGAGGCCAGACAAAGTTTTATTGTTTGTTTCTCAGAACCCATAATTTAAACTGATGCTAACTATCTTTTTGTTTGTTTTTAAGGCCACCCATAAGCCCTGTAGGACAAAGTACAGGCTGTACTCGCCAACAGCATTAACCAATGCTTATAAAGTACAGGCTGTACTCGCCCACAGCATTAACCAATGATTATAAAGTACAGGCTGTACTCGCCCACAGCATTAGCCAATGCTTATAAAGTACAGGCTGTACTCGCCACCAGCATTAACCAATGCTTAAAAGTACAGGCTGTACTCGCCCACAGCATTAGCCAATGCTTATAAAGTACAGGCTGTACTCGCCCACAGCATTAACCAATGCTTATAAAGTACAGGCTGTACTCGCCCACAGCATTAACCAATGCTTATAAAGTACAGGCTGTACTCGCCCACAGCATTAACCAATGCTTATAAAGTACAGGCTGTACTCGCCCACAGCATTAGCCAATGCTTATAAAGCTGTCAAGGAGGTCCATGTGTCTGTTCTGAAAGCTTCCAAAATGAACACAGTTCCAGAAAACACTCCAAGGGACAGGGTTTTGGGGTAAAATTAACCCAGATACTGTTGTAATGGGCTCTTCACCAATGTTTTCTCAGCTGGAGGAAGCATACTTGGTCAAACATTTTCAAACTATGGGCAATTTTGGATATGGCTACACCTGTCAGGAGTGTATTGATGTAGCACCTGAATATGCCATTAGTCTTGGTAAAAGAACAAAAAGTCGACATTGTCCTGCCACTGGTTAGAGGGCTTAGAAGTAGGTGGCCTGAAATGAAAAAAGTAAATCCTAGGTCTTTGGAGTTGGCTCGTGCTAAAATGACAAAAGAATCAGTGGTGATGGATTATTTTGATTACCTTGAGTCATGTGTAAAAAAACACGATCTTCTTGATAAGCCTCACTTAGTGTTCAATGTGGATGAGAAGGGAATTGCTTGCGATCATAAACCACCAAGTGTCATATCAAGATCTGACCATTGTCCACCTGCAGTTACCTCTGGAAAAAGACAAACGGTTACACTAATTGGCTGTGGTAGTGCCGGGGACCAAGCACTGCCACCCTATTTTGTATTTCCCGGAAAACGACTTATGCCAGAGTTATTAGATGGATGTTCACCGGGTACTGCTGCTATGATGAGTGAAAGTGGTTGGTCGAATGCATCAGTTTTCGAAGACTATTTAGAAAATCATTTCATTAAATATATACCTGGCCGTTCAGATGACAAAGTTCTAATTATTCTAGATGGTCACTGCTCACACATATCAGTTGGTCTTGTTGACTGGGCCAAAGTGAACAATATAGTGCTTTTCATACTACCAGCACATACAAGCCACTTGTTACAAACGCTAGATTTGTCGTGTTATGGCCCTTTTCAGCGCATGTACAATGCATGTCACAAGTTAATGCGCCAGACTGCTGCTGCAATAACGAGGTACTACATTTGTGCACTCGCTTGTAAAGTGTACCTTCAGGCTTTAAAACCTGACAATCTCCAGGCAGGATCTAAGCGAGCTGGCATTTATCCTCTCAACAGGGACACCGTTCCAAAAGAGGATTTCATTCCTGCTGAACTGTATATGGACAGTGACTCAGATGCAACAGTTGAAGGTGGGGTATGTGAGATGGTTGGAAGCTATGACAGGTTTGCATGCAAAGAAAAGGAACTGAAAAAAATCAAAACAAACTCTGTAAATAAGAAAACAAACAGAAGAAATATTAGTAAAATTGTAGCAGGTAAAGAAGTTACTGACTCAGTTGTTTATGATATATTAACAGCATATGAAAATGAACAACCAAAATCGAAGTCCGTAAATAAAAAAGGAAAAAAAAAAAAATCACCCCAAAAATGTATGAAAACAAACAAAGAACCTCAACATGGCCCTTGTCATGTTCAAGAAGTAACTAGCTCAGATGATGAATCCATTGATGATGAAGACAAATGCTGTGTCTGTAATTTGTTCACACCAAAGGAAGTGCCAGGCACAACTTCAATCATCTTCACTAAATGGGCACAATGTGATGGAGTAAGAAGTGGAAAACCATGTCACCATTGGACGCATTTGAGCTTCTGTTCTCCTGTCAGAGTGGTCAGAAGACAAGGGAAGTTCTTTTGTCCTCATTGCATTGAAGAATAAATTTTAAAAGCAGAAGCAATGAACATTGTACATATGTAAAATATTTATTGTTGTTTTGAGTTTAACTTTTTATACTTCACATGTGCACCAGAAACGAATATAAATTGTTTACAACAAGCTAATTTGGCCTAATTATCACACAATTGGTAGGAATGATGTGATGACGTCACATCCGCGAATCAATGAAAGTGAACCAAAATGGCGGATGCTTGACAGTTATGTAAACAATGTTGACCTTTTAGACAATTAAAAACATCGTTTTGGACAAATATTGGTACAAAACAGCGAGGAATATATTTATTTTCAAAGGTAAGTTACAGTTATTGCTGTCAAGTAGCTGTTATGATTAAAATTTCGACATTAAATGTTAAGGTCGCGAATTTACGGTAATCGAGGATAAATGGTCAACTTGAAGATTCTAAAACTGTATAAATATTCAAAACGTATAAGTAATATCCTTAAAAATTGTTTATAAGTGGATACTATCAAAACAAAACACTTATTTATCCAAAAACACATTTAATTATTGGAAAAGGTAAATAAACAAAAAATCAGTCTGACAAACCCAATAAAATGTTCTAGGGTCGGGGCATTTGTTTAGGGTAGGTCGGGTTACCTGAAACAAACATATTTTTTTTTACGCCTAAATGGTGTGCATTAAACCAAAGAGATGTTATTAAGAAGCTTGCAAATAAGCATTGATTTGATACACATGTATGTGCATCCCAAAACCCCACTTGTTTCATTTGCAAAATTATCATTGCACAACTGCACACATCTCACCTCCACATCTCCTGCAGTATCTCGTCTATGACCTCCTTCTCTTCTCGGCCGTCTTTCTTAATGTTCATCAACAGGCACATACGCTCCTGACAGAATAAACAAGATTCTGTGTTTGATAGACACACATGCCCCCGGTTGGTGCTGGGTAGACCATTTCTTAGTCCAAATTAGGTCAAGGTCAAGGTCAAAATGAGGTTGGGTGATATGGGTGGATAGGAAATGGTCATAAGCAACAACTGCGTAAGTATCAAAGTGTTGTAGTAAACGGTGTTGGTGCCAGACGAAATGGTAAAATCTACTTTACCTAGTCAACGGACGGAAGGACAGACGGAAGGACGGACAGGACGATCACTAAATGCCTCCTGCAGCAAGAAGCCGGGGGCATAAAAAACACGTCTAGACACTTGTTCTTCATCCTTATTGCTTGTTTTCAACCACAGTGGTAGCACAATAACAACTAAATCAACAGCTTTAGAGCCCAGAGGATGTAACCAACAGTTTGCTCAATGTCTAAAACAATCAACGCGTTTTCACAATTCCTCTTATTTTACATGGATCTTAACCATAATACTTCAAATGAATACAACTGCAACAATTATAAGAAACACACTGCTTAGAACCAGTTCCATTCTCCATAAATAACATTTTGTTAAATAACACTCACTGTCAGTTCTGCTACCTCAAGGATTACATGAAACATAACAATAAGGAGCTTTTTGGCACACTAGAATAACAGTTGTTTTTTTTCACAGCTTTGGGAACTGGTCCAGGGCCCATATCCACAAAGCTCCGAAGGAAAATCTTAACTTAAGTTATACTTAAGTCAAAATTTCAAATACCATTTTCAATCTGAAAATCTATATTTTCTTATTTACATATGGTACCATTAGAAGCATCTGTTGATTCTTTACCAGAATTAAACAATTTAACACAAAATAAACTTTAAATGAAACAGCCAGAGACTTAACGACGTTCACAACAATTTCGTCCATTTTTTTTCCAACGTCAGATTTTCTTAAAAATTTGCACAAACATGTGTCAATGTATCCTAAAACTAAAACAGTCTTAAAAAATAGGGGTCACCGGCCTTGTTCCGGAAATATTGGGGTTTAAATACGCTACCTGTCGAAGCCCTTTTTGAGTTTGTGTGACTAGCAATGTTCAATTATATAAAGCGTTCATTTTCAAACAATGACGGAGATTTTTAAATGCATCTTTGTTTTAATCTTTCGTTTGGCAATATCCAAGTGCAGTTTAATGATAAAACGCCCTTTATCTATAGTTACCATTTAAAAAATAACTTTTAATGGACACTTAATGAGGTTAATTATGCATTGAATATGCCTTTGAAAACATCAATTAATAATAAAATATTCGATTATCTTTTGTTCCAAACGACAGGTTTTGTTAAAAAAATCCATATACATACATGGGTCATTGTATACTGAAAATAAAACAGTGTTAAAAAATAGGGGTCACCGGCCTTTGTCCCTAAATATTAGGTTTTGGATACGGTACCTGTCGAAGCAACTTTTTCAGTTTGGATTTTGTTATTAATGTTTTAAGTATACGTAGGAGTTTTTTTCAAACAAAGTTATGGTTCTTTCAACTGTTATGTTTTCACATGTCTTATTTGGCAATATACAAGTGTATTTTGATAATAAAAAGCGATTTACTTATATTTACTGTTAAAATAATGAATTTGGCTGGACATCTATGTAGGTCAAATGGGTATTAATAATACCTTTAGAAACATCATTTATTATGCATCAATATATTTTGTTCCAAATGACAGATTTTCTTAAATTTTCGCACATACATGCACCGATGTATACTTACATCAAAACATAAATAAAAAGAATGGGTCACCGAATTTGTTTGGGAACTATTGGACTTTAAATAGGGTACCTGTGTAGCCTTTTTCGTGTTTCGTGTTTACGTAAACAACGTATCAATTGCTAAAATAGAATGAAAATATTTAATGGATCTTTCTTTTTAACTAATTTGTTTGGCAATACATTGCATACGTGTGGTTTTGATAATTATAAAGCTTTATGAACTATTAACCATTGACTGGAACTTAATGACTTACACAGATTTATATTTATTGATTGAAATTAGTATATTGTAACCTATAAACAATAAAGAAATAATGAAGCAAACAGAGAAATTAACCCAATTATTTTCTTTTTGTTGCGAACGTCTTTAAGGAATTTTATAATTTTAAGAAATTTACTTAAAATCTCCCTAAGGAGCTTTGCGGATATGGGTCCAGTACCCATTAAATTGGGAATTTTGTGTTGTGAAATTCGGAATAGGGAAACATTTAAGAATTTAAATATTTAAACTAGTTTTATAATTAGTTTGGTATTTCAATGGTGTTCATATATAACCATTCACATAATTTGATGATTCACATTCCTATGTATTCAGGATTTTGTCAATTCTGATTTGGGAATTTGTTCATTGCAATTGGGAAAAATAAGCCTGGGAACGGGTCCTTCAACACTACCCTGTTATTCAGGAAATAAATGACTGTAAAACAGTATGTTAAATCCACTTTCACCTTCAATCCCGCTACTTGAGTCAAATATTGTCGAGCCTCATGCTGTCTGTATGTCCATGCATGGTCTATCAGGTATATGCTGTAAAAATACAAGTTTATTGTCTAATGAAATGACAAATGATGTACTAAAACAACTGTGAGATCAACGTGTATACATGTATTGTAGTTTTCGGCTGTACAGGCGAAAGATAATTTGTGATAAAAAATAAGCCAATTATGTGTTTTACAACAATGGTTCTTATTTACTTTTCTTATATTTTAAATCAAAGTATATGGTAATTAATTTATCAGTTTGTTTTAATTTATGTCACTATGCCTGTTGTAAGATCGTACATGCATTTGTTAATGTACTTTTAAAAACTGCTTATTGATGAGTATTTAAATGAAGTCTGTTTTTATTTTCTTATAAAAACACTCAACATTCTCTGATCATAATTTAAGTGCACTGTCCCTTTTCTTTAACATTTTTTACGATTAGAGAGAAGAATAAACATATTTCTTCAATAGGTGACTTAATGATACCTTATACTTAACTTGCAAAAGATACCTTTATCATAAACAATTACTTTATACATCATTCCATTAAACCTATGAGGCATGTCATGGGAAAACCAGGCTTAATGCATGTAATCTGAGCAACCACCCAGCACCAAGGCAGACATTGAACTCCCAATCTGAGCAATCACCCAGCACCAAGGCAGACATTGAACTCCCAATGTTAGCAATCACCCAGCACCAAGGCAGACATTGAACTCCCAATCTGAGCAATCACCCAGCACCAAGGCAGAAATTGAACTCCCAATCTGAGCAATCACCCAGCACCAAGGCAGACATTGAACTCCCAATCTGAGCAATCATCCAGCACCAAGGCAGACATTGAACTACCAATGTGAGCAATCACCCAGCACCAAGGCAGACATTGAACTCCCAATGTGAGCAATCACCCAGCACCAAGGCAGACATTGAACTCGCAATCTGAGCAATCACCAAGCACCAAGGCAGACATTGAATCCAGGGATAAGGAAATCCTATGCCACACTAGTCCGTCACAGGTAATTTTACTGTCGGACAAGTACATTTTTCCTGTCATCCGGTATCACTATCAGTGTGTGAAAATGATGTAAAAGTTGGGAGCTAATTATTATATTTATAATTATATATTTTACTATCAATATAAAATTGGGTTTTATTAATTTCATTAATAGATACATTAGGAACCCCTGAGAATAAAAAAAGGCGTAAAAAAAAATTTTGTTTCAGTTTACATGCCCAAAAAATTAGGGTAGGTAGGTAGGTAGGGAATTTTTTATTTTTTTTATTTTCTTTATTTGGTAAATGGTCAACTTGAAGATTCTAAAACTGAATGCATATTCAAAACATGTCTCAAATATCATAAAACATTGCTTTGAAGTGGATGCTATCAAAACAAAACACTTATTTAGTCATAACACATTTAATTATTGGAAAAAGTTAAATAAACAAAAAAAATATCTGACCCACTCAATAAAATTTTCTAGGGTCGGGGCTTTTTATTAGGGTAGGTCGGGTAACCTGAAACAATAATTTTTGTTACGCCTAAGGACAAGTGACTTTTGCTGTCGAACAAGTAGGCATTTGCAATGAACTTATCCATGGACAAGTAAACAATTTTGATATTTCCGCACCCTGAAATCCATTTCACCACTGCAAATGTCATTATACAAATTACATCATTAGATTTTAGTCATTAAAGTAATAAAGTAATGGAACCTTACTGTTTGTCATCCATACTCTTAATGCCACCTTCAGAGTTGACTACCACCCTCCAACTCCGCCTACTGGGTTCATCATTCTGCTCCTCATCTTCGTGTTCGACCAGTTGTATCTGGAAAGCATTGCCAGCGTCAAACACCTGAAACGAATTAAAACTTGATATAATATTCTAGTCATTTATGCAATAGCAGTTATTTATTCTGCACATTGAAAGTCCATCATTTTATGATCACTACAAAATGTTTCCTAGTTCCACAGTTCAAACCATAAGTGACTATAACAATTACATTGATGCTGAACCAAGAAATCTATCTAATATTCAACAATGTTGCACCAAGTAATGTTCGTTATAACAAAAAAGGATATACTTAAAACTGTGTATATGGTAGATCAAATGATAACAGATGATAGCAACTTTATAGAATATATACTTTATTAAGTAGTTTGGATACGTAAAATTTCTTGTACGTGTATTATGTAGTGCAGCTGGTAATACAAACATTATTATTATTATTATTATTATAACACTGTATTATGTGAAGTTAGAATAAGACATCAAACAAACAATGGACATGATTTTTGTTCTTTTTTCACATAAAACTGAGCATTTCATGTTGTTTATGTTTGTTTGTTATATTCTGTCCATACTGTTGGTATAATTAACATTTTACATGACTTTTCAGTAAAACTGATTGTGTCTTTGATCATTTTTAACGTATTTATCAACTGTGTTCACGCATGGACACAGTTATTTTTGTGTGTGAAAATTTTGTAAATGCATACAAGTAAACAGTTTTGTGGCAAAATCAGTTTTACTGATGCAGTTATATATGCAGGTGTCTACTTCACTAATTACTCTGCAAAATTTTGAAATTGCAAATGGTAAACTGCATATAAAACATTGCTGTAATAAAACAGTTTATTCTATGTTTGACGTCTTATTCAAACTTCACATAATAGTGTGTTTTATTATTATTATTATTTATGAAACAAATTATTCAAAGTACAACATTGTTAGCCCAAGGTAAGTTGCACTTGATATGTTTGAAACTTGTATTTTAACTAAGCTGAGGTATACCAGTGGTCAAAATAAGCCTAAGCCAGTAAGCCCGGGACTGGTAAATTTTTATCCAGGCATGTTTAGATTCGATTTGCGGTTGTTTAGCGCCCAATCTGTTTCCTACACTTGTCGTTTCGCTCCAAAGTCTTTTCCACCCTGGTCGTTTCGCCCCCATTTCTATTGATAGAGTTGTTTTGAATATAATTAGACTAATTTATAATTTTTAGAATGTAAAATCATATTTAATGACATCGAGTCAAGTTTTTGGCAACATAAATATATATTGTAATACCATATAATAAGAATTAAGACTCATATAATTTATTTATTTTATTGACGACATAGACATAAACTGCATATATGACAACAAGCTGGACACATGACACACTAAAACAAACATTATATTAAAGTAGTTAAAATAAATGAAGACTCATAATTTAATCTGATTTATTAAAAATATATGCAAATGAAATGTGAATACTAACATACATGACTTCAATAAGTCACACAAATAATACATGACATACTATAACAAACATTAATTAAAGAAGTCAAAATTAATGAAGACACATAATTTTATTTTGTTTATTATTAAATAAGTCTATCAAGTCACCCAAACAATCGGTACATAGTATTCCAGCGTCTTTCCTACAAGTGGGCCTGTGGATGTCACTCCATATGTCTGGTGGGCTGTACAACCCTTTCACACCCTTTTACAATAAAATTTTTAATCTTTATCGATAGGGTTTGATTGACAGCCAGCGATTAAAATTGCGATCTCGCATCGTAATCTTGCGCCCTCGCCTCGTGTTATCACGTTTTTGCCCTTGTATATCCAAAGGTCGAGAATACGAAAACACGATGCGAGGTTGCGAAATTAATATCGCGATCTCGCATCCGCTGAAATTACTTGTCTGCGCATATGCAACCGGAAGGCGAGACTATGAATATCGTTGTTTCGCAATTTTGACCTATGCTCAAGCGAAAACACGATGCGAGATCACGATATTAATTTTGCAACCTCTCCTCGAAAACGCGAGATCGCCATATTAATTTCACAACCTCGCCTCAAAAACACAAGATCACGATTATCAACTTTAAATAAGAATAACACATTTTTTATACAACTCGTACTAATGTAAAACATGTAGTTTTTATTACAATATTATTCAACAAAAGTAACAAATATAACTTATATTATTAATATTATATTAATATTATTATAACTTATATTAGTTTCATGCATTTACATATTTTTATTACTATCACTATAGAAATAAATGTTTTAAACTTAATCGAATAACGTATCAAATACCTATAGACTAGACTTATTCAAATAAGAATCTTAAATAATGTAAAAAAAATCGATCATCAATAACATAACAAATTACAATGCTTTTGCAATATGTCTTTATGCTTATACCTGCTACTGTTCATGTGAAAATATTGTTGGGTGTTATTTTAGAACAAAGCATTTAAGACAAACATAATAACAACGTTTATTACACTTTTAAAACATTTAATTGCCATTAATTTCACATAAAATCACATGTATTTCATTAATTACATAAACAATACATGTAACAAAATGAAACAAGTAAAAACAGTAACATAACTACAGTACAGTACACTGAGAATGGGGGGCGAAACAACGAGGGTGGAAACGACCAGGGAGGAAACTACTTAGGCGCGAAATTATCGAGGACCTTTAGATTCACACAAAATGTTCTTGTTCTGGGAAATTATATGAATTTGGGCTTGCTTGACCAAACTTCTATTTTTTCTAACTTAGATAACTGGAATAGTATTTGCTTTTAGTGTACAACTTTTTAAACAGTATTTCAAACAATAACCTTGTTAAAATAATTAAAACTATCATACATACAATGCATACTTGTTCATAGGATTAATATGGCAAAAGAAAATATGAATCTTTGTATTTTAAGTGGAAGGGTTCACATATTTAAATACATTGGCAATTGCACACTTTGTATTATGTTCACATAGCATTAAGTAGTGAAAAACAACATGCAATGACTTTAAGACTTTCGCATAGTATTTAGAAAGTGTCAAGACTTTTATCAAGGAACTAACCTCATCTTTCAATTTACGAAACAGGGTTTTCCAATATAGTTGTGGCACACATGAATTTTGAAGTTGTAAATGATGAACTAAAATGAAATCGTCGAAGCTATTGCCAGATCTTAGTTTCTGAGGTTCGGATGTTGATGACATGGTGTATTATTAATGCAAAATCAAAATAATGCCAGTGAAAAAAAAATGTGCATGTGTTGTTTTTCCAATGTGCAATTCATACAACCTTATATTATTTTACGACCGAAACATCGAATCACCCAAACTTAAAATATATTTTTTATTCAATTCAACATTCAAACTCGATCCGGTGCACAAAAGCAGTGAAGTACTTTGTGCTTCTGAAATAATACTGCCCCGCCAGTGCTACATATGCACTTTTGTACTGAGTGTAAATGTTCGCGTACTTCTAAAAATTTGGGAGTACATTTACACTGTCTACAGAGTTTATGGTGGTAAATGTACACTATATGTAAGATCAGTGGTGGTAAATGTATTAGAAACTAAACATTATTTAAAATATGTGAAAAATGAGTATTGTTATAATAATCCTTAATAATGTAGCAACACTATTTGAACCAAATACTGTTACAAGTCAGACTTCTGAACATTTTGAGACTTTTATTGCTAAGTACTGGACATATCAACTGCACATTCAGGTAGACAGGCTTGTCAAAACTTCCATCGTCTGTCTTGCAGTCACTAAAATTTAATGTTATATACGCGAATATGGGAACAATTGTGCGTAAATGTATTCACACATTTTAATTTCTCTGCGTATGTGTACAACTATATATTATTTTCTCTGCGTATATTCCAAATTTGTGTGCGTGATTTTCGCGTGTTCTAATCTGGGCCTCGATCTGCCCCGCCTTTGGTCCTTAAATAAACAAGAGAGATCTCCTAGATATATCTGCAATTTTTATCAACCATTTTACTCCTTCCAAGTTATTGTGAGAGATTACTTTTTATTCAGTCGTTGCATTGACAAATATTACCATCTGATATTGCTATAGATAAACAGCTAATCATATTATAAATATACTTATATAATGTTTCGAGTTTAATTTCTGTCTTTCCTCACAGTTGACATGGACAAAAAATAATAAAGGAGGAATCATAAGGACTGAGCATTCATAATCCGTAGGTCTGATGTTCGAACCCCGGTGGGAGAAACGTTTTTCTCGTTTCTTGATATTATACTTGAGCTCCTTAGTTCCGATGCTTAAATCTGTCAAGGTAAGACAGTGAATGGCATACATAAAAAGATGCAAAACTATTTACAGATGAATGCCTAATGGTTCATTGAATCTGATACAATTGAATTGGAGTTTCAATCAGAAGACACTTAAATATAGGCGATGTATTTCACATTGTCGAATACCCCCGTGTGATATATCGTTACACTCTATACTCATATGATAAATGTAGCATTCGTAATGAATCAGTCCAGGGTTACCGAGAATGTGTCCATGAACTTTCATGTAAAAATTAAAGGGACTTGTTCACAGATTTTCGCATTTTTGAAGTATGCCATTAAATGTCTCAACATGACAGATTTAAGCAACTAAACTACAAAGCTGAAGTGTTATAACAAGAAAAATATTTATAAAAAAAAAGAAAAGAAAAAAGTTCCACCGGAGTTCGAACCCTGGACCTCTGGATTAAAAGGCTGTCGCCTTAACCACTTGGCCATTCCGACTTCAATGTCACTTTGCATTATTTACTTTATGTAAGTGTTCCACGTGTTGTCAACGGGTGTCAACTATTTTAACGAAAAACAACAGAAACACTCAAAATTATTCCATCGTTTAGTGTTACAAATGCTTTATATTTTTATAAATTTCAACTGATGATTACTCATAAACAAAACGGTTTTTACAGTACATTTTTAGGTCCGTAGTTTTATTTTGCTCCCTTGTATTCAATGTTCTGTTATTTTTGGAATCGGTGACAAAAAGTTGAAATTTTTTAAATTCCTCAATCTGTGAACAGGTCGTTTCAGCCCTTTCCCGTCAAATGTAAAAATGAATATAAACTGTGTAACATACTTCATAACACAAATAGGGCTTTTTACATTGTATAGCAGAGGACGTATGCAGGTATTTTCCCTAGAAAAAAAATCTTAAAAACAATTTTCCTCCAACTCTGACTTTGCACATGGATTTATGTTCCCCTTTAATTTCCCCCAAAATGCCATGTTATGACACTTAAGATCTTTGTTATAAAATAAAGAACTGTTTCCCTACCAAAACGGTTAATTAACGACACATGTAGAATATTCAACGATGAATAATGCATGTTACTAGCCAGTGATTTAAAGGGGCGTATCGACGGCTAAATCGGTACAATATTTTCAAAAACAAAATTATATTTTAAGAAGTATATATTCATTAATACCTTGGTCTCATTTTTATAAACAAACAGTATTTTTCATAATTATAAAAAGTTGTCACTGTGATACTTTTCACGGGCGCAAAATAATTAGTGCGCGATTTTGGAGGTGTGAGCGGAACCGTGTACCGTAAAACAATTTTTTTGCTTTGTATATATGTTTTTCTTAACGATTTCATGAATATATTATCGCTACTAGCAAAACATATTGGTGGAAAATGCGAATATGCCTGGTTTTAATACGTGTCTATATATACTTACAAGATATATCGTCGAAATGCTGTTTTAATTGAATACTCAGACTCTGTCAGTCCATTGGCCGATTGATTAGGAGAGCAGACAGATATAGTGTTTAATACTGTTCAATTGTTTTATTGAAAATCTCATAATGTAGTACATTAATATTATTTATAGACAGCCACTTTAAAGGCATGTAGAGTTCACTTTACTTTATCCTCCATGTCGAATCGTATATTTACTTTCTTAAAATGTATTTGTATAGATTTGAGCGTTTCCGTGCACAAAGTCCACTGCGCATGCGTCCGTTTGCATCCGTAAACTTTAAACTTCCGGTGTGAAAGTCAAAAGCAGCAGTGGAGAAAATTTCAGTTTATTTGATATTTGTCTATAAAAAGAAGTCATTTGATTAAACAGACCATGGCAGCACTATTCGCCTGCACCAAATGCCACAGCAGACACCCGTTTGATGCGTTATCTACGTCAGAACAGCTTTGTAAGGTAAGGCGGCGAGACAATGGTGAATGCATGTCATGCCACCGGTTATTTACATTCAGTTAACAAATTGATATTTACATTCAGTTAACAAATTGAGCCATTTTATTTGTAATTAAATTAATACTATTTACATTCATAAAACAAATTGAACCATTTTATTTATAATTAAATTAATAGTACACCATAGATCAATTCAGTGTTGTTAATTTGTAGTTCAGTTGTATGATTGCTAAAATCATGAAGAATACAAGCTAGTCTCATTCAGGAGATGTGCAGCGAATTTAGTGTTACTTTTTATATAGGGCTAAATTCGCTGGAATGTCACATTGCCAATTTATGTGGTGGAAAGCTAAACTCATTAACATGTGCCAACGTGGGGCAATTTATGTGGTGGAAACATAAACTCATTAACATGTGCCAACGTGTTGACCAAGGACATTGTACATTTTGACCACAATTTGGTACATTTAAATTAAAACAGTTACATTTTGACCATGTTTATTTTGGTCATGGTGCGTTTTGACCAGATCCCCCGGAATTTACCTGGGACATGCGTTAATATCCGATTTAAACTTCTGTTTTCATCTACTACATTAATGTGCAGACCACCAGTCTTTTGCCTTGTTTATACCTTCATCAAGAGCTTCAAGCAATCGGATTACAAATGTATTTAGTAATAGAATCTACAGACCAATTGAAATAACATGATCCATTCAGCGAAGCAGAATATCGATTTAAGTTTACACAGTGGAGGACAGCGAGATTATTCAAAAATGCAATAGTGTGTAGTTTCAGATGGCTCAGGCATGCAAAATGAAAGTCAGGCATGCAAAATGAAAGTGTTATCATACAAATATTTATTGAACATTAATAAAGAATAGTTCCTCCAGGTATGTAAGTTTTATTGCAGTCTGTTCAGAATAACTATGTAATTTCAGGACGTGAAATAATGGATCAAAGTCCGGTCGCTACTCTATAGACATATAGGGAGAAATTTCTACCACAGAATTGGTGTTTGCCCGGTTAGGCCGCGCCAACATTGCCCATATAAAAGTTGTTATGCTAGATTAAAAACCACAACAGTTTCTTGCCACTTGAACATTGTTTCATTCTGTATTGTTTAATGGGATACATCTTTATTTCAGAAATGCAGAAATTATCAGCCAGTAGTGAAATGTTCTTTATGTCGATCAGAATTCACACCTGGGGAGTAAGTTATGTTCAGTGGACATTTATTCAATAGATAATGCAGTTAATATGAATAATAAAAAATCTTGGTGTGTTCTAAATTCAATGTCACCTAAAATGTGAGGATGTTTTGTTATTATTAAGAAGATCAAATGTCAATTTAATAATAACTTGAACATTAAATATTTAAATGTTTTCTCACTACCATTTTTATTCATAATTCATGCATATTGTTGCTGTATTATACAGTACAGTGTTACTGTTTATACGACTTGAATTGAAAAGAAAACATCCAAGTCCAGCTGAAAAACCTTGGGAATTTTTGTAGCTACCTTAATTTTATGTCTGTAATTTATAAAGTAGCTTCTAAACGAACAGTTTAAGTTTGCTTAAGTGGTCAAGAATATGACACTGTTATTCATTTATATGATGATCAATAATTTCAATTTCAGAAAAGGATCAACCAGCAACAATTGTCGCCATTGTACCTACAACTTGAAAGTTTGTGGAGAGGTAATGCAGTTTGTTTGGCATAACGTACAGTGTTGTAGTTGGTGTTGCTTGTTCAGTAATAACAAAATGCTACATGACAGTTGACTGACTTTCTTTTTTTAATTTAGTTTAAAATAGGGATGTCATCGGCTACCAAAATTGGTATCTGGTTATTCGTATGTAATATCCGGATAACCGTATAGATCTGCATTGGCGGCCGGAATCTTGCACATGTAAAAGTTGCAAAATTAAGTTCACATCTAGACGATACTTCTATATTGAAAACACAATACTATTTCATTATTGAAAAAGTACATGTAACAAACTACATAGTTTTCTGTTCGTAAATTGTGCGTTTTGTTTGTTTTGTGTAGCGTCAATGTTGTTATGCCCTTCAATTAAAGTACCCCAAAGATTTGATTTGCGTAAAGGTAAGTAGGTGTTAAGGCTGACTGGTGTATGGTAAACCCGTAAATTGCTATGTTTGAGTAAAACACGCAATGTGCTGATCAAATGCACATAAACACAAGGATGGATCAATGTTACTATATATTCTATTTTATTGGTATTGTTAACTGGTAGAGACAAGACAAGAGTTTTATTCGAGATTAGTACAAAGTACATGATCTAGAAAAAACGAACATATACGCATTTTATACGCGGTCAATGCATTCGAAAAGTGTTATAAAAAATGTGAAATATATGCAAATTCAAAACGAATCGAATTAATTGGAGTACATCATAAACATAAGTTGCAAACGTATGGAAGTGATGTACATGTATATTATATATTAATAGATTGTCTAATTTCTAAGGCATATTTAATATATTTGGCAACACTTTTAACAATCCGAGTTAACAGATCCCATTAATGAATTGAACTTATGCACTGATGGTCTATCGTAAAATCGTTTATCAAGAAATCGTCGCCTTACTGTTGAGTAACATGGGCAAATGCATATAAAATGGTACACATCTTCTAAATCACGCCTTCCACAGTACAGACAGTGCCTTTAATTTCTTGGTATATTATTTGAGCCATAGCGACCTGTATGAATTCTTTACGAATGTGCACAAATTCTAAAACGTGTAAAAAAAATTCCTGAGACTAGCAGGCAATATATCAAGATAACATTCATGCGCAAAATTATTTTTGTAATAAACGTAATCCAACAGAACTGAACTACGTTGTAATGAACCATGCCATTCTTGGATAAAGTTGTCAATAACACGTTGTTTGAAAATGAATGGAAAGGAACCATGGATACTTTCGGGATACAAAAATACATCAGAAAAACCAAAATCATCTAAAAGTTTTTTCACAGAGGACACCCAGTTCGAGTGGCCTAATTTACAATCGTCTAAGGCTCTACGATACAATGATGAAATAATAACATTATCACTTTGCAATACCTTACACCAGTAAGAAATGATATATGATAAAGTGTATATCTTGATATATATATATAGGATAACGTCCAAGTTCGCCATATACACCAATGGATGATGTAGACTTTCTTACATTCAAGATAGATTTGCAAAATTTTAAATGTACCCGTTCAATCTCTTTAGACTTCGTAAAACCCCAAACTTCTGATGCATAATTAAGTGTTGATCCTACCAAAGCATCAAATAATTCACAGTAACTTTTTGGAGTTAGTGGGACCTTTTTGGAGTAAGTGGGACCTTTTTTCTGATGCATAATTGAGTGTTGATCCTACCAAAGCATCAAATAATTCACAGTAACTTTTTGGAGTAAGTGGGACCTTTTTAAAATTGAATAATAAAGTATTAAGAGCTTCCAGAGAAGTTATCTACTATTTGTATTGGTTCGTTTTTATAGAACCACTGTTCATCATCTTTTAAAGCACCACGTTTTCTGAACACCATAATTTTAGTTTTGGAACTATTCTTCTAAACTCCAGATATTACAATAATCCGTTAATTTATCCATGTGAGTCTGTAATTCTTCGGGGGACTTAACCCAAAATTACCATATCGTCTGCGAACAATAATACTAGTAAAACAATATCGTAAAATTCAATTCCAGCACTTGCATTACTTTGTAAAAACATTTCTAAATCTTCTAAAAAAAGGGGTAGAGAACCATCTCTTATCAAGAGAGACGCACCTTATTGGCATAATCGATTGTGACATCTTATTTGTTTAATAGTCCTGTCAAAGTTAGTGTGGTGTGAAAGCACCACCTGTTGTTTTATGACAATCATATTCCGACCGAGGGGTGTGTTTATAACACGTCCGCAGTATGAGGTGGAGACCTCCTGTAGAGGCCTATGGCTGTGTTGTGTTAATAATATACATGCAAGAAGGGCGTTTGTATGCCTAAAAAACTAGAAAAATAGGATTTTCAATTTTTATACGAATATTCGGTTACTAACTTGGTAACCGGATATTAACATAGTAACCGGTTATCCGGATATCTGTTGACATCCCTAGTTTAAAACAATGTCTGATTTAATATACATTTGCATAGACTCTAAAGTTTTAAACAGTTATTGTAGATTAGCAATACATGACTATCAAATTTTTGAGGTGTGAATTATATTGGTTGGCATTTTTGCATACAATCACAATTTCTCCATTGTTCTCTGCAACAGCCTTCAGTCTGCCGCTATTGTAACCTGACAGCTGCCTTTATGGACAACAAGTGTCAGAGATGTACTGCCTACGAGAAAAAGTTTGGCAACCCCGCTCCGTGTGAGCAGTGCAAAATGAAGGCGGCTTTTGACAGGTCTGATAAAGCGAAATCAAAAGTAAGTGTTCTTGCATGATAACCTTTGAAAAATATGGGTTGAAAAATTCTTCATGGTTATTGTAAAGTGTAAACTTTGTTAGATATGAGCGAGATGAGCACAGAATTCTGTTGTTGTTTGAAGTGTCTACTGCAAATGTTCAAAGTCATAATCTGCTAGTATGAGTGTCATTTGTAAAAATGAGAAACCTATTAAAATGTCTAAAGCAATAAAAATATTTATAGTTAAATAAATTTGATATGTTGTGTGTGATGTTTCCTCTGAACTGTCAACATAACATTTAGTCTGTGTGTTTTGAACTTAAAGCACTGCATTATTTTAACATATTTTCTGCACAGTATTTTCTGTTGTATGTTTATTTTAAATTGGTTATGTTAAATACGAATTTCTATCACAATCTTATAGGTCGATGGCAGAGTTTTATGTTGGTTGTGTACTCTGGCCTACAAACGTGTTCTACAAAAGGCCAAACAAAAACATGAAGAAAAGAAACAGGGTATGCGATCAAATCCTAGCAGCTTTGATAAACTTGACAAACTCGACACTAGTAAGTCAGAAAACACTGCTGGGACACCAATTAATAGTCGGGACAAAATCTCGCCTTTTGAAAGCAACTCTCAGTCGTCTCGGACAACTCCTCAACCACAGAAAGACTCTATTTCCATGTTGAATCTCTCGGTGGGTGAGAAATCTACCCCGCCGTCGTTTGCATCCTCTTTTGATTTCCTCCGTGAGCACAAGGAAGAAAAGAATACAGATTCGAGTGATGAAAAGCTAGAGAGACGTGAAAAGGAGCCTCATAAACACCACCACCACCATCATCATCACCATCACAAGAAACACCATAAACGGTATATAATGATTATTATGTAGTAGAACTGAAGTAGTCCAGTAAAACAATAATATGTACACTATACTATGATTGACATTTTGTACCGGTATATAGTGACAATAGTATTAAACCGGAATAGACGCTGTCCAAAGAAATGACCTTGCCATTTCATTTTGAATTATTTAGGCAAGTTGCAAATAAAATCAGATACTGTCTTTTTTCTCTTTGATTTGATACAATATTTTAACTGCTTACAAGTGTAATAAATTGAACAGGTTTTTGTATCCTGTTTATATTGAGAACTTTATTCTCTAAGACTCTGTTTGTTAAAGTGCACATTGCTTGTGATCAGATCTCACAGTCCCAGCTCGCCAAGCAAGCGACCCCGGATCGAGAACAGCGATTCCAATGGTCTGCCGGGGTCATTGACCCCCAACAAGACGTCCCTTCTGGCCACAGAGAAGTCCCCAGTGGACCCGAACAGCTCCGAGCACATCATCGCTATTAACCGTCTGCAGGAGCAGCTGGATAACATGAAGAAGCAGCTGTCAATGAAGGACCAACAACTCCTGGAAAAGGACAAAAAGGTTACTTATTAGTGTCATCAAAATTACCAATTTGACCAAGCAAGCGGGAATTCTTATATTATTTCTTTAGAGCCAAAATATGTTACAAGCCTGCCTTAATAACACGGAGAAACCAAGCAAGCCCAGTTCAAAATTCACCAGTGAATGGCTTATGACTTTGAATTTCAAGAGTTAATGACTCTTGGGGTCAAATTTTCAAGAGTCAATATCAAATTCGCCAAGAGTCAGATATAAACTTCAAAAGTCGATGTTTTGTTGGTAGTTTATAATCGTTTTCCTGCTTTTTATTATTATTTGTATTAATTTAATAGTTTTATTTTATAATTTTATAATAATATTACTTAAATGTTTTTGTTATTTTTTATTAATTAATTATTATTCTTTTTAATTTATTTAATTTTCTTATTATTATTGTTATATTATTATTAAGACGATTTTAGTATTTTCTTTACACACTTAAAATACCACTGAATATTTTGTACGAAATCGCATATCATGTACAATAAAACATAGGCTTTCCTTCCCTAAAAAAAATATACGTAGTTACGGTCCGCAAATATTGTTTCACTGTTAAAAAGTATATTAACAAGCTGCAATAAAATAATTATTTGAATGCTCAAGATCGCGAAGTTTTTGCACTTCGAAAGTTTTATACAAAAAGAAAAGATTTCAAAGTTCTTGCACTACAAAGTTTTTATTCCCAGATGACATGTATATATTTGGTAAAGCACATGGTCGATACATGCACGCTTTCCATGCGTGGAACGTGACGTTGTCTGTGTCAGCATAACATTCGCACATTTTCTAGAAACAATGGATTTACATTAAAATTGAATGTTGGATATTTCAGATACAAGAAATTTACGTAAAAGTCAGAATTTTCCAATTTTGGAAATATGTTTTACCCGAAATATAAGAAAAGTAATTAAAAAAATGCCTTTATGGAATGAACTAAACTAAATGTGGATATTATCAACAACGGAAGCAGTGAGTAAATTGTGTTTTAAATATTTAATGCTCGGGAATAAACGTTCTCTAGCGAACGCATGTACATTAAGTAAAGTGTAGATACATGTATATTACGCCGATTGGTTGATTGTTCAAGTCATTGGATGTGTATATAACTATGCGTTTTAATTGGTCAATCTAGATTTTTCTGAGCGACAAAACTCCGCCTAATGGGCTGAGCTACACAGTAACTTGACCGCTGATGGGCAGCGTCTATTTCAAGATTGACTCTGCCTCCAACCAATAATCGCTGAGTGTTTTATCAACTTTGACATCGCTGTTCCACTGATTGGGATAATCAGCCAGAGTTACACTGTATGACGCAAGTCCATAAATTGCCCCGGGTCAAAGGTGACGCATGAAGTAATAACCTCGCGAGTCAAACAAGCGTATTTTAAAATTCCCACGCGTCAAAACCCGGGAGCTCGGGTCAAAGGAAAGCCCTGTTATGGGCTTGTGATAGCGACCACTGTTATTATTGTTCTCCTGATTTTTTTTTCAAACAAAATTGCAGTAATAGAAATTTGCAGTTTGGCTAAGCAAGTCCAAATTGTTACATTATTTTTTGAGAGCAAGACAATGTTACAAGTTCGCCCATATAAAATTGAGAATCTGAACAAGCAGCTTCAAGATTCAACTGTTCAGGGCTGAGCATATGCAAATGTTGACCACTGCTATATTCCTCACTTGATCATAATCACACGAGTGGTAGCATCCACTAATGGTGTCAGTCTTCGAAATAACCCACTTGCCCGAAGCCGGGACAAGTAAAAATATATGGGGCAAGTTAAAATTTGAAAGGTCAGGTACAAGAAGGATTAAAAATATTTAAATTAAAATATTTATTTACCAATAATACAACAATGTTCAGATATTTTTTTCAAAATATATCAGAATCGCCTGATTTTCTTTCCATATGATTAACTGCATGAACAACATCTCTATCATATCAAAGGTTTAAAGTAAGGTTTAAGTAATCTCTAGTTTTTATTTCCTAATTTCGGACAAGTACAGGTGGATTCGTGCAAGCTGATATTGCATGGCTTTCGCCCAAATCGGCAAGCCCTTCCAATAATTACTGTGAAGACTGTGATGTTGTTAAGTTTTATGTTTTGTGTAGCTATTTTTTTTATCTAGAAGAAAGAAAGTAAATTAATCAGTTATTGCTAAGAAATGATTAATTTCTTCATTAAAGCAGTTATGATTTCTATTTCTAACTAATGGAAATGTTCATACATTTGTCAAAGAAAGTATGACATAAAATTATGTGGCAATTGAGAATCGGGTAAGATGCTATTTGCAAATACAGAGAGTGAGTAAAATCCTTGTACAAGAATATGCATAAAAAGGTTCTTTTTCATTACATTTACATTACACATAACTTTCTTTGTATTTGTAGATTACAGAAATCAAGGCAGCGCAATATGAGAGTGAGAAAAGCTTCCGCACAAAGATAACAGATATGTCCAAGAAAAATATGGAGACCATTGAAACACTCCAAGTAATTATTTTGTACATGTGTTAAAAATTTACGGTGTTAAAGACGTTCGCAACAGTTTTTCCCAATTTTTTTCAAACGACAGCTTTTCTTTAAATTTGCACAAACATGTGTCAATGTATCCTAAAACTAAAACAGTCTTAAAAAATAGGGGTCACCGGCCTTGTTCCGGAAATATTGGGATTTAAATACGGTACCTGTCGAAGCCCTTTTTTCAGCTTGTGTGACGAGCAATGTTCAATTATATAAAGGGCATATTCAAACAAGGACGGAGATTTTTAAATGCATCTTTTTTTTAATGTTTCGTACAAGTGTAGTATAATGATAAAACATGCTTTATCTATAGTTATCATTGAAAAATGACTTAATGGACGCTTAATGAGGTTACTTATGCATTAAATATGCATTTGAAAGCATCAATATATAATCAAATATACGAATATCTTTTGTTCCAAACGACAGATTTTGTTGAAAAAAATCCATATACAAGTGTCATTGTATACTGAAAATAAAACATTATTAAAAAATAGGGGTCACCGGCCTCTTTCCGGAAATATTGGGTTTTTAATATGGTACCTGTTTTTCAGTTTGGATTTTTTTGTCAATGTTTTAAGTATATAGTAGAGTTTTTTCAAACAAGATTATGGTTCTTTCAACTGATATGTTTTCACATGTTCTGTTTGGCAATATACAAGTGTATTTTGGTAATAAAAAACGCTTTACCTACATTTACATTTAAATTAATGAATTTGACTGGACATTATAGTAGGTCAAATTGGTACTAATAATAACTTCTGAAACGTCATTTATTATGCATCAGTATATTTTTTTCAAAACAACAGATTTTCTTAAATTTTTGCACATGCACCAATGTATACTTACACCACAACATCAATAAAAAGAATGGGTCACCAAATTTGTTTGGGAAATATTGGACTTTAAATAGGGTACCTGTGTAGCCTTTCTCTTGTTTCGTGTTTGCGTAAACAACGTATTAATTGCCAAAATAGAATGGAGATATGTAATGGATCTTTTAACTAATTTGTTTGGCAATACATTGTACTCTTGTATTTATGATCATTAATGCTTTATGAACTTTTAACCATTGACTGGAACTGCTTTATGAACTTTTAACCATTGACTGGAACTTGATGACTTACAAAGACTTACATTTATTGATTGAAATTAGTATATTGTAACCTGTGTACAATAAAGAAGTAATGAAGCAAAAGATGAAATTAACCCAATTTTTGTGTTGTTACGAACGTCTTTAAGATTTATCAGAAATTACAGACATATTGCTTAATTTGAAAAATATGTTTGTGTATTGATTGTATACATAGTTAAATCATTATGTTAAAAACCAGTTTATGTACATATAAAACACCATTTCATATTACATTGTTATGCTAAAATTATGCAATACAGATAATGTAAATACATTATTTTATGTTAAGAAAATAAGATAATAAGCTAGTTGAAATAGTATGTGTAGTTCGGAAAATTAAGCGAACTCTGACCTTCATGTATTAATAAAAATGTGAGGCGCGTCGTGGGAAAACCGGTCTTAATGCATGTGCGTAAAGTGTCGTCCTGGATTAGTCTGTGCAGCCCGCACAGGCTAATCCAGTACGGCACTTTCTGTCTGAAGTGAAATTCATGTTTAGAAGAGACTTTCTTGAAACAGAAAATACCATAAAAGCGGAAAGTGCCGTCCGGGATTAGCCTGAGCGGACCGCACAGGCTGATCCAGGACGACACTTTACGCACATGCATTTAGTCCAGTTTTCCCACGATGCGCCTCATTTATATATTTTGCCCAATGTCAAATAGTAGTTTCCATACTGGGATCGTGTAAATGTAATACAGTTCTGTTATAATGCATTTATGATATAAATGCATAACAATAAACATGTAAAACTTTGTAACACATACACTAACAAAACCTAGAACAGATAAAGGTAATAATTCAAGTGTTCAATTACGCTAATAGAGTTCATAAATGCCAGATGGGTTTGTTGAAGTTAAAAACAAAAAAAATATTTTCGGTTATTGTACACATACTGTCCCTGCATTATTATGTTGTCCATCGTTTCCTAGGGTAAAAACCGAGACCTAGAGAAGAAGAATCGAGACTTGAGCAAGCAGGTACAGCAGCTGTCAAAGGGGAAGAAGGCCAGCATCCTCGCCCAGAGCAACAGCAACAACAACAGCCCGAACATAAGCTCATAACTGCGTAGTCGTCGCCGTTGTAACGAGGGCATTACAGGGTCTCCTGCAAATTGATTGTTTCCAAAAGCAGTTGTTAACAGTGGTCATAATAGCCAGTGGTAGGCTGCTTCTAAACTGTTTTTAGATCACAGGAAAAAGAGGCATATTTTCAAATGTAATTTTGCAAAATTAAAAGAATCAAGGCTTAATTAAGCAGCTGTCAAACGGGAATCAACAATTATCCTTGCGCAAAGTGAAACCAACAACAGCCTGAACATGAGCTCATAACTGCAAAGGCGTCTTGTTAACGGGGGCATTACAGGTTCTCTCACATTGTTTGTTCCCAAAAGCTGTGTTAGTGTTGTTAACAGTAGCCATTATAGCCAGTGGTTAGCTGCTACTATAATTTCTGAAATTATTTGAAAAAGCGCCATGCGTGTCATGGGAAAACTGGGCTCAATGGGTGTGCCTAAAGTGTCGTCCCGGATTAGCCTGTGCAGTCCGCACAGGCTAATCCAGGATGACACTGCGCTTTTATGGTATTTTCTGTGTCAATGAAGTCTCTTCTAAACATAAAGCCACTCTAGGCGTAAAGTGTCGTCCCGGATTAGCCTGTGCGGACATGTGCACATGCATTAAGCCTGGGTTTTCCACGACATGCCTCATTTGTATTTATCATAATGAGTTTTAAATTTCTTGTAAAAGTTATGGTTATCAAAATACAAATAAAACTGTTTTGAATTTTATATCCGCTGGTTATCAACATTCGACAGTCTTATCATCTAAACATCCTTATGATTATCTCAACGTCCGTATATTTACTATGTTTCCTACATTATCTTCTTAACGTTTCTTGCACAAAATGCATGATTTTTATTTACAAATGGAAATTTTACTCTGATGTGCTGTCATTATTTAAGAAGCTATGTTAATTGTGTGCTCAATTCATGCCATTATTAATCCCCCGCCGCGAAGGGCATTCCTATAGGGTTATAGGAATGCCCTTCGTCTGTCCGTAACATTTTCGTGTCCGCTTCATATCTCCTATACCCTTTGAAGGATTTTCATGAAACTTGGCTCAAATGTTTTGCTCATTGCGACGATGTGCAGAAGGCATGAGTCAGTCACGCCGGCTCAAGGTCAAGGTCACACTTGAAGGTCAAATATTCGAGCCTAGATTTCGTGTCCGCTCCATATCTCCTATACCCTTAGAAGGATTTTCATGAAACTTGGCTCAAATGTTAAGGTCATTGAGACGATGTGTAGAAGGCATGAGTCAGTGATGCCGGCTCAAGGTCAAGGTCACACTTAAAGGTCAAATATTCGAGCCTAGATTTCGAGTCCGCTCCATATCTCCTATACCCTTAGAAGGATTTTCATGAAACTTGGCTCAAATGTTAAGGTCATTGAGACGATGTGTAGAAGGCATGAGTCAGTCACGCCGGCTCATGGTCAAGGTCACACTTGAAGGTCAAATATTCGAGCCTCCATTTAGTGTCCGCTCTATATCTCCTATGCCTGTTGAAGGATTTCATGAAACTTGGCTCAGATGTTTAGGTCATTGAGACGATGTGCAGAAGGCATGGGCCTTTCACGCCAGCTCAAGGTCAAGGTCACACTTGAAGGTTAAATTTTTGACCCTCCATTTTCGTGTCCGCTCCATATCTCCTTTACCGTTTGAAAGATTTTCATGAAACTTGGCTCAAATGTTTTGCTCATTGAGACCATGTGCAGAAGGCTTAAGCCAGTCACGCCAATTCAGGGTTAAGGTCACACTTGAAGGATGAATATTTGAGCCTGTATTTTCATGTCCGTTCTATATCTCCTATGCCCTTTGAAGGATATTCATGAAACTTGCCTCAAATGCGTATCACATTGAGGCAATGTGCAGAAGGCATGGAGCAGTCTTGCCAACTGAAGGTCAAGGTCACGCTTAAAGGTCAAATGTTTGAGCCTCCATTATTGTGTCAGCTCCATATCTACTATGCTCTTTAAGGAATTTTCATGAAACTGATTAAGGTCAATGTGATACTTCAAAGTTACCATTAAAATCTAATGAAGGATCACGGCGGGGGATATAGCTGTCCTTTAGACTGCCTTGCTTTTTTAGAGTTTTGTAGAACATTTTTATATTATATTTACTCTACTAATTCTAAATATTTAAAAAAACTTAAAAACCTAAGCACTTTACCGGTATACATGTTTATGTCATACTTTTACCGACTTGTATAGTCATTAGGAATTTTGAATTCTGCGAATTTCTTAGTGGTTGTCAGGCTCATTTTCAGTGACAGTTTGTAAATGATAAATGTTTATAATGTACATTTTTAAGACATTTAAGGTAATACCACATCCAAATTTAACCTCAATAGACATTTAAGGATTTTAATTTAGTTAATTGTTGTTGTTATTTTAAATAAAAAAATGTTATTTTTTAAAAACAATTGCAGTACTGCATGTGGTATTTATGAACTATTTTTTGTAATTGTATTTTAGTTTTATCACTTTATAAACAAGTTTTTGTTTCAGTTAGAAAGTTCTACTTTGTAATTAAAAGTATAATTGTTCAGTCAAGTAACAAAATACAATGGCATCTTTGCATTGATTGTAGTTTTTTTAAATATACGTGACATTTCAAACTTTTTGTGCATTTGAAATCACACAGTTTTCTAAGACATACATGTACCATTATTTGACACTAAGGCAAATGAAGCATGATTTATTATTATATTATTATTTAATCAAATGTCCGACAAATCCAGTGCCTGGAGCCCAGGGGCTACCAAACATGTCCATTGGGCAATCACAATTAACAGTCACAAGCCCACAGGGGAACTAAAGCTGTTTCCAATTATCTATTTTAATTATCGTTGTATCGTACATTAAGTATTATGTATGTTATAAAAATACATGTTTTAATTATTAAGGGTTATTCTTATCATTCAGGACACTTAAAAAGATTATTCATATTTCTGAAATAATATTAGGCGTGTCGTGGGTTAATGCATGTGCGTGAAGTGTCGTCCCGGATAAGCCTGTGCAGTTCGCACAAGCTAATCCAGGACGTCACTTCCCGCCTACAGTGGATGTATGTTTAGAAGAGACTTCCTTCAAACAGAAACTACCGCAAAAGCGGAACGTGTTACCTTCTGGTTTTCAACCTTCAATTTATGTATTTCTATATAAAAAAAAAATCCAAATTAAAATTAAATCAGATTGAAATACTGATGTGTTGATGATGCATTTGTTAATGTATGTTTCAACTGACTTTGTTTGTGGAACAAAATAGTTTATCTTTCGTTTCAACGAGAATTGGTGCATTGTTCACCTAGTTGTTGTACATATTAATATGAATATGCATATTCTTATATCGCAAGTCATTTTATATGTACATGATGTTTTTTTTATTAATGTGATTTGTTTGATTTGAAGATTGTATTGTAAAATATTTCATAGCATATGATAGAATTTTATTTGTAAATTATTGACTCAGATATTTGTTTGTACTGTTTGTTTTATTCATTGTATAAAATAAACCATATGTTTGAATATTTGGTCTTGTTCTTAATCTTAGTGGCATTGAATGGGTTAAATCAGTTAAATTTAACTAACATGTTGGTAAACATGATTCAGAATCATATTTCATCATTTATTTTGCATTCTAAATAATATATGTCCATCCGATGTACGTTAGTGATCATATGATACCCCGCAGAAGTGGTTAATGCTTCAATATTTCTTTAAGAATTACATCACATTTGGCGTCAGTGTGTAAAATAAGTATTAAAAACTTAATGGTTGTGTCTGACAGTGTTGTCATGATTTTACAGCAACTTGCATGATGCATTACTTATAAATCGTATCTTTGTAATCACTAATTCAATGGCATTAATGTATATCAAACATGTTGCCAGACATAACGATTATGATGGAGTATAATATACGACACTATTTGTAGCTTAAAGGTTAACATATCATTGACTTCAATGTAGTTACTAAATTTGTCAGTTAAAAAGTTGTCAGTCATTAAAATTAACATCCTAGTCCAAACTAAAAAATACGTAAAATAAGTAACAACAAATACAATTGAATACAATGTAAAAAAAAAAGTAAAAAAAAGCGTTGATATTATGTTTTGTTTTATGGCCTTCGACAGTTGTCATTTCCAAGATTTTATTAATAAACTTGCATTATATGGATAAATGGACAAGAAAAATGTACGTGTTCATCACTAAAACAATTATATTACAAAATGTAAGTGGTTTGTAACCGCATTACTATCGACAACAGCCCAAACTGTTTCGGAATACGTTTGTTGTTTTCGTTCGGCGGACATTACAAACGAAAACAAACAAGAAACAGCATGAATTTCTGTTCAAACACACAAACCTTAGCCTAGTTCGTAAGTGTACACACATGTAACTGTCACCATTTGTGGTGTTGTACTATGTTGACTTTTTAGGATATATAACAATCGCCTAAACCGTTTGGCAATAGTTCTAATTAATTATTTTATTTATATTTAATAAGGGTCAGGCCGACTACGTTGGAACTGTTTCATATTTTAAGCAACAGCAAAACTTTAAGCATAAAATGTATGGTATTTCTGATTGCACCAGGAAATTTGTCATTGACCAACATTTTTTTATAGGATTATTAAATGGCAAGACCTAAGAATCTGCACGCAACTGTAGTGCAAGCCTTAAAAAAACATAACTTGTTAATGCTAGGCAAATAATTTAGCTACCTTAATGACAATACAAATTCACCTGCAGCAGTTACAGTGAATTTAGCACTTTATAAAAAGTGCGACTTAGACTGAATTTGTTGCACATCATGCTGTGAATTTTCATGTAAGTTGCAGCCTTATCTGAAGTAGAAGGATTAACTTTTGAACCATTTATGTGATGGAAAGTTTTCCTATATAACACATATTGCAACAATCAGGTTTCCGCATATTACTTATACATTGAAATATAAAAGTTAGCATTAAAATTCTGTACAAGTATTAGAGTTTATGAGTGACTTTCCAAATTGCTCAGATAAAACGTGCAGTGCATTCTTTTTTATTTGTGTTACTCAAAAGTCAACTGATTTTATAACATGCAACATTTAACAGTGTTCTGTTGGTAGTATGAACTGTTGTCAGGGCTTGAATTGGACTATTTTTGTAACTAGCAAATAAATGCGAGTGGCTAATATTTTAACTTGCAAAAAATGGTTTCTTCTCTGAATAGCAAAAGCTCTCATAAGGTTGCATGTAACCCATGGGTTCATAGCAGGGCATTTGTCTATATGTTAATTTATATAAGGGTATGTCTGGTGATATATTTATATATGGGTATTTCTGGTGATAGAAATATGGTGTTTTTCAGTTATGTTCTAGAAAAAATAAGATAGAATGTTTCTTGATGAAAAAAGGCCCTCATGCGTGCCTTGTTGTCACATACACATACTCTTTACTCGCAATTTTTTGCAAGCAACTGAAAAATGAACTTTCAAAACTTATTTTGCACTTGCATTTTGCGAGTGCTGAATTCTAGTCCTGCTATTGTCAGACTTTGACTTTTGAAATTTAAAAACTATTTTCTCTGTCAGGCCCATTTCGTCAACTAGAATAGTTCATGCAAATGTAGTGGAGTTCACGTACATGTCACAATGAGTAAAAAGGGACGAGCATTTGACGACCAGTTTGAAGCGTTTCTGCAGGAGGTGAGTACTGCTCAGGATAATCGTCCTTCCTTTGTTATCATATATTTTTGCTAAACCTTATTTTATGAATGAGCAATACAATAGCATGAGACTTTGAAGCCATTGTCTGTTTGAATGTGGATATTTTAATATAGAAACCAGGGTTATGTAAACATTTATGCACATATCAATATTTTCCCCCGGGGGGGGGAGCAGCGGGCTGACCCAGGGGCATTTGACATATTTTATTTTTGGGGGTCTAATGTGGTATCTGGAAAAAAAACGGAATGTTTGTACTTTTCAGAAGAACAAATTATTTTATTCCAGTTCAAACTGAGTTACATTTCTTTTATTTTCTTCCCTAGTCACTTTCATCAGAGGATTCGGTAAATTCAGCTTTGATCAACAAATACCTCAAGCCAACGAAGAAAGAAACAAGACCTTGGTGGGATATTGACAATGGTGACGATGATGATGATGACAGAAACAGTCAGTATAGTAATATAGACCATTGATATAAGTCCAACACCATTTGTATATGTTTGAAATTTTCTCTAGCATTAATTATGCCCCCCTTCGAAGAAGTGGGGGTATATTGCTTTGCACCTGTCAGTCGGTCTGTCCGTAGACCATTTCGTTTCTGCACGATATCTAGAGAACGCTTTGACCTACGATCATTTAAGTTGGTATGCTGGTTACTTGGGAGGAAAGGAAGACGCCTATTGATTTTAAGGTCAACAGGTCACAGGGGCTTGTAACATGAAAACTGTTTCCTCTGTAGACCATTCCATTTCTGCATGATATGTAGAATACGCTTTGACCTACGATCATCCAAGTTGGTATGCTGGTTACTCGGGAGGAAAGGAAGATGCCTTGAGGTCAACAGGTCAAAGGTCAAGGTCACAGGGCCTTGTAACATGAAAACTGTTTTCTCCGTAGACCATTTTGTTTCCGCAGGATATCTAGAGAACGCTTTGACCTACAATAATCCAAGTCAGTATGCTGGTTACTCTGGAGGAAAGGAAGAAGCCTATCGATTTTGAGGTCAACCAGTCAGAGGTCAAGGTCACAGGGGCTTGTAACATGAAAACCGTTTCCACACAATATCTAGAGAACGCTTTAACTTAGGATCATATAAATTAGTATACTGGTTAGTCTTGAGGGAAGGAAGACCCCTATCGATTTTGAGATCAAGAGATCAAAGGTCAAGGTCACAGGGGCTTGTAAAAAAAAACTTTTCCAGAAAATAACAGATGAACCATTGGTACATGGTCCTCAAACTATATAGGTACAATGGTCAGTTTGAGTAGACAACCTATTACATGGTGATAATTACTGAATACTTGGGTCGAGTCGTCAAATTTGATAGGAAGAATGCTCTTGCAGAGAAGACAACTCCTATCAAGGTAATGGTTAACATGTCTCAGCTTAGATTTTTCAGAAACAGTACACTTCTGTGATGAACAAAGGCTGCAAGTCGGGGGGCATACATGTTTTACAAACATCTCTTGTTATATATCAAAGTGATCAAAAATAAGTTTCTGTTCAGACTGTTAGAATTTACCAAACTTTATAGTAAAACATAATAAAACTAAACATATATTTACTTTCCTTGGAATTGAACTCGCTTTCTAAAGGAAATTGTGTTGTTTATTTCAGAAACAGGTGGTAAAAACTTTTTGAAGAAATCAGGAGAAAAATCAAAGAAGACAGATGTGAAACCATCTCCAAAAATAAAAACAAAGAAAGAGGTATTTTACATGACTAAAATGGTATTGTTTCAAAGATGTATTGCAGATCTCATATTGTCAATAAAATGTTTTTTCCCTTGACTGTATACATTTCTGGTATAATTTATATATTAATTGCTATGAACAATAAAATACCTTACTGATTTCTTTGAATTATTATGTCTACATACTTTTGTTGCTTGTAATGTATATTTACAAGATAGAAGCCAACTAGTACCGGTATTAAAAAAGAAAATCAGAATACAGATTTAGCACTTTTAAATGAGATTATTTACGAAATATTTTTTCAATTTAGAGTTTTTTGTCAGCTAATAAACAATGATTTGGAGTTCTGATGCGTAGGAATGAAACCACGAGGGCATTAGCCCAAGCGGAATAATATACATCAGAACAAAAAATTGTTTATTAGCCAATAAACAATGATAATGTGAACATTATTTCGATTCTCACATGACCTGACCACATTTTCTGCAGTTTTAATGTGAACTATATTTTACAGATTTAAAACTATTTTTTGGTGTTGTTTATTGGTTGTTTAACAAAGGTGAATTTTGTTCTTTATCTATAGAAAACTGCATGTCGTGTTAGAATTATTAATAACACATTCTATACCTGTGTATGTTAACCTATCAGTATTTTCAGACCAAACCGAAAGCAAAGGCTGAGGCATCATTGAGCAAAGATTCTTTAGATGACAGTAAGTTATATCTTGCAGGCAAAGATAGATTTAAAGTTATATAATAAGAGTAAGAATACTTGTGCATTGAACCATCAAATTGTCATTATGAAAACAAATATTTATTAAGTTTTGTACATTGTACGTTGCATAATGACGAAAAATTTTACCGGGTACTCACTATTTGTCACATAATAGTGAATACAATAATATTAACACAATCATATTCAGTGAATTTCAATAAAAATATGAAAAACAATTGTCATATACATCAGTATGTGTTGTTGCAGCGGAGACCGCATTTCCTTCAGTCTGTGCTGATAATAACTTAAGAAGTTTTTGTGCAATCATTATGAAACTTTAGGGAAGTGTTAGTAGTCATAAAAGGAAGGTCAAGTTCGATTTTCAGCATTAATTGCCCTTATCAGTCTTTAGTTATGACCCTGTTTTAAAAAAAAGTTCAAATAAGGCTTGTGCAGACAATAACTTTAGAAGTTTTTGTGCAATCATTATGACACTTTAGGGAAGTGTTAGTAGGCATAAAGGAAAGGTTCATTTCGGTTTTTGGCAAAATTGCTCTTATCATACTTTAGTTATGCCCCCTTTAAAAAAAATAGTTTAAATAAGGCTTGTGCAGACAATAACTAGACAAGTTTTTGTGCAATCATTATGAAACTTTAAAGAAATTTCAAGTTCGGTGTTTGGCATAATTGCTCTTATTGTACTTGAGTTATGCCCCGTAAGGTGACACATCCGACTCCAAGAGTTATAGTCTATGTAATTATCGTTTCTACACCAATGGGTTGTTTGTGCTGTCACCAGTGCTCCAGATAAGCTTTTGGACTGGGGGTAAATGTACACCTTCTACTGGAAATTGGGGAGTAAATGTACACTCTCCAGAATGTATGGGGGTAAATGTACACTCTATGTAGGATAAGTGGTGGTAAATTTACAATACATTACAATATGTGGAAAAAAACAACAGAGTATTGTATTAATAATCTTTAATAATGTTGCAACATCATTTGAATACAATAATGTTAAAAGTAATAAATCTGAACATTTTATATTGCTAAGTATTGATCAACTGCACATTCAGGTAGGCAAGCCGGACACGATTTCCATCTTCTTCCGTTTTCCAGTCACTAAAATATGAGGTTATGTACACGATCATGGGAAAAATTGTGCATGGATGTACACGTACACCCAACTTTTATTTTCTCTGCGTATAATTTATTATGTACGCGCAAATTATATTTTTTTCTGCATATCTTCCTACTTTTGTGTGCACAATTTATGCGTGTATGCGCCTTTTCTGGGCCTTTGGCTGTAAAGGTACTCATTGTCTGTTTGGTCTCATCTCTGCATGTAAAAATGTATGTAATCAGAGTTAGAAATTGCTTTTTAAACACACTAGAAATATTTTGAGAGTTGCTTTTGTGTCAACTTTCAAAATGGCTAATTTGGCTAGAATAAGTATTTAATCTCTGGTAATATATGTTTTTATTTTTTACAGTTTCTGAAAAATCCGAGGAGGACATTCATGGTGATTTTCACAGGTATTTTAACAACTGCACGTTCTAAAGGACTTGTTCACAGATTTTTGTGATTTTCAAGCGGCGTAGTGCTTAATGATTTTTAAAAAACTGACACACCAGGCTTATATCTGGTAATAGATGAAATATAAGGCATACTTAATTTACAGGATTCAGACTGTTGTAGAGAAAATCATGTGTTTTTAGCTCACCTGAGCACATAGTGCTCAAGGGTGAGCTATTGTGGTCGGTCTGTGTCCGCCGTCCGTCTTCCATCGTCTGTCGTCCACATTTTACTTCAAACAATTTCTTCTCTCAAACCACTAGGCAGATTTTAACCAAACTTGGCAGGAATGTTCCTGGGATGGTCCTTTGCCAAATTCCTTTATTAAAATATATTGAAAACTCTGATTGTCATGGCAACCAAAAGCTTAAAAACTGGAAAACTAAAAAAATCTTCTTGTCAGAAACCACTGCTGTATGTGACAATAGTTTTCACAGAAATGCTCCTTGGGTGACCTCTACCAAATTCCTTCAAGTCATTTTGATTTGTTAAAAAACATGCCCACCAGGGGGTGGGGCAGTTATCCTTATATGGCTATATTAAAATCTTCTTGTCTGAAACAACTTGATGGATTTTAAAATAATTTCACAGAAATGTTCATTGGGTGACCCACTACCAAATTCCTTGAAATTATTTTGATTCGTTCAAAAACATGGCCGCCAGGGGGGCGGGCCAGTTTTCCTTATATAACTATATTGAAAACTTTAACAATCTTCTAGTCTGAAATCGCTGGCTGGATTTCAAAATAATTTCACAGAATTGGTCCTTGGGTGACCCTCTACCAAATTCCTTGAAATCATTTTGATTTGTTAGAAAACATGGCTGCCAGGGGGCGGGGCAGTTTCCCTTAATTGGCTATATTGAAAACTTTAAAAATGTTCCAGTCTGAACCACTGACTGGATTACAAAATAATTTCACAGAAATGCTCATTGGGTGACCCTCTACCAAATTCTTTCAAATCATTTTGATATGTTAAAAAACATGGCCACCAGGAGGTGGGGCAGTTTCCCTTATATGGCTATATTGAAAACTTTAAAAAATCTTCATGTCTGAACCACTGGCTGGATAACAAAATAATTTCACAGAAATGCTGATTGGGTGACCCTCTACCAAATTCCTTCAAATCATTTTGATATGTTAAAAAACATGGCCACCAGGGGGTGGGGCAGTTTTCCTTATATGGCTATATTGAAAACTTTTAAAATCTTATAGTCTGAAACCACTGGCTGGATTTCTAAATAATTTCACTGAAATGTTCCTTTGGTGACCCTCTACCAAAAACTCCTTGAAATCATTTTGATTTGTTAGATAACATGGCCACCATGGCATGGGGCAGTTTCCTTGTATGGCTATATTGAAAACTTTAAAAATCTTCTTTGAAACCACTTACTGGATTTCAAAAATATTTCACATAAATGTTCCTTGGGTGACCGTCTTCCAAATTCCTGTAAATCATTTTGATTCGTTAAAAATAATGGCCGCCGGGGGGTGGGACAGTTCTCCTTATATGGCTATATTGAAATCTTAAACAATCTTTTTGTTAAAAGCCATTATGATGCTTTGCACTCAGGTGAACGACCTGGACATTTCAATGGTTTATATGAAGTTTTACAGTGGTTAAGCTCGTCTATATAAACTAATTAAATTCACAGTTTAACTCTGCTTTCAGGCCCCAGGTTCATCTTCCAACTGACAGCCATGATAGCATTGACACAGGTATGTACATGAACACACACATACAAAACATTCTTATTAAAAGAATTTTGAGCATAATGACCCATAATTTTTAGTTTGAATATTCGAAGAATAGGTGAGTTTTCCTACTCGCCACAGCATTGGTGTCTGTGTCCGATCTTGATTAAAGTTTATATTCATAAGTCTTGTAACTTCAAAACTACATAAGTTATTCACTTTAAACTTGGAATATACCTTTGATATTAACTCCATCATCAGGTGCAACATTCCTCATATCTCGGTTTTGTTCTTTGACAGAGTTATGTCCATTTTCACATTGATTTTCTGGGAAAAGTTTATGTTCATAAGTCTTGTAACTTCAAAACTACCTAATTTATTAACTTGAAACACTCCCCATAACTGTGCTTTGTATTTTGACAGAGTTATGCCCCCTTTTCACATAGATTTTCTGGTTTTTGTGTCGCCTGTAAAGGCGACATATAGGGGGCAAGGGGTTACTTGGTCGGTGTTGTCTCGTGTTGTCGGGGGCAGAAGCATCCCCGTCAGTTTGTGCAGACAATAACTTAAGAACTTTTTGTGCAATCATTATGAAACTTTAGGGAAGTGTTATTAGGCAAAAAAGGAAGGTGAAGTTCAATTTCGGCGTAATTGCTCTTATCATACTTGAGTTATGCCCCTTTAAAAAAAAGTTCAAATAAGGCTTGTGCAGACAATAACTGAGAAGTTTTTGTGCAATTATTATGAAACTTTAGGGAAGTGTTAGTAGGCATAAAAGGAAGGTAAGTTTGGTTTTCGGCATAATTGCTCTTAATGTACTTGAGTTATGCCCCGTCAGGCGACACATCTGACTCACAGAGTTCTATTTATTCAAAAGTTTTATAACTTCAAAACTTGATATGTTATTCAGTTGAAACTGGGAATATACCTTGTCATTAACCACAACATTGGTGCCACAATCCACATAACCCTGCTTTGTATTTTGACAGCTGTGCCCCCTTTTCACATAGATTTTTAGTGTAAAATTATATTTTTCTCAAAAGTCTTATAATTTCTATCAGTTTGTCCCTTTAATCTGTCCCTATTATCAATGGACAATGATGTTTGAATATACTGGGAAAATTAAATTGTGATAAAAATGCTGAAAAGGAAACTTATTATCTTGGCAAATTTGAATTGTTAGGCCTAAATTAAAATTAAGTTTGTTTGCCCTTTTCCGACCGACCTACACAAAAGCCGCCGACTCAAAAATTTAATTGCAAAATCTGCGGTAATTATTTGTTTATTAAGTTATTTTTTTTGCTTTAAATTTCGTTGTTTTTTTTTCGCTCACAACTTTCATTGGCAATTTTGATCATTAAGGCGCTTGAACGTTAGAGTATAATGCGTTTTAGTGTGAAAACAAGCGCCTAGTGACTGGTTGCTAGTACACATGGTGTGTTTCACGTTTTGTTGTGTACACAGCGGTAGACGTATGATGCCATCATCTGTGTAGAGAATTACGTTTTGTTTCAAGGTTAGATACCAGTAAATAGTGGGGTGGTCCCCTTGAAAGTTGTCCGTATATTATATTAAATAGTTAGCTTTTTCTTCTGTCAAAAGAGACATTTCACATAATGGACACTTCTTGTGTGCATTTGGATGTACCATGACACCAAATTACTTGAAATTTGAATATTCAGCAGTTTATGTATAGGCAGCATGTGCTTTTGTCGAAATCACGAGTGTTCCTTACAGGTGACTACAATCAAGTGAGATGAATTTTCTTAGAAGTGAATTTTCTTGACATTTTTTTAAATTTTGAAAGCAGAGAGAACCATCTTTCCAAAGAGAGACTGGCAATATCTGAATCAAATAAAAGTGGCCAACGATGCCAGGAGATTTTGCTGTTTTACAATGGGACCATATGGAGATTTGATTTATCTGTTTCTAACATTCAGCGTGTTTGTTGAAATCAAGAAATAAATACAAAATTCATAAGTTGAAACGAGTAAAACTTGCGATGACGTATTGTATGATCTATTGTGTGTGGTAGACAAGAACAAGAAAATTACCGACAAAGTTTCGATTTCAGTTAGCAAATCAACAAGTGGCTGTGCATAAAAGTTTCACCCTGATATTAACAAAATAGTGTATGTCCATACTGGCTTTGTGAAGGAATAATTCTTCTATCAGCAGCCAACATTTTACATATGATACTAGTATTAAACTGTTGTTTGTTGAACTGTCATTTACAAAAACACAGTTTATATTTGAGAGAGACATACAAGTTAGCAATATTTCGGATTGTCTTATTTGTGACATTTTCATCTAATTATTTTTAATTTTCAATTCATTGATATGACATTTTTCTAGTCAAACAGTATGTATTTGTACTGTATTAATATGACTGGGACAGTCTAGCCAGCTCAGCCATTGATAATAATACACATGTTTTCTTGTCAGACAGTATGTATCTATGCTGTATAAATTAATATGTGTGTCTAGTTAATTCAGACATTGGTATTAAATAGAATACAAGTACTTCTCACTTTTTTTTTAAAGCATTGCGTATTCTATTTTATGTTATGTCCCTTATTAAAGCCAGTTTTACCATGTATATTCTTGGTTGTATCAATTAAGATGAAGAAAGTAATTGTGATTTTCAAACAAAGATATTGTATTGCTATTTAAATGACAACATTCATGTATGACAAAGATTAAATTCTCGGAATAAAATAAAATATTTTCCCTACCTACCGACCCACCTCTAATATGTCGGGTCGGTAAAGGGCAAACAAACGATTGTTTAATTTAGGCCTTACCTGTATTGCTTGTTTATAATGGAAGCAGTAACTTGGTTGTTAAGCCTTCAAATCTGTAATAGTATATTTTGATAATTTGGTGTTAATACTTGTGAACACAGAACTTGACACGGATTTGGATATTTACTAGTAAATAGTTTTATTACATTTTATAATATTGCATGCACATCGATGAAAGCAAAAAACATTTGAGGGGCGTCGTGGGAAAACCGGACTTAATGCATGTGCGTAAAGTGTCGTCCCGGATTAGCCTGTGATGTCCACACAGGCTAATCCGGGATGGCACTTTCCGCTTTTATGGTATTTTCTGTTTCAAGGAAGTCTCTTCTAAACATAAATCCACTGTAGGCGGAAAGTGCCGTCTTGGATTAGCCTGTGCGGACTGCACAGCCTAATCCGGGACGACACTTTACGCACATGCATTAAGACCGGTTTTTTCACGACACGCCACATTTCATTTCCCAGTGCAGCTCATTATATATCTGTCACAAAGTCAGTGGAACGTTCTGCAATCGTTTTCTAACAGCTGTTAACTAATTTCAGCCGAACTTCTGAACGATAAAAGCTCTCCTAACAGGATGGGAATGGACACATTAGATGAGCTAGCAGACAAAGAACAATTCTACAAGGTAATCAGGCACATTTATAAAAAAAAGAACAAATTCATGCTGTGGCTTATAATTTATAGCCAGTATTGCCACTGAAGATTTATTGTATTTTACTGGTTGATAAAAAGTTGTTTTCCATACTTTGAGCATTGTATGTCCTTATTACCAAGTCTACATAGTTTGGCAGTGTATTTGAATGCATAATTAAAGGAACATGAATACTTAATAATCTATTTTAAATTCTTTTATACAAATCCAGCAGTACATAACCAAAACTATATGAGCCCTGTCATGTCAATCCTTACTAATGCTCACCATATATAATATAGACCATTGATCATAATGCAAATGCAAAGTATCGCTTGCAAACATTAACCTGACACTGACCTTTATGCATGAATATTTTAAAATACTGTTTCATTGAGTATATTAGTTTCCATTAAGAAAACTATTAAAATAGATCAAAGAATACCCCACTAAAACTGTAATGGTATCATTAAACTTGTGAAAATCTTGAACAAACAAGACCGAGTATGAACTATAGGAAACAATTCAAGCGCCTGCTGCTAATAGAGTTCACGAGTATCAGATTAATTTTGTTGCGGAGCTATACTTTAGCAAACATTAAATAAATCAAGCAACAGTGATTTTTTGGGGAATTTTTACAACTACCTGTGCCTTTGAATCAGGGGAATTTTAGCGCGACAAACCTCAAAAGGGGGAAAATAGTAAAGTTTTTTTTATATTCTTAATTGTAAACTGTGAACATTGTATATTTTTATTTTTTCTTCTGATATATTTAACTGTTTATACTGCAATGATTTTGTGCACACCTTTAACACATGATCATCAGATGATATGATTCTTAAAGTTAGATAATTCTTGTAAAGGCAATTGGTCAATTGCCTCAAATAAAGGACTAACGGATGATAATAAGTGTTTCTCTCCTGATGATGTCTCTGGAGTTTCATTATTCCTATATTAAAGTTGAACCAACAAATGTAACACTGATATCAATTAGACTTACTTGATTGTCACAGCAAATGTTTATTTAAATTTTACAATATTTGAATGATGAGTCAGGTTTCTGAGGGCAATTGCTGAGTTGCAATGCTAGTTTTCTTGTTTTATGGCCCTAGAATATATCAACCAGTAGTTCAAGATCTTCATCTGTGAGGTGTCTTTGGTGGTGGCAAATCCTCATAGTGGCTTCTAGATTCCCTTGGGTTAGCCTGTTTCTCTTTTTAGTATGTAGTGTGGCCATTAGAAAGAAACTTTTTACCCTAGAATTTGGTGCACATTATACATGGTAACTGTGAACAATTTTAAGGTGTTTTTTTCTATAAAAATCATAATACATTCATCATATTTTGTTCATAATTAATTGATAATGTTTTAAACACATAAACACTGCCTTATAATAAATTAAAAAAATATTTCCAATTAGAACAAACAAAAAAATCCTTTAAAAACGCGATTCGAATAATATAACCAGTTAAAACTAAAGAATGAGAGCGTGAAGTCATCAATTAACCAGGCTTCCAAATCTGCAAGCCGTTATCAACACCCATAGCAACGGTGTCGGTTTTACTTCAAATGGCTTTGATGTGACAGCTGAATTTGCGGCTATTGTCTAGCAGTTTGTACCTGAAAAGCGTGTAACACGCTGAGCACGTGGTCGGTGTCTAACAGCATCGATTGATGCTACTTAGTACTGTAATGTATAAGCGTTCAAAGGGAAATATCAAGGATTTACACATTTCAAACGGTTGTTTTGTTGCATTGGATAAATTGGATATTTAATTTCGGGGTGACGTACAATACATTGTCTGGATTATTTAGAGGATTTAATTATATATTTGGATACATACGTGTTTCATGCATACAGTAAGTTAATTATGTGTGCATATTTAAAATTTACTTTCTGTAAATTACGTTTTGATTAAATTAGTGTAATATTACAGAACATCAACATTAAACAAATGCGGACAAAAAAAAGTGCAAAATAACATCAACAGCCACGGCAAAATCAGCTGCAAATGGTTACCAGATTTTAACCCTCAAATTTTGCTTCTAAAATCGGGTCCGCGTTAAACACGGTAGTACCAGAACTGTTTTTATCAATGTCTCGAATGCTGATTTTCGGTCTATTTGCAACCTAATATAGTGTGTAAAGAAGCAATAGAAATTCGTCAAATTTTAATTGAAATACCAACCCAGTCTGAGGGGAAAATGTTTTTTATTTTGGGGAAAAATTTCGTAATTATGGGGAAAAATGGAAGTTTATTGGCAAGGGGAAACTGTTATTCGGCAGTAAAATAGGGCAAAAAAAATCACTGAGCAATCTATATTTTCTAAAAATTATAATGAATAATGCAAATGAAAAATATGTGAGCATACATGTATGTTAAATCACGCAATGCTGATCATATTTCATACAGGCTATATAGAACAATGCATGTAAAATATATTTGAGTAAATGTTTAATAAATAGACAAAGCTGACTTTATTTTATATAGACTTTATAGAACAATGCACATGAAAAATATTTGAGCACATGTTAAAAAAATAGACAAAGCTGACTATATTTTATAAAGGCTATATAGAACAATGCAGATGCAAAATTCTTACAATATTACATGCAGGCTATAGAGAAAAATGCAGATGGCACGATAGACTACGGACGGCTGAACCAAGACCTGAGCGCGACCGGTCACACTCTGACACCCGAGGGTCACGCACGCAATGCTGCCACCCTGGCTGCGCTGAGGGACATCGAGGATGAGGATGTGGAACCGGACAGGCCCGGGACCCAGCTTCACAGTGAGAAGGTCGGTGATGAGGGCAAAGATCTTGATCCTGATTCTGTAAGGCATCTTAAGACAAACTTTAGGAAATAAAAAAAAAACTTAAGGAAATATGTTTTAAAACTGTGTCTAAGGTTAAACAAATGAGGCGTTTGCAGACTGCACAGGCTGATCCGGGACGACACTTTACGCACAAGCATTAAGCCCGGTTTTCCCACGACATGCCTCAAATTATGGTTCGAGTAACTGAGAAATACTTTTTATGTTAAAACATACATGCAACACAATGAAGATCTGCTTCTGCTTTTTTTTTCGCTGCACTGAACAAAACTTTGCAAGTAGTTACATCTCCACACACAAAAATCCGACCCCTCAAACACAGAAGTTTTGTTGTTTGACCTAATCATGCATACTGTGGCAGACATATTGACTTTTAGTTGCAATCATTCATGCTATAGAAGACCTATTGAGCAATAAACATTACATTTTCTTTTGGTATAGGAGCAGTCAGAACAGAAACCAAGCATGCTGTCTAAAGGTATGTAATAGACCTGTGTGGTGAACAATACAGATCTTTGGAGATTATATTGTAGCATCAAGAAAAAATACTTTTGACATGTTAAACAGTCCTTAATGTTCAGTCATACTGAATTCTGTTTACGGTGTAAAATCTTTTGTAAATATTTGCATTGATTTAACAGTAACTCGTATATTGTTGCATGTTGTATTATTGGGCTGGCAGTTTGGTTGATGTCCATATGAGGCGCGTCGTGGGAAAACCGGACTTAATGCATGTGCGTAAAGTGTCATCCCGGATTAGCCTGGCTAATCCGGGACGGCACTTTCCGCCTACAGTGTATTTATGTTTAGAAGAGACTTCCTTGAAACAGAAAATACCATAAAAGCGGATAGTGCCGTCCTGGATTAGCCTGTGCAGTCCGCAACACTTTACGCACATGCATTAAGTCCGGTTTTCTCATGACGCGCCACATATCTTGTTGCCAGTATCGTTGATGGACTCACTGGAGTCGACGATGAACACGACGACCTCCCCGCAGGTGGGCCGTGGCACGCTCAGAGACGCCCAGGACATGCTGGATGAGAAAGACGAGGAGGAGTGGGAGGGGTACGGTGCGGGTAGAAACCGTAACAACAACAGCGGGCCAGAGACACTGAAAACTGCTACAGGTAAATATGTGGTAAATATGGGATCTTTATCATGATGATAGTGGTGGAGGTGGTTGTGTTGATGATGACCATGGTGTGTTGGTGGTGATGATGATGTTGAAGGTACTGGTGGCAGTGGTGGTAATGATGGTGATGTTTATGGGGGTGATGATTATTGTGAGGTGGTGGTAGTGTTGATGATTATGGTGGTGAGGGTGGTGATGATCATGATGGTGATGATGAGTAGGAGGTGCAGTGGGAAGGATACAGTGCATGTAAAAACCAAGATAACAGCCGTGATGCCAAGACACTAAAAACTGCTACAGGGTGGCTTTGCAAAAGGATTCTTGATTCCATTTAAATTTCACCTTAGCATATACATATCTGTAAATGAGTAATTATGTGGATGTATACATTCTGTTGGATATTACAGGACTGATAGGCACAAACACCAGTCAGGAGATAGAGGCCCTGCACAAGGCCTTGGAGAAGGTGGGGCTCTCCGCTACTCTCGCCAACGACAGTCAGCTGCTGGACCTGTCCTCGCAAGCAGGGGACCGCGACACAGAAGATCTTGTGCGCAAACTGCTCAGCACGCCCGCAGGCAAGCGATTGTTTTGGTTTTAGACGTATAAAATGCACGGCTGAAAGTTTTCAATATTAATACCGATTTCTGTATTTTTGAAAGTTTTTATCCAAAATAAACTTTAACAAAACTATGAGTTCAATATTTTGAAAACATGATTCCAGTATTTTCAAAAGTTGGTAAACGGTAATAGTTATGGAAATTAATTATGTATTGTCACATCATGATTACAGGCAAGGCTTTATTTTGGTTTTGACACTCATAAATGTTTTACATGGATCCAGATATCATTTAGTGTAAATTCTGTCAAGAAAAATCAATAGCATTTTGTTGGTGTTAAAACTTGCAAATGTAACCAATGTTTGGTATGATAAGTTTTCTGGACATGTCTGATGTCAAGGAAAATACTTAAGTATCATGTCATTTGTTTCTAAAATATTGTCATTGTCTTTGAATGATAATGTCTTAATTGTTCACTGTAGGCAAGCAGCGTAACATATCTGAGATTATGAAAGAACTGGAGGACTACGAGACCACACTGGATAACAAGGCCAGCCATTCACAGTCAGGTTGGTGTTGAACATGATTGTGGCAATCTTAACATGGTATAAAAAATAAAATTGTGGCACGTTGTGAGAAAACCGGTCTTAATGCATGTGCGTAAAGTGTCTGCACAGGCTAATCCAGGACGGCACTTTCCGCCTACAGTAAATTTATGTTTAGAAGAGACCCTTGAAACAGAAAATACCATAAAAGCGGAAAGTGCTGTCCCGGATTAGCCTGTGCGGACTGCACAGGGTAATCTGGGACAACACTTTACGCACATGCGTTAAGGCCAGTTTTCCCACGACGCGCCTCAATTAAAAGTATCATTTTTGCATACTTCGTTGTAAAGAAAGATCTTGGGTAAAAAAAGTACCTATGCTGCTCAAAACCAGAATTTTTATTTGAATTTTACACTTTATTTATCATGTATCATATTAAGCATATTTGAAAATGAGCACAATTTGAACTATTTCTTGGGATATAAGAATTTGATGCACATTTTTCATTTAATACTTTAGCTATTAAGTTCAATATTTAATTAAACAATTATGTAATCACAAATGGTGTAAGGCATCAAAGTACATTTGAATAATAAGAAAACTGCTATGTTTCAATGTAATGTAATGTACATTCAGGGTTTCAAAGTCATGCGGCGGCAGGAGCAGAAATGGAACAGTTACGGGGCTTTGACCTGTCGCCAGCCCATCCCTCGATGGAACAGGAAGTTTCCCAAAGGTGATAATGTTCGACCACTGTCTGCATCAATCACTATTCACTGTCATTTAACCCTAATATATTGTCCCTTGAAAACCAGAAGGGGACATCGGCGTTCTGTGCACATATGCTGATCATCAATCTTGAGCATATTATAAACTAATAATATTAGACAACAAAAATGCTTTGAATTTCATTGGCTGATTATTACGATTACAGTTACATTTGAGAAGTTTTGCATTGACGAGGCCAGATTCTATATATAGCTCTAGGGAATAGTTTCGTGCTCGAAATTGCTATAATAATTTTTTTCTGTTTTCCGATCACAGAGGTGGCGAGTATTCCCATCATGGAGACAGTTCGTACAGGGGTGGATTTGACACGTCGCACACTGAGGAAACAGAGATGTATAGGCCTGTCATTGAAGTGGTGGGTGCTTTTGCATACTCTTTGTAGTTGTTCCCCATTTAAAACAGTGAGTGAGATGATGATCTGGGGTGTGGAAATCCTATGACCGACTTGTCAGACATGGGTGATTTTACTGTCAGACAAGTAAAATTTTTCCAGCAAGTTGTCCATAGTCAGGTTCAATATTGGTTTGTGAAAATGATGTTTAAGTTGGATGTTAATTATTATAATATATTTATATATATAATATATATATATATGATTAAAATATATTTTGAGAACAATATACAATTGTGATGTATGTTTAATTTAGTGACAACATATATTAGGAATACCCAGAAATATAACTGTATTTTTATTTGAACAGGTTACTTTTACATGAGGACATTTTCATTTTTGCAATGAATTTGTCGGTGAACAAGTGAATAATTTTGATATTTCCACACCCCTGGTGATACTAGGAAAGTCAATAAGTTTTTTTTTCAGAAATATTGTAAGTTGAATAATGAAACATGACATTTGTAATGTGTATATAAGAAACAGCGCTTGATTTGGCAGTTTTGTTATCCTGTGCTTATTAAACATTGGGTCACCGATTGAAATGAACCATTGACCTTAGAAACGACATAAATAATAATTTAATACTAATGACTATATCAGGGCATTTTTACTAATACATACAATCTATGATTAATGAGAAATACGGCTGTTAAAGTCAGATTTAAAAAAATGGACAACTGAGATTTGGACGAAAACATTCTTTGGAAATAACAAGACGGGTTATAAAAAAAGCATAAATTAAAACCATTTACTATTATTTCTGTTAATAGAAATGTGCTTGACTGTTGTGTGCATTCATTTTTAGTCGGAAGACCCACAGTTTCAGTCTCGATTCGTAAGTTTTACGCACAAGAGTAACTCAGTATTGCTGTGGGATAATGGATGTGTGTTGGTTTGATCTCGTGCCCGACTATAGCATTTACCGTGTGATAGGCTCGTTACAGTAAATATATATGGCATTATGATGACTTTGGATGATTTCATTGTAAACTTGATTAGCATGTCTTTGTTACAGATACAGATAATGATGGTTATATTATGTGACTAGTGAATTCTGAGATGTAATATAGCCGTTGATTGTTGGATAGTAATAAATGTATGTTTTATGGTAGATTAATGTGATTTATTACCATTGAAAGATACATTTCACACAAATTATTGACAATGTACATGTAAATAAGTGGTTTGCCAGTTTTATTTGTCGTTTTGAGTGTTAACACAATTATGATCGCTTGCCAAAATATAATGATGAGTATTTTGATATTAATTTCTAACCCTGATTCTATTATTGACCTAGTCCTCCCTAAATATGTGAACTCAGCCCTTGTACATGTACCATGCTAGAAAAAACAACAGACGTTTGTTTGTTTCAGAAATGTTGAATGTGCCGGGTATTCAGATACGAATTACTTGTATTGCTGTCAGTCCACAATAATTTTTCGGGCACAATCAAATATATGGAAATTCATATGTTATGCTGTTTTGGGTATGTACAATTTATTAACAAAACATTCCAGCTTACATACCATGAACAAACTCTTCACTCTTCTTAAATTTTGAACAACGTTCTTATTTCCCATTTATGCTACAGTCTGTAAAAGAAAGAGGACGTGGGAAGAAAAAGACTGAGAAAAAGATAAAAAATGACGAACAAATGAAAACAAGAAAAGAAAAATCACCCCGTTCCAAGAAGAAACCAAGCAACTCGACATTGGATAGGTCAAGGTCAAGCTCTCCAATAAAAATAGGTAAAAAGTGTGGTTTCTGACATTTAAATACATTTACTTTGTAACTTGGTTGGAAGTTTGCTTTGGTGTTAAAGTCAGTCATGCAAAAGTATCATATACAACTTATATAGCATACATATTGAACCTATGCCAGTATTTTGTGCTTGCATGAGTTATTTGAACTTTATGCTCTGTGCTCCAAAACAAGTTTGCCTGATTTGCGGGCTAAAGATGCCAAATATTACAGGAATGGCGTTTCTAAAAATCAGGATTAGTTTTAAATGTTTGTCAACTATATATCATACATAATTATGAACTCCTCTCAGCATACATTTGTGGCCTTATACGAAGATTTTAATCAGAACCTTACAACATTTCATGTTATTTTATCAAGACAAAAAGTTATTCCAATATAAAAGAATTTTCTCAGCTGAGCTACACGATCAAGATTTGCTAAGACTGATCTTGATCTTGTTGTTGATCCTTCGTGAACATGGGGCCAGATATATGATTGGGGTTGGTATGTTTCTCATATTTGCTATTGACCTCGCTGTACAGATTTCTCGGAGAGTTTGAAGTGGAAACTCAAGCCCGTGAAGAGTTCCGGATACGGGAAACCATTCAGTCCTCCAAAACCACCACGGACCCACGAGAGAGAAATACTGGGGTACTCGCGCACTCAGAAAGGTGACGACCTTTAAATTCTTGAGTACATTAATGTTTCTGTGTCCCGAAATAGGGATGTGATTCTTCTCAATTTCAGCTGATTATTTAATTTTAAATGCAGAATTTTGTTTACATTTGAATTTATTTGTTATTAAATATCCACAGTGTATTTCATATTCACTGAACTAATAGCAGTTGCTTATATATGCATCTGTTTGCAATGGAAATATAACAGATTTTGAGATTGTAATAATAATGTAATTTTGTGTATTAAAATCGACATAAGGAATAATAGATTTATGACATAAGGAATAATAGATTTATGACATAAGGAATAATAGATTGATGACATGAGGAATAACAGATTTATGACATAAGGAATAATAGATTTATGACATAAGGAATAATAGATTTATGACATGAAGGAATAAGAGATTTATGACATAATGAATAAGAGATTTATGACATAATGAATAATAGATTTATGACATAAGGAATAATAGATTTATGACATGAAGGAATAATAGATTTATGTAATGCGATCCATGAATTCTAAAGAAAAAATTCTAATATTGGTATTTAAATGAAAATTCACAATTCAGTTTGATTCTCGACAAATGCGATTACTGAACTGTATTATTGGCATGTAGTTTTTGGTCATTTGACCATTGACGTGTATGTATTCTGTTCGCTTAGGTACAGAAAGGGACCGTAGTTCCTCCCCTGCAGGCATCCCCACCCGCCCAGGATCTAGTAGGACAGATGGTGCTGGTAAAAGTGTGCCGGGAGTTAAGTCACTGAAAGGAAAGTGGAGCCCAGCAGAGGTTGCTAGGCAGAAGATTAAAGGTCAGTAGAATACAAAATTAATATGGTTCCTTTAGGAATCCAGAGAAAAAATGATTACATTTTCTTGTAAAATATGAAGAGGAAGCTGAAAATGTGTGTTACATTTCTGTGGTGGGTACCGGCAAAGGGTACCAGCCTGAATTCATTAAACAATTCATTATCTCTGCAGGGAGCCAGTCCTCACAGCATTAATTCATTCATATCTATCTGTGCAGGAAGCCAATCTACTCAACAATAATTTATTATTATCTAACTGTGCAGGGAGCCAGTCCACACAGCAATTATTCCTTATTATTTCCTTCTGCAGGGAGCCAGTCTACACAGCAAGTGAGGCTGGGAGTCCACACAGCAATTATTCCTTATTATTTCCTTCTGCAGGGAGCCAGTCTGCACAGCAAGTGAGGCTGGGAACCGTGGCCACCAATCAGCTGGAGGCGTCTGTGGAAAGCTTTGCTCAGTACATCAAAGAGCACTTCTCTACCAAGGATGTACCTGTGCCAGAGGTTTTGTTTTAACTATATTCCAAATTCCATATTAGTTTGGTAAACATATACATATTTGTTGTTGTGTTCTTATTTCTATTTAATTGCTGACAAACATGTTTTCTGTTTAATTAAATGTTACTGTTACATATTCAACACTGAAACACTGTATTCGCCACTTGAATGACAACATTGATACCAGTTTCATGCAGTAAATTGGGAAAAAATGCTACATACATACATACAGACATATATGTATATTCTCTATTTTGAGAGCAAATTTGTATTACATAACAATTGAAGCTTCATTCTAAACATGCTACCTTCGTTGTCTTTGATACACTGTCCCTTTTCCTACCCATATTTTCTTGACTATTAGGCAGATTGAATAAGACAGGGTTTAGGCGTCAACTTCAGGTTTTTGCATTGACTTGTTTATTAGACTGAATAAAAATAGCCCACATTAAAAAATATATAATTTATTTTTAAAATCTTCACAAAATTCAATCTCACCTTTAATCAAATCATTTATCCCAAATATTTCAATTCTCCACATAATTGCTCCAACACTGCACTTTTAAAAATCATCTAAATAGTTAATACCATGCAGAAACTGCCACTGACCAGTTCCAACTGATTAGAAATGTCCATTGCTGAAGCATTGAGATGGGGCATTCTCTGTTCTGTAGGTGAAATACTCAGCAGATGAGCCGTCTGTGTCTGCCAGCTACAAGGAGAGAGAGGCTGCTGAAGAGGATAAGGTCAAGGTCATAGCTGATCCTAGAGGTCAGTTGCCAGGCGCCTCGACTACGAACATTCTAAAGCTTAATCTCAGTCCTGATCTTAAACATTGAACCAATAGAAATCAAAGCTCAAATGTAACAAGCATTCTAATTGGTCAATATTTTAAGTTGAGACAAAGTTTAAGATTGAGATCTTTTGTAGTCGTGGGTCCAGGGCTTAAGGCTTAGAAAATTTTAAACTTATTTTCAACTTAAAATACCTACCAATAAAAAAGCATGTTACATGTGGGCTTTGATTTCCATTGGCTGATGTTTAAGATTGAGACAAAGATTAAGCTTAAGAACAGGTACGGGGCCTGTTTATTTACTGATGTATTGTCAGCTTACTACATATATTAATGATATATGCTTACTACATATATTAATGATATATCAGTCCCACAATAATAAATATCTAAAAATGTATGTGTACATGTAGGCCTATTTGAAATGGAATTGTTTTACTGTGATTAATTGTGGTGGTAAAAAAAAAAAACACAAGTAATTCACTTTCTTTTGAGGATTGAGAGGGTTCACTATTTACTCACACAAAAAAATTGATTTGAGGCATTAATTTTTTTAAACTTTAAACATTTCATATTCAAATTTTTAGCTCACCTGAGCACGAATGGTATTGGGGACCTCTCCATCAACAATTTGGACGGGTATCGCAATCAAGACTACATTTTTTATTCAATCTTGACCTAACTTGCACAGTTTGTGTATGACCATAAAATCTCATTTGGTATTGATAATGGGCCAAATTGGACCAAAAACCTTAGAGTTATGGCCTCTTGTTTGGGGTAAAAAATGCAAAAATTTCCTTTTTCGTTCATAGAGAGTTCATTTTTCTGCCAATTTTGACCAAACTTCCACAGTTTGTGTATTATCAAAAGTTCACAGTAGACGTCAACATTGGTCCGGATTGGGCGACAAACACCAGAGTTATTCCCCCTTTTTTTGTTGAAAAATAGGCAAAAATTGCCATTTTACCTAGATTAAAACATCATTTTTCTTCCAATCGTGACCAAACTTCCATCGTTTGTATGTGACTAAAAGATTTCAGCAGGAGCCAAAAATGGGTAAGGTTAGGCCACAGACACCGGAGTTATGTCCCCTTGTATGTGGAAAAAAAAAGAGCAAAATTTGCCTGTATTGTTCATAGGAACTTAATTTTTCTTCCAATCTTGACCAAACTTCCACAGTTTGTATGTGATCATACTACTGCAGCAGAAGCCAACAATGGGTCAGATTGGGTAACAAACTTCAGAGTTATGGCCCCTTTGTTAGTGAAAAAAATGCAAAAATTGCCTTATTTGTGCATATAGATTTTATTTTCATTCAATATTGATAATACTTGTTTTAAAACACATGTTTTGTATGGCCTTTAGATCTCAACACAAGCAGCAAATGAGACAGGCCATGTACACAGCAGTTATATCCCCTTAATTGTGAAAATTAATGCAAAAATGAATTTGTTTCAAGACGGGGAATTCATTTTCAACCAGTCTGGACCAAACTTGCACAATTTGTCTATGACCATACAATCTAAAGCGAATTTCAATAGGACGGGTAAATGGCAATACACTCTACTCTTTGAAACAAGCCGGCAAACATGACATGACCTTTGCGCAGTGGTCGCTATTGTCTTTGAGAACAGCAGCATTAACACTATTCCTCCAAAATTGCCTGCGAAAAGTTGGATACATGGTTGTGAAAATATATCCAGGTCCTTACTTGTTCTATGTATGAGAGTAAATCAGCTAGACAAATTATTTAAGGACATTATGGCGTACATGCCCACAAGCTTTTCACAACAGTAAGGCTTTCATCTTTGCCAGTACTCAGGTGAGCCTTTTGGGCCATCCTGGCTCTCTTGTATAAAATAGTTTGAACTAGAATGTTTTATCTAGATACTCATTCTAATTGTGGTATATATGTCATTGTGCAATATAACATTTCAAATATTTTGTATACTTATCCCTTGGATTGTCCTTTTTATAACTGTGCATATTTCCATTGCGTAATTCAGACGAGGTGGCCAGTCTGGCACGTAGCTATGAGCGACAACTGGAGCAGCAGAAGCTGAGCTATGAGGAGCAGATTGCAAATCTTAACAAGGAGATCTTTGTGCTCAAAGCCAAGGTGGGTATTCACTGTTGAATAAAGTATCCAAGATTGCAGAACTTTGCAAAAGTGTATGATGTAGATTCATCGGTTAAGTAGCTATTTTTAAACTCCATAATATTCATATGGACTTTTTCTACACTGAATTTGTTCCTTGTTGAACAAAGTGTGGAAAATGGAAAATATTTTATAGGATTAACTGGTAAATTTAATATTTACACTGCTGAGGCAACTTTTTTCACAAACCCACTGGGCGCATCTTTACCGAGCCATTCGTAGCCTTAAGAAAAAAGAACAGACTTCAACTCAAGAACATGTACTTTTGCGTTTGCACATATGCCAGGTACCAATGATTCTTATGTCATTAACAAATCACTCTAACAGAAAGAATGCTAAAATAAGCACTGGTTAATACCTAGTAAGAATCAAGAACAGTGTTCTTATAATAGAACAGTTTGAAAAATAGTGAAAAAAGCCATGTAGTAACTAATGTTGCTTTGTTTTCATAGTTTGCTTCCTATATTTCATTGTATATGTTTTCATAGTTTGCTTCCTATATTTCATTTTATACCTATGCTATTGCAGGTAGGGGATGAAAAGGTTGGTGAGGTTGTACGACAGAAGGTGCTGGCAGGGGAACCAGTGGAGGGGCTCAGTGGGGACCAGTTACAGGGGCTGCAGAAGGAGCTGAGGGAACAGGAAACACTCATCTCTGGATACCAGCAGGTAATGAGCTATGGGAACAGGAAACACTCATCTCTGGATACCAGCAGATGAGGAGCTATGGGAACAGGGAACACTCATCTCAGGATACCAGCAGGTGAGGAGCTATGGGAACAGGAAACACTCATCTCAGAATACCAGCAGGTAAGGAGCTATGGCAACAGGAAACACTCACCTCAGGATAACAGGAGGTAAGGAGCTATGGGAACAGGAAACACTCATCTCTGGATACCAGCAGGTGAGGAGCTATGGGAACAGGAAACACTAATATCTGGATACCAGCAGGTAAGGAGCTATGGGAACAGGAAACACTAATCTCCGGATACCAGCAGGTAAGGAGCTATGGGAACAGGAAACACTTATCTCAGGATACCAGCAGGTAAGGAGCTATGGGAACAGGGAACCATTCATCTCTGGATACCAGCAGGTAAGGAGCTATGGGAACAGGAACCATTCATCTCTGGATACCAGCAGGTAAGGAGCTAAGGGAATAGGAAACTCTCATCTCTGGCTACCAGCAGATAAGGAGCTGAGGGAACAGGAACCACTCATCTCTGGCTACCAGCAGGTAAGGAGCTATGGGAACAGGAACCATTCATCTCTGGATACCAGCAGGTAAGGAGCTATGGGAATAGGAAACACTCATCTCTGGATACGAGCAGGTAAGGAGCTCTGGGAACAGGAAACTCATCTCTGGCTACCAGCAGGTAAGGAGCTATGGGAACACGAAACACCTCAGGATAACAGGAGGTAAGGAGCTATGGGAACAGGAAACACTCATCTCTGGATACCGGCAGGTGAGGAGCTATGGGAACAGGAAACACTCATCTCTGGATACCAGCAGGTAAGGAGATATGGGAACAGGAAACACTCGTCTCTGGATACCAGCAGGTGAGGAGCTATGGGAACAGGGAACTCTCAGCTCCGGATACCAGCAGGTAAGGAGCTATGGGAACAGGAACCATTCATCTCTGGAAACCAGCAGGTAAGGAGATATGGGAATAGGGAACACTCATCTCTGGATACCAGCAGGTAAGAAGCTATGGGAACAGGAAACTCATCTCAGGATACCAGCCGGTAAGGAGCTATGTGAATAGGGAACACTCATCTCTGGAAACCAGCAGGTAAGGAGCTATGGGAATAGGGAACACTCAGCTCTGGATACCAGCAGGTAAGGAGCTATGAGAACAGGAAACACTCATCTCTGGATACCAGCAGGTAAGGAACTATGGGAATAGGAAACACTCATCTCTGGATACCAGCAGGTAAGGAGCATGTATTTGGTTTATCAGACACTTTATCTTAAAGAACAACTTTTGTATCTAGTTTGTGGTGTTTTGTTGCTGTTCAAGCCAGTCTTCTGGTTTTGTTCTTAGCAAACTCATTGAAAATTTTTAATTTACAAACAGGAGAACAAGCGCCTGTATGAGGATATACAGAACCTTAGAAAGCAGGGCAAGCAGATGGAAGAGCGGATGTTCCGGGAGAATCAGAAATTGACATCAGAGGCCGCAAACCTCAGGTTTGTCTGTCATTGTCGTGTTACGCAAATGTCATGGAAATTTCTTGATTTTTGTACAGATCAAAGATGATGTTAATCCTAAGAACTAATTACTCTTCGATGTTCAACCTTTTGCACCACCTTATTTTTTGATTTGGGGACCTTGGGTCAAAAGTCAATGTCAAACCAACCAAAAGATTATTAAAGAAAAACAATAACTATGGATCCCTTATGCCTAGCTTCGTAAAATTTGGTAGGTAGCTTGGATATGACTACAGGACAATCCCTATTGATTATTGGGTCATAGTGTCAAAGGTCAAGGTAAAACTGACCAATAGTTTTTAAAAAAAGTTTCATTTTTAGCTCGGCTTTTCAAAGAAACGGCAAGCTATTCTACTCGCGTCGGCGTCCGAGCCAGGTTAAAGTTTTTCGGTAAGCTAGTTTCTCAGGAATGGCTTGAAGGATTTCATTCAAACTTAAAACATTTATTCCCCACATTAAAATGAACCTATAGGCCAAGTTTGGTAACTCTAGTTTGAATTTGTCAAAAAAAAATTATGGGCCTTTTTACACTTAAAATTTTACAAGCTATATGGAAAGGTTCAAGTTTTTCGGTAAGTTGGTTTCTCAGGAATGGCTTAAGGGATTTCATTCAACTTAGAACACTTATTTCCTATATATAATGAACTCATAGAAACTGCAAACATACATACCTAAATAGCGAGACCTCGCTAGGGATTGCATATGGGGTGGGTGGGGTCAAGGTCACTGTTACTAAAAATAGAAAAACCGTTTCCGCTCAATTACTTGAGAACAAATTGAGATATTTTAATAAAACTTAATACATAGATACCTTATATCAAGACCTCACTTGGAATTGCATATGGGGTGGGTGGGGTCAAGGTCACTGTTACTATAAATATAAAAACTGTTTCGGCTCAATAACTTGAGAACGCATTGAGGTATTTTAATCAAACTTAATACATAGATACCTTATATCGAGTCCTCACTTGGGATTGCATATAGGGTGGGTGGGGTCAAGGTCACTGTTACTAAAAATAGAAAAACGTTTTCCGCTCAATAACTTGAACACGCATTGAGATATTTTAATGAAACTTTATAAATACATACCTTATATCGAGACCTCACTTGGAATTGCATATGAGTTGGGTGGGGTCATGGTCACTATAACTAAAAATCGAACAACGGTTTCCAATCAATATCTTGAGAATGCATTGAGATATTTTAATAAACAGTTTTTGTTGCAAATTTTTACTGAAATATATAACCAATATGTCCCTTCCATAGGACACTTCTGGACCGTAAGGAGGAGGAGTTACAGTGTCGAGGGGCCATCACGGGTCCAGGGGTGCAGGAGAGGCTTATAGCAGGGGACAGGGAAGGGGCCATAACTCACCTGGAGGACCAGGTAGCGCAGTCAAAGGTCAGTGGGGTTACGTAATGGCTGTATGTGTATACCGTTGGAATTTTAGAACAACACATGCTGATCATTTGATATTTCAAACCCCACAATAAGCTGTAAGTGCTATTTCACATCAAATACTTCAAAAAGTGAAAATAAGAAGCTGCCAATTCTATTCCCAGGGCTTGCATTATGGGAAGTCGGGGAGTAATTTACTCCCAGTTTTTGTCACAGGACTTCCAAAATTGTAACCATGGAAGTCCCATGTAAGGTTGAAAAAGTGAAAATGAACATGACTTGTTTTATGCAAATGTATACCTCTTATACCAAATTAATTGGCATATAATCATTAAATGAAAAAGAACTGACCTTAAACAAAGCTTGAATTCTTTACCTAACTTTATGTCTAAAATGCTCACGACTTCCAATATCCAACGCTTGGAAGTGAGGACTTCAAAAATTTTCAGCATAGTGCAAGCCCTGTACGGTAATATTGTCAAAACTTCCAAATATGATGAGCAAAACTTTCATATTCAGGCCAGGAAGTTCAAACTTCCAGTTTTCAAAAGTTAATGAAAGCCCTGCTATAACATACATGTAGGTACAGATTTTCTTGCCGAATGAAAGCCAGAGATGCTAAGTCACTTGCGATTCGAAAGCTGCAGGTGCTATATCACATGTTATATCACTTGCCGACAGAAATTCAATATATGATTTGTGTCCCTCAGAAATTTGTTATGGAACTGTTTATGCTAAATTTGCTGAAACTATATCTTCTGTTCTATATTTTGCGTACAGAGAGCTGCGGACGCCATGTCTCGGGAGATGAACATCCTGCACCAGTCCAAGGTGGAGCTGGAGAAGCACATAGAGAAACTTGTATTTGAGAGAGAACAGCTGAAACAGGCACTCGAGGAGGGCAAGAAACTCAAGTCTGAGGAGGCTAGGGTAGGACTTGTTTAGGTGGCACTGAAGTCAGAGGAGGCAAGGGTATGTCTTGTTTAGGTGGCATTGAAGTCTGAGGAGGCTAGGGTAGGTCTTGTTTAGGTGGCACTCAAGTCTGAGGAGGCTAGGGTAGGTCTTGTTTAGGTGGCACTCAAGTCTGAGGAGGCTAGGGTAGGTCTTGTTTAGGTGGCACTCAAGTCTGAGGAGGCTAGGGTAGGTCTTGTTTAGGTGGCACTCAAGTCTGAGGAGGCTAGGGTAGGTCTTGTTTAGGTGGCACTCAAGTCTGAGGAGGCTAGGGTAGGTCTTGTTTAGGTAGCACTGAAGTCTGAGGAGGAAAGGGTAGGTCTTGTTTAGGTGGCACTCGAGTCAGAGGAGGCAAGGGTCGGTATTGTTTAGGTAGCACTGAAGTCAGAGGAGGAAAGGGTAGGTCTTGTTTAGGTAGCACTGAAGTCAGAGGAGGAAAGGGTAGGTCTTGTTTAGGTAGTACTGAAGTCAGAGGAGGAAAGGGTAGGTCTTGTTTAGGTAGCACTGAAGTCAGAGGGGGCAAGGGTATGTCTTGTTTACCGTAAAAGCTATATGTCCGAAATTTTGGATACACAAATATATTCCCAAATTACAGGTGTCCGAAGACGTATAGACACAATGACAATATGGCAAGTACGTTCAGATATGTCCGGTGTATAACGTGTTTTGGCGATTATACATGGATAGTATCGATTAATGATTGCTCGTGCTTGTTAAATACCCTGCCGTATAGTATTATTAATTTTTCGCGATGTTTGCAAAGACTTTTAAATCATTTCATATGTATGATTTTGTTTTACAGAAAATTACGCCAAGACTGCATTTTTGTCGACCGAGTTCAAAGATTACCATCTCGTATATTATATACCTGAAATGAATGCAAAAAAAGACGCAAATTATGATTTTGTTGTTTGTTCTTGAACCAAAAATCTAAAACAATTGTCTTAGACACCTTCAAACATTCATGCAACTTGTGATAGGGTGCGATAAAACTGGAGCCTGTTTGTCACACCGTGTTGAGTAGGGGCATAGTACCGTAGATACCTGAATTATTAATTGGCATCTGCGAGGTTTTATTACCTTTATCCGGTTGTACCAACACATGTGTGGTGTGTCACCGGATTAACGCAAACAGGTTAGAATTCTGCTAAAATACCACTGTCATATAGAATGTCTGAAAATCTATATACATTAATTATGGGTTAGAATCAGGATGTCCGAAAAAAAGATATAGTGACAAAAAATTATTTTGGCTAAAAAAGAGGGCGTCAGAAAATTTTGAGTGTCCAAAAACATAGAGCTTTTACGGTAAGGTAGCACTGAGTCTGAAGTCAGAGGAGGCTAGGGTATGTCTTGTTTAGGTAGTACTGAAGTCTGAGGAGGCAAGGGTATGTCTTGTTTAGGTAGCACTGAAGTCAGAGGAGGCAATTGTATGTCTTGTTTAGGTAGCACCGATGTCAGAGGAGGCAATGGTAGGTCTTGTTTAGGTAGCTGTATCTCACTTAGATATTGAGCAAAAAGCATTTTGGTTGTAGAATTCAGGTTTTAAGGAGTGATAAGAGCTGTGAGGCCTAGGTTTTTAGATTTTTATACCACACAAGCAAAGTTTATAGAGCGTATATAGAAGTTAGCATGTCGGTCCGTCGGTCCACCACAAATTATGACAATTACACATCTAGACAAATGATTTAAGACCATTATGGTATACCTCTTTTGTAACATTTGTTCAAACCTCCCACAACAGTGAGGTCTTCATCTTTGCCAGTTCTCAGGTGAGCCCTCTGGGCCATCATGGCCCTCTTGTTGTTATATTTCTATCTATCTGCAGGCCTTGGAGCAGCAGTATGCAGGGGAGATAGACAAGCTGAAGGGCAAGCTGAAGTGGTATGCAGAGAACCAGGAGCTGCTGGACAAGGGAGCCAGGAAGTTGAAGGCACGAGATGAGGAGATACACAAGCTCAAGATGAGGGTTGAAGAGCTACAGACTGAGGTGAGTGTGGGTGTAGGAGGCATTGTAGCAAATAATATGAAGATTGTTTGAATTTCTTTATGTATAATCAACAAATGTCATAATGGTGTAATGGATAAAGATATACTGATGTGAGTATGGAAGTTGGGGGATACTGGTATTGTGGCAAATACAAATGTAAAGAGGTATAAAAATTGTAGTTTATTATCTTCTTATTGCTTAAAGCAATGTGCAATTAGAATAGATAAAAGTATATACACTGGAACATCAAAATGTATAATGTTTATCAAACATCATAAAACAGATTTAAGTGCCTCAAATGTATGAATTCATGGCTAGGCCTGTTCTCTTTAACCTTGTTGCAGTCTGGAAAGCGGGTAGAGGACAGCAAGGTCCGTGCCAGGGAACGTGCAGCTGATGCTAAGAAAATACAGGACCTTCAGAGACAGGTATGTGCATTGTTAGAGATAATGTCATGGTAACGGATCTGACCTGGTAACCTCATATATATATTTCCTTTTCCATTTAGCGGATTCCATTTGCATTCACTATTTTATTCACAAAATTTGCCTTAAATTGCTTTACCTGTTTGAAAAATGATTAGTTTTGGTGAATCCTTTGAAAGGGTAATGCATTTCTTTATACCCTGTGTAAAGTAATTAAGGTGGAGAATTTCTGTGTTGGTTTGGTGCTGTGAACATAGTCGAATGATGTCTTAATTTTTTTTTCTTTGATCTGGGTGAAAACATTCTGTTTGTTGTTTAAACAGCCTTAAATGTTTTATCTATAGCTCTGTAATGCAACCATCTCTAAGCAGAAGTTCAGTTTGATTTGGTAAAGTGATTTTGTTTCTTTATTCCATTTCTCATGAAGTTTTCTTATCTCATAGGTAAAAGAGATGGAAGCAATCCTGAAGAGACGCAACCCGAATTCTCTTCCATCGTTGATGATAGCTGCGGCTGCTGCAGGGGAGACCACTCCGGCTAACAACAACAACCGGAGCGCGTACACAGAGGTCCTCGAGAGCCGCGTGGCCAAGCTGGAGAAGGAGTTGGAGGGAAAGGATGCGGAGACGGACCAGCTGGTGCGCTCTGTGGAGCAGAAATACCACAGTGTCAAGGTGAGTTTTAAGCATCACGGCTAAATGGCAATTCAAACATGATACTCACTAATTTTTCTATAGGCAAAGAACAAAATTATCGTTGTTTAACTACCCAATAAACAACGCAAAAAGAAGTTCCGATTCTAAGTGGAGCAAAGTAAAAAGTATTTCCAATTACAATTGCAAAAATATATGACAAATCATGTTAGAATCTAAATATTTGTCGTATTATTGTTGTTTATCGGCCAATAAACAACTCGTTGTCATTTTGATGCGTGGCTATTAAACAACTCGAGCTAACGCCCTCGTGGTTTAATTCCTACCCATCAGAACTCCAAATCGTTGTTTATTGGCTAATTAACAACAGTAAATACAAAAATATTTCTTAAACAACAAGGTTTAGTATCAAATGTCAATGTTAAGTATCAGTCATCGAGGTTAAGTGTTAGCATCAAGTTTAAAGATTAAATGTCACTGTTAAGTATCAGTCATCTAGTTTAAGTGTTTAGCATCAAGTTTAAAGATTAAATGTCAGTGATCACGGTTAAGTGTCAAGCCATGCAAGGTTAAATATCAAGGTCCATGCAAGGTTAAATATCAAGGTCCATGCAAGGTTAAATATCAAGGTCCATGCAAGGTTAAATATCAAGGTCCATGCAAGGTTAAAATATCAAGGTCCATGCAAGGTTAAATATCAAGGTCAACTGTCAGCCATCAAAGTTACATGTAAGTGTCATTGTTAAATGACAAGCATCACAGTAAAATGTCAAGGATAACTGTCAATTATCAAGTTTAAATTTTTATATTAATTTTTAAGCAAAACTTCATCAGTATTATTAGACAACAAGGTATTTACTAAACTTCAATTGAATGCAGCTTACTTATTTATTTATCATTAAATGTTTAAAAAAAAATTCTAACATGATACTTACTAATTTTTCTATAGACAAAGAACAAAATTATCGTTGTTAAACTACCCAATAAACAATGCAAAAAGTAGTTCCGATTCTGAGTGGAGCATAGTAAAAAGTAGTTCCAATTACAATTGCAAAAATATATGTCAAATCATGTTAGAATTGGAATAATCTTCGCATTATCATTGTTAACGGCCAATAAACAACTTGTCGTCGTTCTGATGCATGGCTATTAAACAACTCGGACTAAATTCTTACGCATCAGAACTCCAAATCGTAAACAAAGATAAATAAAAAATTATTGTTCAAATCATGCAGCTCCAGCGACCATCATTTCTGTTTCAGTGCCAGTTTGAGGAGCGCATTCAGGAGCTGGAGCTGCAGCTCTCCATGTACCAGGGCCAGACGGAGCACGTACACCCGCACACCCACGCGGTAGCACTTGAGCGGGAACTGGAGGGCGTGCGGGAGCGGTACAAGCAGACGGTCAAACAGCTGCAGACCGAGTTGGACAGGCTGACCGCAGAAATGGACAAGGCAAAGAAAGCAGAAGGTGATATTGGAAACATTTTTTGCCATCTGCCTGTTGTCTGTAAAAGGACTTGTTCTGAATTTCAAATAAACTGCTGTGTGTAATACAATTCTAAACAGCATGTGTATTAGTGTTAAAGTTATACATGTGTATCACCGGAGATTTGTTTCAAGTTGATTGATTTATGATTTGTTATAGATATTTAAAAAAGTGAACACTTTTAAATATAATTTTTTCAAAGAATGTAACCTTGTTTTATATTGTAGAGAAAACAGCAAGCCAGGCTGTGAAGGAGAGTGAATCAGAGTTACGGGTCCTTGTGAAATCTCTTCAGCTGGAGGTAGAAAACAAGACTCATGACATTCAGGTCTTACAGAAGTCCCTGGAGAGGCTACGCAAGGAGAAACAGCTGTCCTTCACGAGGGAAGTTGGTAAGAAGTAGTGGCTGATTTTTACCCAGGGGATGGAACTCTTCCTCTTTATAGTGGATTACCTCCCTTTCGCTGACACATTTTTTCGAAGAAAAGGCAAGCTATTCTACTCACCTTGGCGTCGACGTCCGAGCTAGGTTAAAGTTTTTCGGTAAGCTAGTTTCTCAGGAATGGCTTGAGGGATTTTATTCAAACTTAAAACATTTATTCCCAACATTAAAATGAACCTATAGGCCAAGTTTGGTAACTCGAGTTTGAAATTTGTCAAAATTATTGGCCTTTTTACACTTAGAAATATTACATAAAAGCTATATGGACAGGTAACAGTTTTTCAGTAAGCTAGTTTCTCAACTTTTCGTTTCCACTCTCTAACTCAAGAACGGATTAAGCTATTGTAATGAAACTGCAAACATAGATACCTTATAGCGAGACCTCGCTAGGGATTGCATATGGGGTGGGTGGGGTCAAGGTCACAGTTACTAAAAATAGAAAAATGGTTTCCGCTCAATAACTTGAGAACAAATTGAGATATTTTAATAAAACTTAATACATAGATACCTTATATCAAGACCTCACTTGGAATTGCATATGGGGTGGGTGGGGTCAAGGTCACTGTTACTATAAAAAGAAAAACGGTTTCCTATCAAAAACTTGAGAACGCATTGAGATATTTTAATAAAGCTTAATACATAGATACCTTATATCGAGAACTTGCTTGGAATTGCATATAGGGTGGGTGGGGGTCAAGGTTACTGTTACTAAAAATAGAAAAACCGTTTCCGCTCAATAACTTGAGAACGCGTGGAGATATTTTAATGAAACTTTATACATACATACCTTATATCGAGACCTCGCTTGGGATTGCATATGAGGTGGGTGGGGTCAAGGACACTGTTACTAAAAATAGAAAAACGGTTTCCACTCAATAACTTGAGAATGCATTGAGATATTTTAATGAAACTTAATACATACATACCTTATATCAAGACCTTACTTGGGATTGCATATAGGGTCACGGTCAAGGTCACTGTTACTAAAATAGAAAAACTGTTTCTGCTCAATAACTTGAGAATGCATTGAGATATTTTAATAAAACTTTATACATAGATACCTTATATCAAGACCTCGCTTGGGATTGCGTATGGGGTGGGTGGGTTCAAGGTCAAGGTCACTATTACTAAAAATACAAAAACGGTTTCCAATCAATAACTTGAGATTGCATTGAGATATTTTTTAATGAAACTTAATACATAGATACCTTATATTGAGACCTCGCTTGGGATTGCATATGGGGTGGGTGGGGTCAAGGTTACTTTTACCAAAAAAAATTTTGATGTGCTGACTTTAATGCATTGCGTTAGAAAAATTTGGTTTTCGTAGAATTTCCATATTTCTTGTTTTAGAAAAAAAATGCCAGTAACTCTGACAAGCACAAAAAAAGTCGAGCGTGCTGTCCTCCGACAGCTCTTGTATTTACAAATAGTGTTTTAGAGGGTCTATGTCTACGATAAGAGCCTTGAAGGGGCATATTCTTTAAAAAAATCTGAAATTAAGATATTAATACTGGCAATATAATTAAGGTTAAAATAAAAATTACATAATTTATAATATCTTCTGTATTATTTACACTTCATTTGATTGACCTGTCTTGGTGTCGCAAATTAGTATCATGAGATATTATTTATACTACGATAGAAAACCAAATTTTGTACTCATTTGCTGTATATCTGCTTGGAAATAAAAGTTTTGTGAACCCGCTGAGATTTATTTTTCACCACAATATTCTGTAATGACACACCTGCTTACATCATCATATTAGACAAACATTTAAGAAATACAGTTCTCTGTAATTGATTATCATGATCTTTTTTATAGCTCGGACACCTTAACCCCCACACTGACCTTTATGCATGAATATATTACAGAACCGTCAGTATGAATATATTAGTTTCAGTACTCAGATCAAGAAAAATTAGTAAAAGCGTATTTTACTGAAAACACAGTTATTGTGTCAGTAATAATATGAAATAGTTCCAGCACGTACAGGTCTTATTATTATATGCTCATAGAGTTCATAAGTGTCAGGTTAATGTGTTCCAGCTATAATTCTTTATTATTATTGGGAAGTATGGCAAGGTCACGGGCCATTTATTTTAAGACATAAATGCAATAGAAATACACAGAATAAAAGTAGGATTCTTCATTTTTATTCATTATGGAATCAATACTGTTTGACATACAGATACTGGTATTTATTAAAGAAACAAAATCGGCATTTTTATTGACCGCAGTAAATATTAGCTTAAATTCCACTGGTCATCCAGAAATTGCCATATGGAATTTTGAAAAACTCCAGGCATCAATGACAGGAAGGTGTCACACTTACTTAATGCATTTAAATCTTTGATTATCCATTTCCCACAAATTTTCCTTTTCCAAATCCATTTTCCATTAATTTCCATTTTCCATAAGTATCCTGCATATACCAGTATATATATATAGCTCCATATATACAATCCATACTCCTTAATATCTCTATATAAAATGTTCATATTCCTCTGTGTATATATATCGTCATAAATACTATCCAATCTCCATATAAAATATTCCTACTCCTCAGTATATATATATATATATATCTCCATATATACAAATCTCCATATTTCCATATTAAATTGTCTCCACTTCAGGTCCATCTGTTCCGAGCAGACCCAAAGCATCTAAATGCAAACTTAAGAATGAAAATTTGGAAATGTGCCAAATATAGAATGGCTTCCCTCCAAAACTGATCATCTCCATACGGAGCCATATTAAGGAGAGGAGAACCACCCATACCTATATAAGATATTGTTAACTTGTGAAATAATGCATAAATGTTCAAAGTGACACCATCCCATCATGAGCGGCCTAGAATTTTCCAAGTATGCGTTAACTGCAGCACCTAAATGTCTATAGAATAATAGAAAATAGCTTCATGTAAAATGAACAAGCAATAAGCAACAACACAAACAACTCTTTTTTGTTCTGCTCAGACAGTTTTTTCAATAGGTATGTTTCTAAGAGTCCGTTTTGCACGACTGCTTTTGTAATCACAGTTCAGCTACCATTGGATCTCCTCAGCTTCTTGGTTGTCATTTCGGTGTGTCCACCATGAATTGCTGTCTGTGCATGGAACCATGGCGTTATGTTCTGAAACATAAATCTCAAGCGCAGAAAAAGTAACATTAACATGCCTAGTATTTGACAAGGCAAATTATGTGAACAAATAGAGAAAGCATCAAATTCAATAGTGACTTAAAGGGTGTGGCGGGTGGGTTATATAATGTTAATGTTTTTCTGCAAGGTAAGGAGCCTTGGAATCCGAGGAAAGAAAGGGAGATCATTTTCCTGGAACTTCCTGTTCAGAAATTCATTAAGGGAGAGAATTGTGCGAATATGCCTGTACATAGTTTCTTCCCTTGATTCCACATTTAAATCTACAAATAAACTTGGAAGAGAACTCCTGATGTAAACCTATACTAATGTGTAAAGATTACTCTCACTTTAATAATTAAGCTCCACATTTCTGCAAAAATAAACTGGGTTAAGACAATAACCCACATTAATTTGTCTATGTAGTAGGGTACCTATCTTGGCAGATGTCTGCACTCTCTCTGAGTGTTTTCTGTTTATGCATCATAAAATGGTATAAAATTTTTACTCCTAGGTAAACCTGGAAGAGGTCGTGGCAAGGAAGGTAAGCAGGCAGAAGATGAGACAGAATTTGCCTCCCTTCCTGCCCAACCAACTGCACCAGAGAAGACGTATGATGCCAAGGTGTTTGAAGATGTGCATATTTCAGACGTTATCAAGGACAATGATGATCTGAAAATGAAGGTAAGCTCATGGTATACATTCAAGTATGTATGTACAATTTTTCATAACTATTACTTGTCATTCTAATGACAAAATAAATTGAAATATTCTTCTAAAACGAACTTGGAAATACATAACTATTTGGTAAAGAAAACAAGTATGCGTGTCAAATTGTGCACCGTACATGTATATTTGCTGTTGTGTAGCCTAAAACACTGTTGTTTGCGCTTAACAAATTTAAATAAAGGTTCAGTCTATCTTACACGTAAGGTACATCCCTGTTGAAGTAAGACATTGTCATAATTTAGTAGGCTAACTCTGCAGGTTAGCTTGGACACATGTAGATTACACTTACATCATTTGCAGGTCGATCGTCAGCAATTGCAATTGGAGCAGCAGCGTGTAGAGATGCGTAAAGTGGTCGCCGAAAACGAGGCCATGTTAAGACAGACTCGAGAAGCTTTTGACGAGAGACTCGAGCAGCTGAAGGTATTCAAAAAGCTTCTAAGGAAAATCAAACTTAAGTGAAAATGTAAGATTTCAAATAAACCTTGTGGAATTTTGTATGATTTGAGGTGTGTCGTGGAAAACCCAGGCTCAGTGCATGTGCGTAAAGTATCGTCCTGGATTATTCTATGCAGTCCACACAGGCTTATCTGGGACAACACTTTCTGCCTACAGTGGATTTATGTTTAGAAGAGACAACCTCCAAACAGAAAATACCATAGAAGCGGAAAGTGCCATCCCGGATAACCCTGTGCGGACTTCACAGGTTAATCCTGGACGTCACTTTACGCACATGCATTAAGCCAGATTTTCTCATGACACGCCTCATTTATATTTGAAATATGGTAAAATAAGAAGCTTCTGTTGATTCTTATCCAGGCCGCACACGAACAGGAAGTAAGCCGTCTGCTTGCCCAGAACGCTCTGGAACATTCCACCTCGCGGTTGGCAGAGCTGCAGACACGTGTACAGACGCAGGAGGTTGGTTTTACATTTTTAAGCATTTTGCAGTGTGCCTTTTGTAGTTATAAATACAGAGTTTATCATCATACATAGATGTATAGATTGTTTTTATAATGAAACAGGGCTCACACTCCCATACAACAAATAAGTAAATGGCGAAATATTTGGCTTTACAAAAAATGGATCAGCATGTTTTCAACAAAGCTTGGTAAACTTGGAAAGCCTTGTAAAAATCATTGTTTCTTTATGAAATCTGAACTGAACTACCATGGAATTTTGATAAATGTTGGTTGTGAATTGCTAGTTAACCACATTCTTTCATATAGAGTATTCTTGTTAAAGAAGGTATTCAAAGTTCTTTAAAAAAGCATTGTTATGCTTTCCTTTTATACTGTGACTTTGTTGTCCAGATGAGCTACCTATGTGATGGTCAAGTATTACCAGTACTTCCATAATTATGAGTTTTCAGCTATATCTTATTTATTGTTCCAATGAGGCCCCCCCAAAAAAATTCTGTGTTTTGGGCAACCCGACCCTACCTAGCAAAAACCCCCAACCCTAAAGGTGTTAGTGACGATCGTTTTCCGTCAAATCCGTATTCGTCAGATTTTAAATAATTTCAGTGTTTTTTGTACCGAAATGTGTCTTAAAAAAAAAATTTTAAGCAAAAAAATAGATCCCTACCCTACTTAACCTTTTTGCGACCATTGCCAGAAACAAACATTTTTTGTTGGCCTGATAAAACACCTGCATAATAAATTCCATTCTTGCATGAACAGCTATCACGTGAAATAATTACCAGTAGATACTTTCATAACATGTTATTCATTATCCCGATGCATTACCTAGGTGATGATCGAGCCACTGCATGATAAATTCCATTCTTAAAACGACAACTGTCGTGTTAAAAAGAAAGCTAAAGTTCTATACAAATCTTTACTAATACCCATACATACTTCTGCATAAGTGTTCAACTACCGTACATCAGGGCACACTAGCTTGTAAATCTACGTGATCAGTCAGACAAGTAAGGCGCAAAAAAAATAATTTGTTTGTTTCAGGTTACATGCCTCAAAAAATTAGGGTAGGTAGGTCGGGATTTTTTTTTTTTTTTTTTTTTTTTTTTGTAAATGGTCAACTTCAAGATTCTAAAACTGAATAAATATTCAAAACGTATCAGTTATATCCTTAAACATTGTTTATTAGTGGATACTATGAAAAACACATTTAATTATTGAAAAAAGTAAATAAACCAAAAATCAATCTGACAAACCCAATAAAATGTTCTAGGGTCAGGGCATTTTTTTAGGGTAGGTCAGGTTACTTTTTACGCCTAACTGTAAATTTTACTTGCCCTGAGTTTATCATTACTTGTCTTGACAAAATAATACATGGTTTCAGTTTGAAGTAATGTGTCTTATAACAAAATTGTATTTTTCAGTCAGGACCGACAAATGCATTTGCCCTTTTGTTTTTGGAGTAATGTGTCCTGACTAGAAATTTAGTTGTTCCAGACACTCAGACAACTGTTAATGTCGAGACCCGTACATGTAATTGTACCGCTGTGTTACCTAGGTGATGATCAAGCACCTGCGTGAACAGCAGGCCCGACTTGAGGTGGAGGCGGAGGCAGCGTCGGTACTGCGTGTGAAGCAGACGAGGCTGGAGGAGACACTCAAGTCTCTGCACAGGGAACTCAAGGAAGCCAAAAAATCTCACACTCCGGTAGGACAGGGGATGGTTTTTTAAAATCTCACACTCCGGTAGGACAAGGGATGGTTTTCAAAAATCTCACACTCCGGTAGGACAGGGGATGGTTTTCAAAAATCTCACACTCTGGTAGGACAGGGGAGGGTTTTCAAAATTCTCACACTCCGGTAGGACAGGGGATGGTTTTCAAAAATCTCACACTCCGGTAGGACAGGGGATGGTTTTCAAAAATCTCACACTCCGGTAGGACAGGGGATGGTTTTCAAAAAGCTTCTTAGGACAATCTAAAACTTAAGTTGTACTTAAGTGGAAAAGTCAAATAAACATTTTCATTGTGAAATTCAATATGTTATATTTAAAATGTGGTAAAATAAGAAGCTTCTATTTATTCTTTAGCAGAGTAAAACCATGAAATACAAAATAAACTTTAAATGAACAAGTCACAGACTTAAGAATTTTTTGTGAATTTAAGAATTTTAATTAAGATTTTACTAAGGAGCTTATGGATATGGGTCTAGGGCTGGTTTTTACAAAGGTTTTTAGGAAAATCTTAAGTTGTACTTAAGTGAAAATTTTGATAAAATAGTGTGTGTAAAATGCAACGAAACATCTGAGCAATATATACCTAGTTTGAAGCATTTTAATGTAAAAGACCAATACATGAAACAGCCATAGACTTATGAAACAAATGCTAGAGGTACAAGTTAGAAACATTGAGAGCTGTAACACATTCAACTGTCTCATTTTAATTGCAAAAGCTCTTATTGAAACCAAATAAGAATAAAATAATAGCATCCTCTTGGTTTAACTGCTATGCTTCAGAACTGAAAACTGTTGTTTATTAGTTAATACACAAGAATCAATGTTAATTATTAACCCAAAAAAGTTTTTGGTTATTTGATTGGGGTATGTCGTAGGGGGACGGGCGGGCGGGTGTGCGGTGTGGCGGTGGCAACTTTTTGTTTCTGCTCTATAACTCGAGAACGGATTGAGCTATTGTAATGAAACTTCATACATAGATACCTTATATAGAGACCTTGCTTGGGATTGCATATTGGGTGGGTGGGATCAAGGTCAAGGTCACGGTTACTAAAAATAGAAAAATGGTTTCTGCTCAATAACTTGAGAATGCATTGACATATTTTAATGAAACTTAATATGTTGATACCTCATATTGAGACCTTGCATGGGATTGCATGTGGGGAGGGTGGGGTCAAGGTCACCATTACTAAAAATAGACAAACAATTTTCGCTCAATACCTAGAGATCGAATTGAGATATTTTACTGAAACTTTATATGTAGATACCTTATATCTAGACCTCGCTTGCGATTGCATATGGGGTGGGTGGGGGTCAAGATCACCATTACTAAAAATAAAAAAACGGTTTCCACTAACTTTCGAACGAATTTAGAAATTTTAATGAAACTTCATATGTAGATACCTTATATTGAGACCTTGCTTTGGATTGCAAGGTCAAGGTCACCATTTCCTAGCAATAGGTGTTTGACCTTTACCTTGCACCCAGAACTTTCTTTCATTAGTGTGCTGATTTTTAAGCATTTCATTCGATTCAATTTGGTTTTTGTGGCATTTCCATGTTTCTTGTTTTATTCAATAACATTGTCATATCCTCTAGGAGATGCGACATTTCGAGTCACTTCAAGAGAAGATAATCCAGATAGAAACTAAACACTCGCAACGAGAGAAGGAGTTACAGGACATTATTCGCAATTCCCGCCAGGCAGCGGCTATCGAGACTGAAAAAGAGGTGGAAAGGTGGCGACAACTCGTGGAGACCAAGAACAATGAAATTCAACAATTCCGTGTTGAACTGGACTCAATTCTCGAAGTGCTACGGGTCTTACAAAAACAGGGTGTAGTTTTGCCCGTGAGCTCTACTGCAGTTTCCTAGTTTCCTAACACGAATGTAGATTGTAGATAGAGATAGAGCTATTTATTTAAATATACAGAATATGTGATATTGTCTACTACAGGGACAGTGTGCCAAATTCAAACATTGCATTGCAGCTGAATATATGGATGTTTCCACAAATATCAGTCATATTCAAATTAACTGAGCGATTTGCGTAGTTGTTTTACTTGGATAACTTCTGATTTATTGTTTATACGAAAATGTATATCGTATCGCATGTGATGGAAATCAATCCTGCAACAGTAGCTTGGGAGGAACAAAAGAAGCTCAAAAAAAATCTCATATTTAAACTTGCTGGACCAAAATAATATTTGGTGGACTGAAAAAATGGTTTTTTGAAAGTTCGGAAAAGCTGTGAGACAGTCAGACCGAATCTACATAAACAAATGCCAGTCCGACTAAAAATTTGCCTGACATTTCCGTCAAACTGTTGGCTTTCGAGAAGTCTACAAGACCTTGGAATAAAGACTATTTCAGAATTGCATGAAATTCAAATACTGTGTGCTTTACTTTAAATGGTTTGGTATAAAAGTGCATGGGTATTAAATGTCTTCTTAGCTCCACTATTCACTGAATAGTTCGAGCTATACTACTCACCCATTCTTCTGCATCGCTGTCAGCGTAATGCTCAGGTTAAGGTTTGCGTGCAACAAGTCCATATCTCTGTATCAAAGATATTCCATTGAAACTTCACACATCTCTTCAGGGTCATTTTGTAAGATCCCTGACCAAGGTCCATAAATCTGACCTGCAATTTAGCAGAATTATGTCCCTTTTTGTACTTAGAAAATTCAGGTTAAAATTTGCATGTAACAACTCCATATCTTAATATCTATCTACTACATGTATTCTATTGAAACTTTCAACATGCCTTCAGGGTCATTATATAAGGTCACTGGCAATGACCCATAACTTTGACCAGCATTTTAGCAGAATTATGCCCTTTTTTATACTTAGAAAAGTCGGGTTAAGGTATGCGTGCAAGAGAAAATTCAGGTTAAGATTTGCGTGCAACAAGTACATATTTTTGTAACTACTACAGATATTCAGTTGAAACTTCACACATGTCTGCGGGGTCATTATGTTAAGTCACTGACCAAGGCCCATATCTCTGACCTGCCATTTAGCTTAATTATGCCCCTTTTTGTACTTCTAAAATTCAGGTTATGGTTTGCGTGCAAGTAAATATCTCTGTAACTACTACAGGTTTTTCAGCTGAAACTTCACACGTGTTTTCAGGGTCATAATATAAGGTCATTCGCCAATGGTTATAACTGTGACCAGCATTTTAGCAGAACTATTGCCCTTTTTGTACTTGGAAATATTCAGGTTAAAGTTTGTGTGCAAGTACTTATCTCTGTAACTACTACATATATTCAATTTTGAAATTCCACATACGTTTTCATGGTCATTATGTAAGGTCACTGACGTAATATATATGCTATCAAAGCAGAGTGAGTAGTCGAGCATGCTGTCCTGAGACAGCTCTTGTGATTATATTAAATCAATGGTTGTGCACTGGTGTTGTTGAATCACACAGTTAACTGATCAGTTGTTAACACCACTGATTTTTTTACATGTACATTAGGGCAGAACAGGTTAAATTTCATTAAGGCCCCTTATCGAAGTGAAAAAACAACAACTGATTTCATAATTTTAATGATGTTTGCAATTTGGTGTACTTTCAGTGTGGTGTTAATGGAAAACCGACATTGAGAATACATTGCTCTGGTTTTCTGATTTTCACTGACGTAGCGTCCGTTACTGGACTTGGTATTCTGCCACAAAATCAAATTCGGTTGTTCTATATAGATCTACCAGTTAGTTGAAGTTGGAGAAGACTACTGGTTTAAAGCGGTTGAAAGGCCTTCTGTTATCTCCAGCTGGAATAAGAAACACAATGGAACCGTACCTGTCAGGCACAGGTTATCTCCAGCTGGAATAAGAAACACAATGGAACCACGCATGTCAGGCACAGGTTATTGGGGACAGGATGTGCCCCACATGTGGCACAGTAATCATTCATATGATAACTCCTTTTAAAGTCCCATTATTATTTTGTAATGTGTACTTTGTAAAGAAAATTATTTCAAACTTGCGAATTTGCAGTTTTTAAACCGCTAAAACAAATAAGTGAATTTAAAAACCGAAAGTAAAACAACTAACAATAGATATTAACACTGACAGCAAATAGAAAATTTGTCATAAAACATGAAACTATAAAGATATATCAACACTGAAAGCGAACAGAAAATAGGTCACAAAACATCTACCTGTAAAAAGATATCAAAAATGACAGTAAATAGAAAATAGGTCAAAAAACATCTACCTATAACTAGATATTGACAGTGACAGTGAATAGAAAATAGCTCATACAACATTGGCCTATAGATATCAACAAATGCAGTAAATATGTCATAAAACATCTACCTATAAATAGGTATCAACTATGACATTTAATAGAAAATAGGTCACAAAACATCTACTTATAAATAGATATTAACAATGACAGTAATAGAAAATAGGCCATACAACATATTCCTATAAATAGATATCAACAATTACAGTAAACAGAAAGTAGGTCATACATCATCTACCTATAAATAGATGTCAACAATGGCAGTAAATAGAAAATAGATCATAAATCATCTACCAATTAAGAGGTACATGTATCAACAATGACAGTAAATAGAAAATATGGCAAACAATATCTACCTATAAATAGATATCAACAATGACAGTAAATAGAAAATATGGCATACAATATCTACCTATAAATAGATATCAACAATGACAGTAAATAGAAAATATGGCATACAACATCTGCCTATAAATAGATATCAACAATGACAGTAAATAGAAAATATGGCATACAACATTTACCTATAAATAGATGACAGTAACAGAAAATAGTCACAAAACATCTACTTATAAATAGATATTAACAATTACAGTAAATAGAAAATAGTTCATACCACATCTACCTATAAATAGATATCAACAATGACAGTAAATAGAAAATACGGCATACAACATCTAACTATAAATAGGTATTAACAATGACAGTAAATAGAAAATATGGCATACAACATCTACTTATAAATAGATATTAACAATGACAGTAATAGAAAATAGGCCATACAACATATTCCTATAAATAGATATCAACAATTACAGTAAACAGAAAGTAGGTCATACATCATCTACCTATAAATAGATGTCAACAATGGCAGTAAATAGAAAATAGATCATAAATCATCTACCAATTAAGAGGTACATGTATCAACAATGACAGTAAATAGAAAATATGGCAAACAATATCTACCTATAAATAGATATCAACAATGACAGTAAATAGAAAATATGGCATACAACATCTACCTATAAATAGATATTAACAATGACAGTAAATAGAAAATAGTTCATACATCTACCTATAAATAGATATCACCTACCTGTTAATAGATATCAACAATGACAGTAAATAGAAAATAGGTCATACAACATCTACCTATAAATAGATATCATCAATGATAGTAAATAGAAAATAGGTCATACAACATCTACCTATAAATAGATATCATCAATGACAGTTAATAGAAAATAGGTCATACAACATCTACCTATAAATATATATAAACAATGGCAGTAAATAGAAAATAGGTCATAAATCATCTACTTATAAATACATATCAACAATGACAGTAAATATCAAATAGGTCATAAATCATCTATCAATTAAGAGGTACATTTATCAACAATGACAGTAAATAGAAAATATGGCATACAACATCTACCTATAAATAGATATTAACAATGACAGTAAATAGAAAATATGGCATACAACATCTACCTAGAAATAGATATCAGCAATGACAGTAAATAGAAAATAGGTCATACAACATCTACCTATAAATACAATGGCAGTAAATAGAAAATAGGTCATACACCATCTACCTATAAATAAATATCAACAATGACAGTAAATAGAAAATGGGTCATACAACATCTACCTATGAATATATATCAACAATGACAGTAAACAGAAAATAGGTCATACAACATCTACCTATAAATAGATATCAATAATGACAGTAAATAGAAAATCGATCATACCACATCTACCTATAAATAGATATGAACAATTACAGTAAATAGAAAGTAGGCCGTAATGTATTGTCTAGATGTGTAACTGCAAGTTACATGTTGCTGTTTTGGGGGTATAATAAGGAGAGATCTCCAAACTAAATACAAATTGTTCTATAAGGATGTAATTAGAATACATTTATGATTTTCCAAGATCACAAGCAATATTTGAATTCACTATTCCAGAAAGGACCTTTAATACAACTGAATTATATTTGCTAGAATGTATGTATTTACGTATCATGCTTTACTGTGATATGTAATTATACTTATTATAATACATAATTATTCACAACCAATATTTATAATTTATTTAAGAGTCTTTTGATACTCATTTGTCAATATTATTGGTATTTATACACAAGTTTTGTTCATAGTAATACAAATATTATATTCTTACGTGTAATTTTTCGTTGGGCATATAATTGTTCTTTACAAAAACGGTTTTATTGTTTCTCTATGTCCATCAAAGTCATAATGAATCGATACATTGCAGTATGGTAACTTTGGAATGCTCACTCATCGATTACCACCCTTTGCGAGTATTGAATAATTATATTTGAAAATAAGCAAATGATTGCATTGACATTGTTAAAAACTTAAAATCAAAGAATGAAACGGATACTACTACATCTACTAATTGCTTATTTCTGAGAATCATTGTGATTTGCCTCTGATCCATTTAATAAGCACCGTGTACCGTTTCGGTTGTTGGATTTTTTTTCTACCATATGAGAGGAGTTGTAACGATATGCGACAAAATCTGGGCAAAAGGTCCATGGTATTTGATATATACATGAAAATAACAAGTGTATAGGTGACATTTACTGACAATCATGCGGTGCATGTATGGGAACGCAAGTACATTTATTTTGTCGGATGAAATTATTTTTATGTAGGCGAAAATTACATTTTTAGGTTCAAAAAATGCGCGTGTTACAACTCACCTGCGCGTCAAAAAAGACGTTACCCGATATTTTTCCTTTTCAACAATTTTAAAATATTAATTATTCCCAATAAATAACTCCCATGAAGAACGTGCAAGGTTTGTGATCTTTCTTGTAATACCATCATTGCTGCAATTAGATTAAAAACAAATCCGCTACTTTAGCTAAAAGGTAGTGTGTAGGTAGTGTGCAGTCTATCATTTTAACAAGAATTTTAGGCATATACTACGGAATCCTGGTTCAGACAGTTAAATTTCGCTCGTTTCATGACCGTGACGATACGACAGTCAGATTTTATTTTCTGCAGATTTCGCACTTTGATAAAATTTGGTGACACGAAATGTTAAATGTATGCATGTATGTTTGGCGATCATTATTGTTCAAATATTTGTATTAAATTTCTACGAAATAAATGTCGCATCTTCGCGGTCTTCTCAAGAGCGAATTGTAACTTGCTGAAGTCAGGATTACATAACATACCGGAGAAGCGTGGTATTATTTGTAGAACCCGCATGCGGTCAGCTCGATTTAGTTCACAATGGCGGTTCGGTATATATGCGTGCGGTGCGTCCGCCCATGCGTGCGTACGTCTGTCCGGACTGTAAATTGATCGTGGAAACAATTGCGGTTCGGTATATATGCGTGCGGTGCGTCCGCCCATGCGTGCGTACGTCTGTCCGGACTGTAAATTGATCGTGGAATTTTAAAATACCGTACTAGTACTTGCCACACATGTTCACCAAGTGGAGACGGCGTGTCGCACGCAAAACCTGTGTCCCTAGCTCAAAGGTGAAGGTCACACTTAGAGGTCAAAGGTCAAATATGAGCATAATTCAGCTTGTCTGGACGGGATGTTCTTAATTTGTGAGTGGAATTTGACATATTTTTGCACAAATGTTCACCATCAGGAGTCGGCATGTCCCTAGGTACAAGGTCACACTTAGAGATCAAAGGTCAAATATGGGCATGATACAGCTTGTCCGGACCAGAAGTTCTTGATTTGTGATTTGTAGTTTTAAATACTTCTCACAAATGTTCACCAAATGGCGAAACCATGTTGCGCACAATACACGTGTTCTTTGCTCAAGGTCAATGTCACACCTAGAGGTCAAATATGATCAAAGGTCCAATATGGGCATTATACAGCTTGTTTTCAATGTGATTTTAAAATAATTCTAATATACCTTGCTGTCTTGACAACGAGTTCGACATGTTGCAAACAGGCATCTGGTGATCCCTTTTGTAGCGATGGGGTCAGAAAAATGTTAAATCCTATTATTTAGATACTCAATGGAACTCTCATGCGAAGATTTGTAGGACGCTATAGCAGCCATTACATAATAACGAACCCGAGAGTACTGACGAATTTGGGCTCCTTATCTCTTAAAAAATAAAAAGGTACCATTAAAATGAACTTAATGTCACGAGATAATTGCCGCCGGACGAGAATAAAACCAGGACAGAAAACCCGCCATATTTCAGCGTTCTTTAGAGCCGACAACTTGACAAATTCGTTTATCGGTCATCGTTCATTAAACGCTGATAGGTGACCATGTCGACCAAACCATGTTTAGTGTTGTGGCTGTTGTATTTAGTCTCGCACAAGACAGAGGGTGAGTTTGTTAACCATGCAGGATAGGTTCTTAACTTTCGTCTGATGTTTCCGGATAAGCGAAATATTGACTGATCTGGTAAGTTTCTGTTTTTTTTTTGTTTCAACGACGAAAGAAAAATGTTGTTAAAACGCAGCGGAAAGGCGGTCCAGATAGATTTGTTGGGTGTTTATTGAAAGACTTCCATAGCCGTACCAAAACTGCATTTGATATTATTTATGCACTTTGAAATGTAAGAATGCGTGTAACATTAGTTCTTTTATTTTTATCGAAAATTTTCGGGAGAGTATATTGTCGCCGCTTTGTCCGTCCGTCATTCTGTAGTTACGTCATGCCGTCATGCTTGTCCAAGGACAGAGTTGTTTTTGAATACCGTGTTTGCCTCAAAGAGACGACGTGTCGCGTGAATCAGGTCCTTAGGTCAAAGGTCAAGGTCACCCTTAGAGGTCAAATATCAAAATTGGCATATTGCTAATACGGAAGTTAGCCATCGATAGAGTGGTTTTAAAATAACTAGGAACAAATCTTTGCCTCAATTAGACGGCGTATCCCGTGCATAAATCAGGTCCGTATGTCAAAGGTCAAGGTCAAACTTTGAAGTCAACGGTTAAAATTGGCATTTGGCTTGTCTGTGCTATAACTTGGCCATAAGTCAAAGGTCAAGGTCTCACTTAGAGGTCAAAGCTAAAAAACTTGTCTTGTCCGTGCTATAACTGGACCATGGGTGGATGGATTTAAAAACCTCAATGGTAACTTCAATGAGACGGTGTTGCTATAACTTGGCAATAATATGTCAAATACGATGATTCCCAGTTCTAGCGGTTTCAAAACGGCATCGTGAAGCACAGAGGGCCAGCGCGTACATGCGTAAATTACGCACAGATAATTGGAAGGTACGCAGGGAAAAAAAAACATTTGGGTGTACATTTACTAACAATTTTTCGGATGTTCGCGTACATCAGTGACTGGAAGACAGAAACAGCTATATGTTTTGACAAGCTGGCCTACCTGAATGTGCAGTTGATGTGTTTATTATACTTATAATACTTCATTATAAAGGATTATTACGTGTATTATAATACTCTGGTCTTCTGCTCATACCACAATGTATGTTGGATGTAAATTTACCCAACTAATCCTACATTGAGAGTACATTTACTCCCACATTTTCAGAAGTAAGCTTACATTTATGTCCAGTACAACTATTTATCTGGAGCAGTGGTTTCTCTTACGTCTGTTTACTTGTCAGAAAAATGTCAATAAAATTATTCTAAGTAAAATAAGGTTGCAATAAAAATAAAAATTGATATGTTCCATTGAGTCATCATTAACTAAATAGCATTTCATTTCTTTATATAGTACCGGTCCTTCCCTTTAAAGACAGTTAAATAGCGAATAACAACATGATACATGTCACAATGTTATAATAAAATGCTACACATAAAATGTAGTGTTTTCACTTTAAAATGCATTTTATATTTGCTAACACCCTAGTTGTTGCTAAACTTATTTTACTTAGTTCATATGGTGTATTAGTACATTATGTCCGTTTTGGTTTTGACCTTCCTAATATTTGCTTAATTAACATTCACCAATACCATATTAAGGCGCCACGCTCTGGAGTTGGAGCCATGAAACCCACAACAAGGATATTATGGCCACCCTGTCACATGCCAGACAACCATCACAATGGGATTGGAGCCGACGACTCGCTCACCCTCGCTAAAGACCCCGATAATTCGGGCCAGTGGGTCTTACGAGTGTTTTATGCACGAGGTAGCAAAAATATGTTGATTTTCAGGAACTTGGAGTAATTATTTGCTATCAAATTTGGACTGCATATATCAAACATAAGTGAATTTACAGCAGCAGCAGTAACGGCAGCAGCAGCAGCATCATCACCACCACAACAACAACTACTACTATTACTACTACGACCACCACCACTAATACGGTTGCTTGTGTTGATGCTCATTATTATGAACAAGATGCTGCTGCTGATGATGATGGCGATGATGATGATGATGATATTTCACATATGTATATCCATAAAATGCATGTCATAAATAATATTAACCACCATTTCATAGGCAGTTACAGCGGTAGTCATCAACGCAAAGGTGCCCAGTTCTACGGTACACCCAGCTCTGTCAAATCGCACTCATACACGACCTTGACTTTGGAGTACGAGGTGAGTGAAGGTCGCATCTTATTTCTACACGACATTGACCTTAGAGTACGAGGTGAGTCGAAATCGTACATAATATTGGTATAAAATTCATTCTCTGATTGGAAATTGGAACAACGTATCTTTAAGCGTTTGTTGGTAAGGTAAATGTTCGTTCTTGAATCCGAATTAAATAATTCCATCAATATCATCAAACAAAAACGTGCATGAGATATTCGTAAAGCAGAGATGTATGAAACTGTTATAAAATTTAGTACATGTTCTGGTGCCACCGCAAACTAATAATGGAACTCTTGACATCTGTCGCATTCTGTGCACTCATTGTCCATTCTGGCGCGTCCCTAGGTGTATTTCCCCTCGTCGTTCGACTGGAACAAAGGCGGCAAGCTACCGGGCCTGTGGGGCGGGTCCCAGGACTGCTCCGGGGGTCGGATACACGACACGTGTTTCTCCACGCGTCTAATGTGGCACAGGAATGGCGAAGGACAGGTCAGTACAGCGGTAATAATCAGAGTGATTGAAGGCGAACAATCACTTTGTTCACATTCAGTGGTATAGGCCTAACTGCTGTACCTCAGCATACTAGAGATGGGCAATGCATTTACACTATGAATAAACTTGAATGTATTTTTGAATCTTAAAAAAATCCGCATGACTCACTGAATGGCATTGATGAAAACAATTTTCATGATATAGAAATGTTTATTCAGATATATTAATACTGCTGGTATTATATTATATATGTAAGATCAAATCAGAAAAAAGGATAAATTATGTTGAATATCGAACCGGGTAACATGTAACATCTTTTTGGCATATCAACTGTACTCTCTGTATATTATTGAATTGGCTATTCTGTTTCGAAATCAACACAGCCTCTGTACTACAGGTATACGCCTACGTCACGCACAATCAAAAGCCCGACTTCACCACGTGGTGTAACAAATACGATACCACGAACCCGCCTCCGTACATGCGCATCCAGTGTACAGACGACAAGGGCATAGCCATGGGCAGAGGCTCGTGGAGCTTCCGGCACTACCACTGGCATCACATCCGGCAGGAAGTTCACCTGAACGCCCATCCGGGTCAGAACGGTTACATTAAACTATGGGTGGATGGCCAGGCGGAAGTTCACGTGACTGACGTGCGCATGCGCCCTAACACGGACTTCGCAATCGACGGTTTGTTTTTCTCGACGTTTTTCGGTGGCTTGACAGCACGTGGGCGAGTCCACACGACACGTACACGTACTTCCGGAACTTCAAAATTTCTACGGATACTGCAACCCCCTCGCACAGTGAACTCGTCGGATAGGGATATGTCGGTTTATTGTAAAAAATATTTGAAAATAAATGTAAACATTTCATTCGCAGTGTTTCGTGTGCTTGATTTCAATAAATGTAGAGTGACCTGTACGCTTAGTAATACTTTGCAATCAAGGTGATACATACATGTACTACGAATGGTTTAGTATACAAGTGAATGGGTATTTACTGCCATAAATATATAAAAAAATAAATTAACTTAATTTAGACAAATAACTAACAACTGTTGTTTATTTACACTTTTTTCTGAACATTTAAAAACCCTTGGGTTAGATTACGTGTACCTTAGCAGTGAGAAGAGTTGGGGTGTCTCCATATTAGAATGTTATATCGCGATACAGATCTTTTGCGTTTTTTAGCTCGACTTTTCGAAGAAAAAAGTCGAGCTATTGTCGTCGCTCTGTCGTCTGCGTCAGCGTCCGCGTATCCGTCTGCGTTAGTTAAAAATTTTTTCGTTATGTTTTTTGGTCAGAGTTCTTTTTTTTAAATATCAAAGGTATGCATTTGAAACTTTCAATACTTGTTCACTATCAAAAGGGTAGTTCATTACAACAAGGCAGGTAACCCTGTGATTTGTATTCCAGAGTTATCTTCCCTTATTTGGACTTACAACTTAGAATATTTTGACAATTTTCGTTAAATATAACATTTCTCAATAACTATCAAAGTCCTTTAAATTTAAACTCAAGATACTTGTTTATGGTGCTAACCGCATTCTGCAGACATGAGGAGGTAATTCTTTCAAAGATTTTGTTGGAGTTATAACCCATATTTTGCAACACAATTTTCGCTTTAGGTCAAATTTCTCAATACCTTATGAGGTATTAACTTAAAACTAAAAGTACTTGATCACAGTGATGAATTTATTCTGTATAGGTAACTCTATCAAGGATTTTGATGGAGTCATTTCCCTTTTCAACTTAGAATTTTAGCTTGAGGTCAAATTCCGCAATATCTATGAGAGCTATTTACTTCAAAGTTAAGATACTTCGTCACCGTGATGAACACATTCTATTAAGAGGCGGCCATGTTTTTAACGAATCAAAATAATTTGAAGAAATTAGGTAGAGTGTCACTCAAGGAACATATCTGATATAGAAATGTTGACCAAGCCTCAAATATAAAGTTGATAAAGATGATTGTCATCGACTTCCGAATTTTGGCGTGGTTACGCTTCATTTATTCAGAATTATTTCAACTTTTACACCCATCAAAATAGCGGCGGTACTTGCACGTCATCGCCTGTATCAGCCAATCCACTTATAGTAATCATTGTGCCTCCTTATTGTCGGCGCATGCGCAGTTCTTATTTTCTAATTTAAAACTGAATGTAGCCATTGATGTAGGATACACGGGTCCGTATCGATATTTGCATTTTTCGATAAATAAAATAGGTTGGTCAATGCTGACGTTTTTTATGTTATATAACACGAAATTTTGTTAGAGGATAAAGAAAGAGATTTAAAAAAAAATAACACAAATACCATTGTAACAAAGATACGCCAATCAAAGAAGCTTTTTGGGGTAAAAATTCAATGACTAAAGAGAAACAATTCAAAAACTAATAAGGTAGAATCATGGTACTTGTGCATCAAATCATCCCCATTGCCTCTCTCTGTGAGTTAATTCAAGCAAAACAGTTCCATAGATATCCTAAAAATCTAAAATCAGGACAAAAAATAATCAAGGAGGTTTAATTAAAACTTGGGTAATTACGAGTTATGGTTCATGTATGCTTCACTTCCTCATTTAATGATGGCGATCATTTCTTCAAACTTATTTGAAAATCACTGTATGCTTGACAATATGAGTGGCATAATATTTGCATTTTGCAACTCAAATTGTTTCAAATTTGACATTGTTAAGCTATTTATAGCTATATATACTATAAAAAATCACTTGCAACTCGCACCCGTTATATAAAACAAACACCCATATTTTAACAACATGCATCTTCGATTCGAAATTTGTCTTTGAATGTTTTCAGAAAGTTCAGTACCTCGGAACACAAACAATATACCGATAGAAAGCGGAAATAGTGGTGCCTTCGGTGCACCAGTCTTTTGTTTCAATTTCAAATTATTAAAAGGAGAAAACGTCAAAAAGTTCCTTTTTACTTGACGTTATTCGATCAAGGAAGCTGTTTATGGCCATGTGATAACTTTCGTTGACTTGCAGACGTATAAAACATGTACAGAATATTGTAGTATGAAACCAGTTCCTGTACAATCAGCGTTGTATGCAACCTTTTACTAACACTCACCTGTGTACGAGGTCATCTACTTCTCACCAATGTATGGAACCTAGACACTCAAAAACAAATTGCCCACTATTTACTGAAGCATGAAAACGTGCATCTGCAAGTGAACAAAATGGCTGAACTACCAGGACAACTCTTGATACCAACCAAGCAATCATGTGCGAAGCAGCAATCCTAAGGTTCTGTACATCCCGCCACCCAAAGTCCCTAAGGTCACAGAACTAATTCAACTTTGCAAACCACTTTCAAAAAGGATCAAACCAAAGTGGCATGAAACCAGTCTGAAACCTTGGTTAAAACTGTTCACCAATGTATAATATTACCAAAATATCTCACTGCATGTAATAAGACAATAAACGTTATTGTTTCTGCAATCGTGCTGTATTTACAATAATGAAGGCATGGACCTCGATAAGAAGTTAAAAGTTTTCGATAATTTAAGACAAATACCTAGCTTCTGGACTAGTAAAAAACCTAAAGATTTTGGACTGGTAAATGGTATGAAAACTTGCAAAGTTGAATCGGACCTTGTAGCTTGAGAAGGTCCTTTAAAGGCCGAAGTTAATAGACGAACAATAGGTTGATGACCATGCTATGACTTCAGCCCTCCATGCCATAGAAAGCTTACACGCAAAAACGAGCTTTTTCAATTACCAACGTTGTTAAAGTGACCTATGAAATCCTGCAGTTAAACTCCGTCGAAAGTCTCAAACGTTTTCCCGACTTGAATGGGTTTTTCACATTCATTTATTATTGGTTTAGCGGTTCAAATAGTGATTACAGAATATATAAATATATGGCCTCTATCCTTTTAACTGAGAAATTTCTCAATACATAGAATATGACGCTGCTTTAATAAACAAGCAGGCTTCTTTGAAAATGCTAAGAAAAAAAAATCTGTATTAAACTTGGTAAAACAATGTTTTAGATATATCTTGTTTTCTTTAAAACATTTCTCTTACATTGAATACCCAGATTTTGCACTGGGTATTTATATGAATTTTAAAATGTCCTCATTTGTACAGTGCATTTGTTTCTCATGATTTTTTGCCTTGCTTTCCTAGGTCACTGGTCATCCTGACAGTGTGAACTTTGATAATGATTTAGTTTCGAGGTTGATAGTCCTAAGGCTGCACTATGGGAGTTCTTCGATGATGATAAATCTTACCTTTGAAGAAATATCAGGGTCCACTTCCGATGTTGTGGTGCAGAATGCCTCCCATGTTGCTCAGTGTGGCTGGACTTCGTTTTGTAAGTTTTACATATTCAATGCAACCCATTGAGATTGTTTACATTAATGGGTTAAATATATATCATTTAGGGTCAATAGTGAAACATAGGAAAAGACAAACCAAGTTTCTAATGCATAAATAATAACTAAAATATCTTAATCGAATCGATCATCGTCACGTGGTTTGTTATGGCGGCAGGGATTTGATTTCAGCTATGCTCGGAACCGGTCAAATCTCTGCGCGGAGGTTGAGAAGGGTTTTTTTCATAACAATTCGGGGTTTCACCACTAAAACAAATGAAGGGTTTTGGGGGAACACTGCAGACTTGTTGAAGCATCGAGTTTCGAAACAAATACATGTGTAAATAAAAAGCGAAATTTACATAATGCAATAGTTGAAACTTCAAATAAACAAAAACAACCGATATATTCCACACACTAACCAACATCTGTGTAAAATGTTCAGTGTTTATATATATGACCTTTACATAAGTCCGTTCACTCCAACAGCTGAGAGCCTAGCAGAGTTGTCGTTCGTTGCTCTCACCATGCACCGCTGCAGTCTGTTTGCCAGCTTCTTTCAGTTTTCAAAAGGGCAGGTAATCCAGACTGACACCTCTACAACGGACTCGATGACAAGAATCTTTTCAAAACGGAAAAAATGTATTCCAATTAGTGGAACTAATTTCATGCCCATTCACGCAGATGGAATCAGTTTGCAGACGTAAACAAAAATGAGTTGATGGTATTGTGCGTTGCGTTTGAATGTTATGATCATAAGACAAAAGAAGCTGGGGGCCTGGATGACGCTAGGACATCCACCCCCTCCCCATTGCATACTGACTATCGCCTAATTGTAGGGCCTGCATACTGAATACTGCGTAAATTTGGATCAGCGTAGTGATTACTAAATATTTGTTTTCGCTTACTGCGTACTTGTTTTGATTTTAGGGTGTAACTTTGTCGAAATTGATGACAAAAAAACTGCAAATTTTATAAATATAATTGTATGCTATAAAACTAACACAATCACTACAGTGTTGTTTAATAACTAAGGGCCAGCCAATACACATATTTTAAGTGCAACCCCTCAATCAAAACAATCTGAATATGAAAGTGACAAGCCGAACTTGGCAGATGATATAAAGGTTTAAATGTCAGAATGGCGTTTTAGTGTGTAATAAAATGTATACTTTCTGGAGCTTCCGGTGGCCTCTGGCCCCAGGACACCTAGCCAGGGCTTTGGCCTGGACATACCAGGGGTCCTAGCGTCATCCAGGCCCCCAGTTTCTTTTGTCTTATATATTTCGAGTAACACCGAATTTGGCCACGATACGCCCCTGACAAAGCATGAATTCACGCACAGACACATATGCCTACAGTTACGTACATACTCAATTAATAAACACGCAATAAAATATATATAGTACGCCTAAAAATACGCAAAGTTTATTATATTTATATCGCTAAATAACGTTATGTACATACATACCGCCACCTTAGTATAAAACGGGCCAATATGCTTCTTTAAAACGTGGTAGACAGGCCCTTGTAATCCTAAGGTGGCGATACGTAAAGTAAATTATAAATAGGGCTACCGAGCACATACTGTGCTAATTAACGATGTATTATCTAATATGGCTCGTGCTCCGCCATTTTTAGTCGTTCGCAGAACAACTATATGTACCGCTTCTGAAATCCGATGGTAGAATTACTATGATTTTTACGCATTTATTATTACGCGACAATAAGAAGTGCCGTTTTGAATATCATGAACGTTTCCCAAATGCATCAATTGTTTTGAAAAATAATGTGATTAGAACATAATACGTTTCAAAAAAATAAAAAATGGCGGATAATTCACAGCTTTCAGTGTAGGATCAAATTATGAGACTAAAAATCGCGGAAGAAAGTAGTCCACTATGCATCGTACGAAGTCATTGATAAATGGTTTAATTGGGTCACGAGCCAAGTAGAATCACGGGCATATTATAATCCTAACATGTTCATCTCGCTTATTGTTGATAAAAGTTAAGGTGTGTATGAGTGGTGTTTAAAAATGAATAACTTTCAATTTTACCATGAATCAACACGAACAAAATGGGTCACGAAGCGATCGAGCCGAGAAGAAACATAGACATTATAATCCTAACTTTCTTCTCGTTATCGCCGACTCATGTTAAGGTCATTTGTTGAGTTGGGCATGATTCATTATTTAAATACAATTATTTTATTAGTTATTGTATTAGTCACCGATTATGGCCGAGTGATTAACGCGTTAGACTCTCACGCCGGCGGACGGGGTACGGTCCCTATGAGCGGCAGGAATTTTTTTCTCATTGTTATTTATTTTATTTTTGTTTCACAGTATAAGCGTTTGCTACTCCAGGTGCTTTATTAATTGAACAAGATGATATTTCTAAAATATAATATTACGTGAGTATCTTCCTTTAAGCATTTTAAAACATTACCAAACATTATCGCACAACACCTTTGCTAATACGGTTGAAAAGCTTGTAACATTGTCATTGAATTCATAATAATGTTACATATTTTTAATATTTAGTATAATGTTTGTTTTTCAGGTTTAAATTGAGTTTTGTTTAACGCGATAGTTATTTCTCTTCGACAAATAAATTTGCTGTCTTCCACAGAGATTGCCCGGTAATAAAACTGATAACTATCATTTTCACTATATTATACCCGGTAAGTACATTCGGAGAATGTGTTAGTTATGAAAATGTAATGACAGAATGTCGGAATGTAATTAAAAGTAAGATAATTATGTTTGCAGACCAAAGGCAAAACCATGATATTGTACACCGGACAAAGAATTTGGCTGATCAGGTTTGTTGCCCGACAATATTTGCATTTTCAGTTGAAAGTTGTTTTGACAGAACTTATATATTGAATTCGTACATAGTATTGTTAGCTGCTGTCTAGTTTTCACTCCCGTTAACGTTTCAATTAGTTGCGTACGTTTTACAATGGACCGCAATTCATCGGCTGCACATTTGGCAACGGATACAATTAAAATACAGCCTCGGGCGCGGAATGACCTCATAAACTTGGAAATACACACACACGCACGCACGCACGCACGCATGAACCCCCCCCCCCCCCACACACACACCACACACACACACACTAAAGATAGTATATATTAGCTGAGACATAAACAGACTGTCTAGGACGCGAAAGTCACGCACAGTGGAAGTGAATATGGCGTTTATAAGGCAGACGTGTCTCGTATTGTGGATTGTTTGCCTGTCAACGCAACAAATTAACGGTATGTGTAATACATAGTTTCCCATTTAATTCAAAGATTTGTTATATCACATATGAATGCAATAGGTCTCTGGAAATGTTTAGATATTGTGAAGTATAGCATTATAGCTTCGAAAAAAACTCTGAACATCAATGGTAGTGTTTTGTTAAGTCCTCGTTCAAAACATAAGTACACAACAGAAAAATATTATATAAATATAATAGAGTATGTCTTCTCATAAGTCCTTTTTGAAACATGTAAATAAATGTCAGCGAATTTTATTATCTTCGAACCCACACTGTATCGCGTGCTTGTATTCCAGTGTACCCAACCACTGATTTTTCCCATTTTGACAGGATCCGGTTAAAGGACCTCCTTCTGCCACCATTGTTTGTAACATTTATTTCTGCCAGGCGCCACGCTTTGGAGTTGGAGCCATGAAACCAGCAACAAGGACATTATGGCAGTCCTGAAGGACGGGTTTTACATGACCGACACCCATGGGAAGTTCGGGCTAGGGGCAGACGACTCGCTGACACTTGCTGAAGATCCCGAACATCCGGGCCAGTGGGTTTTAAGAGTGTTTTATGCACAAGGTGAAAACAATATTGTCTGATTCAAAACATCTACGACCCTTCATTGATAACTATATTGGATCCGCGTCGTGGGAAAACCGGCCTTAATGCATGTGCGTAAAGTGTCGCCCAGGATTAGCTTGTGCAGTCCGCACAGGCTAATCCAGGACGGCACTTTTCGCCTACAGTGGATTTATGTTTAGAAGATACTTTCTTGAAACAGAAAATACATTAAATGCGGAAAATGCCGTCCTGGATTAGTCCTGCACAGGCTAATCCGGGTCGACACTTTACGCCCATGCATTAAGCTCGGGTTTCCCACGACACGCCTCATTGTGTACTTTTAGGATTCATTACCGGTATTTAACAACAAAGAAATCGTGTTACACAACCAGACCAAACCGAGATTTTTAAGCTGGTCTTCAAACGTTGACTGAAAGAATGTCCAACATTAAATGGACTATGCCAGCGAAAAGGGCCTCAAGGGGGCAATTATTTAAAACAAATTCTGAAATTTGGGTATTAATACTGAGATTCTGAGATAAAAATCACTGTATAATATGGGTCTTGTTTTTTTGGCCTTTTTTTCATGTTTACATTTTGACGTCATAATTGTGAGTTTTTTCTATGACCATAGTTTACACTCTACTTCTTACCAAGCATGATAGCGCAGTTGGTTAAAGCTCTGTCTACTGTCATTTCTCTGCTTGGGGTTTTAATTTTTCAGACTTTTTTGCTAATTTGATTTTATCAAATATCGTATTGTGTATTATATTATGAATTATTTCATGCACATGTCTTTATAAAGCGCATTTGTATCATATACTATCATTTATAGTGAAATAGAAATCCAATGTTTCGACGACATAGGCCCTTTAACTATGTCGAGTATAAAATTGTTCATTTATATCACACCAGGAAGCTACAGTGGAAGCGGGACACACAGAGGCGCACAGTTCTACGGTACTCCCAGCACCGTTACATCTCATTCCTACACGACCTTGACCTTGGAGTACGAGGTGAGTACAGGCAACATCTCATTCCTACACGACATTGACCTCGGAGTACGACGTGAGTGATGGTCACATCTAATTCCTAAACGACCTTGACCTTGGAGTATGAGGTGAGTGTTGGTCACATCTAATTCCTACACGACCTTGACCTTTGTGTATGATGTGAGTGAAGGTCACAGCTCGTTACTTCACGACTTTGACCTTAGAATACAATTGAGTGATGGTGACATCTAATTCCTACACGACCTTGACCTTCGAGTATGAGGTGAGTGAATGTCACAGCTCGTTACTTCACGACCGTAACCTTAGAATACGAGTGAGTGATGGTCGTATCTAATTCCTACACGACCTTTATCTTGGAGTATGAGGTGAGTGAAGGTCACAGCTCGTTACTTCACGACCATGACCTCGGAATGAGTGAAGGTAACATTCAATTCCTACAAGACATTGGCCTTGGAGTACGAGATGAGGGAAGGTCACGTCTCCAGTCTCAACGACCTTGGCTTTGGAGGTGAGTGAAATCCCCGTCTCATTTCTACACGACCTTGACCTTAGAATACGAGGTGACTTCTTATTCCTAAACGACTTTGTTATTGGAGTACGAGGTAAGTCAAGGACACGTCTCATTCTTACACGACCCTGACCTGGTGAGTACGAGGTGGGTGAAGGTCACATCTCTTTCCTAAACATGACATTGACATAAAGTATATGAATATTCTATCTAATGTTTTACACGACATGCACCTTAAAGAACGAGTTCGGTTGAGATCACTTGAGCTTGGGGTACGAGATGACTGGCAGTCATATCGCATTTGTACACGACCTTAATACTAAGTTACGAAGTGAGTAAAGTTCACATCTCATTCTTACCTTGACATTGAAGTATTCAGTTAGTAAATGTCACATCTCATTTTTACATGGCTGACGACCTTGACATTGGAGTATGAAGTAAGTGAAGACCACATCAAATCCTATGCGACCTTGACCTGCAAATATGGTTTGAGAGAAGTAAACTTGTTTTTATTTATATTATCGTTTGCTTGTAAGTGAAATATGAAATACCGAAGATATTGTTTACTTTTTCGTAGGTTTATTTCCACTCATCGTTCAGCTGGGTGAAAGGCGGCAAGCTCCCCGGCCTGTGGGGCGGCACTCGGGACTGCTCCGGGGGTAGGATTCAAGACACGTGCTTCTCCACGCGTCTCATGTGGCGCGCTATGGGAGACGGGGAGGTGAGTTGAACATTGATCTGTGTGTGGTGGCGTTTTGAATTTCGAAACATCAAAAGGTTCTTTTTAATCGTATGTACGTACAAACATATATCAAACTCAATTTCACTGACAAATGTGAGTTTGTATAAAGGGCCAACATAGGTCTTTGGTACGCAAGATACATTGATGGAATTGATGTGATGGAATCGTCGCGTCATTCCGGTATCGCTATATAAATTTATCAACGTATGTCGCTTGTTTTAGTGATTTCAAGTTGTCAAGTTTACGGTATATATAATTGTATAACTTTCATTCTTAGGTATACACCTACGTGACGCATAGCCAGAATCCCGACTTTGACACGTGGTGTGCCAAGTACGACCACTCGAGCACGCCCGCATACATGCACGTTCACTGCACACCCTCTACCGGAATCGAGATGGGTAAGGGCGCCTGGCGCTTCCACCACAACCATTGGCATCACATCCGGCAGGAAGTTCAGTTGAACGCTCAGCCGGGTCAGAACGGTTACATTAAGCTATGGGTGGATGGCCATGCGGAAGTTCACGTGACCGACGTGCGCATGCGCCCTAACACGGCCTTCGCAATCGACGGTTTGTTTTTCTCGACGTTTTTCGGCGGCTCTGACAGCACGTGGGCGAGTCCACACGACACGTACACGTACTTCCGGAACTTCAAAATCTCAACGGATACTGCAACCCCCTCGCACAGTGAACTCGTTGGATAGGAACTTTGCATGAAGTATGCAATGAAGCTTTGCGATCTAATAAATATAACCTAATCATATTCTGAATGCGTGTTTTTTTTTGTCTCTGCAGTTCTTTTTTGACTCCGTGTTGCACGTATATTTATATTAATTATTACATGTCCGAGAAAGTAACGTGTTTTTTGCTACGTTGCCTCAATGAAGTATTGTTCGAGTAGAGATTTACATCTCAGATGCGTTTTTTTATTTGATCAGCGACACACGAAAAAGAAAAAAATGTTATAACATATATGACATGGTTTTCTTGCAACCTGGATTTTAAAAGTATTTTATTCCACGAGAAATCATCAACCATTATTTGAATGAAATATCAATTTCATGATGCTTATTCCCTAAACACAAATAATTCTACATTATTTCCTCTCATGTTCGGCACCTATCAATATTTCCCCCCGGGGGGTTGGGGCGGCGGGCTGATCCACATCAATTTGAATAATTTGATTTTTCATGTGCACATAACGTCACTCTTTCTGAAAGGGAGTGAACTCAGGATGGTCCAATCGTAAAAATGAAAGAAAATTGTCACATATACAAGATTTTCTTACATAATCGTATAGAACACATTAAAAAATTAGACATTTACGTTTTTGTTTACCTAAATACCCATTATTATAGATAGCTTTCCACATTTTTTTCGTTCTTGCTATAACCCATTGAGAAATTTAAAAAAGCGCTATTTATATTTAGGACAATCACGTGACAGTTTAGATTTGTCAAGTCGCTCCTGCGCACACTTGAATCACCGGATCCGGTTAGTACCATATGAAATATGGTGCCTCTTACGGCAAGGGCGAGACACGATATTGTAACACGAGATCTCGCACTGTCGCCGTATCCCATACCACGAAATATCGCGGCAAAATATCGTGTATCGCTTCGTGTTTCGCGCAATTCTCGTGTCTCGCTTCGTGTCTCGCGGTAAAATGTGCCTCGCTTCGTGTCTCATGCAATTCTCGAGCGCGATGTTCAAAGATCGAGACACGAAGCGACACACGATATTCAGGCGGGACACGAAGCGAGGCACGATATTATATCGTTCAAATCTCGCCCGAATCTCGAGTATCGCGGTAGATTTTCAAACCACGATACACGAGACACGAAGCGATACACGATATTCAGGCGAGACACGAAGCGAGGCACGATGTTGTATCGTTCAAATATCGCCCTTATATCGAGTCTCGCGGCTACCGATGCACTAGAAATTTATCTCGTTGTAGCTGTTTGATGTTATTTGGTAAAAATATGATGATGCTGATGGTGGTGTTGTTGTTGTTGTGTTTGCTGATGATAAGTGACACCGAAATTGAGTTGACACCAAGGTGCGTTGCTACATAGGACAATAGGGCAATGCATCTATCTGCTTTAGTGCATGATGCAAACTCTCGTCGTGTTGACCTACCTTCAGAGTGTGAAAGTTAATTTGAAGAAGGCCTTTAGTACACAACTATTGGAAAACGCCACAGAAGAAATTGCAGCCGCAGTTTCCTCAAGACGGACGGGCAGACGGACGGACAGACATATAACGAGACAGTCTGACAGTGAGACAGACCTTTACTTCTACAGCAACAGGCTTTTCATGAAAATAAACAATAAGCATAAATAAAACATAGTCATCATTACAGTTCAAACAGAAACGATTATCAAAACGAGTAGAAATAGCCGTAAAGCAGCAGTCTCCTCCAGGCGAATGTGCTCACTGATGGACAAAGAGGCTGACAAACAGACAAACTGGCAGACAGACATACAGACAGTGGGCATCATGGACTGGGTCGTCTAGGTCTGGGCCTTCAAACGACTTGGGCCGTCCTGACCCGCATTCATTCGTTAGGGAAAAGAGTGTTTCCCTGCTTTGCTTCTCTGCTTTCAAACTCGATATTCGGGCGATATTTGAACGATATAATATCGGGCCTCGCTTCGCGTCTCGCCTGAATATCGTGTATCGCTTCGTGTCTCGCTTCGCATCTCGTGTCTCGACCTTTGAACGCGATGCACGAGAATTGCGCGAGACACGAAGCGAGACACGATATTTTGCCGCAAGATTTCGTGGTATAGGAT